>JAUPFR010000001.1:25038547-25638547 GCA_036925125.1 Oreortyx pictus
TCTTGCACACATTCGTGCAGAACCTCCTACGCTGCAGTTTCTGTCCGGTCCCCCTCGTCCTGTCTCCAAACACTGCTGAAAAGAGCCTGGCCTCGGCTCTTTGTCCCCCACACCTCAGATATTTATCAACCTGGATCAGGTCCCCTCTCAGTCTTCTTTTCTCAAGGCTGAACAGACCCAGTTCACTTAGCCTTTCTTCATAGGGGAGATCCTCCAGGCCCTTCCCCATCTTTGTGGCCCTGTGCTGGACTCTTTCCAAGAGGTCCCCGTCTTTTTTGTAGTGGGAGCCCAGGACTGCACACAGCACTCCAGATGAGGCCTCACCAGGGCAGAGCAGAGGGGGAGGATCACCTCCCTCGACCTGCTGGCCACGCTCTTTTTAATGCACCCCAGAATGTCGTTGGCCCTCTTGGCCACGAGGGCACACTGCTGGCTCATGGTCGACCTGGCGTCCACCAGGACACCCAGGTCCCTCTCTGCAGAGCTCCTCCCCAGCAGCTCATCCCCCAACCTGTACTGGTGCGTGCAATTATTCCTCCCTAGCTGCAAGACTCTACACTTGCTTTTATTAATCCTCATCCAGTTTCTGACTGCCCAGCTCTCCAGCCTGTCCGGGTCTTGCTGAACGGCAGCACAGCCTTCCTGATAACTTCCAGTTAACCTAAGTTTATGGTGTATGGTTAACAGAATGAATAACAACAAACAGAGTTGTAGCCAAGACGTTTTACCAATGGCACAGTTAGAAAGATTATCGTGATGCGCTTACCGTCGTGGCAGGACCTGCGTGGTCCACTGCCTGCCTCCCCATGTAAACGCCAGTTGGTCCTGTGATTCTTCAGCAGTGGGAATACTGAAGAATGCATTTGCCAAATCTTGGAGACAGTGGAATGTTTTTATTTCAGATCACTCCCTTTAGTTTTGCCACTTGACTAAGAAGATCAGAACAAAACTCAGGTGCAGCTGGAGGTGCCCATTTTGGGGCATATAGTGGGGATGACAGCAGATAGATTGGGGTGAGGGAAGTACAGGTGAGATGTGACTTTTAACTACTGCTAGTTCCAAATCCACAATAAAAGTGCCATGCACCTACAGGAAATCTAAGTACATCTTGAATGGTTAAATACAAAATAGTCAAGTCTAAATCACCCCATCCCAAGACTGCTGTTGAATAGCAGAAGGTCTCAGACTCGGTGCCTCTCAGTTAGCCTACACTTGCAGGTATGACTGGAACTCTAAAATAAAGCAGTCAGAGCCCGCTTCTTCTTTAAAACAGTAACAAAGATGCTTCTGCCTAATTCTTCCCCCAGGTTTGAAGGTAAATGTACTAATGTTCCCCAGTCTCTCCTCGGTGCGGATCCCACACGTCCAAATAACTTTGGCAGCAGCTCCTCTGCAGAGTTAGGTTTACAAACCTCAGGCCTGTCCCGCCGTGGTTGTGCAGACCTTCAGGTTACACCCTCGTGCTCCAGTTTTTCCCGTGTCCAAACCCCAACCCAGCGACCCCAGGGGTTGGTGGCAGACACCTATTGCATCTGCACCTGCAGGGAAAGCTGCGAGTGCTTTTGTAAAGTTTTGCTTCCTGATTTCTTCATGGAATCGCCAAGGTTGGTAAAGATCTGCACGACCGCCCAGGCCACCCATCTACCGGTTGCCATTTGGGCCTGCTGAGGGTTTCAGACTTTGGTTCAGACTTTGCAGTGCTGAAGGGCTTTGCTTGCCTTTCTTTAACAAGGATCGTGGTGTTCTCAGCTGCTCAGAGTAACTCCAGCAAATTCATCAAATGGAAACAGCTAACACTGCCACTTGATGCACTCCTGTGTGTAGGGAAATATGAGCAATAGCAGCCCTTCCTTTTATACGCAGAACTGAAGATAGTCCATGGAAGAAATGACAGGCCGTGTTTTCTCAGGAGCTGCTTCACTCCGTGCTCTCTCCTGCCTCTCTGAAGGCAATACACATTCATGAAACGTAACTGTTGCCAGTGGTGGACTTCTAGAATTCCTTGTTCCCACTCCAAATATCTCATGGCTCAGCATTTAGACTACTGGATTTTAGCACAGGCAGATATTCAGTGCTCAGTTCTGAAATGATCTACGTGATTCTACCTTCAGTGGAGAGCATCTTTCATTCATTCATTCAGACTGCACTTCAGCATCTTGACATCCATCCAGCACTCCAATGTAACGAAGCAGCTGCTTAACGTTATACAGGAACTTTACCAAAAAGCATAAACAAGATAATACTCAGTCGATAATGCAAAGGAAGTTTAACACTGAAGTAGCTACGCGCATTTCATTCACTGGACTTCAGTAAAAACTTCCCTGTCCTTGTAAAATGCTTCAAGGGTCATTCACGGTCACAGAAAATTACTCCTGTGCACATCAGAAATGGCTACTGTGCCACTACACATCCAGTGACCTTGCAGCAAATGACCATGTGTGCACTCCTTCCCAATCAAATATGAGGCGATTTTAGTTTACCCCACAGAATAAGAGATTTAAGCTGAATCCCACTGCCTTGTGTTTTCTGTGCACCTGTATGCGGGCAGTTACAGCAGCAGCTCAGTAGATGAGCAATAATTTATGAAACACCAGTGATAGATACATCAGTGATCCCGAGTCTTGCGTCTCATTCAGAGGAGACAGAGAGTGAATGAAGCTCTGCAGGACAGCTGTGGAGACTTAATTCTTTAGGTATGAAAACCCCACTACATTCACTGACTTTGTGGGAAACTGCTGATAAATCACAGTGCCAGTGTTCAGTAGCAGCTTGACTCAAGCTGAAAGTAATTGAGGAGGTATTAAGGAAGCTAAGGGTGGTTGTAAAATACTTTGAATATCCAAACAGTAAACGAAAAGCTTTGTTTTGAGGAGGAAAATCCTGAATAGAAAGCATTTACCTTTAGTTGTGTACACAAATAATCTATAACAGTGCCACTGTTTCCTTAAGCAGGATGGAATCATGCAGGTGTGGGGCAGGGGTGCCTCCTTTGGAGCATACAAGACATACAACTGTGCTACTGTGGCTTATTAAGTATCACCATTCTCCTGGTCTGTCCCCATCAGCAGCATAAGTTCTTGGGTTGCTCCTAACGTAAAGTAAAGCACTCAGCTTAAAATCAAATGAAGGTACTTTAACTGAAAGCATTTTATCTCCCTCTGGAGTAGGCTAGGAACATGGTCTTCAGCACCTTGAAAAGAAAAAGGAAGTAGCAGAAGCTATTCTTGGTTAGTTCCAGAGCTCTTTTAAATGCTTTGGATCTGAAGAGGTGAAAGCTGAGTGTACATGAATCTCAGTGCTTTGATTTCACAGGCAAAGGGCTGCAGATATTAAGCCAGTGACAACTTCTACACATTGTACATCATAACAGATTATTATCTGTAAGCTACTTTGAATCTTATGACTGATTCTAATTATTGATCTTCCCCAAGTTCTGGTTGATAGGTTGATACATTGAAGACCCTTGTTTGTTCTGCAGATAGTAGGGACAGGATTGTTACATCAGGAATGTCACCTGAAATTGTTGCTTTGTGGCTTAGGTTTCCTAGGGTTCCTGTTCACTCGGAGTAACACAAAGTAACACAGTTGCTAGCCATAACGGGAGAGCAAAAACATTTTTAGAAAGCACAGTTAGAGGGAAAATAAAGATGTATAATCTGACAAGTATAATCTTACATTGGGAAATGTACAGGGAAATAAAGAGCAAGAAAACTGCTGAAAAGAACAGCGTTATATTGCAAGAGCGGATTTTGAGAAAACCATACGAAGTTCTGACAAATGTTTCCAACGCTGAATTTCCATCAAATGCCTCATTTGAATAAAAATACAACGAGGAAGACAGTGACCAACACGAGTGCGTAAGCATACACAATTTGAGGTTAAAAATTAAAGTACTTTATTAGACATGCTAATTGTAACCAACCCCACTGCAATTTTCACTGAGATGAACCGTTCTATCAGATTTCACCCACAGATCTGAATCTTAGCTACACTGACTCTCTGTATGTCTATTAATTCTAAAGTAAAGGGGAAATCTATGATATTTTTACCCATGCTGCAATCTAACAGCTCAAATGCCAAAGGTGCCCTCAGATGCGAATTACGGGCCTGCAGGCCAATGTGTGCAAAGCATTTTTTCTACTTAGATCCTCCAGATTTTCACATCTGTTAGGTGCCAACATGTGATATGGATTTGATTCTCAGTCTTTTTTTGGGGAAAAAAAAAGTAGCTTTTTGATATCGGGCTGAAATAAGTACGCAGGGTGAAACCAGTGGAGAAATGATACACTGGTAATGGCTACTTGGTCTAGAGAAAGCCTGATTTCATTGGAAACAACCCTCCTGATGGCAGGAGCTGGCAAACCTGTCAGTGATTTGGGTGTGAAAGGATGCAAAAAGGAGCATACCCTGCTGCTCCCCAAAAGAGCCAGAACTTTGACGCCTTGCTGCACTTGGGATGGGTAGCTTTTCTTCTCCCGCTCTGCTAACAGCACCAACACATCAGAAATGTCACTGGGACCTCCAGGCCTGGATGCTCCTCTCCAACCACCCACAGGCCCTCTACTCCATCCATGCGGAAAGAAGTGCACTGACTGCCTCACCCCCAGACCTGCTGATAGCTCTTAATCGCTGTTACACTCAGAGGGCGCTGCTAAGCCTGCTCCTGTTGCCACTGCAGTCTGTGGCGAAGTTCCGCCTGACTTCATGGGGGCAGGCACAGCGTCTTAATTAGAAATCCTCGAGTACTGTGTCCAGTTTGGGGCCCCTCACTGCAAGAAAGACATTGAGGCCCCGGAATGTGTTCGAAGAAGGGCGACAAAGCTGGTGAGGGGTCTGGAACACAGGCCACATGAGGAGAGGCTGAAGGAGCTGGGAATGTTCAGCCTGGAGAAGAGGAGGCTCAGGGTAATTACTGTGAGGACTAGAGGGAATGGTTTCAAGCTGTGCCAGGGGAGATACAGGTTAGACATTAGGAAATATGACTTCTCAGAAAGGGTGGTCAGGCACTGGAATGAACGGCCCAGGGAGGAGGTGGAGCCGCCGACCCTGGGGGTGTTCAAGGAACGACCGGATGTTGTATGGAGGGACACGGTTTAGCGGGAGCTATGGGTGATAGGCGAATGGTTGGACTGGTTGATCATGTAGGTCTTTTCCAACCTTGGTGATTCTATGATTCTGTGACACAGATTGATCCCCAGGAACCCCGGGTGGCACGTGACTGGAGCTAAGAACTCAATCCATCCACAGGTGTTGGGAGCGACAGCTTTCTACTGGTTGGGGTCAAGGCCGAAAAGGCTTGGAGGGCGTGGCTGCAGGCCAGCACAGGTCGTCACAGCACAGATGACATCACCCGGAGCCTGTGTGCTGTCACAGTGCGTTCCCATGACAATGCCGGGCCCTCCCCAAGGACAGCGGGCTGCTGGCTCCAGGCACCTCATTTGTGAGCTGTGCTTCCCACGGCCGCTCGCAGTGCCCTGAGCTTGGGAGCAGCCCCCACAGCAGACAAGCTCAGCCTCATCCCGCTCATCCTCCAAGGCCCAGAGAGGTGAGGGAGAGCTCCTGCTGCATGGCAGGCACGCTTCAGCTGCAGGATGCAGGCTTAGCTTCGGCGTGCCCGAGGGGCATGCAGCATGAGGCTGGCAGCGCTGCCGCCAGCAATCACGTGGCGGACAGCTGGCAGCTGAGCAAAGGAGAGACTCGTCTCCTGCCTGCCCCTCTGGGCTGCAAGGCAGAGGAGCAGGAAGCGAAGCTCACCTGTGGCCTCCGTCAGGGCAGCCCGTCAGTAACTCCTCTGTGCTTGCCTTTAGGCTTTGGAGGCACCTGCCAGCATGGACGGAGCCTGGGTGGGAACCTGGAGACCTCATCGCCCACGTGGCCTCATCTCGGCCCAGTTCCCCAGCCCCGGGCCCCAGTACTCCATCCCGGGGACAACAGGTACAGTGACCGTTCCCAGGACATGGGGCGCACTGGAGACGTCATGGGGCAGAGCAGCTCCCGAGCCTTTCCCCTTTCTGTCAGAGCCTCCCGGCTCTCTGACACACCAGATAGCCAGGCCTGGCCAAGGAAGGCCGATCCCGCTGGTGCTGCTCTTTGTGACCCAGGGAAAGAGGGGCCCCCTTCTGCCCAGCACAGGCTCAGCTTTGCAGCTGCACAGAGAGAGGCGTTATGGGGTCTTGCAGAACAACTGACCCTTAGGGGGCTCTCGCTACGGAGTGCCTGCATGGGTGGTGTGGGAAATCCTATGGAAACTGCTGGGTACAGGCAGCGCGCTGGCCAAAGCTCTGCTTTGTCTTTTTCTGGTGACTTTGCAAGGCACTCGCCTGGCTGCTTGCAATAAGGGACTGACTCTGCTATGGTCCGAGGTCCCGCGCAGCTTGCCTGCCTTTCTCTTGGAGTAAGAAGTTATGCGGGAAGGGAAAGTCGGGCAGCCCTGTTCCAAAGCAGCTTGGAACATGCAGCCGCACAGAGGTGTGCTCTCTTCTGCTTTTCCTCCTAGGTTACGTGGGCCACAGCCCCACTAAAACCCGCGCCCCTGCGTACACCTTCAGAGGGACCAAACTGCCTGCAGTGGAGAGCTGCGGGCCAGGTCCCTGCTACTCTGTGGAGCCTGCCATCAGCAGGAAGGGGAAGTACGTGATTCCGGGCACCTACCTCCAGGGACGACCCACGTCAGAGATTGCCATCACCCCCGGACCAAGTGAGTACCACTTGTGCGGCGCATTTGCCCTGGCTCAGCTCGCACCCTGATGGAGCTGTAGGTCTTTTGTGAGAGAACACAAAACACTCTCAGCAGCGGTAGAGAAGGACAAGTGTCCAGGACCACGGGCCGAGGGCACGAGGACCCCGAGTCCTGAAAGAACTAAGGAGCAGGGGGCTGACAGGAGGGGCAGCAAGGCAGGACGCAGTGGTGGGGCACAGAAAAGTGTTCCCAGGTGCTGCCTGGGTCCCGCAGCAATTCTGCAGCTCTTCAGAAGAGCCTCTCCTCGGGACGTTGTCTCTGTGGCTGCGGAAGGAGACCAGGACTTCTTCACGGCTTTCTTGCTCTTCTCTGCTCCAGGTGACTACTGCATCGAGGCAGCCAACAGGCACGTCTTCAAGTGCCCTCCGGTGCAGTCCATGGCCTTCCGGCGAGAGCCCGTCCGGACAGACCGCCCTCCAGGTACGCTGACCAAAGAAAGACAAAGGCAGACCCTTTGTCCTGAGCATCCTCCACGGACAGCTGGGCTGCTGCTCAGCACCAGCAGTGGGCCTACAGCACAGCCTGCGTGGCAGGAGGCGGTGCTGGGGCCGCAAGCTTTCTTGGAGGACCAGCTCCTCTTGGCCCGCAGCAGCGCTGGCTGCTCAAAATTGGAGCTGCTGGCACTCACCCGGGGCCAGAGGGAGGGACTGGCAGAAGGGCCAGACCTCCCTCCTGCTCCCAGCAGTGGGCTGGGCAGGCTGCCCCTCTCTGCTGCTTCCGTCTCCTGCAGCCCAGCCCCTCGCACACACACTCTCTGCTGCTGCTCCTCTTGCAGGTCCTGGCACCTACACGTTGCCCAGGCTGATAGGGCCCAACACAGTCTACACATCTGCCAGCCCTTGCTACTCCTTGAGAGGAAGGAGCCAGCGCGGTCGCTTTGATGAAGATCTTGCCAAGGTGAGCTCTGCTGCTCCTCTTTTCCACGTCAGTGTTGGAATCTGGGCCGCTCTCCCTGTGCCACAGGGGCTTCCAAGCCTGCTGCACCTTTGCCTGACGCAGGCTTGCAGGGAAAAAGAGAGCCTTGGGTGTGATGCCAGCCCCGTGCGGCCATGACTCTCTTGCAGACTCCGGGTCCTGCGGCGTTCCCCACAGTTGCTGTGGATGCCTACAGAACCAGGGCTCCTGCGTACACCATGGGAGTCCAAACGAAACCTGGAGCCACCAAAGCTGTGAAGCCCGGGCCGGCAGACTACAGCATAGGCCGGGTAAGGCAGCTGCTCAGCTCTCCCCCTCTGTTTCACAAGCACAGCCTTCACGCCTCTCCCCCTTCCCCTGAGGCTTCCTCCAGCCGCCTGCAGGGATCGAGTGCTGGGACAGCAGGCCTGCTCCCTGCCATCGTCCCACCTCCGAGCAGAGGAAGGGACAGCAGCTTCCCGCTCCCTTTCCCTTCAATGGGACACGCTGGTCCTTCAGAAGCTCTCCCGGGGGACGCAGCTCAGAAAGCGTTCCAAGCAGCACACCCCCAGAAGAGGGGAGTTAGCTGCAAGGTGCCAGGTGCACATCCAGCAGCCCTCTCCCAGACATGAGGTTACCGTGAGCGCACGTGTGAGGCCAGCCCACCTCCCTGAGCCAGCTGTGCGCCAGCAGGGAGCTGCAGCGGCCCTTCACTGGAGCTCAGCCCTGCCCAGAGAGGCACCAGACAGTCGTCTGGGATCGGGAGGGGTGCGGGACAGCGGGCAGCCAGGGCAGCAGAGAAGAGAAGGGCCCTTGCTGATCTGCCTTTCCTTCTTCCCCCTTCCAGGTGACGCTGATCAAGCCCCAGGCACCTGCGTGCACTTTTGGAATCCGGCATTCCATCTACACAGCCCCTCTCATCGCTGAATGAAGCAGCGATTTCTGAAAGGCCTTGTTTGCTTGCCTGGAAGGGAAGGGGACACGAAGACACACCAATCAACTGCTGCTTTCAGTTTGCTTCTGTTTCTGTGTATTGAGTTTGGCTTTTGCCTCTTGGACATCGGTGTCAGGAGAACATAATTAAAAAAAAAATAAACTAATTGCCTATATGTACGCTTTCCTGTTGTTCCTTTTTCCTTACTGGTGCGTACAGGAACACACCACAGCTTCATGAAGCATTTCAAACATCAGTGAGTTGGTGTAAGAGACGATTACTATAACATTGCCTCAAAGATTGCTGATGAATATGTCTGAACGTGTCCAAGCTGGTCCTGGACAAGGTTGTGAAATCCTTTGTCTAAGGGACAAGCAGGTGGGCATGTCCTGGGGCAACGAAAGAGAGATAAGCTGCAGCTCAATGGCCGCTGAACACTCTTTCGTTTGGTACTCATCTCCTTGGGGAGATAGCCATCTCAGGAGACGCTTGCCTGGCACGCTAGCACGGGATTTGTCACATAGACTGGAGGAATCTGGAAGATAAACATAGGGATCCTGCAGCCACGAAGTTTAGGGTTTTCTCTTTGCAGAGACTTCCCGAGCTGATCACTGCTGCTACCTGCAGGGGGGTTTCTCTTTGGAGAGACTTCCCGAGCTTGCTTGATCAGTAATCTGCGTTACTGATGTTGGCCATAGAATCACAGAATCATAGGGGTTGGAAGGGACCTCAAAAGGTCATCGAGTCCAACCCCCCTGCCAAAGCAGGTTCCCTACACCAGGTCGCACAGGTAGGCGTCCAGGCGGGTCTTGAATACCTCCAGAGAAGGAGACTCCACAACCCCTCTGGGCAGCCTTTGCCAGTGCTCCGTCACCCTCACCGTAAAGAAGTTCTTGCACACATTCGTGCAGAACCTCCTACGCTGCAGTTTCTGTCCGGTCCCCCTCGTCCTGTCTCCAAACACTGCTGAAAAGAGCCTGGCCTCGGCTCTTTGTCCCCCACACCTCAGATATTTATCAACCTGGATCAGGTCCCCTCTCAGTCTTCTTTTCTCAAGGCTGAACAGACCCAGTTCACTTAGCCTTTCTTCATAGGGGAGATCCTCCAGGCCCTTCCCCATCTTTGTGGCCCTGTGCTGGACTCTTTCCAAGAGGTCCCCGTCTTTTTTGTAGTGGGAGCCCAGGACTGCACACAGCACTCCAGATGAGGCCTCACCAGGGCAGAGCAGAGGGGGAGGATCACCTCCCTCGACCTGCTGGCCACGCTCTTTTTAATGCACCCCAGAATGTCGTTGGCCCTCTTGGCCACGAGGGCACACTGCTGGCTCATGGTCGACCTGGCGTCCACCAGGACACCCAGGTCCCTCTCTGCAGAGCTCCTCCCCAGCAGCTCATCCCCCAACCTGTACTGGTGCGTGCAATTATTCCTCCCTAGCTGCAAGACTCTACACTTGCTTTTATTAATCCTCATCCAGTTTCTGACTGCCCAGCTCTCCAGCCTGTCCGGGTCTTGCTGAACGGCAGCACAGCCTTCCTGATAACTTCCAGTTAACCTAAGTTTATGGTGTATGGTTAACAGAATGAATAACAACAAACAGAGTTGTAGCCAAGACGTTTTACCAATGGCACAGTTAGAAAGATTATCGTGATGCGCTTACCGTCGTGGCAGGACCTGCGTGGTCCACTGCCTGCCTCCCCATGTAAACGCCAGTTGGTCCTGTGATTCTTCAGCAGTGGGAATACTGAAGAATGCATTTGCCAAATCTTGGAGACAGTGGAATGTTTTTATTTCAGATCACTCCCTTTAGTTTTGCCACTTGACTAAGAAGATCAGAACAAAACTCAGGTGCAGCTGGAGGTGCCCATTTTGGGGCATATAGTGGGGATGACAGCAGATAGATTGGGGTGAGGGAAGTACAGGTGAGATGTGACTTTTAACTACTGCTAGTTCCAAATCCACAATAAAAGTGCCATGCACCTACAGGAAATCTAAGTACATCTTGAATGGTTAAATACAAAATAGTCAAGTCTAAATCACCCCATCCCAAGACTGCTGTTGAATAGCAGAAGGTCTCAGACTCGGTGCCTCTCAGTTAGCCTACACTTGCAGGTATGACTGGAACTCTAAAATAAAGCAGTCAGAGCCCGCTTCTTCTTTAAAACAGTAACAAAGATGCTTCTGCCTAATTCTTCCCCCAGGTTTGAAGGTAAATGTACTAATGTTCCCCAGTCTCTCCTCGGTGCGGATCCCACACGTCCAAATAACTTTGGCAGCAGCTCCTCTGCAGAGTTAGGTTTACAAACCTCAGGCCTGTCCCGCCGTGGTTGTGCAGACCTTCAGGTTACACCCTCGTGCTCCAGTTTTTCCCGTGTCCAAACCCCAACCCAGCGACCCCAGGGGTTGGTGGCAGACACCTATTGCATCTGCACCTGCAGGGAAAGCTGCGAGTGCTTTTGTAAAGTTTTGCTTCCTGATTTCTTCATGGAATCGCCAAGGTTGGTAAAGATCTGCACGCCCGCCCAGGCCACCCATCTACCGGTTGCCATTTGGGCCTGCTGAGGGTTTCAGACTTTGGTTCAGACTTTGCAGTGCTGAAGGGCTTTGCTTGCCTTTCTTTAACAAGGATCGTGGTGTTCTCAGCTGCTCAGAGTAACTCCAGCAAATTCATCAAATGGAAACAGCTAACACTGCCACTTGATGCACTCCTGTGTGTAGGGAAATATGAGCAATAGCAGCCCTTCCTTTTATACGCAGAACTGAAGATAGTCCATGGAAGAAATGACAGGCCGTGTTTTCTCAGGAGCTGCTTCACTCCGTGCTCTCTCCTGCCTCTCTGAAGGCAATACACATTCATGAAACGTAACTGTTGCCAGTGGTGGACTTCTAGAATTCCTTGTTCCCACTCCAAATATCTCATGGCTCAGCATTTAGACTACTGGATTTTAGCACAGGCAGATATTCAGTGCTCAGTTCTGAAATGATCTACGTGATTCTACCTTCAGTGGAGAGCATCTTTCATTCATTCATTCAGACTGCACTTCAGCATCTTGACATCCATCCAGCACTCCAATGTAACGAAGCAGCTGCTTAACGTTATACAGGAACTTTACCAAAAAGCATAAACAAGATAATACTCAGTCGATAATGCAAAGGAAGTTTAACACTGAAGTAGCTACGCGCATTTCATTCACTGGACTTCAGTAAAAACTTCCCTGTCCTTGTAAAATGCTTCAAGGGTCATTCACGGTCACAGAAAATTACTCCTGTGCACATCAGAAATGGCTACTGTGCCACTACACATCCAGTGACCTTGCAGCAAATGACCATGTGTGCACTCCTTCCCAATCAAATATGAGGCGATTTTAGTTTACCCCACAGAATAAGAGATTTAAGCTGAATCCCACTGCCTTGTGTTTTCTGTGCACCTGTATGCGGGCAGTTACAGCAGCAGCTCAGTAGATGAGCAATAATTTATGAAACACCAGTGATAGATACATCAGTGATCCCGAGTCTTGCGTCTCATTCAGAGGAGACAGAGAGTGAATGAAGCTCTGCAGGACAGCTGTGGAGACTTAATTCTTTAGGTATGAAAACCCCACTACATTCACTGACTTTGTGGGAAACTGCTGATAAATCACAGTGCCAGTGTTCAGTAGCAGCTTGACTCAAGCTGAAAGTAATTGAGGAGGTATTAAGGAAGCTAAGGGTGGTTGTAAAATACTTTGAATATCCAAACAGTAAACGAAAAGCTTTGTTTTGAGGAGGAAAATCCTGAATAGAAAGCATTTACCTTTAGTTGTGTACACAAATAATCTATAACAGTGCCACTGTTTCCTTAAGCAGGATGGAATCATGCAGGTGTGGGGCAGGGGTGCCTCCTCTGGAGCATACAAGACATACAACTGTGCTACTGTGGCTTATTAAGTATCACCATTCTCCTGGTCTGTCCCCATCAGCAGCATAAGTTCTTGGGTTGCTCCTAACGTAAAGTAAAGCACTCAGCTTAAAATCAAATGAAGGTACTTTAACTGAAAGCATTTTATCTCCCTCTGGAGTAGGCTAGGAACATGGTCTTCAGCACCTTGAAAAGAAAAAGGAAGTAGCAGAAGCTATTCTTGGTTAGTTCCAGAGCTCTTTTAAATGCTTTGGATCTGAAGAGGTGAAAGCTGAGTGTACATGAATCTCAGTGCTTTGATTTCACAGGCAAAGGGCTGCAGATATTAAGCCAGTGACAACTTCTACACATTGTACATCATAACAGATTATTATCTGTAAGCTACTTTGAATCTTATGACTGATTCTAATTATTGATCTTCCCCAAGTTCTGGTTGATAGGTTGATACATTGAAGACCCTTGTTTGTTCTGCAGATAGTAGGGACAGGATTGTTACATCAGGAATGTCACCTGAAATTGTTGCTTTGTGGCTTAGGTTTCCTAGGGTTCCTGTTCACTCGGAGTAACACAAAGTAACACAGTTGCTAGCCATAACGGGAGAGCAAAAACATTTTTAGAAAGCACAGTTAGAGGGAAAATAAAGATGTATAATCTGACAAGTATAATCTTACACTGGGAAATGTACAGGGAAATAAAGAGCAAGAAAACTGCTGAAAAGAACAGCGTTATATTGCAAGAGCGGATTTTGAGAAAACCATACGAAGTTCTGACAAATGTTTCCAACGCTGAATTTCCATCAAATGCCTCATTTGAATAAAAATACAACGAGGAAGACAGTGACCAACACGAGTGCGTAAGCATACACAATTTGAGGTTAAAAATTAAAGTACTTTATTAGACATGCTAATTGTAACCAACCCCACTGCAATTTTCACTGAGATGAACCGTTCTATCAGATTTCACCCACAGATCTGAATCTTAGCTACACTGACTCTCTGTATGTCTATTAATTCTAAAGTAAAGGGGAAATCTATGATATTTTTACCCATGCTGCAATCTAACAGCTCAAATGCCAAAGGTGCCCTCAGATGCAAATTACGGGCCTGCAGGCCAATGTGTGCAAAGCATTTTTTCTACTTAGATCCTCCAGATTTTCACATCTGTTAGGTGCCAACATGTGATATGGATTTGATTCTCAGTCTTTTTTTGGGGAAAAAAAAAGTAGCTTTTTGATATCGGGCTGAAATAAGTACGCAGGGTGAAACCAGTGGAGAAATGATACACTGGTAATGGCTACTTGGTCTAGAGAAAGCCTGATTTCATTGGAAACAACCCTCCTGATGGCAGGAGCTGGCAAACCTGTCAGTGATTTGGGTGTGAAAGGATGCAAAAAGGAGCATACCCTGCTGCTCCCCAAAAGAGCCAGAACTTTGACGCCTTGCTGCACTTGGGATGGGTAGCTTTTCTTCTCCCGCTCTGCTAACAGCACCAACACATCAGAAATGTCACTGGGACCTCCAGGCCTGGATGCTCCTCTCCAACCACCCACAGGCCCTCTACTCCATCCATGCGGAAAGAAGTGCACTGACTGCCTCACCCCCAGACCTGCTGATAGCTCTTAATCGCTGTTACACTCAGAGGGCGCTGCTAAGCCTGCTCCTGTTGCCACTGCAGTCTGTGGCGAAGTTCCGCCTGACTTCATGGGGGCAGGCACAGCGTCTTAATTAGAAATCCTCGAGTACTGTGTCCAGTTTGGGGCCCCTCACTGCAAGAAAGACATTGAGGCCCCGGAATGTGTTCGAAGAAGGGCGACAAAGCTGGTGAGGGGTCTGGAACACAGGCCACATGAGGAGAGGCTGAAGGAGCTGGGAATGTTCAGCCTGGAGAAGAGGAGGCTCAGGGTAATTACTGTGAGGACTAGAGGGAATGGTTTCAAGCTGTGCCAGGGGAGATACAGGTTAGACATTAGGAAATATGACTTCTCAGAAAGGGTGGTCAGGCACTGGAATGAACGGCCCAGGGAGGAGGTGGAGCCGCCGACCCTGGGGGTGTTCAAGGAACGACCGGATGTTGTATGGAGGGACACGGTTTAGCGGGAGCTATGGGTGATAGGCGAATGGTTGGACTGGTTGATCATGTAGGTCTTTTCCAACCTTGGTGATTCTATGATTCTGTGACACAGATTGATCCCCAGGAACCCCGGGTGGCACGTGACTGGAGCTAAGAACTCAATCCATCCACAGGTGTTGGGAGCGACAGCTTTCTACTGGTTGGGGTCAAGGCCGAAAAGGCTTGGAGGGCGTGGCTGCAGGCCAGCACAGGTCGTCACAGCACAGATGACATCACCCGGAGCCTGTGTGCTGTCACAGTGCGTTCCCATGACAATGCCGGGCCCTCCCCAAGGACAGCGGGCTGCTGGCTCCAGGCACCTCATTTGTGAGCTGTGCTTCCCACGGCCGCTCGCAGTGCCCTGAGCTTGGGAGCAGCCCCCACAGCAGACAAGCTCAGCCTCATCCCGCTCATCCTCCAAGGCCCAGAGAGGTGAGGGAGAGCTCCTGCTGCATGGCAGGCACGCTTCAGCTGCAGGATGCAGGCTTAGCTTCGGCGTGCCCGAGGGGCATGCAGCATGAGGCTGGCAGCGCTGCCGCCAGCAATCACGTGGCGGACAGCTGGCAGCTGAGCAAAGGAGAGACTCGTCTCCTGCCTGCCCCTCTGGGCTGCAAGGCAGAGGAGCAGGAAGCGAAGCTCACCTGTGGCCTCCGTCAGGGCAGCCCGTCAGTAACTCCTCTGTGCTTGCCTTTAGGCTTTGGAGGCACCTGCCAGCATGGACGGAGCCTGGGTGGGAACCTGGAGACCTCATCGCCCACGTGGCCTCATCTCGGCCCAGTTCCCCAGCCCCGGGCCCCAGTACTCCATCCCGGGGACAACAGGTACAGTGACCGTTCCCAGGACATGGGGCGCACTGGAGACGTCATGGGGCAGAGCAGCTCCCGAGCCTTTCCCCTTTCTGTCAGAGCCTCCCGGCTCTCTGACACACCAGATAGCCAGGCCTGGCCAAGGAAGGCCGATCCCGCTGGTGCTGCTCTTTGTGACCCAGGGAAAGAGGGGCCCCCTTCTGCCCAGCACAGGCTCAGCTTTGCAGCTGCACAGAGAGAGGCGTTATGGGGTCTTGCAGAACAACTGACCCTTAGGGGGCTCTCGCTACGGAGTGCCTGCATGGGTGGTGTGGGAAATCCTATGGAAACTGCTGGGTACAGGCAGCGCGCTGGCCAAAGCTCTGCTTTGTCTTTTTCTGGTGACTTTGCAAGGCACTCGCCTGGCTGCTTGCAATAAGGGACTGACTCTGCTATGGTCCGAGGTCCCGCGCAGCTTGCCTGCCTTTCTCTTGGAGTAAGAAGTTATGCGGGAAGGGAAAGTCGGGCAGCCCTGTTCCAAAGCAGCTTGGAACATGCAGCCGCACAGAGGTGTGCTCTCTTCTGCTTTTCCTCCTAGGTTACGTGGGCCACAGCCCCACTAAAACCCGCGCCCCTGCGTACACCTTCAGAGGGACCAAACTGCCTGCAGTGGAGAGCTGCGGGCCAGGTCCCTGCTACTCTGTGGAGCCTGCCATCAGCAGGAAGGGGAAGTACGTGATTCCGGGCACCTACCTCCAGGGACGACCCACGTCAGAGATTGCCATCACCCCCGGACCAAGTGAGTACCACTTGTGCGGCGCATTTGCCCTGGCTCAGCTCGCACCCTGATGGAGCTGTAGGTCTTTTGTGAGAGAACACAAAACACTCTCAGCAGCGGTAGAGAAGGACAAGTGTCCAGGACCACGGGCCGAGGGCACGAGGACCCCGAGTCCTGAAAGAACTAAGGAGCAGGGGGCTGACAGGAGGGGCAGCAAGGCAGGACGCAGTGGTGGGGCACAGAAAAGTGTTCCCAGGTGCTGCCTGGGTCCCGCAGCAATTCTGCAGCTCTTCAGAAGAGCCTCTCCTCGGGACGTTGTCTCTGTGGCTGCGGAAGGAGACCAGGACTTCTTCACGGCTTTCTTGCTCTTCTCTGCTCCAGGTGACTACTGCATCGAGGCAGCCAACAGGCACGTCTTCAAGTGCCCTCCGGTGCAGTCCATGGCCTTCCGGCGAGAGCCCGTCCGGACAGACCGCCCTCCAGGTACGCTGACCAAAGAAAGACAAAGGCAGACCCTTTGTCCTGAGCATCCTCCACGGACAGCTGGGCTGCTGCTCAGCACCAGCAGTGGGCCTACAGCACAGCCTGCGTGGCAGGAGGCGGTGCTGGGGCCGCAAGCTTTCTTGGAGGACCAGCTCCTCTTGGCCCGCAGCAGCGCTGGCTGCTCAAAATTGGAGCTGCTGGCACTCACCCGGGGCCAGAGGGAGGGACTGGCAGAAGGGCCAGACCTCCCTCCTGCTCCCAGCAGTGGGCTGGGCAGGCTGCCCCTCTCTGCTGCTTCCGTCTCCTGCAGCCCAGCCCCTCGCACACACACTCTCTGCTGCTGCTCCTCTTGCAGGTCCTGGCACCTACACGTTGCCCAGGCTGATAGGGCCCAACACAGTCTACACATCTGCCAGCCCTTGCTACTCCTTGAGAGGAAGGAGCCAGCGCGGTCGCTTTGATGAAGATCTTGCCAAGGTGAGCTCTGCTGCTCCTCTTTTCCACGTCAGTGTTGGAATCTGGGCCGCTCTCCCTGTGCCACAGGGGCTTCCAAGCCTGCTGCACCTTTGCCTGACGCAGGCTTGCAGGGAAAAAGAGAGCCTTGGGTGTGATGCCAGCCCCGTGCGGCCATGACTCTCTTGCAGACTCCGGGTCCTGCGGCGTTCCCCACAGTTGCTGTGGATGCCTACAGAACCAGGGCTCCTGCGTACACCATGGGAGTCCAAACGAAACCTGGAGCCACCAAAGCTGTGAAGCCCGGGCCGGCAGACTACAGCATAGGCCGGGTAAGGCAGCTGCTCAGCTCTCCCCCTCTGTTTCACAAGCACAGCCTTCACGCCTCTCCCCCTTCCCCTGAGGCTTCCTCCAGCCGCCTGCAGGGATCGAGTGCTGGGACAGCAGGCCTGCTCCCTGCCATCGTCCCACCTCCGAGCAGAGGAAGGGACAGCAGCTTCCCGCTCCCTTTCCCTTCAATGGGACACGCTGGTCCTTCAGAAGCTCTCCCGGGGGACGCAGCTCAGAAAGCGTTCCAAGCAGCACACCCCCAGAAGAGGGGAGTTAGCTGCAAGGTGCCAGGTGCACATCCAGCAGCCCTCTCCCAGACATGAGGTTACCGTGAGCGCACGTGTGAGGCCAGCCCACCTCCCTGAGCCAGCTGTGCGCCAGCAGGGAGCTGCAGCGGCCCTTCACTGGAGCTCAGCCCTGCCCAGAGAGGCACCAGACAGTCGTCTGGGATCGGGAGGGGTGCGGGACAGCGGGCAGCCAGGGCAGCAGAGAAGAGAAGGGCCCTTGCTGATCTGCCTTTCCTTCTTCCCCCTTCCAGGTGACGCTGATCAAGCCCCAGGCACCTGCGTGCACTTTTGGAATCCGGCATTCCATCTACACAGCCCCTCTCATCGCTGAATGAAGCAGCGATTTCTGAAAGGCCTTGTTTGCTTGCCTGGAAGGGAAGGGGACACGAAGACACACCAATCAACTGCTGCTTTCAGTTTGCTTCTGTTTCTGTGTATTGAGTTTGGCTTTTGCCTCTTGGACATCAGTGTCAGGAGAACATAATTAAAAAAAAAATAAACTAATTGCCTATATGTACGCTTTCCTGTTGTTCCTTTTTCCTTACTGGTGCGTACAGGAACACACCACAGCTTCATGAAGCATTTCAAACATCAGTGAGTTGGTGTAAGAGACGATTACTATAACATTGCCTCAAAGATTGCTGATGAATATGTCTGAACGTGTCCAAGCTGGTCCTGGACAAGGTTGTGAAATCCTTTGTCTAAGGGACAAGCAGGTGGGCATGTCCTGGGGCAACGAAAGAGAGATAAGCTGCAGCTCAATGGCCGCTGAACACTCTTTCGTTTGGTACTCATCTCCTTGGGGAGATAGCCATCTCAGGAGACGCTTGCCTGGCACGCTAGCACGGGATTTGTCACATAGACTGGAGGAATCTGGAAGATAAACATAGGGATCCTGCAGCCACGAAGTTTAGGGTTTTCTCTTTGCAGAGACTTCCCGAGCTGATCACTGCTGCTACCTGCAGGGGGGTTTCTCTTTGGAGAGACTTCCCGAGCTTGCTTGATCAGTAATCTGCGTTACTGATGTTGGCCATAGAATCACAGAATCATAGGGGTTGGAAGGGACCTCAAAAGGTCATCGAGTCCAACCCCCCTGCCAAAGCAGGTTCCCTACACCAGGTCGCACAGGTAGGCGTCCAGGCGGGTCTTGAATACCTCCAGAGAAGGAGACTCCACAACCCCTCTGGGCAGCCTTTGCCAGTGCTCCGTCACCCTCACCGTAAAGAAGTCCTTGCACACATTCGTGCAGAACCTCCTACGCTGCAGTTTCTGTCCGGTCCCCCTCGTCCTGTCTCCAAACACTGCTGAAAAGAGCCTGGCCTCGGCTCTTTGTCCCCCACACCTCAGATATTTATCAACCTGGATCAGGTCCCCTCTCAGTCTTCTTTTCTCAAGGCTGAACAGACCCAGTTCACTTAGCCTTTCTTCATAGGGGAGATCCTCCAGGCCCTTCCCCATCTTTGTGGCCCTGTGCTGGACTCTTTCCAAGAGGTCCCCGTCTTTTTTGTAGTGGGAGCCCAGGACTGCACACAGCACTCCAGATGAGGCCTCACCAGGGCAGAGCAGAGGGGGAGGATCACCTCCCTCGACCTGCTGGCCACGCTCTTTTTAATGCACCCCAGAATGTCGTTGGCCCTCTTGGCCACGAGGGCACACTGCTGGCTCATGGTCGACCTGGCGTCCACCAGGACACCCAGGTCCCTCTCTGCAGAGCTCCTCCCCAGCAGCTCATCCCCCAACCTGTACTGGTGCGTGCAATTATTCCTCCCTAGCTGCAAGACTCTACACTTGCTTTTATTAATCCTCATCCAGTTTCTGACTGCCCAGCTCTCCAGCCTGTCCGGGTCTTGCTGAACGGCAGCACAGCCTTCCTGATAACTTCCAGTTAACCTAAGTTTATGGTGTATGGTTAACAGAATGAATAACAACAAACAGAGTTGTAGCCAAGACGTTTTACCAATGGCACAGTTAGAAAGATTATCGTGATGCGCTTACCGTCGTGGCAGGACCTGCGTGGTCCACTGCCTGCCTCCCCATGTAAACGCCAGTTGGTCCTGTGATTCTTCAGCAGTGGGAATACTGAAGAATGCATTTGCCAAATCTTGGAGACAGTGGAATGTTTTTATTTCAGATCACTCCCTTTAGTTTTGCCACTTGACTAAGAAGATCAGAACAAAACTCAGGTGCAGCTGGAGGTGCCCATTTTGGGGCATATAGTGGGGATGACAGCAGATAGATTGGGGTGAGGGAAGTACAGGTGAGATGTGACTTTTAACTACTGCTAGTTCCAAATCCACAATAAAAGTGCCATGCACCTACAGGAAATCTAAGTACATCTTGAATGGTTAAATACAAAATAGTCAAGTCTAAATCACCCCATCCCAAGACTGCTGTTGAATAGCAGAAGGTCTCAGACTCGGTGCCTCTCAGTTAGCCTACACTTGCAGGTATGACTGGAACTCTAAAATAAAGCAGTCAGAGCCCGCTTCTTCTTTAAAACAGTAACAAAGATGCTTCTGCCTAATTCTTCCCCCAGGTTTGAAGGTAAATGTACTAATGTTCCCCAGTCTCTCCTCGGTGCGGATCCCACACGTCCAAATAACTTTGGCAGCAGCTCCTCTGCAGAGTTAGGTTTACAAACCTCAGGCCTGTCCCGCCGTGGTTGTGCAGACCTTCAGGTTACACCCTCGTGCTCCAGTTTTTCCCGTGTCCAAACCCCAACCCAGCGACCCCAGGGGTTGGTGGCAGACACCTATTGCATCTGCACCTGCAGGGAAAGCTGCGAGTGCTTTTGTAAAGTTTTGCTTCCTGATTTCTTCATGGAATCGCCAAGGTTGGTAAAGATCTGCACGACCGCCCAGGCCACCCATCTACCGGTTGCCATTTGGGCCTGCTGAGGGTTTCAGACTTTGGTTCAGACTTTGCAGTGCTGAAGGGCTTTGCTTGCCTTTCTTTAACAAGGATCGTGGTGTTCTCAGCTGCTCAGAGTAACTCCAGCAAATTCATCAAATGGAAACAGCTAACACTGCCACTTGATGCACTCCTGTGTGTAGGGAAATATGAGCAATAGCAGCCCTTCCTTTTATACGCAGAACTGAAGATAGTCCATGGAAGAAATGACAGGCCGTGTTTTCTCAGGAGCTGCTTCACTCCGTGCTCTCTCCTGCCTCTCTGAAGGCAATACACATTCATGAAACGTAACTGTTGCCAGTGGTGGACTTCTAGAATTCCTTGTTCCCACTCCAAATATCTCATGGCTCAGCATTTAGACTACTGGATTTTAGCACAGGCAGATATTCAGTGCTCAGTTCTGAAATGATCTACGTGATTCTACCTTCAGTGGAGAGCATCTTTCATTCATTCATTCAGACTGCACTTCAGCATCTTGACATCCATCCAGCACTCCAATGTAACGAAGCAGCTGCTTAACGTTATACAGGAACTTTACCAAAAAGCATAAACAAGATAATACTCAGTCGATAATGCAAAGGAAGTTTAACACTGAAGTAGCTACGCGCATTTCATTCACTGGACTTCAGTAAAAACTTCCCTGTCCTTGTAAAATGCTTCAAGGGTCATTCACGGTCACAGAAAATTACTCCTGTGCACATCAGAAATGGCTACTGTGCCACTACACATCCAGTGACCTTGCAGCAAATGACCATGTGTGCACTCCTTCCCAATCAAATATGAGGCGATTTTAGTTTACCCCACAGAATAAGAGATTTAAGCTGAATCCCACTGCCTTGTGTTTTCTGTGCACCTGTATGCGGGCAGTTACAGCAGCAGCTCAGTAGATGAGCAATAATTTATGAAACACCAGTGATAGATACATCAGTGATCCCGAGTCTTGCGTCTCATTCAGAGGAGACAGAGAGTGAATGAAGCTCTGCAGGACAGCTGTGGAGACTTAATTCTTTAGGTATGAAAACCCCACTACATTCACTGACTTTGTGGGAAACTGCTGATAAATCACAGTGCCAGTGTTCAGTAGCAGCTTGACTCAAGCTGAAAGTAATTGAGGAGGTATTAAGGAAGCTAAGGGTGGTTGTAAAATACTTTGAATATCCAAACAGTAAACGAAAAGCTTTGTTTTGAGGAGGAAAATCCTGAATAGAAAGCATTTACCTTTAGTTGTGTACACAAATAATCTATAACAGTGCCACTGTTTCCTTAAGCAGGATGGAATCATGCAGGTGTGGGGCAGGGGTGCCTCCTTTGGAGCATACAAGACATACAACTGTGCTACTGTGGCTTATTAAGTATCACCATTCTCCTGGTCTGTCCCCATCAGCAGCATAAGTTCTTGGGTTGCTCCTAACGTAAAGTAAAGCACTCAGCTTAAAATCAAATGAAGGTACTTTAACTGAAAGCATTTTATCTCCCTCTGGAGTAGGCTAGGAACATGGTCTTCAGCACCTTGAAAAGAAAAAGGAAGTAGCAGAAGCTATTCTTGGTTAGTTCCAGAGCTCTTTTAAATGCTTTGGATCTGAAGAGGTGAAAGCTGAGTGTACATGAATCTCAGTGCTTTGATTTCACAGGCAAAGGGCTGCAGATATTAAGCCAGTGACAACTTCTACACATTGTACATCATAACAGATTATTATCTGTAAGCTACTTTGAATCTTATGACTGATTCTAATTATTGATCTTCCCCAAGTTCTGGTTGATAGGTTGATACATTGAAGACCCTTGTTTGTTCTGCAGATAGTAGGGACAGGATTGTTACATCAGGAATGTCACCTGAAATTGTTGCTTTGTGGCTTAGGTTTCCTAGGGTTCCTGTTCACTCGGAGTAACACAAAGTAACACAGTTGCTAGCCATAACGGGAGAGCAAAAACATTTTTAGAAAGCACAGTTAGAGGGAAAATAAAGATGTATAATCTGACAAGTATAATCTTACATTGGGAAATGTACAGGGAAATAAAGAGCAAGAAAACTGCTGAAAAGAACAGCGTTATATTGCAAGAGCGGATTTTGAGAAAACCATACGAAGTTCTGACAAATGTTTCCAACGCTGAATTTCCATCAAATGCCTCATTTGAATAAAAATACAACGAGGAAGACAGTGACCAACACGAGTGCGTAAGCATACACAATTTGAGGTTAAAAATTAAAGTACTTTATTAGACATGCTAATTGTAACCAACCCCACTGCAATTTTCACTGAGATGAACCGTTCTATCAGATTTCACCCACAGATCTGAATCTTAGCTACACTGACTCTCTGTATGTCTATTAATTCTAAAGTAAAGGGGAAATCTATGATATTTTTACCCATGCTGCAATCTAACAGCTCAAATGCCAAAGGTGCCCTCAGATGCAAATTACGGGCCTGCAGGCCAATGTGTGCAAAGCATTTTTTCTACTTAGATCCTCCAGATTTTCACATCTGTTAGGTGCCAACATGTGATATGGATTTGATTCTCAGTCTTTTTTTGGGGAAAAAAAAAGTAGCTTTTTGATATCGGGCTGAAATAAGTACGCAGGGTGAAACCAGTGGAGAAATGATACACTGGTAATGGCTACTTGGTCTAGAGAAAGCCTGATTTCATTGGAAACAACCCTCCTGATGGCAGGAGCTGGCAAACCTGTCAGTGATTTGGGTGTGAAAGGATGCAAAAAGGAGCATACCCTGCTGCTCCCCAAAAGAGCCAGAACTTTGACGCCTTGCTGCACTTGGGATGGGTAGCTTTTCTTCTCCCGCTCTGCTAACAGCACCAACACATCAGAAATGTCACTGGGACCTCCAGGCCTGGATGCTCCTCTCCAACCACCCACAGGCCCTCTACTCCATCCATGCGGAAAGAAGTGCACTGACTGCCTCACCCCCAGACCTGCTGATAGCTCTTAATCGCTGTTACACTCAGAGGGCGCTGCTAAGCCTGCTCCTGTTGCCACTGCAGTCTGTGGCGAAGTTCCGCCTGACTTCATGGGGGCAGGCACAGCGTCTTAATTAGAAATCCTCGAGTACTGTGTCCAGTTTGGGGCCCCTCACTGCAAGAAAGACATTGAGGCCCCGGAATGTGTTCGAAGAAGGGCGACAAAGCTGGTGAGGGGTCTGGAACACAGGCCACATGAGGAGAGGCTGAAGGAGCTGGGAATGTTCAGCCTGGAGAAGAGGAGGCTCAGGGTAATTACTGTGAGGACTAGAGGGAATGGTTTCAAGCTGTGCCAGGGGAGATACAGGTTAGACATTAGGAAATATGACTTCTCAGAAAGGGTGGTCAGGCACTGGAATGAACGGCCCAGGGAGGAGGTGGAGCCGCCGACCCTGGGGGTGTTCAAGGAACGACCGGATGTTGTATGGAGGGACACGGTTTAGCGGGAGCTATGGGTGATAGGCGAATGGTTGGACTGGTTGATCATGTAGGTCTTTTCCAACCTTGGTGATTCTATGATTCTGTGACACAGATTGATCCCCAGGAACCCCGGGTGGCACGTGACTGGAGCTAAGAACTCAATCCATCCACAGGTGTTGGGAGCGACAGCTTTCTACTGGTTGGGGTCAAGGCCGAAAAGGCTTGGAGGGCGTGGCTGCAGGCCAGCACAGGTCGTCACAGCACAGATGACATCACCCGGAGCCTGTGTGCTGTCACAGTGCGTTCCCATGACAATGCCGGGCCCTCCCCAAGGACAGCGGGCTGCTGGCTCCAGGCACCTCATTTGTGAGCTGTGCTTCCCACGGCCGCTCGCAGTGCCCTGAGCTTGGGAGCAGCCCCCACAGCAGACAAGCTCAGCCTCATCCCGCTCATCCTCCAAGGCCCAGAGAGGTGAGGGAGAGCTCCTGCTGCATGGCAGGCACGCTTCAGCTGCAGGATGCAGGCTTAGCTTCGGCGTGCCCGAGGGGCATGCAGCATGAGGCTGGCAGCGCTGCCGCCAGCAATCACGTGGCGGACAGCTGGCAGCTGAGCAAAGGAGAGACTCGTCTCCTGCCTGCCCCTCTGGGCTGCAAGGCAGAGGAGCAGGAAGCGAAGCTCACCTGTGGCCTCCGTCAGGGCAGCCCGTCAGTAACTCCTCTGTGCTTGCCTTTAGGCTTTGGAGGCACCTGCCAGCATGGACGGAGCCTGGGTGGGAACCTGGAGACCTCATCGCCCACGTGGCCTCATCTCGGCCCAGTTCCCCAGCCCCGGGCCCCAGTACTCCATCCCGGGGACAACAGGTACAGTGACCGTTCCCAGGACATGGGGCGCACTGGAGACGTCATGGGGCAGAGCAGCTCCCGAGCCTTTCCCCTTTCTGTCAGAGCCTCCCGGCTCTCTGACACACCAGATAGCCAGGCCTGGCCAAGGAAGGCCGATCCCGCTGGTGCTGCTCTTTGTGACCCAGGGAAAGAGGGGCCCCCTTCTGCCCAGCACAGGCTCAGCTTTGCAGCTGCACAGAGAGAGGCGTTATGGGGTCTTGCAGAACAACTGACCCTTAGGGGGCTCTCGCTACGGAGTGCCTGCATGGGTGGTGTGGGAAATCCTATGGAAACTGCTGGGTACAGGCAGCGCGCTGGCCAAAGCTCTGCTTTGTCTTTTTCTGGTGACTTTGCAAGGCACTCGCCTGGCTGCTTGCAATAAGGGACTGACTCTGCTATGGTCCGAGGTCCCGCGCAGCTTGCCTGCCTTTCTCTTGGAGTAAGAAGTTATGCGGGAAGGGAAAGTCGGGCAGCCCTGTTCCAAAGCAGCTTGGAACATGCAGCCGCACAGAGGTGTGCTCTCTTCTGCTTTTCCTCCTAGGTTACGTGGGCCACAGCCCCACTAAAACCCGCGCCCCTGCGTACACCTTCAGAGGGACCAAACTGCCTGCAGTGGAGAGCTGCGGGCCAGGTCCCTGCTACTCTGTGGAGCCTGCCATCAGCAGGAAGGGGAAGTACGTGATTCCGGGCACCTACCTCCAGGGACGACCCACGTCAGAGATTGCCATCACCCCCGGACCAAGTGAGTACCACTTGTGCGGCGCATTTGCCCTGGCTCAGCTCGCACCCTGATGGAGCTGTAGGTCTTTTGTGAGAGAACACAAAACACTCTCAGCAGCGGTAGAGAAGGACAAGTGTCCAGGACCACGGGCCGAGGGCACGAGGACCCCGAGTCCTGAAAGAACTAAGGAGCAGGGGGCTGACAGGAGGGGCAGCAAGGCAGGACGCAGTGGTGGGGCACAGAAAAGTGTTCCCAGGTGCTGCCTGGGTCCCGCAGCAATTCTGCAGCTCTTCAGAAGAGCCTCTCCTCGGGACGTTGTCTCTGTGGCTGCGGAAGGAGACCAGGACTTCTTCACGGCTTTCTTGCTCTTCTCTGCTCCAGGTGACTACTGCATCGAGGCAGCCAACAGGCACGTCTTCAAGTGCCCTCCGGTGCAGTCCATGGCCTTCCGGCGAGAGCCCGTCCGGACAGACCGCCCTCCAGGTACGCTGACCAAAGAAAGACAAAGGCAGACCCTTTGTCCTGAGCATCCTCCACGGACAGCTGGGCTGCTGCTCAGCACCAGCAGTGGGCCTACAGCACAGCCTGCGTGGCAGGAGGCGGTGCTGGGGCCGCAAGCTTTCTTGGAGGACCAGCTCCTCTTGGCCCGCAGCAGCGCTGGCTGCTCAAAATTGGAGCTGCTGGCACTCACCCGGGGCCAGAGGGAGGGACTGGCAGAAGGGCCAGACCTCCCTCCTGCTCCCAGCAGTGGGCTGGGCAGGCTGCCCCTCTCTGCTGCTTCCGTCTCCTGCAGCCCAGCCCCTCGCACACACACTCTCTGCTGCTGCTCCTCTTGCAGGTCCTGGCACCTACACGTTGCCCAGGCTGATAGGGCCCAACACAGTCTACACATCTGCCAGCCCTTGCTACTCCTTGAGAGGAAGGAGCCAGCGCGGTCGCTTTGATGAAGATCTTGCCAAGGTGAGCTCTGCTGCTCCTCTTTTCCACGTCAGTGTTGGAATCTGGGCCGCTCTCCCTGTGCCACAGGGGCTTCCAAGCCTGCTGCACCTTTGCCTGACGCAGGCTTGCAGGGAAAAAGAGAGCCTTGGGTGTGATGCCAGCCCCGTGCGGCCATGACTCTCTTGCAGACTCCGGGTCCTGCGGCGTTCCCCACAGTTGCTGTGGATGCCTACAGAACCAGGGCTCCTGCGTACACCATGGGAGTCCAAACGAAACCTGGAGCCACCAAAGCTGTGAAGCCCGGGCCGGCAGACTACAGCATAGGCCGGGTAAGGCAGCTGCTCAGCTCTCCCCCTCTGTTTCACAAGCACAGCCTTCACGCCTCTCCCCCTTCCCCTGAGGCTTCCTCCAGCCGCCTGCAGGGATCGAGTGCTGGGACAGCAGGCCTGCTCCCTGCCATCGTCCCACCTCCGAGCAGAGGAAGGGACAGCAGCTTCCCGCTCCCTTTCCCTTCAATGGGACACGCTGGTCCTTCAGAAGCTCTCCCGGGGGACGCAGCTCAGAAAGCGTTCCAAGCAGCACACCCCCAGAAGAGGGGAGTTAGCTGCAAGGTGCCAGGTGCACATCCAGCAGCCCTCTCCCAGACATGAGGTTACCGTGAGCGCACGTGTGAGGCCAGCCCACCTCCCTGAGCCAGCTGTGCGCCAGCAGGGAGCTGCAGCGGCCCTTCACTGGAGCTCAGCCCTGCCCAGAGAGGCACCAGACAGTCGTCTGGGATCGGGAGGGGTGCGGGACAGCGGGCAGCCAGGGCAGCAGAGAAGAGAAGGGCCCTTGCTGATCTGCCTTTCCTTCTTCCCCCTTCCAGGTGACGCTGATCAAGCCCCAGGCACCTGCGTGCACTTTTGGAATCCGGCATTCCATCTACACAGCCCCTCTCATCGCTGAATGAAGCAGCGATTTCTGAAAGGCCTTGTTTGCTTGCCTGGAAGGGAAGGGGACACGAAGACACACCAATCAACTGCTGCTTTCAGTTTGCTTCTGTTTCTGTGTATTGAGTTTGGCTTTTGCCTCTTGGACATCAGTGTCAGGAGAACATAATTAAAAAAAAAATAAACTAATTGCCTATATGTACGCTTTCCTGTTGTTCCTTTTTCCTTACTGGTGCGTACAGGAACACACCACAGCTTCATGAAGCATTTCAAACATCAGTGAGTTGGTGTAAGAGACGATTACTATAACATTGCCTCAAAGATTGCTGATGAATATGTCTGAACGTGTCCAAGCTGGTCCTGGACAAGGTTGTGAAATCCTTTGTCTAAGGGACAAGCAGGTGGGCATGTCCTGGGGCAACGAAAGAGAGATAAGCTGCAGCTCAATGGCCGCTGAACACTCTTTCGTTTGGTACTCATCTCCTTGGGGAGATAGCCATCTCAGGAGACGCTTGCCTGGCACGCTAGCACGGGATTTGTCACATAGACTGGAGGAATCTGGAAGATAAACATAGGGATCCTGCAGCCACGAAGTTTAGGGTTTTCTCTTTGCAGAGACTTCCCGAGCTGATCACTGCTGCTACCTGCAGGGGGGTTTCTCTTTGGAGAGACTTCCCGAGCTTGCTTGATCAGTAATCTGCGTTACTGATGTTGGCCATAGAATCACAGAATCATAGGGGTTGGAAGGGACCTCAAAAGGTCATCGAGTCCAACCCCCCTGCCAAAGCAGGTTCCCTACACCAGGTCGCACAGGTAGGCGTCCAGGCGGGTCTTGAATACCTCCAGAGAAGGAGACTCCACAACCCCTCTGGGCAGCCTTTGCCAGTGCTCCGTCACCCTCACCGTAAAGAAGTCCTTGCACACATTCGTGCAGAACCTCCTACGCTGCAGTTTCTGTCCGGTCCCCCTCGTCCTGTCTCCAAACACTGCTGAAAAGAGCCTGGCCTCGGCTCTTTGTCCCCCACACCTCAGATATTTATCAACCTGGATCAGGTCCCCTCTCAGTCTTCTTTTCTCAAGGCTGAACAGACCCAGTTCACTTAGCCTTTCTTCATAGGGGAGATCCTCCAGGCCCTTCCCCATCTTTGTGGCCCTGTGCTGGACTCTTTCCAAGAGGTCCCCGTCTTTTTTGTAGTGGGAGCCCAGGACTGCACACAGCACTCCAGATGAGGCCTCACCAGGGCAGAGCAGAGGGGGAGGATCACCTCCCTCGACCTGCTGGCCACGCTCTTTTTAATGCACCCCAGAATGTCGTTGGCCCTCTTGGCCACGAGGGCACACTGCTGGCTCATGGTCGACCTGGCGTCCACCAGGACACCCAGGTCCCTCTCTGCAGAGCTCCTCCCCAGCAGCTCATCCCCCAACCTGTACTGGTGCGTGCAATTATTCCTCCCTAGCTGCAAGACTCTACACTTGCTTTTATTAATCCTCATCCAGTTTCTGACTGCCCAGCTCTCCAGCCTGTCCGGGTCTTGCTGAACGGCAGCACAGCCTTCCTGATAACTTCCAGTTAACCTAAGTTTATGGTGTATGGTTAACAGAATGAATAACAACAAACAGAGTTGTAGCCAAGACGTTTTACCAATGGCACAGTTAGAAAGATTATCGTGATGCGCTTACCGTCGTGGCAGGACCTGCGTGGTCCACTGCCTGCCTCCCCATGTAAACGCCAGTTGGTCCTGTGATTCTTCAGCAGTGGGAATACTGAAGAATGCATTTGCCAAATCTTGGAGACAGTGGAATGTTTTTATTTCAGATCACTCCCTTTAGTTTTGCCACTTGACTAAGAAGATCAGAACAAAACTCAGGTGCAGCTGGAGGTGCCCATTTTGGGGCATATAGTGGGGATGACAGCAGATAGATTGGGGTGAGGGAAGTACAGGTGAGATGTGACTTTTAACTACTGCTAGTTCCAAATCCACAATAAAAGTGCCATGCACCTACAGGAAATCTAAGTACATCTTGAATGGTTAAATACAAAATAGTCAAGTCTAAATCACCCCATCCCAAGACTGCTGTTGAATAGCAGAAGGTCTCAGACTCGGTGCCTCTCAGTTAGCCTACACTTGCAGGTATGACTGGAACTCTAAAATAAAGCAGTCAGAGCCCGCTTCTTCTTTAAAACAGTAACAAAGATGCTTCTGCCTAATTCTTCCCCCAGGTTTGAAGGTAAATGTACTAATGTTCCCCAGTCTCTCCTCGGTGCGGATCCCACACGTCCAAATAACTTTGGCAGCAGCTCCTCTGCAGAGTTAGGTTTACAAACCTCAGGCCTGTCCCGCCGTGGTTGTGCAGACCTTCAGGTTACACCCTCGTGCTCCAGTTTTTCCCGTGTCCAAACCCCAACCCAGCGACCCCAGGGGTTGGTGGCAGACACCTATTGCATCTGCACCTGCAGGGAAAGCTGCGAGTGCTTTTGTAAAGTTTTGCTTCCTGATTTCTTCATGGAATCGCCAAGGTTGGTAAAGATCTGCACGACCGCCCAGGCCACCCATCTACCGGTTGCCATTTGGGCCTGCTGAGGGTTTCAGACTTTGGTTCAGACTTTGCAGTGCTGAAGGGCTTTGCTTGCCTTTCTTTAACAAGGATCGTGGTGTTCTCAGCTGCTCAGAGTAACTCCAGCAAATTCATCAAATGGAAACAGCTAACACTGCCACTTGATGCACTCCTGTGTGTAGGGAAATATGAGCAATAGCAGCCCTTCCTTTTATACGCAGAACTGAAGATAGTCCATGGAAGAAATGACAGGCCGTGTTTTCTCAGGAGCTGCTTCACTCCGTGCTCTCTCCTGCCTCTCTGAAGGCAATACACATTCATGAAACGTAACTGTTGCCAGTGGTGGACTTCTAGAATTCCTTGTTCCCACTCCAAATATCTCATGGCTCAGCATTTAGACTACTGGATTTTAGCACAGGCAGATATTCAGTGCTCAGTTCTGAAATGATCTACGTGATTCTACCTTCAGTGGAGAGCATCTTTCATTCATTCATTCAGACTGCACTTCAGCATCTTGACATCCATCCAGCACTCCAATGTAACGAAGCAGCTGCTTAACGTTATACAGGAACTTTACCAAAAAGCATAAACAAGATAATACTCAGTCGATAATGCAAAGGAAGTTTAACACTGAAGTAGCTACGCGCATTTCATTCACTGGACTTCAGTAAAAACTTCCCTGTCCTTGTAAAATGCTTCAAGGGTCATTCACGGTCACAGAAAATTACTCCTGTGCACATCAGAAATGGCTACTGTGCCACTACACATCCAGTGACCTTGCAGCAAATGACCATGTGTGCACTCCTTCCCAATCAAATATGAGGCGATTTTAGTTTACCCCACAGAATAAGAGATTTAAGCTGAATCCCACTGCCTTGTGTTTTCTGTGCACCTGTATGCGGGCAGTTACAGCAGCAGCTCAGTAGATGAGCAATAATTTATGAAACACCAGTGATAGATACATCAGTGATCCCGAGTCTTGCGTCTCATTCAGAGGAGACAGAGAGTGAATGAAGCTCTGCAGGACAGCTGTGGAGACTTAATTCTTTAGGTATGAAAACCCCACTACATTCACTGACTTTGTGGGAAACTGCTGATAAATCACAGTGCCAGTGTTCAGTAGCAGCTTGACTCAAGCTGAAAGTAATTGAGGAGGTATTAAGGAAGCTAAGGGTGGTTGTAAAATACTTTGAATATCCAAACAGTAAACGAAAAGCTTTGTTTTGAGGAGGAAAATCCTGAATAGAAAGCATTTACCTTTAGTTGTGTACACAAATAATCTATAACAGTGCCACTGTTTCCTTAAGCAGGATGGAATCATGCAGGTGTGGGGCAGGGGTGCCTCCTTTGGAGCATACAAGACATACAACTGTGCTACTGTGGCTTATTAAGTATCACCATTCTCCTGGTCTGTCCCCATCAGCAGCATAAGTTCTTGGGTTGCTCCTAACGTAAAGTAAAGCACTCAGCTTAAAATCAAATGAAGGTACTTTAACTGAAAGCATTTTATCTCCCTCTGGAGTAGGCTAGGAACATGGTCTTCAGCACCTTGAAAAGAAAAAGGAAGTAGCAGAAGCTATTCTTGGTTAGTTCCAGAGCTCTTTTAAATGCTTTGGATCTGAAGAGGTGAAAGCTGAGTGTACATGAATCTCAGTGCTTTGATTTCACAGGCAAAGGGCTGCAGATATTAAGCCAGTGACAACTTCTACACATTGTACATCATAACAGATTATTATCTGTAAGCTACTTTGAATCTTATGACTGATTCTAATTATTGATCTTCCCCAAGTTCTGGTTGATAGGTTGATACATTGAAGACCCTTGTTTGTTCTGCAGATAGTAGGGACAGGATTGTTACATCAGGAATGTCACCTGAAATTGTTGCTTTGTGGCTTAGGTTTCCTAGGGTTCCTGTTCACTCGGAGTAACACAAAGTAACACAGTTGCTAGCCATAACGGGAGAGCAAAAACATTTTTAGAAAGCACAGTTAGAGGGAAAATAAAGATGTATAATCTGACAAGTATAATCTTACATTGGGAAATGTACAGGGAAATAAAGAGCAAGAAAACTGCTGAAAAGAACAGCGTTATATTGCAAGAGCGGATTTTGAGAAAACCATACGAAGTTCTGACAAATGTTTCCAACGCTGAATTTCCATCAAATGCCTCATTTGAATAAAAATACAACGAGGAAGACAGTGACCAACACGAGTGCGTAAGCATACACAATTTGAGGTTAAAAATTAAAGTACTTTATTAGACATGCTAATTGTAACCAACCCCACTGCAATTTTCACTGAGATGAACCGTTCTATCAGATTTCACCCACAGATCTGAATCTTAGCTACACTGACTCTCTGTATGTCTATTAATTCTAAAGTAAAGGGGAAATCTATGATATTTTTACCCATGCTGCAATCTAACAGCTCAAATGCCAAAGGTGCCCTCAGATGCAAATTACGGGCCTGCAGGCCAATGTGTGCAAAGCATTTTTTCTACTTAGATCCTCCAGATTTTCACATCTGTTAGGTGCCAACATGTGATATGGATTTGATTCTCAGTCTTTTTTTGGGGAAAAAAAAAGTAGCTTTTTGATATCGGGCTGAAATAAGTACGCAGGGTGAAACCAGTGGAGAAATGATACACTGGTAATGGCTACTTGGTCTAGAGAAAGCCTGATTTCATTGGAAACAACCCTCCTGATGGCAGGAGCTGGCAAACCTGTCAGTGATTTGGGTGTGAAAGGATGCAAAAAGGAGCATACCCTGCTGCTCCCCAAAAGAGCCAGAACTTTGACGCCTTGCTGCACTTGGGATGGGTAGCTTTTCTTCTCCCGCTCTGCTAACAGCACCAACACATCAGAAATGTCACTGGGACCTCCAGGCCTGGATGCTCCTCTCCAACCACCCACAGGCCCTCTACTCCATCCATGCGGAAAGAAGTGCACTGACTGCCTCACCCCCAGACCTGCTGATAGCTCTTAATCGCTGTTACACTCAGAGGGCGCTGCTAAGCCTGCTCCTGTTGCCACTGCAGTCTGTGGCGAAGTTCCGCCTGACTTCATGGGGGCAGGCACAGCGTCTTAATTAGAAATCCTCGAGTACTGTGTCCAGTTTGGGGCCCCTCACTGCAAGAAAGACATTGAGGCCCCGGAATGTGTTCGAAGAAGGGCGACAAAGCTGGTGAGGGGTCTGGAACACAGGCCACATGAGGAGAGGCTGAAGGAGCTGGGAATGTTCAGCCTGGAGAAGAGGAGGCTCAGGGTAATTACTGTGAGGACTAGAGGGAATGGTTTCAAGCTGTGCCAGGGGAGATACAGGTTAGACATTAGGAAATATGACTTCTCAGAAAGGGTGGTCAGGCACTGGAATGAACGGCCCAGGGAGGAGGTGGAGCCGCCGACCCTGGGGGTGTTCAAGGAACGACCGGATGTTGTATGGAGGGACACGGTTTAGCGGGAGCTATGGGTGATAGGCGAATGGTTGGACTGGTTGATCATGTAGGTCTTTTCCAACCTTGGTGATTCTATGATTCTGTGACACAGATTGATCCCCAGGAACCCCGGGTGGCACGTGACTGGAGCTAAGAACTCAATCCATCCACAGGTGTTGGGAGCGACAGCTTTCTACTGGTTGGGGTCAAGGCCGAAAAGGCTTGGAGGGCGTGGCTGCAGGCCAGCACAGGTCGTCACAGCACAGATGACATCACCCGGAGCCTGTGTGCTGTCACAGTGCGTTCCCATGACAATGCCGGGCCCTCCCCAAGGACAGCGGGCTGCTGGCTCCAGGCACCTCATTTGTGAGCTGTGCTTCCCACGGCCGCTCGCAGTGCCCTGAGCTTGGGAGCAGCCCCCACAGCAGACAAGCTCAGCCTCATCCCGCTCATCCTCCAAGGCCCAGAGAGGTGAGGGAGAGCTCCTGCTGCATGGCAGGCACGCTTCAGCTGCAGGATGCAGGCTTAGCTTCGGCGTGCCCGAGGGGCATGCAGCATGAGGCTGGCAGCGCTGCCGCCAGCAATCACGTGGCGGACAGCTGGCAGCTGAGCAAAGGAGAGACTCGTCTCCTGCCTGCCCCTCTGGGCTGCAAGGCAGAGGAGCAGGAAGCGAAGCTCACCTGTGGCCTCCGTCAGGGCAGCCCGTCAGTAACTCCTCTGTGCTTGCCTTTAGGCTTTGGAGGCACCTGCCAGCATGGACGGAGCCTGGGTGGGAACCTGGAGACCTCATCGCCCACGTGGCCTCATCTCGGCCCAGTTCCCCAGCCCCGGGCCCCAGTACTCCATCCCGGGGACAACAGGTACAGTGACCGTTCCCAGGACATGGGGCGCACTGGAGACGTCATGGGGCAGAGCAGCTCCCGAGCCTTTCCCCTTTCTGTCAGAGCCTCCCGGCTCTCTGACACACCAGATAGCCAGGCCTGGCCAAGGAAGGCCGATCCCGCTGGTGCTGCTCTTTGTGACCCAGGGAAAGAGGGGCCCCCTTCTGCCCAGCACAGGCTCAGCTTTGCAGCTGCACAGAGAGAGGCGTTATGGGGTCTTGCAGAACAACTGACCCTTAGGGGGCTCTCGCTACGGAGTGCCTGCATGGGTGGTGTGGGAAATCCTATGGAAACTGCTGGGTACAGGCAGCGCGCTGGCCAAAGCTCTGCTTTGTCTTTTTCTGGTGACTTTGCAAGGCACTCGCCTGGCTGCTTGCAATAAGGGACTGACTCTGCTATGGTCCGAGGTCCCGCGCAGCTTGCCTGCCTTTCTCTTGGAGTAAGAAGTTATGCGGGAAGGGAAAGTCGGGCAGCCCTGTTCCAAAGCAGCTTGGAACATGCAGCCGCACAGAGGTGTGCTCTCTTCTGCTTTTCCTCCTAGGTTACGTGGGCCACAGCCCCACTAAAACCCGCGCCCCTGCGTACACCTTCAGAGGGACCAAACTGCCTGCAGTGGAGAGCTGCGGGCCAGGTCCCTGCTACTCTGTGGAGCCTGCCATCAGCAGGAAGGGGAAGTACGTGATTCCGGGCACCTACCTCCAGGGACGACCCACGTCAGAGATTGCCATCACCCCCGGACCAAGTGAGTACCACTTGTGCGGCGCATTTGCCCTGGCTCAGCTCGCACCCTGATGGAGCTGTAGGTCTTTTGTGAGAGAACACAAAACACTCTCAGCAGCGGTAGAGAAGGACAAGTGTCCAGGACCACGGGCCGAGGGCACGAGGACCCCGAGTCCTGAAAGAACTAAGGAGCAGGGGGCTGACAGGAGGGGCAGCAAGGCAGGACGCAGTGGTGGGGCACAGAAAAGTGTTCCCAGGTGCTGCCTGGGTCCCGCAGCAATTCTGCAGCTCTTCAGAAGAGCCTCTCCTCGGGACGTTGTCTCTGTGGCTGCGGAAGGAGACCAGGACTTCTTCACGGCTTTCTTGCTCTTCTCTGCTCCAGGTGACTACTGCATCGAGGCAGCCAACAGGCACGTCTTCAAGTGCCCTCCGGTGCAGTCCATGGCCTTCCGGCGAGAGCCCGTCCGGACAGACCGCCCTCCAGGTACGCTGACCAAAGAAAGACAAAGGCAGACCCTTTGTCCTGAGCATCCTCCACGGACAGCTGGGCTGCTGCTCAGCACCAGCAGTGGGCCTAAGGCACAGCCTGCGTGGCAGGAGGCGGTGCTGGGGCCGCAAGCTTTCTTGGAGGACCAGCTCCTCTTGGCCCGCAGCAGCGCTGGCTGCTCAAAATTGGAGCTGCTGGCACTCACCCGGGGCCAGAGGGAGGGACTGGCAGAAGGGCCAGACCTCCCTCCTGCTCCCAGCAGTGGGCTGGGCAGGCTGCCCCTCTCTGCTGCTTCCGTCTCCTCCAGCCCAGCCCCTCGCACACACACTCTCTGCTGCTGCTCCTCTTGCAGGTCCTGGCACCTACACGTTGCCCAGGCTGATAGGGCCCAACACAGTCTACACATCTGCCAGCCCTTGCTACTCCTTGAGAGGAAGGAGCCAGCGCGGTCGCTTTGATGAAGATCTTGCCAAGGTGAGCTCTGCTGCTCCTCTTTTCCACGTCAGTGTTGGAATCTGGGCCGCTCTCCCTGTGCCACAGGGGCTTCCAAGCCTGCTGCACCTTTGCCTGACGCAGGCTTGCAGGGAAAAAGAGAGCCTTGGGTGTGATGCCAGCCCCGTGCGGCCATGACTCTCTTGCAGACTCCGGGTCCTGCGGCGTTCCCCACAGTTGCTGTGGATGCCTACAGAACCAGGGCTCCTGCGTACACCATGGGAGTCCAAACGAAACCTGGAGCCACCAAAGCTGTGAAGCCCGGGCCGGCAGACTACAGCATAGGCCGGGTAAGGCAGCTGCTCAGCTCTCCCCCTCTGTTTCACAAGCACAGCCTTCACGCCTCTCCCCCTTCCCCTGAGGCTTCCTCCAGCCGCCTGCAGGGATCGAGTGCTGGGACAGCAGGCCTGCTCCCTGCCATCGTCCCACCTCCGAGCAGAGGAAGGGACAGCAGCTTCCCGCTCCCTTTCCCTTCAATGGGACACGCTGGTCCTTCAGAAGCTCTCCCGGGGGACGCAGCTCAGAAAGCGTTCCAAGCAGCACACCCCCAGAAGAGGGGAGTTAGCTGCAAGGTGCCAGGTGCACATCCAGCAGCCCTCTCCCAGACATGAGGTTACCGTGAGCGCACGTGTGAGGCCAGCCCACCTCCCTGAGCCAGCTGTGCGCCAGCAGGGAGCTGCAGCGGCCCTTCACTGGAGCTCAGCCCTGCCCAGAGAGGCACCAGACAGTCGTCTGGGATCGGGAGGGGTGCGGGACAGCGGGCAGCCAGGGCAGCAGAGAAGAGAAGGGCCCTTGCTGATCTGCCTTTCCTTCTTCCCCCTTCCAGGTGACGCTGATCAAGCCCCAGGCACCTGCGTGCACTTTTGGAATCCGGCATTCCATCTACACAGCCCCTCTCATCGCTGAATGAAGCAGCGATTTCTGAAAGGCCTTGTTTGCTTGCCTGGAAGGGAAGGGGACACGAAGACACACCAATCAACTGCTGCTTTCAGTTTGCTTCTGTTTCTGTGTATTGAGTTTGGCTTTTGCCTCTTGGACATCAGTGTCAGGAGAACATAATTAAAAAAAAAATAAACTAATTGCCTATATGTACGCTTTCCTGTTGTTCCTTTTTCCTTACTGGTGCGTACAGGAACACACCACAGCTTCATGAAGCATTTCAAACATCAGTGAGTTGGTGTAAGAGACGATTACTATAACATTGCCTCAAAGATTGCTGATGAATATGTCTGAACGTGTCCAAGCTGGTCCTGGACAAGGTTGTGAAATCCTTTGTCTAAGGGACAAGCAGGTGGGCATGTCCTGGGGCAACGAAAGAGAGATAAGCTGCAGCTCAATGGCCGCTGAACACTCTTTCGTTTGGTACTCATCTCCTTGGGGAGATAGCCATCTCAGGAGACGCTTGCCTGGCACGCTAGCACGGGATTTGTCACATAGACTGGAGGAATCTGGAAGATAAACATAGGGATCCTGCAGCCACGAAGTTTAGGGTTTTCTCTTTGCAGAGACTTCCCGAGCTGATCACTGCTGCTACCTGCAGGGGGGTTTCTCTTTGGAGAGACTTCCCGAGCTTGCTTGATCAGTAATCTGCGTTACTGATGTTGGCCATAGAATCACAGAATCATAGGGGTTGGAAGGGACCTCAAAAGGTCATCGAGTCCAACCCCCCTGCCAAAGCAGGTTCCCTACACCAGGTCGCACAGGTAGGCGTCCAGGCGGGTCTTGAATACCTCCAGAGAAGGAGACTCCACAACCCCTCTGGGCAGCCTTTGCCAGTGCTCCGTCACCCTCACCGTAAAGAAGTTCTTGCACACATTCGTGCAGAACCTCCTACGCTGCAGTTTCTGTCCGGTCCCCCTCGTCCTGTCTCCAAACACTGCTGAAAAGAGCCTGGCCTCGGCTCTTTGTCCCCCACACCTCAGATATTTATCAACCTGGATCAGGTCCCCTCTCAGTCTTCTTTTCTCAAGGCTGAACAGACCCAGTTCACTTAGCCTTTCTTCATAGGGGAGATCCTCCAGGCCCTTCCCCATCTTTGTGGCCCTGTGCTGGACTCTTTCCAAGAGGTCCCCGTCTTTTTTGTAGTGGGAGCCCAGGACTGCACACAGCACTCCAGATGAGGCCTCACCAGGGCAGAGCAGAGGGGGAGGATCACCTCCCTCGACCTGCTGGCCACGCTCTTTTTAATGCACCCCAGAATGTCGTTGGCCCTCTTGGCCACGAGGGCACACTGCTGGCTCATGGTCGACCTGGCGTCCACCAGGACACCCAGGTCCCTCTCTGCAGAGCTCCTCCCCAGCAGCTCATCCCCCAACCTGTACTGGTGCGTGCAATTATTCCTCCCTAGCTGCAAGACTCTACACTTGCTTTTATTAATCCTCATCCAGTTTCTGACTGCCCAGCTCTCCAGCCTGTCCGGGTCTTGCTGAACGGCAGCACAGCCTTCCTGATAACTTCCAGTTAACCTAAGTTTATGGTGTATGGTTAACAGAATGAATAACAACAAACAGAGTTGTAGCCAAGACGTTTTACCAATGGCACAGTTAGAAAGATTATCGTGATGCGCTTACCGTCGTGGCAGGACCTGCGTGGTCCACTGCCTGCCTCCCCATGTAAACGCCAGTTGGTCCTGTGATTCTTCAGCAGTGGGAATACTGAAGAATGCATTTGCCAAATCTTGGAGACAGTGGAATGTTTTTATTTCAGATCACTCCCTTTAGTTTTGCCACTTGACTAAGAAGATCAGAACAAAACTCAGGTGCAGCTGGAGGTGCCCATTTTGGGGCATATAGTGGGGATGACAGCAGATAGATTGGGGTGAGGGAAGTACAGGTGAGATGTGACTTTTAACTACTGCTAGTTCCAAATCCACAATAAAAGTGCCATGCACCTACAGGAAATCTAAGTACATCTTGAATGGTTAAATACAAAATAGTCAAGTCTAAATCACCCCATCCCAAGACTGCTGTTGAATAGCAGAAGGTCTCAGACTCGGTGCCTCTCAGTTAGCCTACACTTGCAGGTATGACTGGAACTCTAAAATAAAGCAGTCAGAGCCCGCTTCTTCTTTAAAACAGTAACAAAGATGCTTCTGCCTAATTCTTCCCCCAGGTTTGAAGGTAAATGTACTAATGTTCCCCAGTCTCTCCTCGGTGCGGATCCCACACGTCCAAATAACTTTGGCAGCAGCTCCTCTGCAGAGTTAGGTTTACAAACCTCAGGCCTGTCCCGCCGTGGTTGTGCAGACCTTCAGGTTACACCCTCGTGCTCCAGTTTTTCCCGTGTCCAAACCCCAACCCAGCGACCCCAGGGGTTGGTGGCAGACACCTATTGCATCTGCACCTGCAGGGAAAGCTGCGAGTGCTTTTGTAAAGTTTTGCTTCCTGATTTCTTCATGGAATCGCCAAGGTTGGTAAAGATCTGCACGACCGCCCAGGCCACCCATCTACCGGTTGCCATTTGGGCCTGCTGAGGGTTTCAGACTTTGGTTCAGACTTTGCAGTGCTGAAGGGCTTTGCTTGCCTTTCTTTAACAAGGATCGTGGTGTTCTCAGCTGCTCAGAGTAACTCCAGCAAATTCATCAAATGGAAACAGCTAACACTGCCACTTGATGCACTCCTGTGTGTAGGGAAATATGAGCAATAGCAGCCCTTCCTTTTATACGCAGAACTGAAGATAGTCCATGGAAGAAATGACAGGCCGTGTTTTCTCAGGAGCTGCTTCACTCCGTGCTCTCTCCTGCCTCTCTGAAGGCAATACACATTCATGAAACGTAACTGTTGCCAGTGGTGGACTTCTAGAATTCCTTGTTCCCACTCCAAATATCTCATGGCTCAGCATTTAGACTACTGGATTTTAGCACAGGCAGATATTCAGTGCTCAGTTCTGAAATGATCTACGTGATTCTACCTTCAGTGGAGAGCATCTTTCATTCATTCATTCAGACTGCACTTCAGCATCTTGACATCCATCCAGCACTCCAATGTAACGAAGCAGCTGCTTAACGTTATACAGGAACTTTACCAAAAAGCATAAACAAGATAATACTCAGTCGATAATGCAAAGGAAGTTTAACACTGAAGTAGCTACGCGCATTTCATTCACTGGACTTCAGTAAAAACTTCCCTGTCCTTGTAAAATGCTTCAAGGGTCATTCACGGTCACAGAAAATTACTCCTGTGCACATCAGAAATGGCTACTGTGCCACTACACATCCAGTGACCTTGCAGCAAATGACCATGTGTGCACTCCTTCCCAATCAAATATGAGGCGATTTTAGTTTACCCCACAGAATAAGAGATTTAAGCTGAATCCCACTGCCTTGTGTTTTCTGTGCACCTGTATGCGGGCAGTTACAGCAGCAGCTCAGTAGATGAGCAATAATTTATGAAACACCAGTGATAGATACATCAGTGATCCCGAGTCTTGCGTCTCATTCAGAGGAGACAGAGAGTGAATGAAGCTCTGCAGGACAGCTGTGGAGACTTAATTCTTTAGGTATGAAAACCCCACTACATTCACTGACTTTGTGGGAAACTGCTGATAAATCACAGTGCCAGTGTTCAGTAGCAGCTTGACTCAAGCTGAAAGTAATTGAGGAGGTATTAAGGAAGCTAAGGGTGGTTGTAAAATACTTTGAATATCCAAACAGTAAACGAAAAGCTTTGTTTTGAGGAGGAAAATCCTGAATAGAAAGCATTTACCTTTAGTTGTGTACACAAATAATCTATAACAGTGCCACTGTTTCCTTAAGCAGGATGGAATCATGCAGGTGTGGGGCAGGGGTGCCTCCTCTGGAGCATACAAGACATACAACTGTGCTACTGTGGCTTATTAAGTATCACCATTCTCCTGGTCTGTCCCCATCAGCAGCATAAGTTCTTGGGTTGCTCCTAACGTAAAGTAAAGCACTCAGCTTAAAATCAAATGAAGGTACTTTAACTGAAAGCATTTTATCTCCCTCTGGAGTAGGCTAGGAACATGGTCTTCAGCACCTTGAAAAGAAAAAGGAAGTAGCAGAAGATATTCTTGGTTAGTTCCAGAGCTCTTTTAAATGCTTTGGATCTGAAGAGGTGAAAGCTGAGTGTACATGAATCTCAGTGCTTTGATTTCACAGGCAAAGGGCTGCAGATATTAAGCCAGTGACAACTTCTACACATTGTACATCATAACAGATTATTATCTGTAAGCTACTTTGAATCTTATGACTGATTCTAATTATTGATCTTCCCCAAGTTCTGGTTGATAGGGATACATTGAAGACCCTTGTTTGTTCTGCAGATAGTAGGGACAGGATTGTTACATCAGGAATGTCACCTGAAATTGTTGCTTTGTGGCTTAGGTTTCCTAGGGTTCCTGTTCACTCGGAGTAACACAAAGTAACACAGTTGCTAGCCATAACGGGAGAGCAAAAACATTTTTAGAAAGCACAGTTAGAGGGAAAATAAAGATGTATAATCTGACAAGTATAATCTTACACTGGGAAATGTACAGGGAAATAAAGAGCAAGAAAACTGCTGAAAAGAACAGCGTTATATTGCAAGAGCAGATTTTGAGAAAACCATACGAAGTTCTGACAAATGTTTCCAACACTGAATTTCCATCAAATGCCTCATTTGAATAAAAATACAACGAGGAAGACAGTGACCAACACGAGTGCGTAAGCATACACAATTTGAGGTTAAAAATTAAAGTACTTTATTAGACATGCTAATTGTAACCAACCCCACTGCAATTTTCACTGAGATGAACCGTTCTATCAGATTTCACCCACAGATCTGAATCTTAGCTACACTGACTCTCTGTATGTCTATTAATTCTAAAGTAAAGGGGAAATCTATGATATTTTTACCCATGCTGCAATCTAACAGCTCAAATGCCAAAGGTGCCCTCAGATGCGAATTACGGGCCTGCAGGCCAATGTGTGCAAAGCATTTTTTCTACTTAGATCCTCCAGATTTTCACATCTGTTAGGTGCCAACATGTGATATGGATTTGATTCTCAGTCTTTTTTTGGGGAAAAAAAAAGTAGCTTTTTGATATCGGGCTGAAATAAGTACGCAGGGTGAAACCAGTGGAGAAATGATACACTGGTAATGGCTACTTGGTCTAGAGAAAGCCTGATTTCATTGGAAACAACCCTCCTGATGGCAGGAGCTGGCAAACCTGTCAGTGATTTGGGTGTGAAAGGATGCAAAAAGGAGCATACCCTGCTGCTCCCCAAAAGAGCCAGAACTTTGACGCCTTGCTGCACTTGGGATGGGTAGCTTTTCTTCTCCCGCTCTGCTAACAGCACCAACACATCAGAAATGTCACTGGGACCTCCAGGCCTGGATGCTCCTCTCCAACCACCCACAGGCCCTCTACTCCATCCATGCGGAAAGAAGTGCACTGACTGCCTCACCCCCAGACCTGCTGATAGCTCTTAATCGCTGTTACACTCAGAGGGCGCTGCTAAGCCTGCTCCTGTTGCCACTGCAGTCTGTGGCGAAGTTCCGCCTGACTTCATGGGGGCAGGCACAGCGTCTTAATTAGAAATCCTCGAGTACTGTGTCCAGTTTGGGGCCCCTCACTGCAAGAAAGACATTGAGGCCCCGGAATGTGTTCGAAGAAGGGCGACAAAGCTGGTGAGGGGTCTGGAACACAGGCCACATGAGGAGAGGCTGAAGGAGCTGGGAATGTTCAGCCTGGAGAAGAGGAGGCTCAGGGTAATTACTGTGAGGACTAGAGGGAATGGTTTCAAGCTGTGCCAGGGGAGATACAGGTTAGACATTAGGAAATATGACTTCTCAGAAAGGGTGGTCAGGCACTGGAATGAACGGCCCAGGGAGGAGGTGGAGCCGCCGACCCTGGGGGTGTTCAAGGAACGACCGGATGTTGTATGGAGGGACACGGTTTAGCGGGAGCTATGGGTGATAGGCGAATGGTTGGACTGGTTGATCATGTAGGTCTTTTCCAACCTTGGTGATTCTATGATTCTGTGACACAGATTGATCCCCAGGAACCCCGGGTGGCACGTGACTGGAGCTAAGAACTCAATCCATCCACAGGTGTTGGGAGCGACAGCTTTCTACTGGTTGGGGTCAAGGCCGAAAAGGCTTGGAGGGCGTGGCTGCAGGCCAGCACAGGTCGTCACAGCACAGATGACATCACCCGGAGCCTGTGTGCTGTCACAGTGCGTTCCCATGACAATGCCGGGCCCTCCCCAAGGACAGCGGGCTGCTGGCTCCAGGCACCTCATTTGTGAGCTGTGCTTCCCACGGCCGCTCGCAGTGCCCTGAGCTTGGGAGCAGCCCCCACAGCAGACAAGCTCAGCCTCATCCCGCTCATCCTCCAAGGCCCAGAGAGGTGAGGGAGAGCTCCTGCTGCATGGCAGGCACGCTTCAGCTGCAGGATGCAGGCTTAGCTTCGGCGTGCCCGAGGGGCATGCAGCATGAGGCTGGCAGCGCTGCCGCCAGCAATCACGTGGCGGACAGCTGGCAGCTGAGCAAAGGAGAGACTCGTCTCCTGCCTGCCCCTCTGGGCTGCAAGGCAGAGGAGCAGGAAGCGAAGCTCACCTGTGGCCTCCGTCAGGGCAGCCCGTCAGTAACTCCTCTGTGCTTGCCTTTAGGCTTTGGAGGCACCTGCCAGCATGGACGGAGCCTGGGTGGGAACCTGGAGACCTCATCGCCCACGTGGCCTCATCTCGGCCCAGTTCCCCAGCCCCGGGCCCCAGTACTCCATCCCGGGGACAACAGGTACAGTGACCGTTCCCAGGACATGGGGCGCACTGGAGACGTCATGGGGCAGAGCAGCTCCCGAGCCTTTCCCCTTTCTGTCAGAGCCTCCCGGCTCTCTGACACACCAGATAGCCAGGCCTGGCCAAGGAAGGCCGATCCCGCTGGTGCTGCTCTTTGTGACCCAGGGAAAGAGGGGCCCCCTTCTGCCCAGCACAGGCTCAGCTTTGCAGCTGCACAGAGAGAGGCGTTATGGGGTCTTGCAGAACAACTGACCCTTAGGGGGCTCTCGCTACGGAGTGCCTGCATGGGTGGTGTGGGAAATCCTATGGAAACTGCTGGGTACAGGCAGCGCGCTGGCCAAAGCTCTGCTTTGTCTTTTTCTGGTGACTTTGCAAGGCACTCGCCTGGCTGCTTGCAATAAGGGACTGACTCTGCTATGGTCCGAGGTCCCGCGCAGCTTGCCTGCCTTTCTCTTGGAGTAAGAAGTTATGCGGGAAGGGAAAGTCGGGCAGCCCTGTTCCAAAGCAGCTTGGAACATGCAGCCGCACAGAGGTGTGCTCTCTTCTGCTTTTCCTCCTAGGTTACGTGGGCCACAGCCCCACTAAAACCCGCGCCCCTGCGTACACCTTCAGAGGGACCAAACTGCCTGCAGTGGAGAGCTGCGGGCCAGGTCCCTGCTACTCTGTGGAGCCTGCCATCAGCAGGAAGGGGAAGTACGTGATTCCGGGCACCTACCTCCAGGGACGACCCACGTCAGAGATTGCCATCACCCCCGGACCAAGTGAGTACCACTTGTGCGGCGCATTTGCCCTGGCTCAGCTCGCACCCTGATGGAGCTGTAGGTCTTTTGTGAGAGAACACAAAACACTCTCAGCAGCGGTAGAGAAGGACAAGTGTCCAGGACCACGGGCCGAGGGCACGAGGACCCCGAGTCCTGAAAGAACTAAGGAGCAGGGGGCTGACAGGAGGGGCAGCAAGGCAGGACGCAGTGGTGGGGCACAGAAAAGTGTTCCCAGGTGCTGCCTGGGTCCCGCAGCAATTCTGCAGCTCTTCAGAAGAGCCTCTCCTCGGGACGTTGTCTCTGTGGCTGCGGAAGGAGACCAGGACTTCTTCACGGCTTTCTTGCTCTTCTCTGCTCCAGGTGACTACTGCATCGAGGCAGCCAACAGGCACGTCTTCAAGTGCCCTCCGGTGCAGTCCATGGCCTTCCGGCGAGAGCCCGTCCGGACAGACCGCCCTCCAGGTACGCTGACCAAAGAAAGACAAAGGCAGACCCTTTGTCCTGAGCATCCTCCACGGACAGCTGGGCTGCTGCTCAGCACCAGCAGTGGGCCTACAGCACAGCCTGCGTGGCAGGAGGCGGTGCTGGGGCCGCAAGCTTTCTTGGAGGACCAGCTCCTCTTGGCCCGCAGCAGCGCTGGCTGCTCAAAATTGGAGCTGCTGGCACTCACCCGGGGCCAGAGGGAGGGACTGGCAGAAGGGCCAGACCTCCCTCCTGCTCCCAGCAGTGGGCTGGGCAGGCTGCCCCTCTCTGCTGCTTCCGTCTCCTCCAGCCCAGCCCCTCGCACACACACTCTCTGCTGCTGCTCCTCTTGCAGGTCCTGGCACCTACACGTTGCCCAGGCTGATAGGGCCCAACACAGTCTACACATCTGCCAGCCCTTGCTACTCCTTGAGAGGAAGGAGCCAGCGCGGTCGCTTTGATGAAGATCTTGCCAAGGTGAGCTCTGCTGCTCCTCTTTTCCACGTCAGTGTTGGAATCTGGGCCGCTCTCCCTGTGCCACAGGGGCTTCCAAGCCTGCTGCACCTTTGCCTGACGCAGGCTTGCAGGGAAAAAGAGAGCCTTGGGTGTGATGCCAGCCCCGTGCGGCCATGACTCTCTTGCAGACTCCGGGTCCTGCGGCGTTCCCCACAGTTGCTGTGGATGCCTACAGAACCAGGGCTCCTGCGTACACCATGGGAGTCCAAACGAAACCTGGAGCCACCAAAGCTGTGAAGCCCGGGCCGGCAGACTACAGCATAGGCCGGGTAAGGCAGCTGCTCAGCTCTCCCCCTCTGTTTCACAAGCACAGCCTTCATGCCTCTCCCCCTTCCCCTGAGGCTTCCTCCAGCCGCCTGCAGGGATCGAGTGCTGGGACAGCAGGCCTGCTCCCTGCCATCGTCCCACCTCCGAGCAGAGGAAGGGACAGCAGCTTCCCGCTCCCTTTCCCTTCAATGGGACACGCTGGTCCTTCAGAAGCTCTCCCGGGGGACGCAGCTCAGAAAGCGTTCCAAGCAGCACACCCCCAGAAGAGGGGAGTTAGCTGCAAGGTGCCAGGTGCACATCCAGCAGCCCTCTCCCAGACATGAGGTTACCGTGAGCGCACGTGTGAGGCCAGCCCACCTCCCTGAGCCAGCTGTGCGCCAGCAGGGAGCTGCAGCGGCCCTTCACTGGAGCTCAGCCCTGCCCAGAGAGGCACCAGACAGTCGTCTGGGATCGGGAGGGGTGCGGGACAGCGGGCAGCCAGGGCAGCAGAGAAGAGAAGGGCCCTTGCTGATCTGCCTTTCCTTCTTCCCCCTTCCAGGTGACGCTGATCAAGCCCCAGGCACCTGCGTGCACTTTTGGAATCCGGCATTCCATCTACACAGCCCCTCTCATCGCTGAATGAAGCAGCGATTTCTGAAAGGCCTTGTTTGCTTGCCTGGAAGGGAAGGGGACACGAAGACACACCAATCAACTGCTGCTTTCAGTTTGCTTCTGTTTCTGTGTATTGAGTTTGGCTTTTGCCTCTTGGACATCAGTGTCAGGAGAACATAATTAAAAAAAAAATAAACTAATTGCCTATATGTACGCTTTCCTGTTGTTCCTTTTTCCTTACTGGTGCGTACAGGAACACACCACAGCTTCATGAAGCATTTCAAACATCAGTGAGTTGGTGTAAGAGACGATTACTATAACATTGCCTCAAAGATTGCTGATGAATATGTCTGAACGTGTCCAAGCTGGTCCTGGACAAGGTTGTGAAATCCTTTGTCTAAGGGACAAGCAGGTGGGCATGTCCTGGGGCAACGAAAGAGAGATAAGCTGCAGCTCAATGGCCGCTGAACACTCTTTCGTTTGGTACTCATCTCCTTGGGGAGATAGCCATCTCAGGAGACGCTTGCCTGGCACGCTAGCACGGGATTTGTCACATAGACTGGAGGAATCTGGAAGATAAACATAGGGATCCTGCAGCCACGAAGTTTAGGGTTTTCTCTTTGCAGAGACTTCCCGAGCTGATCACTGCTGCTACCTGCAGGGGGGTTTCTCTTTGGAGAGACTTCCCGAGCTTGCTTGATCAGTAATCTGCGTTACTGATGTTGGCCATAGAATCACAGAATCATAGGGGTTGGAAGGGACCTCAAAAGGTCATCGAGTCCAACCCCCCTGCCAAAGCAGGTTCCCTACACCAGGTCGCACAGGTAGGCGTCCAGGCGGGTCTTGAATACCTCCAGAGAAGGAGACTCCACAACCCCTCTGGGCAGCCTTTGCCAGTGCTCCGTCACCCTCACCGTAAAGAAGTTCTTGCACACATTCGTGCAGAACCTCCTACGCTGCAGTTTCTGTCCGGTCCCCCTCGTCCTGTCTCCAAACACTGCTGAAAAGAGCCTGGCCTCGGCTCTTTGTCCCCCACACCTCAGATATTTATCAACCTGGATCAGGTCCCCTCTCAGTCTTCTTTTCTCAAGGCTGAACAGACCCAGTTCACTTAGCCTTTCTTCATAGGGGAGATCCTCCAGGCCCTTCCCCATCTTTGTGGCCCTGTGCTGGACTCTTTCCAAGAGGTCCCCGTCTTTTTTGTAGTGGGAGCCCAGGACTGCACACAGCACTCCAGATGAGGCCTCACCAGGGCAGAGCAGAGGGGGAGGATCACCTCCCTCGACCTGCTGGCCACGCTCTTTTTAATGCACCCCAGAATGTCGTTGGCCCTCTTGGCCACGAGGGCACACTGCTGGCTCATGGTCGACCTGGCGTCCACCAGGACACCCAGGTCCCTCTCTGCAGAGCTCCTCCCCAGCAGCTCATCCCCCAACCTGTACTGGTGCGTGCAATTATTCCTCCCTAGCTGCAAGACTCTACACTTGCTTTTATTAATCCTCATCCAGTTTCTGACTGCCCAGCTCTCCAGCCTGTCCGGGTCTTGCTGAACGGCAGCACAGCCTTCCTGATAACTTCCAGTTAACCTAAGTTTATGGTGTATGGTTAACAGAATGAATAACAACAAACAGAGTTGTAGCCAAGACGTTTTACCAATGGCACAGTTAGAAAGATTATCGTGATGCGCTTACCGTCGTGGCAGGACCTGCGTGGTCCACTGCCTGCCTCCCCATGTAAACGCCAGTTGGTCCTGTGATTCTTCAGCAGTGGGAATACTGAAGAATGCATTTGCCAAATCTTGGAGACAGTGGAATGTTTTTATTTCAGATCACTCCCTTTAGTTTTGCCACTTGACTAAGAAGATCAGAACAAAACTCAGGTGCAGCTGGAGGTGCCCATTTTGGGGCATATAGTGGGGATGACAGCAGATAGATTGGGGTGAGGGAAGTACAGGTGAGATGTGACTTTTAACTACTGCTAGTTCCAAATCCACAATAAAAGTGCCATGCACCTACAGGAAATCTAAGTACATCTTGAATGGTTAAATACAAAATAGTCAAGTCTAAATCACCCCATCCCAAGACTGCTGTTGAATAGCAGAAGGTCTCAGACTCGGTGCCTCTCAGTTAGCCTACACTTGCAGGTATGACTGGAACTCTAAAATAAAGCAGTCAGAGCCCGCTTCTTCTTTAAAACAGTAACAAAGATGCTTCTGCCTAATTCTTCCCCCAGGTTTGAAGGTAAATGTACTAATGTTCCCCAGTCTCTCCTCGGTGCGGATCCCACACGTCCAAATAACTTTGGCAGCAGCTCCTCTGCAGAGTTAGGTTTACAAACCTCAGGCCTGTCCCGCCGTGGTTGTGCAGACCTTCAGGTTACACCCTCGTGCTCCAGTTTTTCCCGTGTCCAAACCCCAACCCAGCGACCCCAGGGGTTGGTGGCAGACACCTATTGCATCTGCACCTGCAGGGAAAGCTGCGAGTGCTTTTGTAAAGTTTTGCTTCCTGATTTCTTCATGGAATCGCCAAGGTTGGTAAAGATCTGCACGACCGCCCAGGCCACCCATCTACCGGTTGCCATTTGGGCCTGCTGAGGGTTTCAGACTTTGGTTCAGACTTTGCAGTGCTGAAGGGCTTTGCTTGCCTTTCTTTAACAAGGATCGTGGTGTTCTCAGCTGCTCAGAGTAACTCCAGCAAATTCATCAAATGGAAACAGCTAACACTGCCACTTGATGCACTCCTGTGTGTAGGGAAATATGAGCAATAGCAGCCCTTCCTTTTATACGCAGAACTGAAGATAGTCCATGGAAGAAATGACAGGCCGTGTTTTCTCAGGAGCTGCTTCACTCCGTGCTCTCTCCTGCCTCTCTGAAGGCAATACACATTCATGAAACGTAACTGTTGCCAGTGGTGGACTTCTAGAATTCCTTGTTCCCACTCCAAATATCTCATGGCTCAGCATTTAGACTACTGGATTTTAGCACAGGCAGATATTCAGTGCTCAGTTCTGAAATGATCTACGTGATTCTACCTTCAGTGGAGAGCATCTTTCATTCATTCATTCAGACTGCACTTCAGCATCTTGACATCCATCCAGCACTCCAATGTAACGAAGCAGCTGCTTAACGTTATACAGGAACTTTACCAAAAAGCATAAACAAGATAATACTCAGTCGATAATGCAAAGGAAGTTTAACACTGAAGTAGCTACGCGCATTTCATTCACTGGACTTCAGTAAAAACTTCCCTGTCCTTGTAAAATGCTTCAAGGGTCATTCACGGTCACAGAAAATTACTCCTGTGCACATCAGAAATGGCTACTGTGCCACTACACATCCAGTGACCTTGCAGCAAATGACCATGTGTGCACTCCTTCCCAATCAAATATGAGGCGATTTTAGTTTACCCCACAGAATAAGAGATTTAAGCTGAATCCCACTGCCTTGTGTTTTCTGTGCACCTGTATGCGGGCAGTTACAGCAGCAGCTCAGTAGATGAGCAATAATTTATGAAACACCAGTGATAGATACATCAGTGATCCCGAGTCTTGCGTCTCATTCAGAGGAGACAGAGAGTGAATGAAGCTCTGCAGGACAGCTGTGGAGACTTAATTCTTTAGGTATGAAAACCCCACTACATTCACTGACTTTGTGGGAAACTGCTGATAAATCACAGTGCCAGTGTTCAGTAGCAGCTTGACTCAAGCTGAAAGTAATTGAGGAGGTATTAAGGAAGCTAAGGGTGGTTGTAAAATACTTTGAATATCCAAACAGTAAACGAAAAGCTTTGTTTTGAGGAGGAAAATCCTGAATAGAAAGCATTTACCTTTAGTTGTGTACACAAATAATCTATAACAGTGCCACTGTTTCCTTAAGCAGGATGGAATCATGCAGGTGTGGGGCAGGGGTGCCTCCTCTGGAGCATACAAGACATACAACTGTGCTACTGTGGCTTATTAAGTATCACCATTCTCCTGGTCTGTCCCCATCAGCAGCATAAGTTCTTGGGTTGCTCCTAACGTAAAGTAAAGCACTCAGCTTAAAATCAAATGAAGGTACTTTAACTGAAAGCATTTTATCTCCCTCTGGAGTAGGCTAGGAACATGGTCTTCAGCACCTTGAAAAGAAAAAGGAAGTAGCAGAAGCTATTCTTGGTTAGTTCCAGAGCTCTTTTAAATGCTTTGGATCTGAAGAGGTGAAAGCTGAGTGTACATGAATCTCAGTGCTTTGATTTCACAGGCAAAGGGCTGCAGATATTAAGCCAGTGACAACTTCTACACATTGTACATCATAACAGATTATTATCTGTAAGCTACTTTGAATCTTATGACTGATTCTAATTATTGATCTTCCCCAAGTTCTGGTTGATAGGGATACATTGAAGACCCTTGTTTGTTCTGCAGATAGTAGGGACAGGATTGTTACATCAGGAATGTCACCTGAAATTGTTGCTTTGTGGCTTAGGTTTCCTAGGGTTCCTGTTCACTCGGAGTAACACAAAGTAACACAGTTGCTAGCCATAACGGGAGAGCAAAAACATTTTTAGAAAGCACAGTTAGAGGGAAAATAAAGATGTATAATCTGACAAGTATAATCTTACATTGGGAAATGTACAGGGAAATAAAGAGCAAGAAAACTGCTGAAAAGAACAGCGTTATATTGCAAGAGCGGATTTTGAGAAAACCATACGAAGTTCTGACAAATGTTTCCAACGCTGAATTTCCATCAAATGCCTCATTTGAATAAAAATACAACGAGGAAGACAGTGACCAACACGAGTGCGTAAGCATACACAATTTGAGGTTAAAAATTAAAGTACTTTATTAGACATGCTAATTGTAACCAACCCCACTGCAATTTTCACTGAGATGAACCGTTCTATCAGATTTCACCCACAGATCTGAATCTTAGCTACACTGACTCTCTGTATGTCTATTAATTCTAAAGTAAAGGGGAAATCTATGATATTTTTACCCATGCTGCAATCTAACAGCTCAAATGCCAAAGGTGCCCTCAGATGCGAATTACGGGCCTGCAGGCCAATGTGTGCAAAGCATTTTTTCTACTTAGATCCTCCAGATTTTCACATCTGTTAGGTGCCAACATGTGATATGGATTTGATTCTCAGTCTTTTTTTGGGGAAAAAAAAGTAGCTTTTTGATATCGGGCTGAAATAAGTACGCAGGGTGAAACCAGTGGAGAAATGATACACTGGTAATGGCTACTTGGTCTAGAGAAAGCCTGATTTCATTGGAAACAACCCTCCTGATGGCAGGAGCTGGCAAACCTGTCAGTGATTTGGGTGTGAAAGGATGCAAAAAGGAGCATACCCTGCTGCTCCCCAAAAGAGCCAGAACTTTGACGCCTTGCTGCACTTGGGATGGGTAGCTTTTCTTCTCCCGCTCTGCTAACAGCACCAACACATCAGAAATGTCACTGGGACCTCCAGGCCTGGATGCTCCTCTCCAACCACCCACAGGCCCTCTACTCCATCCATGCGGAAAGAAGTGCACTGACTGCCTCACCCCCAGACCTGCTGATAGCTCTTAATCGCTGTTACACTCAGAGGGCGCTGCTAAGCCTGCTCCTGTTGCCACTGCAGTCTGTGGCGAAGTTCCGCCTGACTTCATGGGGGCAGGCACAGCGTCTTAATTAGAAATCCTCGAGTACTGTGTCCAGTTTGGGGCCCCTCACTGCAAGAAAGACATTGAGGCCCCGGAATGTGTTCGAAGAAGGGCGACAAAGCTGGTGAGGGGTCTGGAACACAGGCCACATGAGGAGAGGCTGAAGGAGCTGGGAATGTTCAGCCTGGAGAAGAGGAGGCTCAGGGTAATTACTGTGAGGACTAGAGGGAATGGTTTCAAGCTGTGCCAGGGGAGATACAGGTTAGACATTAGGAAATATGACTTCTCAGAAAGGGTGGTCAGGCACTGGAATGAACGGCCCAGGGAGGAGGTGGAGCCGCCGACCCTGGGGGTGTTCAAGGAACGACCGGATGTTGTATGGAGGGACACGGTTTAGCGGGAGCTATGGGTGATAGGCGAATGGTTGGACTGGTTGATCATGTAGGTCTTTTCCAACCTTGGTGATTCTATGATTCTGTGACACAGATTGATCCCCAGGAACCCCGGGTGGCACGTGACTGGAGCTAAGAACTCAATCCATCCACAGGTGTTGGGAGCGACAGCTTTCTACTGGTTGGGGTCAAGGCCGAAAAGGCTTGGAGGGCGTGGCTGCAGGCCAGCACAGGTCGTCACAGCACAGATGACATCACCCGGAGCCTGTGTGCTGTCACAGTGCGTTCCCATGACAATGCCGGGCCCTCCCCAAGGACAGCGGGCTGCTGGCTCCAGGCACCTCATTTGTGAGCTGTGCTTCCCACGGCCGCTCGCAGTGCCCTGAGCTTGGGAGCAGCCCCCACAGCAGACAAGCTCAGCCTCATCCCGCTCATCCTCCAAGGCCCAGAGAGGTGAGGGAGAGCTCCTGCTGCATGGCAGGCACGCTTCAGCTGCAGGATGCAGGCTTAGCTTCGGCGTGCCCGAGGGGCATGCAGCATGAGGCTGGCAGCGCTGCCGCCAGCAATCACGTGGCGGACAGCTGGCAGCTGAGCAAAGGAGAGACTCGTCTCCTGCCTGCCCCTCTGGGCTGCAAGGCAGAGGAGCAGGAAGCGAAGCTCACCTGTGGCCTCCGTCAGGGCAGCCCGTCAGTAACTCCTCTGTGCTTGCCTTTAGGCTTTGGAGGCACCTGCCAGCATGGACGGAGCCTGGGTGGGAACCTGGAGACCTCATCGCCCACGTGGCCTCATCTCGGCCCAGTTCCCCAGCCCCGGGCCCCAGTACTCCATCCCGGGGACAACAGGTACAGTGACCGTTCCCAGGACATGGGGCGCACTGGAGACGTCATGGGGCAGAGCAGCTCCCGAGCCTTTCCCCTTTCTGTCAGAGCCTCCCGGCTCTCTGACACACCAGATAGCCAGGCCTGGCCAAGGAAGGCCGATCCCGCTGGTGCTGCTCTTTGTGACCCAGGGAAAGAGGGGCCCCCTTCTGCCCAGCACAGGCTCAGCTTTGCAGCTGCACAGAGAGAGGCGTTATGGGGTCTTGCAGAACAACTGACCCTTAGGGGGCTCTCGCTACGGAGTGCCTGCATGGGTGGTGTGGGAAATCCTATGGAAACTGCTGGGTACAGGCAGCGCGCTGGCCAAAGCTCTGCTTTGTCTTTTTCTGGTGACTTTGCAAGGCACTCGCCTGGCTGCTTGCAATAAGGGACTGACTCTGCTATGGTCCGAGGTCCCGCGCAGCTTGCCTGCCTTTCTCTTGGAGTAAGAAGTTATGCGGGAAGGGAAAGTCGGGCAGCCCTGTTCCAAAGCAGCTTGGAACATGCAGCCGCACAGAGGTGTGCTCTCTTCTGCTTTTCCTCCTAGGTTACGTGGGCCACAGCCCCACTAAAACCCGCGCCCCTGCGTACACCTTCAGAGGGACCAAACTGCCTGCAGTGGAGAGCTGCGGGCCAGGTCCCTGCTACTCTGTGGAGCCTGCCATCAGCAGGAAGGGGAAGTACGTGATTCCGGGCACCTACCTCCAGGGACGACCCACGTCAGAGATTGCCATCACCCCCGGACCAAGTGAGTACCACTTGTGCGGTGCATTTGCCCTGGCTCAGCTCGCACCCTGATGGAGCTGTAGGTCTTTTGTGAGAGAACACAAAACACTCTCAGCAGCGGTAGAGAAGGACAAGTGTCCAGGACCACGGGCCGAGGGCACGAGGACCCCGAGTCCTGAAAGAACTAAGGAGCAGGGGGCTGACAGGAGGGGCAGCAAGGCAGGACGCAGTGGTGGGGCACAGAAAAGTGTTCCCAGGTGCTGCCTGGGTCCCGCAGCAATTCTGCAGCTCTTCAGAAGAGCCTCTCCTCGGGACGTTGTCTCTGTGGCTGCGGAAGGAGACCAGGACTTCTTCACGGCTTTCTTGCTCTTCTCTGCTCCAGGTGACTACTGCATCGAGGCAGCCAACAGGCACGTCTTCAAGTGCCCTCCGGTGCAGTCCATGGCCTTCCGGCGAGAGCCCGTCCGGACAGACCGCCCTCCAGGTACGCTGACCAAAGAAAGACAAAGGCAGACCCTTTGTCCTGAGCATCCTCCACGGACAGCTGGGCTGCTGCTCAGCACCAGCAGTGGGCCTACAGCACAGCCTGCGTGGCAGGAGGCGGTGCTGGGGCCGCAAGCTTTCTTGGAGGACCAGCTCCTCTTGGCCCGCAGCAGCGCTGGCTGCTCAAAATTGGAGCTGCTGGCACTCACCCGGGGCCAGAGGGAGGGACTGGCAGAAGGGCCAGACCTCCCTCCTGCTCCCAGCAGTGGGCTGGGCAGGCTGCCCCTCTCTGCTGCTTCCGTCTCCTCCAGCCCAGCCCCTCGCACACACACTCTCTGCTGCTGCTCCTCTTGCAGGTCCTGGCACCTACACGTTGCCCAGGCTGATAGGGCCCAACACAGTCTACACATCTGCCAGCCCTTGCTACTCCTTGAGAGGAAGGAGCCAGCGCGGTCGCTTTGATGAAGATCTTGCCAAGGTGAGCTCTGCTGCTCCTCTTTTCCACGTCAGTGTTGGAATCTGGGCCGCTCTCCCTGTGCCACAGGGGCTTCCAAGCCTGCTGCACCTTTGCCTGACGCAGGCTTGCAGGGAAAAAGAGAGCCTTGGGTGTGATGCCAGCCCCGTGCGGCCATGACTCTCTTGCAGACTCCGGGTCCTGCGGCGTTCCCCACAGTTGCTGTGGATGCCTACAGAACCAGGGCTCCTGCGTACACCATGGGAGTCCAAACGAAACCTGGAGCCACCAAAGCTGTGAAGCCCGGGCCGGCAGACTACAGCATAGGCCGGGTAAGGCAGCTGCTCAGCTCTCCCCCTCTGTTTCACAAGCACAGCCTTCACGCCTCTCCCCCTTCCCCTGAGGCTTCCTCCAGCCGCCTGCAGGGATCGAGTGCTGGGACAGCAGGCCTGCTCCCTGCCATCGTCCCACCTCCGAGCAGAGGAAGGGACAGCAGCTTCCCGCTCCCTTTCCCTTCAATGGGACACGCTGGTCCTTCAGAAGCTCTCCCGGGGGACGCAGCTCAGAAAGCGTTCCAAGCAGCACACCCCCAGAAGAGGGGAGTTAGCTGCAAGGTGCCAGGTGCACATCCAGCAGCCCTCTCCCAGACATGAGGTTACCGTGAGCGCACGTGTGAGGCCAGCCCACCTCCCTGAGCCAGCTGTGCGCCAGCAGGGAGCTGCAGCGGCCCTTCACTGGAGCTCAGCCCTGCCCAGAGAGGCACCAGACAGTCGTCTGGGATCGGGAGGGGTGCGGGACAGCGGGCAGCCAGGGCAGCAGAGAAGAGAAGGGCCCTTGCTGATCTGCCTTTCCTTCTTCCCCCTTCCAGGTGACGCTGATCAAGCCCCAGGCACCTGCGTGCACTTTTGGAATCCGGCATTCCATCTACACAGCCCCTCTCATCGCTGAATGAAGCAGCGATTTCTGAAAGGCCTTGTTTGCTTGCCTGGAAGGGAAGGGGACACGAAGACACACCAATCAACTGCTGCTTTCAGTTTGCTTCTGTTTCTGTGTATTGAGTTTGGCTTTTGCCTCTTGGACATCAGTGTCAGGAGAACATAATTAAAAAAAAATAAACTAATTGCCTATATGTACGCTTTCCTGTTGTTCCTTTTTCCTTACTGGTGCGTACAGGAACACACCACAGCTTCATGAAGCATTTCAAACATCAGTGAGTTGGTGTAAGAGACGATTACTATAACATTGCCTCAAAGATTGCTGATGAATATGTCTGAACGTGTCCAAGCTGGTCCTGGACAAGGTTGTGAAATCCTTTGTCTAAGGGACAAGCAGGTGGGCATGTCCTGGGGCAACGAAAGAGAGATAAGCTGCAGCTCAATGGCCGCTGAACACTCTTTCGTTTGGTACTCATCTCCTTGGGGAGATAGCCATCTCAGGAGACGCTTGCCTGGCACGCTAGCACGGGATTTGTCACATAGACTGGAGGAATCTGGAAGATAAACATAGGGATCCTGCAGCCACGAAGTTTAGGGTTTTCTCTTTGCAGAGACTTCCCGAGCTGATCACTGCTGCTACCTGCAGGGGGGTTTCTCTTTGGAGAGACTTCCCGAGCTTGCTTGATCAGTAATCTGCGTTACTGATGTTGGCCATAGAATCACAGAATCATAGGGGTTGGAAGGGACCTCAAAAGGTCATCGAGTCCAACCCCCCTGCCAAAGCAGGTTCCCTACACCAGGTCGCACAGGTAGGCGTCCAGGCGGGTCTTGAATACCTCCAGAGAAGGAGACTCCACAACCCCTCTGGGCAGCCTTTGCCAGTGCTCCGTCACCCTCACCGTAAAGAAGTCCTTGCACACATTCGTGCAGAACCTCCTACGCTGCAGTTTCTGTCCGGTCCCCCTCGTCCTGTCTCCAAACACTGCTGAAAAGAGCCTGGCCTCGGCTCTTTGTCCCCCACACCTCAGATATTTATCAACCTGGATCAGGTCCCCTCTCAGTCTTCTTTTCTCAAGGCTGAACAGACCCAGTTCACTTAGCCTTTCTTCATAGGGGAGATCCTCCAGGCCCTTCCCCATCTTTGTGGCCCTGTGCTGGACTCTTTCCAAGAGGTCCCCGTCTTTTTTGTAGTGGGAGCCCAGGACTGCACACAGCACTCCAGATGAGGCCTCACCAGGGCAGAGCAGAGGGGGAGGATCACCTCCCTCGACCTGCTGGCCACGCTCTTTTTAATGCACCCCAGAATGTCGTTGGCCCTCTTGGCCACGAGGGCACACTGCTGGCTCATGGTCGACCTGGCGTCCACCAGGACACCCAGGTCCCTCTCTGCAGAGCTCCTCCCCAGCAGCTCATCCCCCAACCTGTACTGGTGCGTGCAATTATTCCTCCCTAGCTGCAAGACTCTACACTTGCTTTTATTAATCCTCATCCAGTTTCTGACTGCCCAGCTCTCCAGCCTGTCCGGGTCTTGCTGAACGGCAGCACAGCCTTCCTGATAACTTCCAGTTAACCTAAGTTTATGGTGTATGGTTAACAGAATGAATAACAACAAACAGAGTTGTAGCCAAGACGTTTTACCAATGGCACAGTTAGAAAGATTATCGTGATGCGCTTACCGTCGTGGCAGGACCTGCGTGGTCCACTGCCTGCCTCCCCATGTAAACGCCAGTTGGTCCTGTGATTCTTCAGCAGTGGGAATACTGAAGAATGCATTTGCCAAATCTTGGAGACAGTGGAATGTTTTTATTTCAGATCACTCCCTTTAGTTTTGCCACTTGACTAAGAAGATCAGAACAAAACTCAGGTGCAGCTGGAGGTGCCCATTTTGGGGCATATAGTGGGGATGACAGCAGATAGATTGGGGTGAGGGAAGTACAGGTGAGATGTGACTTTTAACTACTGCTAGTTCCAAATCCACAATAAAAGTGCCATGCACCTACAGGAAATCTAAGTACATCTTGAATGGTTAAATACAAAATAGTCAAGTCTAAATCACCCCATCCCAAGACTGCTGTTGAATAGCAGAAGGTCTCAGACTCGGTGCCTCTCAGTTAGCCTACACTTGCAGGTATGACTGGAACTCTAAAATAAAGCAGTCAGAGCCCGCTTCTTCTTTAAAACAGTAACAAAGATGCTTCTGCCTAATTCTTCCCCCAGGTTTGAAGGTAAATGTACTAATGTTCCCCAGTCTCTCCTCGGTGCGGATCCCACACGTCCAAATAACTTTGGCAGCAGCTCCTCTGCAGAGTTAGGTTTACAAACCTCAGGCCTGTCCCGCCGTGGTTGTGCAGACCTTCAGGTTACACCCTCGTGCTCCAGTTTTTCCCGTGTCCAAACCCCAACCCAGCGACCCCAGGGGTTGGTGGCAGACACCTATTGCATCTGCACCTGCAGGGAAAGCTGCGAGTGCTTTTGTAAAGTTTTGCTTCCTGATTTCTTCATGGAATCGCCAAGGTTGGTAAAGATCTGCACGACCGCCCAGGCCACCCATCTACCGGTTGCCATTTGGGCCTGCTGAGGGTTTCAGACTTTGGTTCAGACTTTGCAGTGCTGAAGGGCTTTGCTTGCCTTTCTTTAACAAGGATCGTGGTGTTCTCAGCTGCTCAGAGTAACTCCAGCAAATTCATCAAATGGAAACAGCTAACACTGCCACTTGATGCACTCCTGTGTGTAGGGAAATATGAGCAATAGCAGCCCTTCCTTTTATACGCAGAACTGAAGATAGTCCATGGAAGAAATGACAGGCCGTGTTTTCTCAGGAGCTGCTTCACTCCGTGCTCTCTCCTGCCTCTCTGAAGGCAATACACATTCATGAAACGTAACTGTTGCCAGTGGTGGACTTCTAGAATTCCTTGTTCCCACTCCAAATATCTCATGGCTCAGCATTTAGACTACTGGATTTTAGCACAGGCAGATATTCAGTGCTCAGTTCTGAAATGATCTACGTGATTCTACCTTCAGTGGAGAGCATCTTTCATTCATTCATTCAGACTGCACTTCAGCATCTTGACATCCATCCAGCACTCCAATGTAACGAAGCAGCTGCTTAACGTTATACAGGAACTTTACCAAAAAGCATAAACAAGATAATACTCAGTCGATAATGCAAAGGAAGTTTAACACTGAAGTAGCTACGCGCATTTCATTCACTGGACTTCAGTAAAAACTTCCCTGTCCTTGTAAAATGCTTCAAGGGTCATTCACGGTCACAGAAAATTACTCCTGTGCACATCAGAAATGGCTACTGTGCCACTACACATCCAGTGACCTTGCAGCAAATGACCATGTGTGCACTCCTTCCCAATCAAATATGAGGCGATTTTAGTTTACCCCACAGAATAAGAGATTTAAGCTGAATCCCACTGCCTTGTGTTTTCTGTGCACCTGTATGCGGGCAGTTACAGCAGCAGCTCAGTAGATGAGCAATAATTTATGAAACACCAGTGATAGATACATCAGTGATCCCGAGTCTTGCGTCTCATTCAGAGGAGACAGAGAGTGAATGAAGCTCTGCAGGACAGCTGTGGAGACTTAATTCTTTAGGTATGAAAACCCCACTACATTCACTGACTTTGTGGGAAACTGCTGATAAATCACAGTGCCAGTGTTCAGTAGCAGCTTGACTCAAGCTGAAAGTAATTGAGGAGGTATTAAGGAAGCTAAGGGTGGTTGTAAAATACTTTGAATATCCAAACAGTAAACGAAAAGCTTTGTTTTGAGGAGGAAAATCCTGAATAGAAAGCATTTACCTTTAGTTGTGTACACAAATAATCTATAACAGTGCCACTGTTTCCTTAAGCAGGATGGAATCATGCAGGTGTGGGGCAGGGGTGCCTCCTTTGGAGCATACAAGACATACAACTGTGCTATTGTGGCTTATTAAGTATCACCATTCTCCTGGTCTGTCCCCATCAGCAGCATAAGTTCTTGGGTTGCTCCTAACGTAAAGTAAAGCACTCAGCTTAAAATCAAATGAAGGTACTTTAACTGAAAGCATTTTATCTCCCTCTGGAGTAGGCTAGGAACATGGTCTTCAGCACCTTGAAAAGAAAAAGGAAGTAGCAGAAGCTATTCTTGGTTAGTTCCAGAGCTCTTTTAAATGCTTTGGATCTGAAGAGGTGAAAGCTGAGTGTACATGAATCTCAGTGCTTTGATTTCACAGGCAAAGGGCTGCAGATATTAAGCCAGTGACAACTTCTACACATTGTACATCATAACAGATTATTATCTGTAAGCTACTTTGAATCTTATGACTGATTCTAATTATTGATCTTCCCCAAGTTCTGGTTGATAGGGATACATTGAAGATCCTTGTTTGTTCTGCAGATAGTAGGGACAGGATTGTTACATCAGGAATGTCACCTGAAATTGTTGCTTTGTGGCTTAGGTTTCCTAGGGTTCCTGTTCACTCGGAGTAACACAAAGTAACACAGTTGCTAGCCATAACGGGAGAGCAAAAACATTTTTAGAAAGCACAGTTAGAGGGAAAATAAAGATGTATAATCTGACAAGTATAATCTTACACTGGGAAATGTACAGGGAAATAAAGAGCAAGAAAACTGCTGAAAAGAACAGCGTTATATTGCAAGAGCGGATTTTGAGAAAACCATACGAAGTTCTGACAAATGTTTCCAACGCTGAATTTCCATCAAATGCCTCATTTGAATAAAAATACAACGAGGAAGACAGTGACCAACACGAGTGCGTAAGCATACACAATTTGAGGTTAAAAATTAAAGTACTTTATTAGACATGCTAATTGTAACCAACCCCACTGCAATTTTCACTGAGATGAACCGTTCTATCAGATTTCACCCACAGATCTGAATCTTAGCTACACTGACTCTCTGTATGTCTATTAATTCTAAAGTAAAGGGGAAATCTATGATATTTTTACCCATGCTGCAATCTAACAGCTCAAATGCCAAAGGTGCCCTCAGATGCGAATTACGGGCCTGCAGGCCAATGTGTGCAAAGCATTTTTTCTACTTAGATCCTCCAGATTTTCACATCTGTTAGGTGCCAACATGTGATATGGATTTGATTCTCAGTCTTTTTTTGGGGAAAAAAAAAGTAGCTTTTTGATATCGGGCTGAAATAAGTACGCAGGGTGAAACCAGTGGAGAAATGATACACTGGTAATGGCTACTTGGTCTAGAGAAAGCCTGATTTCATTGGAAACAACCCTCCTGATGGCAGGAGCTGGCAAACCTGTCAGTGATTTGGGTGTGAAAGGATGCAAAAAGGAGCATACCCTGCTGCTCCCCAAAAGAGCCAGAACTTTGACGCCTTGCTGCACTTGGGATGGGTAGCTTTTCTTCTCCCGCTCTGCTAACAGCACCAACACATCAGAAATGTCACTGGGACCTCCAGGCCTGGATGCTCCTCTCCAACCACCCACAGGCCCTCTACTCCATCCATGCGGAAAGAAGTGCACTGACTGCCTCACCCCCAGACCTGCTGATAGCTCTTAATCGCTGTTACACTCAGAGGGCGCTGCTAAGCCTGCTCCTGTTGCCACTGCAGTCTGTGGCGAAGTTCCGCCTGACTTCATGGGGGCAGGCACAGCGTCTTAATTAGAAATCCTCGAGTACTGTGTCCAGTTTGGGGCCCCTCACTGCAAGAAAGACATTGAGGCCCCGGAATGTGTTCGAAGAAGGGCGACAAAGCTGGTGAGGGGTCTGGAACACAGGCCACATGAGGAGAGGCTGAAGGAGCTGGGAATGTTCAGCCTGGAGAAGAGGAGGCTCAGGGTAATTACTGTGAGGACTAGAGGGAATGGTTTCAAGCTGTGCCAGGGGAGATACAGGTTAGACATTAGGAAATATGACTTCTCAGAAAGGGTGGTCAGGCACTGGAATGAACGGCCCAGGGAGGAGGTGGAGCCGCCGACCCTGGGGGTGTTCAAGGAACGACCGGATGTTGTATGGAGGGACACGGTTTAGCGGGAGCTATGGGTGATAGGCGAATGGTTGGACTGGTTGATCATGTAGGTCTTTTCCAACCTTGGTGATTCTATGATTCTGTGACACGGATTGATCCCCAGGAACCCCGGGTGGCACGTGACTGGAGCTAAGAACTCAATCCATCCACAGGTGTTGGGAGCGACAGCTTTCTACTGGTTGGGGTCAAGGCCGAAAAGGCTTGGAGGGCGTGGCTGCAGGCCAGCACAGGTCGTCACAGCACAGATGACATCACCCGGAGCCTGTGTGCTGTCACAGTGCGTTCCCATGACAATGCCGGGCCCTCCCCAAGGACAGCGGGCTGCTGGCTCCAGGCACCTCATTTGTGAGCTGTGCTTCCCACGGCCGCTCGCAGTGCCCTGAGCTTGGGAGCAGCCCCCACAGCAGACAAGCTCAGCCTCATCCCGCTCATCCTCCAAGGCCCAGAGAGGTGAGGGAGAGCTCCTGCTGCATGGCAGGCACGCTTCAGCTGCAGGATGCAGGCTTAGCTTCGGCGTGCCCGAGGGGCATGCAGCATGAGGCTGGCAGCGCTGCCGCCAGCAATCACGTGGCGGACAGCTGGCAGCTGAGCAAAGGAGAGACTCGTCTCCTGCCTGCCCCTCTGGGCTGCAAGGCAGAGGAGCAGGAAGCGAAGCTCACCTGTGGCCTCCGTCAGGGCAGCCCGTCAGTAACTCCTCTGTGCTTGCCTTTAGGCTTTGGAGGCACCTGCCAGCATGGACGGAGCCTGGGTGGGAACCTGGAGACCTCATCGCCCACGTGGCCTCATCTCGGCCCAGTTCCCCAGCCCCGGGCCCCAGTACTCCATCCCGGGGACAACAGGTACAGTGACCGTTCCCAGGACATGGGGCGCACTGGAGACGTCATGGGGCAGAGCAGCTCCCGAGCCTTTCCCCTTTCTGTCAGAGCCTCCCGGCTCTCTGACACACCAGATAGCCAGGCCTGGCCAAGGAAGGCCGATCCCGCTGGTGCTGCTCTTTGTGACCCAGGGAAAGAGGGGCCCCCTTCTGCCCAGCACAGGCTCAGCTTTGCAGCTGCACAGAGAGAGGCGTTATGGGGTCTTGCAGAACAACTGACCCTTAGGGGGCTCTCGCTACGGAGTGCCTGCATGGGTGGTGTGGGAAATCCTATGGAAACTGCTGGGTACAGGCAGCGCGCTGGCCAAAGCTCTGCTTTGTCTTTTTCTGGTGACTTTGCAAGGCACTCGCCTGGCTGCTTGCAATAAGGGACTGACTCTGCTATGGTCCGAGGTCCCGCGCAGCTTGCCTGCCTTTCTCTTGGAGTAAGAAGTTATGCGGGAAGGGAAAGTCGGGCAGCCCTGTTCCAAAGCAGCTTGGAACATGCAGCCGCACAGAGGTGTGCTCTCTTCTGCTTTTCCTCCTAGGTTACGTGGGCCACAGCCCCACTAAAACCCGCGCCCCTGCGTACACCTTCAGAGGGACCAAACTGCCTGCAGTGGAGAGCTGCGGGCCAGGTCCCTGCTACTCTGTGGAGCCTGCCATCAGCAGGAAGGGGAAGTACGTGATTCCGGGCACCTACCTCCAGGGACGACCCACGTCAGAGATTGCCATCACCCCCGGACCAAGTGAGTACCACTTGTGCGGCGCATTTGCCCTGGCTCAGCTCGCACCCTGATGGAGCTGTAGGTCTTTTGTGAGAGAACACAAAACACTCTCAGCAGCGGTAGAGAAGGACAAGTGTCCAGGACCACGGGCCGAGGGCACGAGGACCCCGAGTCCTGAAAGAACTAAGGAGCAGGGGGCTGACAGGAGGGGCAGCAAGGCAGGACGCAGTGGTGGGGCACAGAAAAGTGTTCCCAGGTGCTGCCTGGGTCCCACAGCAATTCTGCAGCTCTTCAGAAGAGCCTCTCCTCGGGACGTTGTCTCTGTGGCTGCGGAAGGAGACCAGGACTTCTTCACGGCTTTCTTGCTCTTCTCTGCTCCAGGTGACTACTGCATCGAGGCAGCCAACAGGCACGTCTTCAAGTGCCCTCCGGTGCAGTCCATGGCCTTCCGGCGAGAGCCCGTCCGGACAGACCGCCCTCCAGGTACGCTGACCAAAGAAAGACAAAGGCAGACCCTTTGTCCTGAGCATCCTCCACGGACAGCTGGGCTGCTGCTCAGCACCAGCAGTGGGCCTACAGCACAGCCTGCGTGGCAGGAGGCGGTGCTGGGGCCGCAAGCTTTCTTGGAGGACCAGCTCCTCTTGGCCCGCAGCAGCGCTGGCTGCTCAAAATTGGAGCTGCTGGCACTCACCCGGGGCCAGAGGGAGGGACTGGCAGAAGGGCCAGACCTCCCTCCTGCTCCCAGCAGTGGGCTGGGCAGGCTGCCCCTCTCTGCTGCTTCCGTCTCCTGCAGCCCAGCCCCTCGCACACACACTCTCTGCTGCTGCTCCTCTTGCAGGTCCTGGCACCTACACGTTGCCCAGGCTGATAGGGCCCAACACAGTCTACACATCTGCCAGCCCTTGCTACTCCTTGAGAGGAAGGAGCCAGCGCGGTCGCTTTGATGAAGATCTTGCCAAGGTGAGCTCTGCTGCTCCTCTTTTCCACGTCAGTGTTGGAATCTGGGCCGCTCTCCCTGTGCCACAGGGGCTTCCAAGCCTGCTGCACCTTTGCCTGACGCAGGCTTGCAGGGAAAAAGAGAGCCTTGGGTGTGATGCCAGCCCCGTGCGGCCATGACTCTCTTGCAGACTCCGGGTCCTGCGGCGTTCCCCACAGTTGCTGTGGATGCCTACAGAACCAGGGCTCCTGCGTACACCATGGGAGTCCAAACGAAACCTGGAGCCACCAAAGCTGTGAAGCCCGGGCCGGCAGACTACAGCATAGGCCGGGTAAGGCAGCTGCTCAGCTCTCCCCCTCTGTTTCACAAGCACAGCCTTCACGCCTCTCCCCCTTCCCCTGAGGCTTCCTCCAGCCGCCTGCAGGGATCGAGTGCTGGGACAGCAGGCCTGCTCCCTGCCATCGTCCCACCTCCGAGCAGAGGAAGGGACAGCAGCTTCCCGCTCCCTTTCCCTTCAATGGGACACGCTGGTCCTTCAGAAGCTCTCCCGGGGGACGCAGCTCAGAAAGCGTTCCAAGCAGCACACCCCCAGAAGAGGGGAGTTAGCTGCAAGGTGCCAGGTGCACATCCAGCAGCCCTCTCCCAGACATGAGGTTACCGTGAGCGCACGTGTGAGGCCAGCCCACCTCCCTGAGCCAGCTGTGCGCCAGCAGGGAGCTGCAGCGGCCCTTCACTGGAGCTCAGCCCTGCCCAGAGAGGCACCAGACAGTCGTCTGGGATCGGGAGGGGTGCGGGACAGCGGGCAGCCAGGGCAGCAGAGAAGAGAAGGGCCCTTGCTGATCTGCCTTTCCTTCTTCCCCCTTCCAGGTGACGCTGATCAAGCCCCAGGCACCTGCGTGCACTTTTGGAATCCGGCATTCCATCTACACAGCCCCTCTCATCGCTGAATGAAGCAGCGATTTCTGAAAGGCCTTGTTTGCTTGCCTGGAAGGGAAGGGGACACGAAGACACACCAATCAACTGCTGCTTTCAGTTTGCTTCTGTTTCTGTGTATTGAGTTTGGCTTTTGCCTCTTGGACATCAGTGTCAGGAGAACATAATTAAAAAAAAAATAAACTAATTGCCTATATGTACGCTTTCCTGTTGTTCCTTTTTCCTTACTGGTGCGTACAGGAACACACCACAGCTTCATGAAGCATTTCAAACATCAGTGAGTTGGTGTAAGAGACGATTACTATAACATTGCCTCAAAGATTGCTGATGAATATGTCTGAACGTGTCCAAGCTGGTCCTGGACAAGGTTGTGAAATCCTTTGTCTAAGGGACAAGCAGGTGGGCATGTCCTGGGGCAACGAAAGAGAGATAAGCTGCAGCTCAATGGCCGCTGAACACTCTTTCGTTTGGTACTCATCTCCTTGGGGAGATAGCCATCTCAGGAGACGCTTGCCTGGCACGCTAGCACGGGATTTGTCACATAGACTGGAGGAATCTGGAAGATAAACATAGGGATCCTGCAGCCACGAAGTTTAGGGTTTTCTCTTTGCAGAGACTTCCCGAGCTGATCACTGCTGCTACCTGCAGGGGGGTTTCTCTTTGGAGAGACTTCCCGAGCTTGCTTGATCAGTAATCTGCGTTACTGATGTTGGCCATAGAATCACAGAATCATAGGGGTTGGAAGGGACCTCAAAAGGTCATCGAGTCCAACCCCCCTGCCAAAGCAGGTTCCCTACACCAGGTCGCACAGGTAGGCGTCCAGGCGGGTCTTGAATACCTCCGGAGAAGGAGACTCCACAACCCCTCTGGGCAGCCTTTGCCAGTGCTCCGTCACCCTCACCGTAAAGAAGTTCTTGCACACATTCGTGCAGAACCTCCTACGCTGCAGTTTCTGTCCGGTCCCCCTCGTCCTGTCTCCAAACACTGCTGAAAAGAGCCTGGCCTCGGCTCTTTGTCCCCCACACCTCAGATATTTATCAACCTGGATCAGGTCCCCTCTCAGTCTTCTTTTCTCAAGGCTGAACAGACCCAGTTCACTTAGCCTTTCTTCATAGGGGAGATCCTCCAGGCCCTTCCCCATCTTTGTGGCCCTGTGCTGGACTCTTTCCAAGAGGTCCCCGTCTTTTTTGTAGTGGGAGCCCAGGACTGCACACAGCACTCCAGATGAGGCCTCACCAGGGCAGAGCAGAGGGGGAGGATCACCTCCCTCGACCTGCTGGCCACGCTCTTTTTAATGCACCCCAGAATGTCGTTGGCCCTCTTGGCCACGAGGGCACACTGCTGGCTCATGGTCGACCTGGCGTCCACCAGGACACCCAGGTCCCTCTCTGCAGAGCTCCTCCCCAGCAGCTCATCCCCCAACCTGTACTGGTGCGTGCAATTATTCCTCCCTAGCTGCAAGACTCTACACTTGCTTTTATTAATCCTCATCCAGTTTCTGACTGCCCAGCTCTCCAGCCTGTCCGGGTCTTGCTGAACGGCAGCACAGCCTTCCTGATAACTTCCAGTTAACCTAAGTTTATGGTGTATGGTTAACAGAATGAATAACAACAAACAGAGTTGTAGCCAAGACGTTTTACCAATGGCACAGTTAGAAAGATTATCGTGATGCGCTTACCGTCGTGGCAGGACCTGCGTGGTCCACTGCCTGCCTCCCCATGTAAACGCCAGTTGGTCCTGTGATTCTTCAGCAGTGGGAATACTGAAGAATGCATTTGCCAAATCTTGGAGACAGTGGAATGTTTTTATTTCAGATCACTCCCTTTAGTTTTGCCACTTGACTAAGAAGATCAGAACAAAACTCAGGTGCAGCTGGAGGTGCCCATTTTGGGGCATATAGTGGGGATGACAGCAGATAGATTGGGGTGAGGGAAGTACAGGTGAGATGTGACTTTTAACTACTGCTAGTTCCAAATCCACAATAAAAGTGCCATGCACCTACAGGAAATCTAAGTACATCTTGAATGGTTAAATACAAAATAGTCAAGTCTAAATCACCCCATCCCAAGACTGCTGTTGAATAGCAGAAGGTCTCAGACTCGGTGCCTCTCAGTTAGCCTACACTTGCAGGTATGACTGGAACTCTAAAATAAAGCAGTCAGAGCCCGCTTCTTCTTTAAAACAGTAACAAAGATGCTTCTGCCTAATTCTTCCCCCAGGTTTGAAGGTAAATGTACTAATGTTCCCCAGTCTCTCCTCGGTGCGGATCCCACACGTCCAAATAACTTTGGCAGCAGCTCCTCTGCAGAGTTAGGTTTACAAACCTCAGGCCTGTCCCGCCGTGGTTGTGCAGACCTTCAGGTTACACCCTCGTGCTCCAGTTTTTCCCGTGTCCAAACCCCAACCCAGCGACCCCAGGGGTTGGTGGCAGACACCTATTGCATCTGCACCTGCAGGGAAAGCTGCGAGTGCTTTTGTAAAGTTTTGCTTCCTGATTTCTTCATGGAATCGCCAAGGTTGGTAAAGATCTGCACGACCGCCCAGGCCACCCATCTACCGGTTGCCATTTGGGCCTGCTGAGGGTTTCAGACTTTGGTTCAGACTTTGCAGTGCTGAAGGGCTTTGCTTGCCTTTCTTTAACAAGGATCGTGGTGTTCTCAGCTGCTCAGAGTAACTCCAGCAAATTCATCAAATGGAAACAGCTAACACTGCCACTTGATGCACTCCTGTGTGTAGGGAAATATGAGCAATAGCAGCCCTTCCTTTTATACGCAGAACTGAAGATAGTCCATGGAAGAAATGACAGGCCGTGTTTTCTCAGGAGCTGCTTCACTCCGTGCTCTCTCCTGCCTCTCTGAAGGCAATACACATTCATGAAACGTAACTGTTGCCAGTGGTGGACTTCTAGAATTCCTTGTTCCCACTCCAAATATCTCATGGCTCAGCATTTAGACTACTGGATTTTAGCACAGGCAGATATTCAGTGCTCAGTTCTGAAATGATCTACGTGATTCTACCTTCAGTGGAGAGCATCTTTCATTCATTCATTCAGACTGCACTTCAGCATCTTGACATCCATCCAGCACTCCAATGTAACGAAGCAGCTGCTTAACGTTATACAGGAACTTTACCAAAAAGCATAAACAAGATAATACTCAGTCGATAATGCAAAGGAAGTTTAACACTGAAGTAGCTACGCGCATTTCATTCACTGGACTTCAGTAAAAACTTCCCTGTCCTTGTAAAATGCTTCAAGGGTCACTCACGGTCACAGAAAATTACTCCTGTGCACATCAGAAATGGCTACTGTGCCACTACACATCCAGTGACCTTGCAGCAAATGACCATGTGTGCACTCCTTCCCAATCAAATATGAGGCGATTTTAGTTTACCCCACAGAATAAGAGATTTAAGCTGAATCCCACTGCCTTGTGTTTTCTGTGCACCTGTATGCGGGCAGTTACAGCAGCAGCTCAGTAGATGAGCAATAATTTATGAAACACCAGTGATAGATACATCAGTGATCCCGAGTCTTGCGTCTCATTCAGAGGAGACAGAGAGTGAATGAAGCTCTGCAGGACAGCTGTGGAGACTTAATTCTTTAGGTATGAAAACCCCACTACATTCACTGACTTTGTGGGAAACTGCTGATAAATCACAGTGCCAGTGTTCAGTAGCAGCTTGACTCAAGCTGAAAGTAATTGAGGAGGTATTAAGGAAGCTAAGGGTGGTTGTAAAATACTTTGAATATCCAAACAGTAAACGAAAAGCTTTGTTTTGAGGAGGAAAATCCTGAATAGAAAGCATTTACCTTTAGTTGTGTACACAAATAATCTATAACAGTGCCACTGTTTCCTTAAGCAGGATGGAATCATGCAGGTGTGGGGCAGGGGTGCCTCCTCTGGAGCATACAAGACATACAACTGTGCTACTGTGGCTTATTAAGTATCACCATTCTCCTGGTCTGTCCCCATCAGCAGCATAAGTTCTTGGGTTGCTCCTAACGTAAAGTAAAGCACTCAGCTTAAAATCAAATGAAGGTACTTTAACTGAAAGCATTTTATCTCCCTCTGGAGTAGGCTAGGAACATGGTCTTCAGCACCTTGAAAAGAAAAAGGAAGTAGCAGAAGCTATTCTTGGTTAGTTCCAGAGCTCTTTTAAATGCTTTGGATCTGAAGAGGTGAAAGCTGAGTGTACATGAATCTCAGTGCTTTGATTTCACAGGCAAAGGGCTGCAGATATTAAGCCAGTGACAACTTCTACACATTGTACATCATAACAGATTATTATCTGTAAGCTACTTTGAATCTTATGACTGATTCTAATTATTGATCTTCCCCAAGTTCTGGTTGATAGGGATACATTGAAGACCCTTGTTTGTTCTGCAGATAGTAGGGACAGGATTGTTACATCAGGAATGTCACCTGAAATTGTTGCTTTGTGGCTTAGGTTTCCTAGGGTTCCTGTTCACTCGGAGTAACACAAAGTAACACAGTTGCTAGCCATAACGGGAGAGCAAAAACATTTTTAGAAAGCACAGTTAGAGGGAAAATAAAGATGTATAATCTGACAAGTATAATCTTACACTGGGAAATGTACAGGGAAATAAAGAGCAAGAAAACTGCTGAAAAGAACAGCGTTATATTGCAAGAGCGGATTTTGAGAAAACCATACGAAGTTCTGACAAATGTTTCCAACGCTGAATTTCCATCAAATGCCTCATTTGAATAAAAATACAACGAGGAAGACAGTGACCAACACGAGTGCGTAAGCATACACAATTTGAGGTTAAAAATTAAAGTACTTTATTAGACATGCTAATTGTAACCAACCCCACTGCAATTTTCACTGAGATGAACCGTTCTATCAGATTTCACCCACAGATCTGAATCTTAGCTACACTGACTCTCTGTATGTCTATTAATTCTAAAGTAAAGGGGAAATCTATGATATTTTTACCCATGCTGCAATCTAACAGCTCAAATGCCAAAGGTGCCCTCAGATGCAAATTACGGGCCTGCAGGCCAATGTGTGCAAAGCATTTTTTCTACTTAGATCCTCCAGATTTTCACATCTGTTAGGTGCCAACATGTGATATGGATTTGATTCTCAGTCTTTTTTTGGGGAAAAAAAAAGTAGCTTTTTGATATCGGGCTGAAATAAGTACGCAGGGTGAAACCAGTGGAGAAATGATACACTGGTAATGGCTACTTGGTCTAGAGAAAGCCTGATTTCATTGGAAACAACCCTCCTGATGGCAGGAGCTGGCAAACCTGTCAGTGATTTGGGTGTGAAAGGATGCAAAAAGGAGCATACCCTGCTGCTCCCCAAAAGAGCCAGAACTTTGACGCCTTGCTGCACTTGGGATGGGTAGCTTTTCTTCTCCCGCTCTGCTAACAGCACCAACACATCAGAAATGTCACTGGGACCTCCAGGCCTGGATGCTCCTCTCCAACCACCCACAGGCCCTCTACTCCATCCATGCGGAAAGAAGTGCACTGACTGCCTCACCCCCAGACCTGCTGATAGCTCTTAATCGCTGTTACACTCAGAGGGCGCTGCTAAGCCTGCTCCTGTTGCCACTGCAGTCTGTGGCGAAGTTCCGCCTGACTTCATGGGGGCAGGCACAGCGTCTTAATTAGAAATCCTCGAGTACTGTGTCCAGTTTGGGGCCCCTCACTGCAAGAAAGACATTGAGGCCCCGGAATGTGTTCGAAGAAGGGCGACAAAGCTGGTGAGGGGTCTGGAACACAGGCCACATGAGGAGAGGCTGAAGGAGCTGGGAATGTTCAGCCTGGAGAAGAGGAGGCTCAGGGTAATTACTGTGAGGACTAGAGGGAATGGTTTCAAGCTGTGCCAGGGGAGATACAGGTTAGACATTAGGAAATATGACTTCTCAGAAAGGGTGGTCAGGCACTGGAATGAACGGCCCAGGGAGGAGGTGGAGCCGCCGACCCTGGGGGTGTTCAAGGAACGACCGGATGTTGTATGGAGGGACACAGTTTAGCGGGAGCTATGGGTGATAGGCGAATGGTTGGACTGGTTGATCATGTAGGTCTTTTCCAACCTTGGTGATTCTATGATTCTGTGACACAGATTGATCCCCAGGAACCCCGGGTGGCACGTGACTGGAGCTAAGAACTCAATCCATCCACAGGTGTTGGGAGCGACAGCTTTCTACTGGTTGGGGTCAAGGCCGAAAAGGCTTGGAGGGCGTGGCTGCAGGCCAGCACAGGTCGTCACAGCACAGATGACATCACCCGGAGCCTGTGTGCTGTCACAGTGCGTTCCCATGACAATGCCGGGCCCTCCCCAAGGACAGCGGGCTGCTGGCTCCAGGCACCTCATTTGTGAGCTGTGCTTCCCACGGCCGCTCGCAGTGCCCTGAGCTTGGGAGCAGCCCCCACAGCAGACAAGCTCAGCCTCATCCCGCTCATCCTCCAAGGCCCAGAGAGGTGAGGGAGAGCTCCTGCTGCATGGCAGGCACGCTTCAGCTGCAGGATGCAGGCTTAGCTTCGGCGTGCCCGAGGGGCATGCAGCATGAGGCTGGCAGCGCTGCCGCCAGCAATCACGTGGCGGACAGCTGGCAGCTGAGCAAAGGAGAGACTCGTCTCCTGCCTGCCCCTCTGGGCTGCAAGGCAGAGGAGCAGGAAGCGAAGCTCACCTGTGGCCTCCGTCAGGGCAGCCCGTCAGTAACTCCTCTGTGCTTGCCTTTAGGCTTTGGAGGCACCTGCCAGCATGGACGGAGCCTGGGTGGGAACCTGGAGACCTCATCGCCCACGTGGCCTCATCTCGGCCCAGTTCCCCAGCCCCGGGCCCCAGTACTCCATCCCGGGGACAACAGGTACAGTGACCGTTCCCAGGACATGGGGCGCACTGGAGACGTCATGGGGCAGAGCAGCTCCCGAGCCTTTCCCCTTTCTGTCAGAGCCTCCCGGCTCTCTGACACACCAGATAGCCAGGCCTGGCCAAGGAAGGCCGATCCCGCTGGTGCTGCTCTTTGTGACCCAGGGAAAGAGGGGCCCCCTTCTGCCCAGCACAGGCTCAGCTTTGCAGCTGCACAGAGAGAGGCGTTATGGGGTCTTGCAGAACAACTGACCCTTAGGGGGCTCTCGCTACGGAGTGCCTGCATGGGTGGTGTGGGAAATCCTATGGAAACTGCTGGGTACAGGCAGCGCGCTGGCCAAAGCTCTGCTTTGTCTTTTTCTGGTGACTTTGCAAGGCACTCGCCTGGCTGCTTGCAATAAGGGACTGACTCTGCTATGGTCTGAGGTCCCGCGCAGCTTGCCTGCCTTTCTCTTGGAGTAAGAAGTTATGCGGGAAGGGAAAGTCGGGCAGCCCTGTTCCAAAGCAGCTTGGAACATGCAGCCGCACAGAGGTGTGCTCTCTTCTGCTTTTCCTCCTAGGTTACGTGGGCCACAGCCCCACTAAAACCCGCGCCCCTGCGTACACCTTCAGAGGGACCAAACTGCCTGCAGTGGAGAGCTGCGGGCCAGGTCCCTGCTACTCTGTGGAGCCTGCCATCAGCAGGAAGGGGAAGTACGTGATTCCGGGCACCTACCTCCAGGGACGACCCACGTCAGAGATTGCCATCACCCCCGGACCAAGTGAGTACCACTTGTGCGGCGCATTTGCCCTGGCTCAGCTCGCACCCTGATGGAGCTGTAGGTCTTTTGTGAGAGAACACAAAACACTCTCAGCAGCGGTAGAGAAGGACAAGTGTCCAGGACCACGGGCCGAGGGCACGAGGACCCCGAGTCCTGAAAGAACTAAGGAGCAGGGGGCTGACAGGAGGGGCAGCAAGGCAGGACGCAGTGGTGGGGCACAGAAAAGTGTTCCCAGGTGCTGCCTGGGTCCCGCAGCAATTCTGCAGCTCTTCAGAAGAGCCTCTCCTCGGGACGTTGTCTCTGTGGCTGCGGAAGGAGACCAGGACTTCTTCACGGCTTTCTTGCTCTTCTCTGCTCCAGGTGACTACTGCATCGAGGCAGCCAACAGGCACGTCTTCAAGTGCCCTCCGGTGCAGTCCATGGCCTTCCGGCGAGAGCCCGTCCGGACAGACCGCCCTCCAGGTACGCTGACCAAAGAAAGACAAAGGCAGACCCTTTGTCCTGAGCATCCTCCACGGACAGCTGGGCTGCTGCTCAGCACCAGCAGTGGGCCTAAGGCACAGCCTGCGTGGCAGGAGGCGGTGCTGGGGCCGCAAGCTTTCTTGGAGGACCAGCTCCTCTTGGCCCGCAGCAGCGCTGGCTGCTCAAAATTGGAGCTGCTGGCACTCACCCGGGGCCAGAGGGAGGGACTGGCAGAAGGGCCAGACCTCCCTCCTGCTCCCAGCAGTGGGCTGGGCAGGCTGCCCCTCTCTGCTGCTTCCGTCTCCTCCAGCCCAGCCCCTCGCACACACACTCTCTGCTGCTGCTCCTCTTGCAGGTCCTGGCACCTACACGTTGCCCAGGCTGATAGGGCCCAACACAGTCTACACATCTGCCAGCCCTTGCTACTCCTTGAGAGGAAGGAGCCAGCGCGGTCGCTTTGATGAAGATCTTGCCAAGGTGAGCTCTGCTGCTCCTCTTTTCCACGTCAGTGTTGGAATCTGGGCCGCTCTCCCTGTGCCACAGGGGCTTCCAAGCCTGCTGCACCTTTGCCTGACGCAGGCTTGCAGGGAAAAAGAGAGCCTTGGGTGTGATGCCAGCCCCGTGCGGCCATGACTCTCTTGCAGACTCCGGGTCCTGCGGCGTTCCCCACAGTTGCTGTGGATGCCTACAGAACCAGGGCTCCTGCGTACACCATGGGAGTCCAAACGAAACCTGGAGCCACCAAAGCTGTGAAGCCCGGGCCGGCAGACTACAGCATAGGCCGGGTAAGGCAGCTGCTCAGCTCTCCCCCTCTGTTTCACAAGCACAGCCTTCACGCCTCTCCCCCTTCCCCTGAGGCTTCCTCCAGCCGCCTGCAGGGATCGAGTGCTGGGACAGCAGGCCTGCTCCCTGCCATCGTCCCACCTCCGAGCAGAGGAAGGGACAGCAGCTTCCCGCTCCCTTTCCCTTCAATGGGACACGCTGGTCCTTCAGAAGCTCTCCCGGGGGACGCAGCTCAGAAAGCGTTCCAAGCAGCACACCCCCAGAAGAGGGGAGTTAGCTGCAAGGTGCCAGGTGCACATCCAGCAGCCCTCTCCCAGACATGAGGTTACCGTGAGCGCACGTGTGAGGCCAGCCCACCTCCCTGAGCCAGCTGTGCGCCAGCAGGGAGCTGCAGCGGCCCTTCACTGGAGCTCAGCCCTGCCCAGAGAGGCACCAGACAGTCGTCTGGGATCGGGAGGGGTGCGGGACAGCGGGCAGCCAGGGCAGCAGAGAAGAGAAGGGCCCTTGCTGATCTGCCTTTCCTTCTTCCCCCTTCCAGGTGACGCTGATCAAGCCCCAGGCACCTGCGTGCACTTTTGGAATCCGGCATTCCATCTACACAGCCCCTCTCATCGCTGAATGAAGCAGCGATTTCTGAAAGGCCTTGTTTGCTTGCCTGGAAGGGAAGGGGACACGAAGACACACCAATCAACTGCTGCTTTCAGTTTGCTTCTGTTTCTGTGTATTGAGTTTGGCTTTTGCCTCTTGGACATCAGTGTCAGGAGAACATAATTAAAAAAAAAATAAACTAATTGCCTATATGTACGCTTTCCTGTTGTTCCTTTTTCCTTACTGGTGCGTACAGGAACACACCACAGCTTCATGAAGCATTTCAAACATCAGTGAGTTGGTGTAAGAGACGATTACTATAACATTGCCTCAAAGATTGCTGATGAATATGTCTGAACGTGTCCAAGCTGGTCCTGGACAAGGTTGTGAAATCCTTTGTCTAAGGGACAAGCAGGTGGGCATGTCCTGGGGCAACGAAAGAGAGATAAGCTGCAGCTCAATGGCCGCTGAACACTCTTTCGTTTGGTACTCATCTCCTTGGGGAGATAGCCATCTCAGGAGACGCTTGCCTGGCACGCTAGCACGGGATTTGTCACATAGACTGGAGGAATCTGGAAGATAAACATAGGGATCCTGCAGCCACGAAGTTTAGGGTTTTCTCTTTGCAGAGACTTCCCGAGCTGATCACTGCTGCTACCTGCAGGGGGGTTTCTCTTTGGAGAGACTTCCCGAGCTTGCTTGATCAGTAATCTGCGTTACTGATGTTGGCCATAGAATCACAGAATCATAGGGGTTGGAAGGGACCTCAAAAGGTCATCGAGTCCAACCCCCCTGCCAAAGCAGGTTCCCTACACCAGGTCGCACAGGTAGGCATCCAGGCGGGTCTTGAATACCTCCGGAGAAGGAGACTCCACAACCCCTCTGGGCAGCCTTTGCCAGTGCTCCGTCACCCTCACCGTAAAGAAGTTCTTGCACACATTCGTGCAGAACCTCCTACGCTGCAGTTTCTGTCCGGTCCCCCTCGTCCTGTCTCCAAACACTGCTGAAAAGAGCCTGGCCTCGGCTCTTTGTCCCCCACACCTCAGATATTTATCAACCTGGATCAGGTCCCCTCTCAGTCTTCTTTTCTCAAGGCTGAACAGACCCAGTTCACTTAGCCTTTCTTCATAGGGGAGATCCTCCAGGCCCTTCCCCATCTTTGTGGCCCTGTGCTGGACTCTTTCCAAGAGGTCCCCGTCTTTTTTGTAGTGGGAGCCCAGGACTGCACACAGCACTCCAGATGAGGCCTCACCAGGGCAGAGCAGAGGGGGAGGATCACCTCCCTCGACCTGCTGGCCACGCTCTTTTTAATGCACCCCAGAATGTCGTTGGCCCTCTTGGCCACGAGGGCACACTGCTGGCTCATGGTCGACCTGGCGTCCACCAGGACACCCAGGTCCCTCTCTGCAGAGCTCCTCCCCAGCAGCTCATCCCCCAACCTGTACTGGTGCGTGCAATTATTCCTCCCTAGCTGCAAGACTCTACACTTGCTTTTATTAATCCTCATCCAGTTTCTGACTGCCCAGCTCTCCAGCCTGTCCGGGTCTTGCTGAACGGCAGCACAGCCTTCCTGATAACTTCCAGTTAACCTAAGTTTATGGTGTATGGTTAACAGAATGAATAACAACAAACAGAGTTGTAGCCAAGACGTTTTACCAATGGCACAGTTAGAAAGATTATCGTGATGCGCTTACCGTCGTGGCAGGACCTGCGTGGTCCACTGCCTGCCTCCCCATGTAAACGCCAGTTGGTCCTGTGATTCTTCAGCAGTGGGAATACTGAAGAATGCATTTGCCAAATCTTGGAGACAGTGGAATGTTTTTATTTCAGATCACTCCCTTTAGTTTTGCCACTTGACTAAGAAGATCAGAACAAAACTCAGGTGCAGCTGGAGGTGCCCATTTTGGGGCATATAGTGGGGATGACAGCAGATAGATTGGGGTGAGGGAAGTACAGGTGAGATGTGACTTTTAACTACTGCTAGTTCCAAATCCACAATAAAAGTGCCATGCACCTACAGGAAATCTAAGTACATCTTGAATGGTTAAATACAAAATAGTCAAGTCTAAATCACCCCATCCCAAGACTGCTGTTGAATAGCAGAAGGTCTCAGACTCGGTGCCTCTCAGTTAGCCTACACTTGCAGGTATGACTGGAACTCTAAAATAAAGCAGTCAGAGCCCGCTTCTTCTTTAAAACAGTAACAAAGATGCTTCTGCCTAATTCTTCCCCCAGGTTTGAAGGTAAATGTACTAATGTTCCCCAGTCTCTCCTCGGTGCGGATCCCACACGTCCAAATAACTTTGGCAGCAGCTCCTCTGCAGAGTTAGGTTTACAAACCTCAGGCCTGTCCCGCCGTGGTTGTGCAGACCTTCAGGTTACACCCTCGTGCTCCAGTTTTTCCCGTGTCCAAACCCCAACCCAGCGACCCCAGGGGTTGGTGGCAGACACCTATTGCATCTGCACCTGCAGGGAAAGCTGCGAGTGCTTTTGTAAAGTTTTGCTTCCTGATTTCTTCATGGAATCGCCAAGGTTGGTAAAGATCTGCACGACCGCCCAGGCCACCCATCTACCGGTTGCCATTTGGGCCTGCTGAGGGTTTCAGACTTTGGTTCAGACTTTGCAGTGCTGAAGGGCTTTGCTTGCCTTTCTTTAACAAGGATCGTGGTGTTCTCAGCTGCTCAGAGTAACTCCAGCAAATTCATCAAATGGAAACAGCTAACACTGCCACTTGATGCACTCCTGTGTGTAGGGAAATATGAGCAATAGCAGCCCTTCCTTTTATACGCAGAACTGAAGATAGTCCATGGAAGAAATGACAGGCCGTGTTTTCTCAGGAGCTGCTTCACTCCGTGCTCTCTCCTGCCTCTCTGAAGGCAATACACATTCATGAAACGTAACTGTTGCCAGTGGTGGACTTCTAGAATTCCTTGTTCCCACTCCAAATATCTCATGGCTCAGCATTTAGACTACTGGATTTTAGCACAGGCAGATATTCAGTGCTCAGTTCTGAAATGATCTACGTGATTCTACCTTCAGTGGAGAGCATCTTTCATTCATTCATTCAGACTGCACTTCAGCATCTTGACATCCATCCAGCACTCCAATGTAACGAAGCAGCTGCTTAACGTTATACAGGAACTTTACCAAAAAGCATAAACAAGATAATACTCAGTCGATAATGCAAAGGAAGTTTAACACTGAAGTAGCTACGCGCATTTCATTCACTGGACTTCAGTAAAAACTTCCCTGTCCTTGTAAAATGCTTCAAGGGTCATTCACGGTCACAGAAAATTACTCCTGTGCACATCAGAAATGGCTACTGTGCCACTACACATCCAGTGACCTTGCAGCAAATGACCATGTGTGCACTCCTTCCCAATCAAATATGAGGCGATTTTAGTTTACCCCACAGAATAAGAGATTTAAGCTGAATCCCACTGCCTTGTGTTTTCTGTGCACCTGTATGCGGGCAGTTACAGCAGCAGCTCAGTAGATGAGCAATAATTTATGAAACACCAGTGATAGATACATCAGTGATCCCGAGTCTTGCGTCTCATTCAGAGGAGACAGAGAGTGAATGAAGCTCTGCAGGACAGCTGTGGAGACTTAATTCTTTAGGTATGAAAACCCCACTACATTCACTGACTTTGTGGGAAACTGCTGATAAATCACAGTGCCAGTGTTCAGTAGCAGCTTGACTCAAGCTGAAAGTAATTGAGGAGGTATTAAGGAAGCTAAGGGTGGTTGTAAAATACTTTGAATATCCAAACAGTAAACGAAAAGCTTTGTTTTGAGGAGGAAAATCCTGAATAGAAAGCATTTACCTTTAGTTGTGTACACAAATAATCTATAACAGTGCCACTGTTTCCTTAAGCAGGATGGAATCATGCAGGTGTGGGGCAGGGGTGCCTCCTTTGGAGCATACAAGACATACAACTGTGCTACTGTGGCTTATTAAGTATCACCATTCTCCTGGTCTGTCCCCATCAGCAGCATAAGTTCTTGGGTTGCTCCTAACGTAAAGTAAAGCACTCAGCTTAAAATCAAATGAAGGTACTTTAACTGAAAGCATTTTATCTCCCTCTGGAGTAGGCTAGGAACATGGTCTTCAGCACCTTGAAAAGAAAAAGGAAGTAGCAGAAGCTATTCTTGGTTAGTTCCAGAGCTCTTTTAAATGCTTTGGATCTGAAGAGGTGAAAGCTGAGTGTACATGAATCTCAGTGCTTTGATTTCACAGGCAAAGGGCTGCAGATATTAAGCCAGTGACAACTTCTACACATTGTACATCATAACAGATTATTATCTGTAAGCTACTTTGAATCTTATGACTGATTCTAATTATTGATCTTCCCCAAGTTCTGGTTGATAGGTTGATACATTGAAGACCCTTGTTTGTTCTGCAGATAGTAGGGACAGGATTGTTACATCAGGAATGTCACCTGAAATTGTTGCTTTGTGGCTTAGGTTTCCTAGGGTTCCTGTTCACTCGGAGTAACACAAAGTAACACAGTTGCTAGCCATAACGGGAGAGCAAAAACATTTTTAGAAAGCACAGTTAGAGGGAAAATAAAGATGTATAATCTGACAAGTATAATCTTACATTGGGAAATGTACAGGGAAATAAAGAGCAAGAAAACTGCTGAAAAGAACAGCGTTATATTGCAAGAGCGGATTTTGAGAAAACCATACGAAGTTCTGACAAATGTTTCCAACGCTGAATTTCCATCAAATGCCTCATTTGAATAAAAATACAACGAGGAAGACAGTGACCAACACGAGTGCGTAAGCATACACAATTTGAGGTTAAAAATTAAAGTACTTTATTAGACATGCTAATTGTAACCAACCCCACTGCAATTTTCACTGAGATGAACCGTTCTATCAGATTTCACCCACAGATCTGAATCTTAGCTACACTGACTCTCTGTATGTCTATTAATTCTAAAGTAAAGGGGAAATCTATGATATTTTTACCCATGCTGCAATCTAACAGCTCAAATGCCAAAGGTGCCCTCAGATGCGAATTACGGGCCTGCAGGCCAATGTGTGCAAAGCATTTTTTCTACTTAGATCCTCCAGATTTTCACATCTGTTAGGTGCCAACATGTGATATGGATTTGATTCTCAGTCTTTTTTTGGGGAAAAAAAAAGTAGCTTTTTGATATCGGGCTGAAATAAGTACGCAGGGTGAAACCAGTGGAGAAATGATACACTGGTAATGGCTACTTGGTCTAGAGAAAGCCTGATTTCATTGGAAACAACCCTCCTGATGGCAGGAGCTGGCAAACCTGTCAGTGATTTGGGTGTGAAAGGATGCAAAAAGGAGCATACCCTGCTGCTCCCCAAAAGAGCCAGAACTTTGACGCCTTGCTGCACTTGGGATGGGTAGCTTTTCTTCTCCCGCTCTGCTAACAGCACCAACACATCAGAAATGTCACTGGGACCTCCAGGCCTGGATGCTCCTCTCCAACCACCCACAGGCCCTCTACTCCATCCATGCGGAAAGAAGTGCACTGACTGCCTCACCCCCAGACCTGCTGATAGCTCTTAATCGCTGTTACACTCAGAGGGCGCTGCTAAGCCTGCTCCTGTTGCCACTGCAGTCTGTGGCGAAGTTCCGCCTGACTTCATGGGGGCAGGCACAGCGTCTTAATTAGAAATCCTCGAGTACTGTGTCCAGTTTGGGGCCCCTCACTGCAAGAAAGACATTGAGGCCCCGGAATGTGTTCGAAGAAGGGCGACAAAGCTGGTGAGGGGTCTGGAACACAGGCCACATGAGGAGAGGCTGAAGGAGCTGGGAATGTTCAGCCTGGAGAAGAGGAGGCTCAGGGTAATTACTGTGAGGACTAGAGGGAATGGTTTCAAGCTGTGCCAGGGGAGATACAGGTTAGACATTAGGAAATATGACTTCTCAGAAAGGGTGGTCAGGCACTGGAATGAACGGCCCAGGGAGGAGGTGGAGCCGCCGACCCTGGGGGTGTTCAAGGAACGACCGGATGTTGTATGGAGGGACACGGTTTAGCGGGAGCTATGGGTGATAGGCGAATGGTTGGACTGGTTGATCATGTAGGTCTTTTCCAACCTTGGTGATTCTATGATTCTGTGACACAGATTGATCCCCAGGAACCCCGGGTGGCACGTGACTGGAGCTAAGAACTCAATCCATCCACAGGTGTTGGGAGCGACAGCTTTCTACTGGTTGGGGTCAAGGCCGAAAAGGCTTGGAGGGCGTGGCTGCAGGCCAGCACAGGTCGTCACAGCACAGATGACATCACCCGGAGCCTGTGTGCTGTCACAGTGCGTTCCCATGACAATGCCGGGCCCTCCCCAAGGACAGCGGGCTGCTGGCTCCAGGCACCTCATTTGTGAGCTGTGCTTCCCACGGCCGCTCGCAGTGCCCTGAGCTTGGGAGCAGCCCCCACAGCAGACAAGCTCAGCCTCATCCCGCTCATCCTCCAAGGCCCAGAGAGGTGAGGGAGAGCTCCTGCTGCATGGCAGGCACGCTTCAGCTGCAGGATGCAGGCTTAGCTTCGGCGTGCCCGAGGGGCATGCAGCATGAGGCTGGCAGCGCTGCCGCCAGCAATCACGTGGCGGACAGCTGGCAGCTGAGCAAAGGAGAGACTCGTCTCCTGCCTGCCCCTCTGGGCTGCAAGGCAGAGGAGCAGGAAGCGAAGCTCACCTGTGGCCTCCGTCAGGGCAGCCCGTCAGTAACTCCTCTGTGCTTGCCTTTAGGCTTTGGAGGCACCTGCCAGCATGGACGGAGCCTGGGTGGGAACCTGGAGACCTCATCGCCCACGTGGCCTCATCTCGGCCCAGTTCCCCAGCCCCGGGCCCCAGTACTCCATCCCGGGGACAACAGGTACAGTGACCGTTCCCAGGACATGGGGCGCACTGGAGACGTCATGGGGCAGAGCAGCTCCCGAGCCTTTCCCCTTTCTGTCAGAGCCTCCCGGCTCTCTGACACACCAGATAGCCAGGCCTGGCCAAGGAAGGCCGATCCCGCTGGTGCTGCTCTTTGTGACCCAGGGAAAGAGGGGCCCCCTTCTGCCCAGCACAGGCTCAGCTTTGCAGCTGCACAGAGAGAGGCGTTATGGGGTCTTGCAGAACAACTGACCCTTAGGGGGCTCTCGCTACGGAGTGCCTGCATGGGTGGTGTGGGAAATCCTATGGAAACTGCTGGGTACAGGCAGCGCGCTGGCCAAAGCTCTGCTTTGTCTTTTTCTGGTGACTTTGCAAGGCACTCGCCTGGCTGCTTGCAATAAGGGACTGACTCTGCTATGGTCCGAGGTCCCGCGCAGCTTGCCTGCCTTTCTCTTGGAGTAAGAAGTTATGCGGGAAGGGAAAGTCGGGCAGCCCTGTTCCAAAGCAGCTTGGAACATGCAGCCGCACAGAGGTGTGCTCTCTTCTGCTTTTCCTCCTAGGTTACGTGGGCCACAGCCCCACTAAAACCCGCGCCCCTGCGTACACCTTCAGAGGGACCAAACTGCCTGCAGTGGAGAGCTGCGGGCCAGGTCCCTGCTACTCTGTGGAGCCTGCCATCAGCAGGAAGGGGAAGTACGTGATTCCGGGCACCTACCTCCAGGGACGACCCACGTCAGAGATTGCCATCACCCCCGGACCAAGTGAGTACCACTTGTGCGGCGCATTTGCCCTGGCTCAGCTCGCACCCTGATGGAGCTGTAGGTCTTTTGTGAGAGAACACAAAACACTCTCAGCAGCGGTAGAGAAGGACAAGTGTCCAGGACCACGGGCCGAGGGCACGAGGACCCCGAGTCCTGAAAGAACTAAGGAGCAGGGGGCTGACAGGAGGGGCAGCAAGGCAGGACGCAGTGGTGGGGCACAGAAAAGTGTTCCCAGGTGCTGCCTGGGTCCCGCAGCAATTCTGCAGCTCTTCAGAAGAGCCTCTCCTCGGGACGTTGTCTCTGTGGCTGCGGAAGGAGACCAGGACTTCTTCACGGCTTTCTTGCTCTTCTCTGCTCCAGGTGACTACTGCATCGAGGCAGCCAACAGGCACGTCTTCAAGTGCCCTCCGGTGCAGTCCATGGCCTTCCGGCGAGAGCCCGTCCGGACAGACCGCCCTCCAGGTACGCTGACCAAAGAAAGACAGAGGCAGACCCTTTGTCCTGAGCATCCTCCAGGGACAGCTGGGCTGCTGCTCAGCACCAGCAGTGGGCCTAAGGCACAGCCTGCGTGGCAGGAGGCGGTGCTGGGGCCGCAAGCTTTCTTGGAGGACCAGCTCCTCTTGGCCCGCAGCAGCGCTGGCTGCTCAAAATTGGAGCTGCTGGCACTCACCCGGGGCCAGAGGGAGGGACTGGCAGAAGGGCCAGACCTCCCTCCTGCTCCCAGCAGTGGGCTGGGCAGGCTGCCCCTCTCTGCTGCTTCCGTCTCCTGCAGCCCAGCCCCTCGCACACACACTCTCTGCTGCTGCTCCTCTTGCAGGTCCTGGCACCTACACGTTGCCCAGGCTGATAGGGCCCAACACAGTCTACACATCTGCCAGCCCTTGCTACTCCTTGAGAGGAAGGAGCCAGCGCGGTCGCTTTGATGAAGATCTTGCCAAGGTGAGCTCTGCTGCTCCTCTTTTCCACGTCAGTGTTGGAATCTGGGCCGCTCTCCCTGTGCCACAGGGGCTTCCAAGCCTGCTGCACCTTTGCCTGACGCAGGCTTGCAGGGAAAAAGAGAGCCTTGGGTGTGATGCCAGCCCCGTGCGGCCATGACTCTCTTGCAGACTCCGGGTCCTGCGGCGTTCCCCACAGTTGCTGTGGATGCCTACAGAACCAGGGCTCCTGCGTACACCATGGGAGTCCAAACGAAACCTGGAGCCACCAAAGCTGTGAAGCCCGGGCCGGCAGACTACAGCATAGGCCGGGTAAGGCAGCTGCTCAGCTCTCCCCCTCTGTTTCACAAGCACAGCCTTCACGCCTCTCCCCCTTCCCCTGAGGCTTCCTCCAGCCGCCTGCAGGGATCGAGTGCTGGGACAGCAGGCCTGCTCCCTGCCATCGTCCCACCTCCGAGCAGAGGAAGGGACAGCAGCTTCCCGCTCCCTTTCCCTTCAATGGGACACGCTGGTCCTTCAGAAGCTCTCCCGGGGGACGCAGCTCAGAAAGCGTTCCAAGCAGCACACCCCCAGAAGAGGGGAGTTAGCTGCAAGGTGCCAGGTGCACATCCAGCAGCCCTCTCCCAGACATGAGGTTACCGTGAGCGCACGTGTGAGGCCAGCCCACCTCCCTGAGCCAGCTGTGCGCCAGCAGGGAGCTGCAGCGGCCCTTCACTGGAGCTCAGCCCTGCCCAGAGAGGCACCAGACAGTCGTCTGGGATCGGGAGGGGTGCGGGACAGCGGGCAGCCAGGGCAGCAGAGAAGAGAAGGGCCCTTGCTGATCTGCCTTTCCTTCTTCCCCCTTCCAGGTGACGCTGATCAAGCCCCAGGCACCTGCGTGCACTTTTGGAATCCGGCATTCCATCTACACAGCCCCTCTCATCGCTGAATGAAGCAGCGATTTCTGAAAGGCCTTGTTTGCTTGCCTGGAAGGGAAGGGGACACGAAGACACACCAATCAACTGCTGCTTTCAGTTTGCTTCTGTTTCTGTGTATTGAGTTTGGCTTTTGCCTCTTGGACATCAGTGTCAGGAGAACATAATTAAAAAAAAAATAAACTAATTGCCTATATGTACGCTTTCCTGTTGTTCCTTTTTCCTTACTGGTGCGTACAGGAACACACCACAGCTTCATGAAGCATTTCAAACATCAGTGAGTTGGTGTAAGAGACGATTACTATAACATTGCCTCAAAGATTGCTGATGAATATGTCTGAACGTGTCCAAGCTGGTCCTGGACAAGGTTGTGAAATCCTTTGTCTAAGGGACAAGCAGGTGGGCATGTCCTGGGGCAACGAAAGAGAGATAAGCTGCAGCTCAATGGCCGCTGAACACTCTTTCGTTTGGTACTCATCTCCTTGGGGAGATAGCCATCTCAGGAGACGCTTGCCTGGCACGCTAGCACGGGATTTGTCACATAGACTGGAGGAATCTGGAAGATAAACATAGGGATCCTGCAGCCACGAAGTTTAGGGTTTTCTCTTTGCAGAGACTTCCCGAGCTGATCACTGCTGCTACCTGCAGGGGGGTTTCTCTTTGGAGAGACTTCCCGAGCTTGCTTGATCAGTAATCTGCGTTACTGATGTTGGCCATAGAATCACAGAATCATAGGGGTTGGAAGGGACCTCAAAAGGTCATCGAGTCCAACCCCCCTGCCAAAGCAGGTTCCCTACACCAGGTCGCACAGGTAGGCGTCCAGGCGGGTCTTGAATACCTCCGGAGAAGGAGACTCCACAACCCCTCTGGGCAGCCTTTGCCAGTGCTCCGTCACCCTCACCGTAAAGAAGTTCTTGCACACATTCGTGCAGAACCTCCTACGCTGCAGTTTCTGTCCGGTCCCCCTCGTCCTGTCTCCAAACACTGCTGAAAAGAGCCTGGCCTCGGCTCTTTGTCCCCCACACCTCAGATATTTATCAACCTGGATCAGGTCCCCTCTCAGTCTTCTTTTCTCAAGGCTGAACAGACCCAGTTCACTTAGCCTTTCTTCATAGGGGAGATCCTCCAGGCCCTTCCCCATCTTTGTGGCCCTGTGCTGGACTCTTTCCAAGAGGTCCCCGTCTTTTTTGTAGTGGGAGCCCAGGACTGCACACAGCACTCCAGATGAGGCCTCACCAGGGCAGAGCAGAGGGGGAGGATCACCTCCCTCGACCTGCTGGCCACGCTCTTTTTAATGCACCCCAGAATGTCGTTGGCCCTCTTGGCCACGAGGGCACACTGCTGGCTCATGGTCGACCTGGCGTCCACCAGGACACCCAGGTCCCTCTCTGCAGAGCTCCTCCCCAGCAGCTCATCCCCCAACCTGTACTGGTGCGTGCAATTATTCCTCCCTAGCTGCAAGACTCTACACTTGCTTTTATTAATCCTCATCCAGTTTCTGACTGCCCAGCTCTCCAGCCTGTCCGGGTCTTGCTGAACGGCAGCACAGCCTTCCTGATAACTTCCAGTTAACCTAAGTTTATGGTGTATGGTTAACAGAATGAATAACAACAAACAGAGTTGTAGCCAAGACGTTTTACCAATGGCACAGTTAGAAAGATTATCGTGATGCGCTTACCGTCGTGGCAGGACCTGCGTGGTCCACTGCCTGCCTCCCCATGTAAACGCCAGTTGGTCCTGTGATTCTTCAGCAGTGGGAATACTGAAGAATGCATTTGCCAAATCTTGGAGACAGTGGAATGTTTTTATTTCAGATCACTCCCTTTAGTTTTGCCACTTGACTAAGAAGATCAGAACAAAACTCAGGTGCAGCTGGAGGTGCCCATTTTGGGGCATATAGTGGGGATGACAGCAGATAGATTGGGGTGAGGGAAGTACAGGTGAGATGTGACTTTTAACTACTGCTAGTTCCAAATCCACAATAAAAGTGCCATGCACCTACAGGAAATCTAAGTACATCTTGAATGGTTAAATACAAAATAGTCAAGTCTAAATCACCCCATCCCAAGACTGCTGTTGAATAGCAGAAGGTCTCAGACTCGGTGCCTCTCAGTTAGCCTACACTTGCAGGTATGACTGGAACTCTAAAATAAAGCAGTCAGAGCCCGCTTCTTCTTTAAAACAGTAACAAAGATGCTTCTGCCTAATTCTTCCCCCAGGTTTGAAGGTAAATGTACTAATGTTCCCCAGTCTCTCCTCGGTGCGGATCCCACACGTCCAAATAACTTTGGCAGCAGCTCCTCTGCAGAGTTAGGTTTACAAACCTCAGGCCTGTCCCGCCGTGGTTGTGCAGACCTTCAGGTTACACCCTCGTGCTCCAGTTTTTCCCGTGTCCAAACCCCAACCCAGCGACCCCAGGGGTTGGTGGCAGACACCTATTGCATCTGCACCTGCAGGGAAAGCTGCGAGTGCTTTTGTAAAGTTTTGCTTCCTGATTTCTTCATGGAATCGCCAAGGTTGGTAAAGATCTGCACGACCGCCCAGGCCACCCATCTACCGGTTGCCATTTGGGCCTGCTGAGGGTTTCAGACTTTGGTTCAGACTTTGCAGTGCTGAAGGGCTTTGCTTGCCTTTCTTTAACAAGGATCGTGGTGTTCTCAGCTGCTCAGAGTAACTCCAGCAAATTCATCAAATGGAAACAGCTAACACTGCCACTTGATGCACTCCTGTGTGTAGGGAAATATGAGCAATAGCAGCCCTTCCTTTTATACGCAGAACTGAAGATAGTCCATGGAAGAAATGACAGGCCGTGTTTTCTCAGGAGCTGCTTCACTCCGTGCTCTCTCCTGCCTCTCTGAAGGCAATACACATTCATGAAACGTAACTGTTGCCAGTGGTGGACTTCTAGAATTCCTTGTTCCCACTCCAAATATCTCATGGCTCAGCATTTAGACTACTGGATTTTAGCACAGGCAGATATTCAGTGCTCAGTTCTGAAATGATCTACGTGATTCTACCTTCAGTGGAGAGCATCTTTCATTCATTCATTCAGACTGCACTTCAGCATCTTGACATCCATCCAGCACTCCAATGTAACGAAGCAGCTGCTTAACGTTATACAGGAACTTTACCAAAAAGCATAAACAAGATAATACTCAGTCGATAATGCAAAGGAAGTTTAACACTGAAGTAGCTACGCGCATTTCATTCACTGGACTTCAGTAAAAACTTCCCTGTCCTTGTAAAATGCTTCAAGGGTCATTCACGGTCACAGAAAATTACTCCTGTGCACATCAGAAATGGCTACTGTGCCACTACACATCCAGTGACCTTGCAGCAAATGACCATGTGTGCACTCCTTCCCAATCAAATATGAGGCGATTTTAGTTTACCCCACAGAATAAGAGATTTAAGCTGAATCCCACTGCCTTGTGTTTTCTGTGCACCTGTATGCGGGCAGTTACAGCAGCAGCTCAGTAGATGAGCAATAATTTATGAAACACCAGTGATAGATACATCAGTGATCCCGAGTCTTGCGTCTCATTCAGAGGAGACAGAGAGTGAATGAAGCTCTGCAGGACAGCTGTGGAGACTTAATTCTTTAGGTATGAAAACCCCACTACATTCACTGACTTTGTGGGAAACTGCTGATAAATCACAGTGCCAGTGTTCAGTAGCAGCTTGACTCAAGCTGAAAGTAATTGAGGAGGTATTAAGGAAGCTAAGGGTGGTTGTAAAATACTTTGAATATCCAAACAGTAAACGAAAAGCTTTGTTTTGAGGAGGAAAATCCTGAATAGAAAGCATTTACCTTTAGTTGTGTACACAAATAATCTATAACAGTGCCACTGTTTCCTTAAGCAGGATGGAATCATGCAGGTGTGGGGCAGGGGTGCCTCCTTTGGAGCATACAAGACATACAACTGTGCTACTGTGGCTTATTAAGTATCACCATTCTCCTGGTCTGTCCCCATCAGCAGCATAAGTTCTTGGGTTGCTCCTAACGTAAAGTAAAGCACTCAGCTTAAAATCAAATGAAGGTACTTTAACTGAAAGCATTTTATCTCCCTCTGGAGTAGGCTAGGAACATGGTCTTCAGCACCTTGAAAAGAAAAAGGAAGTAGCAGAAGCTATTCTTGGTTAGTTCCAGAGCTCTTTTAAATGCTTTGGATCTGAAGAGGTGAAAGCTGAGTGTACATGAATCTCAGTGCTTTGATTTCACAGGCAAAGGGCTGCAGATATTAAGCCAGTGACAACTTCTACACATTGTACATCATAACAGATTATTATCTGTAAGCTACTTTGAATCTTATGACTGATTCTAATTATTGATCTTCCCCAAGTTCTGGTTGATAGGTTGATACATTGAAGACCCTTGTTTGTTCTGCAGATAGTAGGGACAGGATTGTTACATCAGGAATGTCACCTGAAATTGTTGCTTTGTGGCTTAGGTTTCCTAGGGTTCCTGTTCACTCGGAGTAACACAAAGTAACACAGTTGCTAGCCATAACGGGAGAGCAAAAACATTTTTAGAAAGCACAGTTAGAGGGAAAATAAAGATGTATAATCTGACAAGTATAATCTTACATTGGGAAATGTACAGGGAAATAAAGAGCAAGAAAACTGCTGAAAAGAACAGCGTTATATTGCAAGAGCGGATTTTGAGAAAACCATACGAAGTTCTGACAAATGTTTCCAACGCTGAATTTCCATCAAATGCCTCATTTGAATAAAAATACAACGAGGAAGACAGTGACCAACACGAGTGCGTAAGCATACACAATTTGAGGTTAAAAATTAAAGTACTTTATTAGACATGCTAATTGTAACCAACCCCACTGCAATTTTCACTGAGATGAACCGTTCTATCAGATTTCACCCACAGATCTGAATCTTAGCTACACTGACTCTCTGTATGTCTATTAATTCTAAAGTAAAGGGGAAATCTATGATATTTTTACCCATGCTGCAATCTAACAGCTCAAATGCCAAAGGTGCCCTCAGATGCGAATTACGGGCCTGCAGGCCAATGTGTGCAAAGCATTTTTTCTACTTAGATCCTCCAGATTTTCACATCTGTTAGGTGCCAACATGTGATATGGATTTGATTCTCAGTCTTTTTTTGGGGAAAAAAAAAGTAGCTTTTTGATATCGGGCTGAAATAAGTACGCAGGGTGAAACCAGTGGAGAAATGATACACTGGTAATGGCTACTTGGTCTAGAGAAAGCCTGATTTCATTGGAAACAACCCTCCTGATGGCAGGAGCTGGCAAACCTGTCAGTGATTTGGGTGTGAAAGGATGCAAAAAGGAGCATACCCTGCTGCTCCCCAAAAGAGCCAGAACTTTGACGCCTTGCTGCACTTGGGATGGGTAGCTTTTCTTCTCCCGCTCTGCTAACAGCACCAACACATCAGAAATGTCACTGGGACCTCCAGGCCTGGATGCTCCTCTCCAACCACCCACAGGCCCTCTACTCCATCCATGCGGAAAGAAGTGCACTGACTGCCTCACCCCCAGACCTGCTGATAGCTCTTAATCGCTGTTACACTCAGAGGGCGCTGCTAAGCCTGCTCCTGTTGCCACTGCAGTCTGTGGCGAAGTTCCGCCTGACTTCATGGGGGCAGGCACAGCGTCTTAATTAGAAATCCTCGAGTACTGTGTCCAGTTTGGGGCCCCTCACTGCAAGAAAGACATTGAGGCCCCGGAATGTGTTCGAAGAAGGGCGACAAAGCTGGTGAGGGGTCTGGAACACAGGCCACATGAGGAGAGGCTGAAGGAGCTGGGAATGTTCAGCCTGGAGAAGAGGAGGCTCAGGGTAATTACTGTGAGGACTAGAGGGAATGGTTTCAAGCTGTGCCAGGGGAGATACAGGTTAGACATTAGGAAATATGACTTCTCAGAAAGGGTGGTCAGGCACTGGAATGAACGGCCCAGGGAGGAGGTGGAGCCGCCGACCCTGGGGGTGTTCAAGGAACGACCGGATGTTGTATGGAGGGACACGGTTTAGCGGGAGCTATGGGTGATAGGCGAATGGTTGGACTGGTTGATCATGTAGGTCTTTTCCAACCTTGGTGATTCTATGATTCTGTGACACAGATTGATCCCCAGGAACCCCGGGTGGCACGTGACTGGAGCTAAGAACTCAATCCATCCACAGGTGTTGGGAGCGACAGCTTTCTACTGGTTGGGGTCAAGGCCGAAAAGGCTTGGAGGGCGTGGCTGCAGGCCAGCACAGGTCGTCACAGCACAGATGACATCACCCGGAGCCTGTGTGCTGTCACAGTGCGTTCCCATGACAATGCCGGGCCCTCCCCAAGGACAGCGGGCTGCTGGCTCCAGGCACCTCATTTGTGAGCTGTGCTTCCCACGGCCGCTCGCAGTGCCCTGAGCTTGGGAGCAGCCCCCACAGCAGACAAGCTCAGCCTCATCCCGCTCATCCTCCAAGGCCCAGAGAGGTGAGGGAGAGCTCCTGCTGCATGGCAGGCACGCTTCAGCTGCAGGATGCAGGCTTAGCTTCGGCGTGCCCGAGGGGCATGCAGCATGAGGCTGGCAGCGCTGCCGCCAGCAATCACGTGGCGGACAGCTGGCAGCTGAGCAAAGGAGAGACTCGTCTCCTGCCTGCCCCTCTGGGCTGCAAGGCAGAGGAGCAGGAAGCGAAGCTCACCTGTGGCCTCCGTCAGGGCAGCCCGTCAGTAACTCCTCTGTGCTTGCCTTTAGGCTTTGGAGGCACCTGCCAGCATGGACGGAGCCTGGGTGGGAACCTGGAGACCTCATCGCCCACGTGGCCTCATCTCGGCCCAGTTCCCCAGCCCCGGGCCCCAGTACTCCATCCCGGGGACAACAGGTACAGTGACCGTTCCCAGGACATGGGGCGCACTGGAGACGTCATGGGGCAGAGCAGCTCCCGAGCCTTTCCCCTTTCTGTCAGAGCCTCCCGGCTCTCTGACACACCAGATAGCCAGGCCTGGCCAAGGAAGGCCGATCCCGCTGGTGCTGCTCTTTGTGACCCAGGGAAAGAGGGGCCCCCTTCTGCCCAGCACAGGCTCAGCTTTGCAGCTGCACAGAGAGAGGCGTTATGGGGTCTTGCAGAACAACTGACCCTTAGGGGGCTCTCGCTACGGAGTGCCTGCATGGGTGGTGTGGGAAATCCTATGGAAACTGCTGGGTACAGGCAGCGCGCTGGCCAAAGCTCTGCTTTGTCTTTTTCTGGTGACTTTGCAAGGCACTCGCCTGGCTGCTTGCAATAAGGGACTGACTCTGCTATGGTCCGAGGTCCCGCGCAGCTTGCCTGCCTTTCTCTTGGAGTAAGAAGTTATGCGGGAAGGGAAAGTCGGGCAGCCCTGTTCCAAAGCAGCTTGGAACATGCAGCCGCACAGAGGTGTGCTCTCTTCTGCTTTTCCTCCTAGGTTACGTGGGCCACAGCCCCACTAAAACCCGCGCCCCTGCGTACACCTTCAGAGGGACCAAACTGCCTGCAGTGGAGAGCTGCGGGCCAGGTCCCTGCTACTCTGTGGAGCCTGCCATCAGCAGGAAGGGGAAGTACGTGATTCCGGGCACCTACCTCCAGGGACGACCCACGTCAGAGATTGCCATCACCCCCGGACCAAGTGAGTACCACTTGTGCGGCGCATTTGCCCTGGCTCAGCTCGCACCCTGATGGAGCTGTAGGTCTTTTGTGAGAGAACACAAAACACTCTCAGCAGCGGTAGAGAAGGACAAGTGTCCAGGACCACGGGCCGAGGGCACGAGGACCCCGAGTCCTGAAAGAACTAAGGAGCAGGGGGCTGACAGGAGGGGCAGCAAGGCAGGACGCAGTGGTGGGGCACAGAAAAGTGTTCCCAGGTGCTGCCTGGGTCCCGCAGCAATTCTGCAGCTCTTCAGAAGAGCCTCTCCTCGGGACGTTGTCTCTGTGGCTGCGGAAGGAGACCAGGACTTCTTCACGGCTTTCTTGCTCTTCTCTGCTCCAGGTGACTACTGCATCGAGGCAGCCAACAGGCACGTCTTCAAGTGCCCTCCGGTGCAGTCCATGGCCTTCCGGCGAGAGCCCGTCCGGACAGACCGCCCTCCAGGTACGCTGACCAAAGAAAGACAGAGGCAGACCCTTTGTCCTGAGCATCCTCCAGGGACAGCTGGGCTGCTGCTCAGCACCAGCAGTGGGCCTAAGGCACAGCCTGCGTGGCAGGAGGCGGTGCTGGGGCCGCAAGCTTTCTTGGAGGACCAGCTCCTCTTGGCCCGCAGCAGCGCTGGCTGCTCAAAATTGGAGCTGCTGGCACTCACCCGGGGCCAGAGGGAGGGACTGGCAGAAGGGCCAGACCTCCCTCCTGCTCCCAGCAGTGGGCTGGGCAGGCTGCCCCTCTCTGCTGCTTCCGTCTCCTGCAGCCCAGCCCCTCGCACACACACTCTCTGCTGCTGCTCCTCTTGCAGGTCCTGGCACCTACACGTTGCCCAGGCTGATAGGGCCCAACACAGTCTACACATCTGCCAGCCCTTGCTACTCCTTGAGAGGAAGGAGCCAGCGCGGTCGCTTTGATGAAGATCTTGCCAAGGTGAGCTCTGCTGCTCCTCTTTTCCACGTCAGTGTTGGAATCTGGGCCGCTCTCCCTGTGCCACAGGGGCTTCCAAGCCTGCTGCACCTTTGCCTGACGCAGGCTTGCAGGGAAAAAGAGAGCCTTGGGTGTGATGCCAGCCCCGTGCGGCCATGACTCTCTTGCAGACTCCGGGTCCTGCGGCGTTCCCCACAGTTGCTGTGGATGCCTACAGAACCAGGGCTCCTGCGTACACCATGGGAGTCCAAACGAAACCTGGAGCCACCAAAGCTGTGAAGCCCGGGCCGGCAGACTACAGCATAGGCCGGGTAAGGCAGCTGCTCAGCTCTCCCCCTCTGTTTCACAAGCACAGCCTTCACGCCTCTCCCCCTTCCCCTGAGGCTTCCTCCAGCCGCCTGCAGGGATCGAGTGCTGGGACAGCAGGCCTGCTCCCTGCCATCGTCCCACCTCCGAGCAGAGGAAGGGACAGCAGCTTCCCGCTCCCTTTCCCTTCAATGGGACACGCTGGTCCTTCAGAAGCTCTCCCGGGGGACGCAGCTCAGAAAGCGTTCCAAGCAGCACACCCCCAGAAGAGGGGAGTTAGCTGCAAGGTGCCAGGTGCACATCCAGCAGCCCTCTCCCAGACATGAGGTTACCGTGAGCGCACGTGTGAGGCCAGCCCACCTCCCTGAGCCAGCTGTGCGCCAGCAGGGAGCTGCAGCGGCCCTTCACTGGAGCTCAGCCCTGCCCAGAGAGGCACCAGACAGTCGTCTGGGATCGGGAGGGGTGCGGGACAGCGGGCAGCCAGGGCAGCAGAGAAGAGAAGGGCCCTTGCTGATCTGCCTTTCCTTCTTCCCCCTTCCAGGTGACGCTGATCAAGCCCCAGGCACCTGCGTGCACTTTTGGAATCCGGCATTCCATCTACACAGCCCCTCTCATCGCTGAATGAAGCAGCGATTTCTGAAAGGCCTTGTTTGCTTGCCTGGAAGGGAAGGGGACACGAAGACACACCAATCAACTGCTGCTTTCAGTTTGCTTCTGTTTCTGTGTATTGAGTTTGGCTTTTGCCTCTTGGACATCAGTGTCAGGAGAACATAATTAAAAAAAAAATAAACTAATTGCCTATATGTACGCTTTCCTGTTGTTCCTTTTTCCTTACTGGTGCGTACAGGAACACACCACAGCTTCATGAAGCATTTCAAACATCAGTGAGTTGGTGTAAGAGACGATTACTATAACATTGCCTCAAAGATTGCTGATGAATATGTCTGAACGTGTCCAAGCTGGTCCTGGACAAGGTTGTGAAATCCTCTGTCTAAGGGACAAGCAGGTGGGCATGTCCTGGGGCAACGAAAGAGAGATAAGCTGCAGCTCAATGGCCGCTGAACACTCTTTCGTTTGGTACTCATCTCCTTGGGGAGATAGCCATCTCAGGAGACGCTTGCCTGGCACGCTAGCACGGGATTTGTCACATAGACTGGAGGAATCTGGAAGATAAACATAGGGATCCTGCAGCCACGAAGTTTAGGGTTTTCTCTTTGCAGAGACTTCCCGAGCTGATCACTGCTGCTACCTGCAGGGGGGTTTCTCTTTGGAGAGACTTCCCGAGCTTGCTTGATCAGTAATCTGCGTTACTGATGGTCCCCCTCGTCCTGTCTCCAAACACTGCTGAAAAGAGCCTGGCCTCGGCTCTTTGTCCCCCACACCTCAGATATTTATCAACCTGGATCAGGTCCCCTCTCAGTCTTCTTTTCTCAAGGCTGAACAGACCCAGTTCACTTAGCCTTTCTTCATAGGGGAGATCCTCCAGGCCCTTCCCCATCTTTGTGGCCCTGTGCTGGACTCTTTCCAAGAGGTCCCCGTCTTTTTTGTAGTGGGAGCCCAGGACTGCACACAGCACTCCAGATGAGGCCTCACCAGGGCAGAGCAGAGGGGGAGGATCACCTCCCTCGACCTGCTGGCCACGCTCTTTTTAATGCACCCCAGAATGTCGTTGGCCCTCTTGGCCACGAGGGCACACTGCTGGCTCATGGTCGACCTGGCGTCCACCTGGACACCCAGGTCCCTCTCTGCAGAGCTCCTCCCCAGCAGCTCATCCCCCAACCTGTACTGGTGCGTGCAGTTATTCCTCCCTAGCTGCAAGACTCTACACTTGCTTTTATTAATCCTCATCCAGTTTCTGACTGCCCAGCTCTCCAGCCTGTCCGGGTCTTGCTGAACGGCAGCACAGCCTTCCTGATAACTTCCAGTTAACCTAAGTTTATGGTGTATGGTTAACAGAATGAATAACAACAGACAGAGAGGACGTTTTACCAATGGCACAGTTAGAAAGATTATCGTGATGCGCTTACCGTCGTGGCAGGACCTGCGTGGTCCACTGCCTGCCTCCCCATGTAAACGCCAGTTGGTCCTGTGATTCTTCAGCAGTGGGAATACTGAAGAATGCATTTGCCAAATCTTGGAGACAGTGGAATGTTTTTATTTCAGATCACTCCCTTTAGTTTTGCCACTTAACTAAGAAGATCAGAACAAAACTCAGGTGCAGCTGGAGGTGCCCATTTTGGGGCATATAGTGGGGATGACAGCAGATAGATTGGGGTGAGGGAAGTACAGGTGAGATGTGACTTTTAACTACTGCTAGTTCCAAATCCACAATAAAAGTGCCATGCACCTACAGGAAATCTAAGTACATCTTGAATGGTTAAATACAAAATAGTCAAGTCTAAATCACCCCATCCCAAGACTGCTGTTGAATGGCAGAAGGTCTCAGACTCGGTGCCTCTCAGTTAGCCTACACTTGCAGGTATGACTGGAACTCTAAAATAAAGCAGTCAGAGCCCGCTTCTTCTTTAAAACAGTAACAAAGATGCTTCTGCCTAATTCTTCCCCCAGGTTTGAAGGTAAATGTACTAATGTTCCCCAGTCTCTCCTCGGTGCGGATCCCACACGTCCAAATAACCTTGGCAGCAGCTCCTCTGCAGAGTTAGGTTTACAAACCTCAGGCCTGTCCCGCCGTGGTTGTGCAGACCTTCAGGTTACACCCTCGTGCTCCAGTTTTTCCCGTGTCCAAACCCCAACCCAGCGACCCCAGGGGTTGGTGGCAGACACCTATTGCATCTGCACCTGCAGGGAAAGCTGCGAGTGCTTTTGTAAAGTTTTGCTTCCTGATTTCTTCATGGAATCGCCAAGGTTGGTAAAGATCTGCACGACCGCCCAGGCCACCCATCAACCGGTTGCCATTTGGGCCTGCTGAGGGTTTCAGACTTTGGTTCAGTCTTTGCAGTGCTGAAGGGCTTTGCTTGCCTTTCTTTAACAAGGATCGTGGTGTTCTCAGCTGCTCAGAGTAACTCCAGCAAATCCGAGGGGTTCCGACTGCGTGTGGGTGATAAAATAGTTTTCTTTTGCTCCAGTAGTCTTCCAATTGATGAAGAACCCTTAGAACTGATAAAAGGGGAAGTAAAAGAAGGGGGATTTAGGTTGCGTATTAGGAAGAATTTACGGCAGTGAGGCACTGCAGAGCAATGCTACGTCGGTGGCCCGCAGATCAAAGCGCTTTGCTGTGCTGCTGGGCCAGCGGTGCTGGGTTGGGACTGACCTCAGTTTGGGTCTCCACTCGTGCTTCCCAGTATGTCAAATGCCAGGCCTGCTGTCACGAGCCCGGTGCTGATACTCCAACCGTAGTCATTGCTGAAGTATATTAGCAATATTGACTGATAGTTCAGCACTCAAAGTGAACTAAAAAAGGGAGCTGGCAAAGACACCGTATGGTGCAACACTTATTCCGGACTTGTTTAACGTGATTTGCTCAGCACCAGTGTCTACATTTGCTGACGCCTTAGGCCACAAGCTGTGGACTTCCTCCAAGACCTCTTTCAGAGGACGGGGAAGCCTCCTCCACCGGTAGAAACAGAGGTTACTTGCTGTGTTGTTAGCACAGGACTGCAAATACGATCCCACTAACTCCCAAGATTGCAGTAAGCTATACACACCATTCCTACATACCATGTGCAAACGCAGTCTTTTAACTCTCACGGCTGTTGTCAGTGACCAAATGCCTCCTCAGCTTGACTATTTTAATCAGTTTTATTAATCGTACACCTACCAAGACCTAGAAGGTTGGGCACTGTGTTATATAGACCTGCTTGCCCTTGCACACACAGCGTGCTGAAATATTCAACCCTGAAATGCTGCTCAGGGCAACAAGCAGGCAGGAAGTTAGAAATGCAAAAGCCCAGCTTGAACTTAGACTGGAGACTGCAGTAAAGGAGAGCAAAAAATCCTTTTACAAATATATCAACAGTAAAAGAAGAACTAAGGAGAATTTATCTCCTTGATGTGGCAGGGAATGTAATCACGGAGGATAAGGAAAAGGCCGAGGTTCTCAATGCCTTCTTCACATCTGTCTTTAATAGATCAGTTATCCTCAGGGCACTTTTCGCCCTGACCTGGAAGTCTGGGATGGAGTGCATCATACACCCCCTGTGATTCTAGCTGAGACAGTCAGAGACCTGCTCCTCCATCTGAACTGCCACAAGTCCCTGAGACCAGATGGGATCCACCCAAGGGTGATGAGGGAGCTGGCAGAGGTGATTGCCAAGCTCCTTTCTGCCATCTATCAGCATTCCTGGTTGTCTGGAGAGGTCCCACAAGATTGGAGGCTTGCCGATGTTACTCCCATCTACAAGAAAGGCCGTAAGGATGATCCGGGGAACTACAGGCCTGTCAGCCTGACCTCGGTATCAGGGAACAGATCAGTTGATCTTGAGGGAGATCACATGGCACGTGCATGGTAATCAGGGGGTCAGATCCAGCCAACATGGGTTCACGAAGGGCAGGTGGTGCTTGTCCAACCTCATCTCCTTCTACGACTGGGTGACCAGACTGGTAGATGAGGGAAAGGCTGTTGATGTAGTCTACCTGGACTTCAGCAAAGCCTTTGACACGGTCTCCCACAGTGTTCTCCTGGGGAAACTGGCAGCCCGTGGTGTGGACAGGTTCACTCTTCTTTGGATTGAGAATTGGCTCGAGGGCCGTGCCCAGCGGGTGGTGGTTAATGGAGTTAAGTCCAGCTGGTGTCCTGTTACGAGTGGTGTCCACCAAGGGTCGGTACTGGGGCCCATCTGTTCAATATCTTTATTGATGACCTGGATGAGAGGATTGAGTGTACCCTCAGTCAGTTTGCGGATGACACCAAGTTGGGAGGATGTGTCAATCTGCCTGAGGGTAGGGAGGCCCTTCAGCGGGATCTGGATAGGCTGAACAGCTGGGCTGAGGTCAATGGTTCAATAAGGCCAAGTGCCGGGTCCTGCACTTTGGCCACAATAACCCCATGCAATGCTATAGGCTTGGGGCAGAATGGTTTGAAGACTGTATAGAGGAAAAGGACCTGGGGGTGTTGGTTGATGCTCGGCTCAACATGAGCTGGCAGTGTGCCCAGCTGGCCAAGAAGGCCAATCGCATCCTGGCCTGTATTAGGAATAGTGTGGCCAGCAGGAGCAGGGAGGTGATCATCCCCCTGTACTCAGCTCTGGTGTGGCTGCACCTCGAGTACTGTGTTCAATTTTGGGCCCCTCACTACAAGAGAGACATCGAGGCCCTGGAGTGTGTTCAGAGAAGGGCAACAAAACTGGTGAGGGGTCTGGAGCACAAGTCTTATGAGGAGCGGCTGAGGGATCTGGGATTGTTTAGTCTGGAGAAAAGGAGGCTCAGAGGAGACCTCATTGCACTCTACCACTTCCTGAGGGGAGGCTGTGGTGAGGAGGGGGTCAGGCTCTTCTCCCAGATAACTGATGACAGAATGAGAGGGAATGGCCACAAGCTGCACCGGGGAAGATTTAGATTAGATTTGAGGAAACATTTTTTCTCTGAAAGAGTGATCAGGCACTGGAATGGCCTGACCTAATATATCTATAAATCTATGGGGCTCTATGGGGCTCTATGGGGCTCTGTGGGCCACTATGGGTCCCAATGTCTCTCTATGGGTCCCTATGGGTCTCTGTGAGTCTCTATGGGTCTCAATGTCTCTCTATGGGTCCCTATGGGTCTCTGTGGGTCTCTATGGGTCCCAATGTCTCTCTATAGGTCCCTATGGGTCTCTATGGGGCTCTGTGGGCCACTATGGGTCTCTATGGGGCTCTACGGGTCCCTATGGGTCTCTGTGTGTCTCTATGGGTCCCAATGTCTCTCTATGGGTCCCTATGGGTCTCTGTGGGTCCCAATGTCTCTCTATGGGTCCCTATGGGTCTCTATGGGGCTCTGTGGATCCCCATGGGTCTGTATGGGTCCCAGTGTCTCTCTACGGGTCTCTGAATGAGTGCTCAGGCACTGGAATGGCCTGCCTAGGGTGGTGGTTGAGGCACCATCCCTAGTGCTGTTCAAGAAGCGTGTAGATGAGGTGCTGAGGGATTTGATTGAGTAGTTCGGTGGGTAGGGATGGTGGTAGGAGGATGGTTGGACTAGATGATCTTGTAGGTCCTTTTCAACCTCATGGATCTATGAATCTATGAATCTAAGATTTGCAACTACGCTCCTTAGATTTGTGCTGTAAGGAGTAACATTAGCTAGGTGGGGCTTCCACTGTGACTGAATTTTGGCACAGCCTCTGAATTATTTACAGAAAAATGAGGATACTGTATCAGAATGTGCATTTCAAGGAATGAAGTGAAAAAAAAAAAAAAGAAATAAATTAAAAAGGCTGTTGCTTTACAGGGGGTGAATGCGATGGGGTCCAATCTGGGAACTGTCCATATGTATGCAGAATAAGAGCAGGTATTTAAGAGCGACGCTCATATTCTGAAGTGAGGCAAATAGAGGGGTTTCTTGTAAATAAATCAGGTTACAGGCTCTCTTGTTGGAGATCATTCCTCGATTTAAGAAACTAACAGGCAGCCCCTTGCCGTTTGGTGTATGGGAGTACACCAGTACATATTGGAAATGCTGTGAGATCCCACGAGAAATGCCAGCAGAGTGGAAAACATCAGCTGTTGTCAGGTTTTTCATTGGTTTTGCAATCAAACCAGGTTGGCTGCCTGTTACTTTGGATGTTGGCTGCCCTACTACAAACACTTCCATTATTAGATGGTTTTGAGAACGATAAGGAAGGGCTTATCTGTACGGTGAGCCCAGGCAGGGCACCCTGCAGAGCTGCGTGGCAAGGCACGGCACGGCATCCCATGGCACGGCATGGCACAGCACAGCACAGCACAGCATCCCATGGCACAGCACGGCATGGCACGGCATCCCATGGCACGGCACGGCACAGTGTGGGGCTGCTCCCCTGCCCTGCTCCCAGTCGCCTCTCCCGCTGCTTTTGCAAACATTGCTCACTTTCCCACAGGTTTGTCACAAGTTCATCGCTTTTTGTCACAATTTCGTCACATTTTCCAACAAGAATTCATCCCTTTTTCCCCAATCCTTTCAGACTCGTTGCGTTTCTCAGAGTTTTCACAAATTCCTCACCTGTTTTCAAGAATTCATTTGACAAATTCTTTCACGAGTTTGTTGCTTTTCCAAATATTTTTCACAAATATTTCCCATTTCGTGAATTCATCTTTTCTTTTTTACCACTTTGCCACTTGTCAAACTAATTTCTTGGTTTTTCACCACGATTTTTCACAGATGTATCATTTTCTTTCACAAATTCATTACTCCCCCCCCCCCCCCACACACACACGCATTTTTTTCACTAATCTGACACTTTGTCATTCATCCAAGTTTTACCCCACTATTTTTTCAGGAATCACATTCATTGTTCCAGATTTGTAACAGATGTGTTGCGTTTATTCACACATTTTTCACAGCTTTATCCCTCACGTTCCCGATTTTTTTCAGGGTTTTCACAGTTGAATCATGACAACAGCTTCTCTACAGTAAAGACAACTGTAAATCATCCAGATCCAAAGGTGTTACTCCCTGCAGATTGATCTGTTGGGCCAGATGTGTTACACAAACAGGTAAGAAAGCAGGACAGGCATCCTGGCGTCCCAACAAGATAACCAAACTGATGTCTCTCTTAAACTAAACACCCACAGGAATGGTGAGGAGCTCTCCCCCTTTCAGGATTTGATAATTTACAGCAAAACTGACCCTTAGGTTTGATCCCCTCGATAAGCAGAGTTTGGAATGTGATGAATATGCATGTGCTGTACCTTTAAATGTGTATTTGTTTCTCTCTTCGGTGTGCATGTTTGGTGGAGAGCTCCCCCACGCACAGAGCGCTGTAATGAAGGGAATCCCTGCTGGACATATTGCACTGCTGTGTCAGGTTACTCTGTCGGATTTCTCGGCATCACAGCGTTTAAAGAACTCAACGCATATTTTCACGATTGTTCAGAGTTTTCACAGCAGTCACAGAATCACAGAATCTTTAGAGTTGGAAGGGACCTCTGAAGGCCATCTAGTCCAACTCCCCTGCAATGAACAGGGACACCACGGCTACATCAGGGTGCCCAGGGCCTGATCCAGCCTCACCTAGAAAGTCTACAGGGATGAGGCATTAACCACATCAGTTTCATTGCCTCACCACCCTCACTGTAAAAGATTTTTTCTTTACCTCTAACCTAAATCTCCCCTCTTTGAGTTTGAAATCATCTCCCCTCGTCCTGTCATCACAGACCTTGCCAAAGAGTCTGTCCCCTTCTTTCCTGTAGCTCCTCTTCAGATACTGAAAGGCCGCTCTCAGGTCACCTTGAAGCCTCTTCTTCTGACTGAACAGCCCCAGCTCTCTCAGCCTGTCCTTGCAGGAGAGCTGTTCCATTCCATGGGTCATTTTTATGGTCCAGGTCTCTCCTGTACTGAGGACTCCACATCTGGACACAGTACTCCAGATGAGGCCTCACCAGCACAGAGCAGAGGGGCAGGATCACCTCCCTCACCCTGCTGGACACACTGCATTTGATGCAGCCCAGTGCACAATTGGCTTTCTGGGCTGTGAAGGCACACTGCTGACTCACATGCAGCTTGCCATCTACCAGCACCCCCAGGTCCCTTTTGGCAGGGCTGTGCTCAAACCTTTCATCCCTCAGCTTGTATTGGTAATGCGTGTTGCCTTGACCACGGTGCAAGACCCGGCACTTGGATTTGTTGAACCTCATGGGGTTCACCTGGGCCCACTGCTCAAGTCTGTCTAGGTCCCTCTGAATGACATCCTGTCCTTCTGGTGTGTCGACCTTAATGACAGAATCATTAAGGTTGGAAAATACCCTTAAGATCATCTAGTCCAACCATCCACCACAAGTTTTGTTGCACTTTTCACATTTTCTCCACAAATTCATTTCATGAAACAGAATTGGCAGAAATTCCTCTTCCCCTCTCTCACAAAGTCCTTCCGTTCTTTGAGTCACAATTTCCTCACAAAACCATTGTGATCATTTTTCCTTTTTCCAGAAATTTTTCAGAAAAGCATCACTTTTTATCTCAAAAACTTCCACAGCCATCCCTTACTTCATGGAGTTTCTTCATGAGCTTTTCATTTTTTGCACGGATTGCTTTATTTCACAGATTTTATGCCTGTGTCACGGATCACATCTCTTTTTCCCAACAGACGTGTTGTTTTTTCATTGTGGTTGGACACACACGACATAGAGGCTGATGCAGCCGCCAGCTTCAAGTCGGCTGCACTTGGAGGGAACTCTGGTTTCAGTGCAGGCGCAGCTGAGCTTGCCACACCAGACTGAAGGGACTTTCAGTGCATTTCCCTGCTGGGATTCTCTCCTTGCAGGTGACAAGGGAGGGTAGCGAGGGGGGGGTAGCGAGGCCCTACAGAGGGACCTGGACAGGCTGGAGAGCTGGACTGAAGCCAATGGGATGAGGTTTAACAAGGCCAAATGCCGCGTCCTGCACTTTGGCTACAACAACCCCAGGCGATGTTACAGGCTTGGGGCAGAGTGGCTGGAGGATTCTTTTGAGGAAAAGGACCTGGGGGTATTGACTGATGCTTGGCTGAACATGAGCCGACAGTGTGCCCAGGTGGCCAAGAAGGCCAACGGCATCCTGGCTTGCATCAGGAATGGTGTAGCCAGCAGGAGCAGAGAGGTGATTGTCCCCCTCTACTCAGCACTGGTGAGGCCGCACCTCGAGTACTGTGTCCAGTTTTGGGCCCCTCACTGCAAGAAAGACATTGAGGCCCTGGAACGTGTTCAAAGAAAGGCGACAAAGCTGGTGAGGGGTCTGGAACACAGGCCATATGAGGAAAGGCTGAAGGAGCTGGGAATGTGCAGCCTGAAGAAAAGGAGGCTCAGGGGAGACCTTATTGCCCTCTATAACTTCCTGAAGGGAGGTTGTAGTGAGCTGGGGGCTGGCCTCTTCTCTTGTGTAATTACTGAGAGGACTAGAGGGAATGGTTTCAAGCTGTGCCAAAGAAGATTCAGGTTAGACATTAGGAAATATGACTTCTCAGAAAGGGTGGTCAGGCACTGGAATGAACGGCCCAGGGAGGAGGTGGAGTCGCCGACCCTGGAGGTGTTCAAGGAACGACTGGATGTTGTACTGAGGGACATGGTTAAGTGGGAGCTATGGGTGATAGGTGAATGGTTGGACTGGTTGATCTTGTAGGTCTTTTCCAACCTTGGTGATTCTATGATTCTATGATTCTATGAAATCTGGCAACCGTGATGAAGGAATGAACAACAGTCTTCCAGATCTTCTGCAGGAAGCAAGGAAAGGAGCCAGCTGTGCTTAAGACAGAGATTTTAGCCTCTCACTCTAAAAGAAAAAAAATAAATAAAATAGACTGACAAGATGGTCTTGAAGCTGCTCTTAAACATCTTGTATAACATAATTGCTTTTCAGCTCTTGAGTACTCTACCTGTCCCTTGGGAAGAAAATATGAAACATGCTGAAATGCAGCATGCTGGTTGCAGAGCAACCAGTATCTCCAACTTTTCTTTTGTGTTGTGAGGTAATTAAAATTTAGTTTAAAACTCCTTGCTCCTTCACAGACAGAAGGCTGGATCAAATCTAAGGATTCTTCTCATGTCAGTCCAGCTGTGTGGCCAGACATGCATTTTCACCAGCCCTTGTGTTTTAAGAAAATAATGAGTTCTCAATTAAGTGCTGTACCAAAACTTCTAGCACTGAGGGGATCACAAGCACTACAATCCAGAAATTTGATTTGTTTTGAAAATTCTCTGCACTCATGGATGGCCTGCATAACAAATTCAGAGACTACTTCTACACTGCAAGATGCATCCACTTGGATATAGGACTGCTGTTCAGTCAACCTGGGTGCAGTCCTACTCATAGTGCATGGAAATGAATTATTCTTCAAGGAAAGTATCCCCCAGACCACACTTGAGCTTGTTTTGGACAGATATAATGGTTTAATATCTAAAGAGAGCCCGTGCATCATCAAATATCTGTGTAGCATGAGCAATAAGAGGATCTGGCCCTGGGAATAAACTATGAGTTCCTTGACAGTGTAGAAACACCTGAAGTGTTGTAGTCCTTGAGTGAAACAGTAAATATGAACATGTGATATCAGGATGAAGCACGGTGAAGTCATCTTGTTCTGTACTCAAACAAGGGAAATGTCAGGAGCTCAAAAGACTTGTGCCTCTCTCGATCCCACCTCTTTCAGTGTGGCTGTCAATCGACACAAATAGAGCAGATCCTGGCTTTAACTACCTCAGATGTTCACTATCAATCCACGAGAAGAATTCCTGGTTCAAAAAATACCTTCTGTCCAGAACAGTCTCCTGCTTTGCTTTAATGCTACAGTAGCAACAAGAAAAAAAAAAAAAAACAAAAGCTGTAGCTCCCCAAATTTCCCAAATGCCAGAATTTTAAATCAGCTAACAAAGAGCATCGAACCTAGAGCTCAGTACAAAAGGGAATACACAGACAAAAAAAAACACCTTGACACAGGAGAATTTTTTGCCTGTGAGAGTACTGCCAGGAAGGTATTTCAGGAGCATCAGCCAGCTCTTGGCAATACAGTCTTACTCTTACCTTGTACACAGTCTCTATTGCCTCATCACTGAGATGATTTAGTAGTCAGCCCTCGTTCCATCTCTACAGTCTCCTGCCTCTGGAACAATACAAAAGAAAAACATCACAAGAGATGAAATAACAGAAACTCTTAGAGAATCTCCTGAAAACTGTATTTGATAGAAAGGCATGGCTAACCTAATGACAAAGCCAAGTGCAAGGTTCTGCACTTGGATTGAGGTAGTCCTAGATAAGAATACAGACTAGGAGAAGCCCTTGAGAGTAGCCCTGCTGAGAAGGTCCTAAGGGTCTTGGCTGATGAAAAATTTAACATGAGTCAGAAGTGTGCACTCGAAGGCCAATAGTGTCCTGGATTCCATCAGAAGAGGGGTGGCCACCAGGGAGGTGACTGTCCCCCTCTACTCTGCCCTCATGAAGCCCCATCTGGAGTACTGCATCCAGGTCTCCAGATGTGGAGGAAAGATGTGGAGCTTTTGACGAAGGTCCAGAGGAGGGCTACAAAGATAGTCAAAGGGCTGGAGAACCTCTCTTATGAAGAAAGGTTGAGGGAGCTGAGCTTGTTCAGCCTGGAAAAGAGAAGGCTGTAGAGACACATCATTACAGCCTTCCAATATTATGTTTATAATCGTAAGGGAAATCAACTTTTTACATGGCTAGGTAATGATAGGACAAGGGGGAACAGTTTAAAACTAAAGGAGGAAATATTTAGATTATATGTCAAGGGGAAGTTTTTTACTGAGAGAGTGGTGAGGCACTGGAATAGGATGCCCGGAGAGGTTGTGGATGCCCCATCCCTGGAGATCTTCAAGGCCAGGTTGGATGGGGCCCTGGGCAATCTGGTCTAGTAGTGGTCTAGAAGCTGGCAACCCTGCCTCAGGCAGAGGGATTGAAACTTGATGATCCTTGAGGTCCTTTCCAACCCAAGCCATTCTATGATTCTGTAACTCTATGATTCAATGATCACAGTAGTGGTGCTATTGTATTTACATAATAACCTTAGAAAAAAATTGAGTATGTACCAGTGTGATTTAAGTTTCCAGCTCTACATTCAAACTCCTTCCTAACTAACATATCTTCTCTGAGGCCCTAATGTCAAACAACAGAAGCAATATGTTGTCATTTCCCATTTCTGCCTAAACCTTGAAATACTACGAGCTCTCCCATTGTCTGCCTGTCTTACTATATTCTGTGTTTGACTTTCTGCCGTGCTTACTCACACTGGTTAGTCCTTCCATGTTAGATCACCCAGCATCTACTTGATTACAGATCAAATGGTTTAGCCTGGAAGGCACAATCTTGTCAATCTGCAGTCTTCCACTTGCTTTTAGAGAAGCCTACAAATCGCAGACATGTACCCCTTATCTTAGAGAACATAGACTGAACTACAAACAATACCAGAACTATCATCCTTTTCTGCTTTGTGTTAAGCTGCATGTGCTTAATAAATAAGCAGGGTAAAAAGAGAAATGACAAGGGAATAAAACACAACCTGGATTAGCGCACTCATAGGAATTCCCACAGGGATTTCATTTTGTTTGGGATTTGCTAATGTTTTTCAAATTGAAATCGTGTTTCCTGTAAAGAATGCAGCTAATTCTGCAGGGTAAGCAACCGTGGAACATCACTGTCCTTCTAACAGTATACTGAGATGTACTGAGGGTTACAAAGCCCAAGGTGAGACATTCTCTCTAACTAGCATAAAAATCTGGGGCACCACCCGATGCTTGTAACAGCAGGCATGCCCACTTAGCTCTGGTTTTGCTCTGCTGTGTGCTTTCCCAGAACCAGCATTCATGGAGAGAAAACAGGCAGGCAGATTGTTACAGTCTGTGAGGGAAAAGCAGAAGCTGGAGGGCTAACAGGGCACGGGATTCAAATCAGGAAGTGGGAACATTATGTCAGACAGCACGGAGAACTCGCGCGAGCCTAACATCTGCTTGGATCACAGTGAATATGATTACCTAACATCCTTACAGCAGTCGCTGTGCAGTTCTGGTTGCTAACTGCAGGGTTTAGGTGATGATCATAAGACTGTTTCCAGATAGCTCACAATTGCATATTTACATTTACATAGGATGGAGGCTGCTCCAAAAGTAATGCCTCCTATTTATTATGGCAACATGTGAATTCCCCATTGGAAAAAAAGTTTGAGAAGCAGCTCTCAGCAGGTAAAGTGATGCACACTGTCTTTTGGGATAGGAAAGGAGTGATCCTGCTGGATTTCCTGGAGCCCAGATAAACCAGCAACTCTGACCATTACATCACAAAGCTGACTGAGCTGAAGGCTAGAACTTCCAGGTCAGAGAAGATGATAATTTTTCTCCTGTAACACAGTAATGCCAGGCCCTATTTTAGTCTGATGGCCCACATGTTGCCAATCTTGGTTAGACTGTCCTACTACACCCACAGATTTAGCACTTCTTACTTTCTCTGTTCAGGCTGATGAAAGACGGTCTGCATGGGCAACATTTTCCTAGCAATGGTGCCATCACTGCAGCTGTGAAACAGTGGTCACCTCTGCTGATGCAGATGTTTACAAGGGTGGCACGCAGGCTCTTGTTCCTCACTGGCAAAAATGCACAGCTAAATGGTGCTGACTAAGTTAAAAAACAGTGTTTTGCAGCTGAGAATTTGCTCTATCAAATAGTGTTATTGTGCTTTTTGTATCTGTTGTAGTTTCCATGGAAATAATTAGGCAGCATTACTTTCAGAGTGTTACATAACTCGTATCTGTAGTTCAGGCTGACATTTACTTGCCATTATGGGAAATAATGTTGCCAATTACACCACAGCCAACTTGTTCCTTTCTGGGTCAGAAGTATCCATTTTGAGCATTAGAATCAGGGTGAATTGTTTAGGAACACTTCAGCCAAAATACCAGTCTCAAGAGCAAAATCACTTCAGACTGACTGGCTTTAAATTTGTTCTTCAAGCTGTTTTAATAAGAACAAGCATTTTCAGATTTTGTATTTCAGTGTGATATTTATCTGGATGGTCTCTGTAGGGAAGAAGATATCCCCATGAAAATGTGTCTTTTTATCCTCTGAAAAATCTTATTTCACACATAGTACCTAGTACAAGCACAGTGCTGAGTTCTGAAGTTTTAACTTCATGGTGGGAAGTACCTTTTGTGTGAGAGCCTAACACACAATGGGCTGAGAAATTGGATGACTTGAGTACAAGCCCTTCATCAGCATGAAGAGATTTAGAAGAAGTATCAGTCTACCACATGGGGTCAGAAAAGACAAAATATTTCGTTTTCTTCTGTCTCTGCTGTTGAAAACAAGTTGGGCTCCCAGATCATGTCACGTGCTTATGGCCCTAAAAGCAACATAAAAAGTATGAGTTAATCTAACTTGCATACTGATGTTTTAAAGTTCTTAGTCATTTAAAATGCTTAAAAACATAATTATGCCTACAATGACAGTTTCCTTATAGTTAGCATAGATTGCCCAGATGTGCAACTCCAGATGATTCTCTGGGGCTTAACAGCTTTAACACAAATACCAGAGGAACTGAAAACACATTTTAAACTTCACTTCTCCTACTGTAATTGCTACTTGCATACCCTTTCTTACTGGTATATGTTACACCATTAGTAGGAGCAGGGAGTTTCACAGGTTTATTTGCCACCTGAAATACTGTTTGGTGTGGTGCAGTAAGGTTATTTATCTTCCTAAATGTTGTTGATGTTCTCTACACATCACTCAGCACTGGTGAGGCCACACCTCGAGTACCGTGTTCAGTTTTGTTTGGGCCTCTCACTGCAAGAAAGATACAGAGACCCTGGATTTTGTCCAGAGATGGGCAACAAAGCTGTGAAGGTCTGGAGCACAAGTGTGATGGGGAGCTGCTGAGGGAATTGGGATTGTTCAGCCTGGAGAAGAGGAGGCACAGGGGAGACCTTATTCCTCTCTACAGCTGTCTGAAGGGAGGTTATGGTGAGGTGGGGATCAGCTCTTCCTCCCACATAATTAGTGATAGGACAAGAGGGAATGGCCTGAAGTTGTTCCAGGGGAGATTCAGTCTGGATGTTAGGAAATTCTTCTCTGAAAGAGTGGTCAGGTGCAGGAATGGGCTGCCCAGGGAGGTGATGGAGTCACCAACGCTGGAGGTATTCAAGGAATGTTTAGACGTTGTGTTGAGGAACACGGTTTAGTGAGAACTATTGGTGATAGGTGGACAGTTGGACTGGATGATCTTGTAGTTCTTTTCCAGCACTGGTGATTCTATGATTCTAAACTGGAGAGAGATGGTTTTGAAGGATGGACACCCTTGTGGATAAGGAATTGGTTAGAAGATTGCAGCCAGGGATCATTGTCGATAGCTTTATGTCCAGGTAGAGGCTAGAGGTGTGCCCCATGGGTCTGTCTTGGGACTGGTACTCTTTGACATCTTTATCAGTGACTTAGATGATGGGATTGAGTGCACCTCAGCAAGTTCGCTGATGACACCAAGCTGAGTGGTGCAGTTGATATAACAAAAGGAAAAGGTGCTGTTCAGAGGGCCATAGACAGGCTTGGAAGTTGGTACGTGTGTCAGCAGTGTGCGCCTGCAGCCTGGAAGCCGGGGTTCCATTAGAAGAGGGGTGGCCAGCAGGGTGAGGGGGGGATTGTTCCTCTCTATTATGCCCTTGTGAGGTCCCATCTGGAGTACTGCACCGTGGTCTGGGGCTCCCTACGTGGGAAAAATGTGGAGTTGTTGGAGTGGATCCAGAGGAGGGCCTGGATGAGAGGGCTGGAGAACCTCTTCGATGTAGGAAGGTTGAGGGAGCTGGGCTTGTTCAGCCTGGAAAAGAGAAGGCTAAGGGAAGACACGATAATGGCCTTCTAATACTTAAAGTAAACTTATAAGCAGGAGGGAAACCAACTTTTAACACAGCCTCATAGTGACAAGGAGGAATGGTTTTAAACTACTAGAGGGGAGATTCAAATTCGATTTCAGGGCGCAATTTCTCACCGTAGGGGATGAAGGGGGGGGGGGGGGGGGGGGGGGAAGGGGGTGGAGCGTGAAGCACTGGCACAGGCTGCGCCCATCCCTAGAGGTGTTCCCGGCCAGTTTAGATGGGGCCGGGGTTGCCCCGGGCCCTCACAAGACGGCGGACAGGGCTGGACCGGGCACCTTTACGTAAGACAGAGGCGGGGCCGGCGCCATGGTGGTGGCGGCAGCGCCATGTCCTGGTACCGCAACGTCGTTTGGTTCGTGAAGGGGCTGCGGGAGTACACGAGGTACCGGCGGCTGCCGCCCCCGAAGGCGCGCTGTGCCGCGGGGCGGGTGCGTGTGTCTGCCTGTGTGGGTGTTAGCTGCTTCAAGGCTTTCCGCTTTTATTTTCGGTTTTAATTGAAGCCTGCCCTACAGAGCGGGCGAATTTCGGCGCCTTAGGTATCTTTTGACAGGCGACCTTGCCCTGAGCTCCCTCAGTGCAGGGAGAGCCCCGGGCCCCTTCAGCTTCCTCGCAGCAGAACTTGCTCCGGTCTGTGGCACTGCGTGTGTCTGTCCAGACAGCTCTGGGAGGAGCGTTGAGTGTCTGCCAGAAAAATGCACGCTGAGCTGTGGAGGGAAAGCCCTTTTCAACACTCTGCGTGTCTGGCTTCGTTTTGGAATTGCTGCCTACTAGTTTCTCACAGGCGTCTCTGGTTTATCTAGGAGTGGCTACGAGTCTGCTTCCAAGCACTTCGATCCGGCAGATCTGGAGGTCGACGTGGCTGGTAGATCCTATCTGATCACTGGGTCCAACAGCGGCATTGGCAAGGCTGCAGCCAAGGAGATAGCGCGGAGAGGTGAGCCAGGGCACGACCCCAGGCTGCAGCACAGTGCGGGCACATTTTGGCTTCCAGCACAAATAAGGAGCGTGCATCTCTCTGGAGTCAGGGCCAGGCAGGGTATTTTGCAGAGCTCTTAGCATGGGTTAAAGGATTAAGCGTGATCAGTGGTATGAAAGCTGAAATAGGGAAGCAAAAATGTAAGCAGAGAAAATCTTCAGTGTTTCTCACGTATATGTTTACCAATACTATCCACCTACTCTGTAATGTCGTTTAAAGGTGTTACTGACAGTATGGTGTACATAAGCCTGGTTCAGTACAAGTAGCACAACTGAACTGTGTCCACACATGCATCACGTGAAGAAAGAAAACAATTGGATTTGTGAAGCTAGAAATGGGGGAGTAGAACAGGACCAAAGTAATGTACACCATCGTGACAAGAACAGCCTGGAAATGGCTCCTTTAGCTGATCATGTAAGTGTTTTTTTGTAACATTGCTCTGTGTAAGTGAGGAGATGGTATGAACTGGAATTAGCCACTCTTTAAGGATAAAACTAATCCTGTTTAGGACTGATAAAATAACTCCCCTTGTGCAAGAGTGGCAGGTGTTTTGGCATGTAGAATAAAAAGGAGGAGTTTGTGGTTCTCTTTGCCTGCTTAGGCTCTAGCAACTATCTTATGAAGGAGGGTAAAGATTTGGTTAAATTAAACTAATTCAAAATTATTAGCTTCGACTTAAAGATTATTATTATTATTATTAGCCTTTGACTTAAAGATCTTCATCAATACCAGTATATGATTGATCTCAAGTTCTCTCTACATTTTGCATTATAGCCTCATTGCTTTGCCTGGTGACTGTTCTGCTTACAAATGGAGCTGCCAGTCAGATGTTGCATGGAATCATTTAGCTTGGAAAACACCACTAAAATGATCAAATCCAATTGTCAACCCATCACCATCATGCCCACTAAACCACATCTCTCAGTGCAATATCTACACTTTTCTTGGACACCTCCAGGGTTGGTGACTCCACCAGCTCCCCAGGCAGCCTCTGCTAGTGCCTGAACACTCTTTTGGAGAAAAAAAAATTCCAAATATCCAACCTTAATCTCCCTTGGTACAACTTAAGGCCGTTACCTCCTGTCCTGTCACTAGTTACCTGGAAAAAGAGTTTGACCCCCCACTTCACTACAACCTTTCTTGAGGCAGTTGAGGGCACTGAGTTCTCTGAGTGCCTCTTTTCCAGACTAAATCTCAGTTCCCTCAGCCATTCCCCATAAGATTTGTACTCCAGACCCTTCTCATCTTTGTTGTCCATCCCTGTACACACTCCAGGGCCTCAGTGTCTTTCTTGCAGTAAGGTGCCCAAAACTGAACACAGTACTCGAGGTGCATCCTCACCAGTGCAAAGTTCAGAAGGACAATTACCTCTCTAGTGCTGTGTGCCTGACTGAGCAGGTGCACGTAGGATTTGGTCATTGTGTCTAAATTTGAGCCCAAAGAATAACCTTGGACTCAGACTTTTTGCCTGATACTTCTCTAGGGCATGGCTATGCATATAGAGTTAAAATGACTTTACGATTTAAGTCAGGAAGAAATTCCTGATCCCATTCTTGCATGTCTTGGTCTGAAACTCCATGTCAGCTACTGGGACTCTGGCTTCTGGTTGAATCTCTTTAAGTTCACTCCAACAAGAAAAGAAGGAATTCACACTTGTCAGAATAACCGGGCCATGTTGGCTTTATCTGCATGCACATCATGTCTTTGTAAATAAAGGCAGTCTTGATGGTATCGTCTCTAGCCTAAGTTCAGCTCTTCTTTGACTCTGTCATGTTGGTGTAGTGGGTTAACCTTGGCAGGATTCGCTGCACCACACAGTTGTTTGCTCACTTCTTCAACCTCCAGTAGGGTGAGGGAAGGAGAAATGAAGAATAAAAGTGTGAAAACTTGTGAGTCCACGTGTAATAAAAAAGTTTATTGCATGATGGAGAAGTTAAATAATAAAACAAGTGATGCAAAAGCAATAACTCACCAACTCCCATGGGCAGATTAATATCCAGCTGGTTCCTGAGCAAAAGACAGCTAACTGCTAAAACCCCGTGTCTTCCTCCCTTTTACTGAGCATGATGATATGTGGCATGGAATATCTCTTTGTTCAGCTGAGATTAGCTGTCCCAGCTGTGTCCCCACCCAACCTCTTGTGCACCCTCTGAGCTATTCACTGGAAGGCCAAAGTGAGAGACAAGGCCTTGGCACTCTGCAAATGCTGTCCAGCAAAGGATAAGAAATTAGTGTTTTACTAGCATTGTTTCAGTCACAAACCTAAAGAACTGCATCATATGAGCACTATGAAGAAGATTAATTTCATCCCAGCTAGACCCAGTGCTATGCTTACTGCAGATTAAGGCTATCTTATCTTGTGAACTGCAGTTCAGGTTTGATGCCACCTCGTCCCAGTCCCGTGTGTTGTTTAAATTCAGATAATTTTAGATCTTTACCATAAAAGACATATTTAAATGCCTTTCCAAGCCTGTGGATTGCACCAAAACAACTCTCTTTCCTTGGCACCAAGAAAACATTCATATTCAGAGCCCTTCAAACCCACTTTTGGGACCATACCATGTTTCCAATCAGCTGGAAGGCCAACCACCTCCTCTGAGTGTTTTATTCATACAAGTACAGTACTTGTGCAGTCCCTTTTGCTTTGAGAAGAGCTCTTTAAACATCTGCACATCCTCAACTGCCTTAAGATCTCTCATTAAAGCCCTCCTTAGTGCAATGAAGCCTACAGTCACTGAGAGAAGGGCCTGACAGATGAACACTGGAAACTGCCTGTTCTGATGCTTGTCTGTTCTCTCACTCATGAAATCTAGTCTCACTGAAGCAAAGATTGTCTTTCATTCTGATCTGTATATGCTTAGTGCCTGATTATGCAGGGTCCCTTCCATTTGCAGTGCATGTGTAGCACAAACAACCTCAAGGCTTGTTGCCTGCATGAGCTGCATGCCCAGTATGCTTGCTCTAACTGTGGTCAGTGGAATAACTTGCAGAGTCAATTGCACGTTCAGAGCCCAAAGTAGGCTGTGCAGCACATGGGTGTGTGACTGCTCTATCCCTAGAATAGTTTTGGTGTCTTGCATTTGGGTTCTGATTGTTTTCATCAGAACTCCTTTGGGATTATGTTGAAGTGGGCTAAACTATGGAGTACATATGTTCTGAGATTAACATGTTTCTTGTAATGATTAAGGAATGCAAATCATACAAATAAGAGCAATGTCTACTGGTGATTAAGACTTTTACCATCACTAGATCTATTTGTCCATTGCTTTCTCTATCTTGACCTTGAAACGCCCTAATTTCAGTACTTGTGTTTATTCGTAGAATCATAGAACTGCTCAGGTTGGAAAAGACCTTCAAGGTCATCAAGTCCAACTGCAAGCAAACCATACTACCCTAACAACCCTAAATTGTGTCCCTGAGCACCACATCCAAACGGATTTTAAACACACTCAGGGATGGTGACTCAACCATTTCCATTCTGTTGAAATTCTACCACCTGATTTATCTTGGGGCAGCCTGATTTATCTCCTCATGAAAACCTTTTTCTTAATGCCTTTCCTGAACCTTCTGGGCTGCAGTTTGTGCTGGTGGTCTTTGCCACATTATCTGCCTCTGCTGAGAAGAATTTGTATACCTATCATCTTTTATTCCATTTTCACAGAACAATTCGTCACTTGTGTTGTTTCTTTGAGAAAATAGTTGAGTGCTTGAACTGCAGAGGCCTTCTCCATACACACAGCCTTGCCTGGGTGCCACTTGGCAGCAGAGCCATGGGACCATGGACTGTACACAGCCCAGGAGTCCTCTGACTGCTGGGAAATCCCCACAGTACTCCAGTGATCATAACCAGCCTACCACGGTGGCCACTGCTACTGGCACGCTACAGGTTTTTCACAGATGGGAAGCAGTCACAGAAGGTTTCTCATTCCTTCTGATTTGTATCAGAAACTAGCCCTAAACAAGAACTGCACATTGGAAATCACTTTCTGGCTCTTTCTCTTTTCTGATGCCCCCCCCCCCCCCCCCCCCGACATATTTAGTAATTAACTGTCAAACGTGTTTCTTGTTAAAATCCACGAGGTGGCACGGTTCACCTGGTTTGCCGCAGTAAGGAACGAGCTGAGGATGCCAAAGGAGAAATAGTGACAGAAACTGGGAATCAGGTGAGTTTGTTGTGTTTTGTGATGTCCTACCTACTTTTCCTTACTACATTGCTGAGGATTTTAAAAGTTAGTTCACTGCAACACTCTTGCGACAACGTTTATGGGTTTGCAGTGTTGGAGTTGGACATTTTCTGACTATGAATAACATGCTCTTGATTTGCTAAGGATGTCTTTCCTGCTTCAGATACGTGGTTCAAGTTTTATGCATATAGGCTTTTCTCTTTTTCTTACAGTATCTCTTCCTTAGCTCCTGCTTTTCATTAGAGATTCTTTTTGCTTCTGCATATATCAATCTACAGTACACCTCCGTAGCTGTCAGTGTTGCTGTGGTAATTGTTCTAGAGGGTGTGCTTGTGGAGAAGTGTAGCCAGTGTCTTTGTACCTTGGATGGAGATCTGTCTTGGTTTTAAGCAGCACCTTGGCTCTTAAACACAGTATTTTGATCCCAGCAGTAGTGTTCAGTGTCAAAAATTCTGAAGAATTTCCTATGGTTAGAGATACCATATTGACTAAATTAGTGCTCTTTAGTTTCAGCTCCCAAGTGTGGTGCTTCTGCTCTTTAATGGAGGTGAATTAGATTAGTCCATGTTTAGAAATACTCTGTAACTGTCCAGGAAAGCACGATCTCCTGACTATAGTAAGATACAGTTAGGAAAGAACTGGTAATTTTAAGTGTTATTTTCTTTTCTAGCTGCAGACAGACAGCCTGGGCAGAGGGATGACTTTGATGACCTCTGAGGGTTCCTTCACATTCTGTGTTCTATCATTTGGTGAAACAAAACTCGAGGCAAATAGTATTCTTCCTCTAAAAGCAGCACACCTGCTGCATACTGAGTTTTGGTAGGCTACAAACCTGTAGTTACTCTAGCCATGAAAGAATATGATGGCACTGTAGAACTTGTGTGTGACCAGGGATGCTGGGCTCTTGTATCGAAAGGAGCATTTGTTGGAAGTGTTAGATGAGCTGTACAAGAGGCCCTGTAGAACACGTGCCTGCACTGGGAAGAGTCATTTTTATAAGGAGTCCATGAGAACATCCTTCTTTCTAAGTAGCCATTTAGAAGCAATCCAGGGAGCTAATAAAATACTCTTATCTGCAGTTTGACAAGTTACATGCAGGCCTAACTTGCTCTTCCTGATTATCTGGACAGAGATCCTGTTGTAATATTGTGCCAGAGATTTGTTTCCAATTTCCACAGCAAAACATGCCAGGGTTCAATATTGAGAAGAGCTATTACTTGACAGGCACCTGCACCACGACCTGGGAACTGGGAAGGTCTCCTGATTTTCTAAATAGATCTACTCATGGAGATTAGAACTCCCATTGAAAATGACTTTGCTGCCATCAAGGACTTTTATAGGGAACAGATCTGAGAGTTCTTTTTCTGAGCCAATGTGACAGTCTTCAACAGATAAGTGTTGATTGAGGTCTTTTTCAGTCTCTGAAATCACTTGTAATATCGAACATCTGCCCCCAGATCTCCTACTCTTCTGTTCCAGTAGTTAGTTGTAGTAGCTGTAAAAGTAGAAGGCTTTTAGAGAGATATCTGGTTAGAACCTACAGAAGTGTCAAGTTTTTTGGTGAGAAATGAGCATTATGATGAGAAAATTCTGAGCTATTTCAAGTGAGCTGAAATCCAGTGGCTAAAGTGCTTTTATCTTCAAGGGAGCAGAATTGCAGATTGGGAATGATGCCTTATAATAATGTTCCCAGCTCCTTCACTTCTCTCTTTTGCTTGTGTAATGGGTATTTAAAGAAACAATTTGAAAGAAAGAGGTCTTTTAATGATTATTTGTTGTTTTGCATGGGAACGCATCCTCTGCATAATTAACTTAGAATTGCCCTTCCTGGGATACATCATAAGACTTATCCGTGCTATGTCTTTGAGACTGAGCACTGTGCAGGAGAGGAGCAGGATATGCAGTGCCTTCTGTATGCTGATAAATGGTACCGTGCTTGTGCTAAGTAGAACAGACATTTACAAAAGCAAGAGATTTGCCTTTAACAAGATCTAAAAAGGTTTTAGATGTTTTGGAGAGAGGAAATATTTTAGCTTTAGTGGGTTGGAAGATTACAACTTTGCTCTCATGTCAAGCTTTTCCTTTTTTATTTTACTGCGTTCACATCGCTGCCTGCAGCGTTTCAAAGCATGGGTCGACTGAAAGGGACTTGGCAATTCGTGCAGGGCTTAGTGTGCAAAGGGACTGCAGAAAGCACTCAACGCTGTGCTTAAAATTAGCAGCGTGGGCACAGTGATGGACCTGAAGGTATGCTCTTCTCCCTGCCCCAGGGGAATGATAAATGGGTGCTGTGCTGCAGGGAGTGACTGGTACTTCTCCCTGAGCTTGGGGCAGAGCATGATGGGGTCCTCATCAACTGGGCTCTGCTGCGGCTGTGGTGTTGGGTGAGATGAAGCATCTGTTGGACACAGAGCAAGCTGCTTAGCTAGTAGGTGGACAGAGCAGAAGAGCACAAACCCCACTTACATGGAAGGATGGACAGCTAAGGCCTGTCCTCAAATAAGCAGATGGATGGAGACTCCTAAGATGGAGAAGACCGGGCTTTTGTGAACGCTGTCAGTAGAAGGCAGGATTGCTCTCAGCCTGCAGATGAGCATGTACAGGATAGGTATAGCGCCATGGTAACTGATGGGGAAGAAAAGCTTTGTCAGGGGAGGCTTTGAAGAAAGGTGAGCTTGAACCCTTGTTGCACCAGGGGGAAGGTTGGGTGAAAATGACTGGAGGCTTCCTCCTGTGGGGGATGGAGGCATCTCCCTGCCGTCTCAAAGTGATATCTTGAGAGATTTGTCACTTGATGATGTGGCCCAAACTGTTTGGGCCATTAGCCTCAGGAAGTAGCAGTCAACAATACGGAGCTGATCTGATGAACAGTTATTAGTGCCATCCTTCATGGGTCAGTACTGGGGCAAGAGTTTAATGCCTCTATTGACTATCTGGACAAATGGATAAAGCATAATCATTGTCAGATTGCAGATCACCTCAACTTGTGGGGAACTGTAGAGTAAAGGTGCTGTTCAGAGAAACCTAACAGGTGGGAAAATAGGCAGACATGAACCTCATCAAGTTCACCAAGAGCAGTCCTACCCAGGGGTGCAGTAATCCCACAGAGTACTATGGGACTGGCTGGCTAGGAAACAGCTCTACAGAAAAGGTTGATGAAATGACCCTGAGCAAGCAGTATGCCCTGAGGCAAGGAGGGCCAACTGCACCTTGGGCTGTATGAACAGGTGTAGCCAGAAGGTTGAGGGAAGTGCTGTGAGCCCTTGTGAGACCACAGGAGGACACTTATGTCCAGTTTGGGCCTCTTGGAACAAGAAAGTCTTTGATGTCCTTGGGGCAAGGCCAGACTGCCAGAGTTGCAAAGGAACTCAGGTGTGTGTGGGGAAGAGGTTGAAAGGGTTGGTTTCAGATAGTGTTAAGAAGAGAAGGCTGAGGTCTGCAGCCTTATTGCTGTGCTACACAGCTTGCAAACCTCACTGCATTTTACCTTATAGTATATCCATAAAGCAGCAGTGCTTCAGCAGTGCATGAAACCGGTGGACTTTCTGTGCCAGACTGCCACGCAGAGGTGAAAGCTGGGATGCCTTCAACTGCACATTAAGCATTAAAAGGTCATGGCTCCGGAGCAGGTGAATCGAATGACAAAAGGTGTTTCAAGGAAAATATTTTGATTTCCCAATTTTGCTTCTTAGCCATAAGTGTTTCAGGTATGTTCTGGAGATAATATTTTTTCATATGACAAGAATAGCTTTTCAACCAGGCAGGCCTTAGGACTGAACAGAGCCTATTCACTGTCCATGTTGATTGTAACTCACTTTTCTTCATTCAGAATATCTTCTTGCATATTGTGGATATTTCAAACCCCAAAGAAATCTGGAAGTTTGCTGAAAAGTTCAAAAATGAACATAAATTGAATGTGTTGGTAAGTTTGCATATTTAAATCATGTGTCTGTCTTTGGAGTGCCCATCCTCTGAACTAATCCAACAGATGGTCCAGATTTTGCAGTTCTCTGCTCAGTGTTCTCTAAGTATTGCTACAGAAGTCTCCATGGTCCGTTTGCTTTTGTTCATTCTCAGTTCGCATACACAGATACGATACAAAGAAGAGAGAAGTGCACTGGTTGTTTAGTTGCATCTGTCAGAGGACTCACTGCAAATTTTCTACTTGGCTTTGATTACTAACAACTTTGTGGCCTTCAGGTTGCATATTCAGGCTATACATATTTCCCTAAACAAAAATATGGCAGAGAACGATGCCTCCCTTGCGTAGTCCAACCCACCCTGCCATTGACAGGACACCTTCCACTAGACCATGCTGCCAGGGCTCCATCCAGCCTGGCCTTGAACATCTCCAGAGATGGGGCATCCACAGCTTCTCTGGGCAGCCTGTTTCAGTTCCTTACCATTCTTACAGTGAAGAATTTCTTCCTCATATCTAACCTAAATTACCCCTCTTTTAGTTTAAAGCCATTACTTCTCGTTCTCCTTGAAGCCTTCTCATCTCCAGGCTGAAGAACCCCAACTCTCTCAGCCTGTCTTCATACGAGAGGTGATACAGAAGTGAATTTTCCTTAGTACAGAAGTCTCTAATGGAGAGTACGTCACCACATAGCACCAATGGGATTTCTCAGATGAGGCGAACATACTACACTGCATATTTGTCCTAATATCTGTGCTCAGCAACCTGCATATTACTTCTGTGAGAAGAGATTTTAAAACATGGAGTAAGGCACGAAGATGGTTTGGCTTTTAGTCCCAATCCATTTCTCGGAAGAACCTTTCTTTGTGAATTTTTTTTACAGACAGTGACAGAGTCATTTGACTTGGAATTCAGTGATTTATAGAAACGGTTTGTAGCATCGTGTTGTTGTGCCAAAAAAAAAAAAAAAATCAAACTCTCATGGTTTGCCTACGTGTTTAGTTTCGTTTGCAGACGTTTGCCTAGATTGTGTTTGTTTACAGGAGTTGTTTTACAGATTAACAATGCTGGGTGTATGGTGAACAACAGAGAATTAACTGAAGATGGACTTGAAAAAAACTTTGCAACAAACACCTTGGGTGAGTACTGGGGGCTTAATTCTCAACAATGATGCGTATGCCTGAAGTGTGTATTCACAGCTGGGCTCTTCCTGCTCAAAGAGGGATCATATTATTGCTATGTCAGGGAAGGAGTAGTAAAGGAAAAGAAAAAATATTGCAGCTCGTGGGGAGCGTCCCATTTGAGTTTCTTCATTTTTCAGCTTTTGTCATATTGGTATCTTTATTGATTGTAGCAGCAGTGAACAAATGCAGATAAGATTTTAAATTGCTTCTAAAATTTGATGGGAAACTTTGTTCCAAGCAGTGCTGCTAATGATAGTCAACCAGTGTGCTCCTGTGGCTCGTTCAGAACTCTGAGCACGTTCATGCATTTCAGTAGGCCTGAGCAGTCCTATCCATGTGACGGAGGCACACTGTATAGGACAGCTGTGCCCTGGGTGCTCTCAAGCATACACAACTCCTACTCAAGTGATGGAGCAGTTCTGTGTAGGCCTATGCACTCCAGATACAAGGGGCATATCGGATGAGCTGCGTGGTGGGGGTACAAGAGGGCTAAATTAAGGGAAACAGGGAAGAAAGAGATGAGGACTAGCAGAGAAGAGGGTAAGCAAAGTTAAAGATTCCCCCATAAGTGCTGTGGAAAAGATGTGAACACACAGGAAGCCAGCAGTGTGAACAGCTGTGTGCTGCCACTGATGTGTGGAGGGCTGAAAGCTGCACTTCGTGCAAGGAGAGGTGGGGTGTGTGCATCTACAAGCAGCCCTGTCCCTCTCTTTTCCTTCACGCAAGTATGTGCCTACACAAAGGGACTGTTTTTAACATACTCTGAAGTGGCACATTAAGGAGGAGCTGTGGTGATTTGTTTCTGTGTTTTCCTCCTGTTCACCGACATCGGGAATGAGGAAGAGGGGAACCATCGACTATAAAGACAGGGCACCTACAGAACTGACCATTTAGGCCTGGAAATCCTTGTTTGGTTTTATTCTTAGCTTTGTTCTTGCACAGCTTCCTTAACTCCTATTAACTTCTGAAAACTATCAATTTGGGGTACAAATACCTTATGCTTAGCTGATATTGCACACACACATTGTTTTTCTGCAAGTCTGACAAAGTGACAATTAACAATTCAAGTGTAAAGCCACAGCTTCTGTTTCTTCAGATACACCTTCCAGTAGCATTCTTCTGTTTCTTGTGGTTAGAACTCAAAATGAGTTTTACTTCACCATCAAATTTCCCCTGGCTGTGGAAGTAGAACTTCCACCTTGAGACATGTATTCCCGTTGTCGTCTATTAGACAAGAAGCCATGTGCAAAGATGCACCTCATCCAGAGAGGAGCAGAGTGAAGCAAATACAACAGTTGGGGAACATGAAAGCATGCATTTGTGTGGTTTTAAGCACTGGGGAAATCAATTGTTGGGGAGCTGTGCTAGTGCATCACTTGAATCAGGTTTTATCACACAAGTAGAAGCAGCAAGTTCTCCTTTCCCAGCTGTAAATCAGCCTCACTAGAAATATACAGCAGGATAAAGCTGCACAAATATGGTAGAGGAAGCTGAATTATGATTGTGCTGAACTAGGGAAGTGCCTGTAATATCTTCTGTCAGCGTTATGTATAGACCTTCTTTATTCATTTGTGTGCCACTTGCTGCTTGAGTGCGTAAGGAGGTCGGGGAGGTGGCTGCACATTTGAACAGATGAGGTAAAGCAGGTAAGTCATCCTTGGCTGTCCAACTTCTGCAGAGTTCACAGAAGGAGTGGGTTGTTTGCCTAGGCTGGTTCTCTTGGCAACAGTAAGGATTCACTTTTGAAGCTTTTGAATAGAGTGGGACTTGGCTGATGTGGAAGAGGATGTTTGTGCAAGGGAATGCTTCTGTGCTTGCACGTCAGGCACACATGGGGGACCAATGCTGTCAACAGTGCGGTTGCTTTTCTTCAAAGTCAGAGATGGGATAATAAATCAGTCCTGTCAGAGTCACAGTAGAAGAAAGTGGTATGGAAAAATGCATGTCAGAGCAGATGCTGTGTTAAGGCATTTCCCTGAGTACTGTGTACCTTTGGCATGCTTTACTGTGGAGAAGTTGTTTCACAGGAACTCAGTAAAAGCATGCCCCAGGTTACTTCTCAGTAACTTCTCAGCAGCTCTCTGTTACAGGGTCCCAGAGAAAACCTTAGCTACGTTAGACATGACAGGAATATAGGTTGGCTGTAAACCAGGATGTAATCAGAGACGACAAACTGAATTCCCCTCCCTGCTTTTATCCTCAAAAAAACTGAAGCCTGGCCTGTTTCGAACATCTGCAGTTGTCCCCCTCTTGTTAGCAGCATAAGGAGCAATAACTTGTGATTGCCTGACTTCTCTAGAATAAGAATATCATTAATACTTCTTTATTTTTTTCAGAACTTCACACGCAGTGTTCCTTTCAAAGTTCTTTGACTATTTGTTTCTACCCTGAGTCTCAGCTCGGGTCTAATAAAGGAATGTGTAGGTTGCAGCTATCTAAGAATGCAAGAATTAACTGTAAAATGCTTTAAAGACAGAGCGTAGTCTGTTAGTTCTGTATCTGATATCTGATTAACATTTTACATAAGCTCTAGAATTGCTCATTTAGGTGTATAAAATGCTGTGAAGCTTTTAAGTCCAGGCTGTGGGTATTTTCCTCCTGGTTGACTTGTTCGTGTGTTTGAAGATATTTTGCATAATGGGTGTTAGAGTTCAGTTCTAATTGATCACCCATTCTTGGACAGAGGAGGCAAAAATGAATACATAAGCTCTTTGATAGCTAAGATGAATACGTAGAAAAGAACAGCGCTGGTTGAAATAGGAAATAAACCCCTTTTAACATGAAACACCACTGGCTGCCTAATTAAGGACAGTTCACTGCATTAGGAGGTACAGAGACCTCTCTCGTGTTTCAGCCCTGCGGAAAAGGGAGTCCATAGGGACAAAAAGCTGGACATGAACCAGCAGCGTGCACCTGCAGCATGGAAGGGCAACTGGGCTGCATCAGCAGAGGGGTGGCAGCAGGGAGAGGGAAGGCATTGTCCTCTTCTCTGCCCTCATGAGGCCCCATCTGGAGTAAGGCATTCAGGGCAGAGGCCCCCAGCTCAAGAAGGATGTGAAGGTGTTGGAGTGGGTGCATAGGATTGCCACGAAGATGATCAGAAGGCTGGAGCACCTCTCCTGTGAAGAGAGGCTGAGGGAGTTGGGCTTCTTCAGCTTGGAGAAGAGAAGGCTGTGGGGTGACCTCATTGAGGCCTCCCAGTACTTAAAGGGAGATTACATCCTTTCAAAGCACTAGAAATTTAGCAGAAACAATCCCTGTTTCTCTGTTTCATTGTCTTCCTTACTTTACTTTTACTCAACTCGTCTTGCTTGACATGGAGAAGTAGCATATACATTACATTGTATTGCTACTTAGCCAAGGGGATGCTAAAACACACTTGGAGGTAAATAAGTGATGATCCCAATGTGTGTGTCTTTCTCAGTGTAATGAAACCTCCTGTGCTCTCTTGTTGCAATAGTAAAGCTGAATACAGTTATGCTGCATGCAAAATTGGGTAGGGCCAGAGGAAATAAGATGGTAGGGCCATAAGAAATCAGATGCACAGCCCACCTATGACAAGTTGGCTAACCTGAATGAATGTTTTTCAGAGTCTTCCCTCTGCATAAATCATAGCTAACTGGGTCTGGTGGACTGTGTTCTGAACTGCTTGGGGGTCAGGCAGCTTGGATGGCAGCTGTCGGTCTGCCATGAGGTCAGTGCTCAATTTTTGCAGGCAGCCTTACCTGTGTGAAGGAGACTGTGATACCAGTTTACTTTTACAGAGTTTTGAAACTTAGAGTTGTTACATAAAAATGCAAAGCTGAATGTAGTTGTAAATCTACTGGCTATGCTGAATTCTAGCTTCCCAGGACACAGAGGAACCTTTATTGAGCTGAGCTTTGTAATTCAAGGGAAATGTGGACCTTTGTTTTGTCTTTCATGTTCATTAGCTCTTCACATACACTCTCAGTTATTGCCTAGTGTGGTGGAATTGCCCCTCAGGGACAGCACAGTAATATCCTCATTCCTGATCTGATACTCAGGAAGCAGGCTCGGGGATGTCTCTCACTTGAAACTGTATAAATCGAAGGCTTGAAAAGATAACCAGGTCAAGGAAGAATGTCAGCTTGTGCTTTTTTTTTTTTTCTTCTCCTTTCTTTTAAGCATCAGACATAGGAGAAACAAGCCTATTTAACTCATTTTTACCAGATGAGCAAGCCATTGCAATCTGTACTATAAAACTTTGTTCCCACTTTTTTTCACAGTTGAAATAGCACTCTTCCTAATAATACTGCAGAGCTCAGGAAGATGGAAAACTCCACTGAGTGTGGTGCTGGCTGCCTGCCCTTATCTGAATGTTAGCAAACTAAAAACCCTACCGACAATTTACCACTAATTGCCAGATAGAACATCAAGAGAAAGCTATTGTAGAATCCCCCAACACACTTGGGCCTACAATAATTACATCAAGAATTAATTTGATGTTCTAAACAGGTAAATGGCTTTACAGAATTACTTCAGCCAAAACAATAATTTTCTTTATAGGTCAATTTAAAGTATAGTTTTGGGGGTCAATTTAAATCTGCAAAGCAGATAGAGGTATGGTTTCTTGTATTATTACTACATGTCACATCTTGCTGATTTCCAAGCGTGAACTTCATGAATCTTGAGGAGTCCTCTGTATTTTAGCAGGCTAAAGATACATTACAGCCAGCGTTCTGGGTATCTGCCTTCACAGTGTTAGTCTGTATTTTCTGCTAGGGCTGTTTTGCTTAAGTTTCATGTTCTGACACAGAAAGATTTGTAACCTCGTGTGGAAAGACCTATGTCTGATACCCTGTAGACTTCAGCCCCTTGCAGGGAGATAGCTTTCATCTCAGTGGTGCTGTTGTAGAGATAGTGAGCTGAATGTTGGTGGTATGGCAGTAGAGGTCGAGGCTTCCCAGTTTTCCATTACATTTTGTTGCTGTGCAACAGGTGCCAGCAGAGGGGCGGTCTCACAGACAGGCTTCTGATGTGGAAGTGTATATGAGTGTATATGTATATGAGGTAAAGGTGTGTCGCTGAATTCTTCCATGTGGAAGAAATGGCACCCACTGACATGCACTGACACTTGCTGCGTGTTTGTGGAGACCAAACAGTGCATGTGAGCACCAGTGCATGTGAGCACAGCAAGACAATGCATTTCAGCAGTGGCGACAGCAGTGTGAAAGACGAGCCATGTTTTGGGTGGCTCTGCACTGCTGTCATACCACACAGTGAAGAGCGTCTCTATCAGCTCATCTGCACGAATCAATGGATTATGACCAGGGAACTGTGTACAGGGCTGAATATCAGCTTCAGCGTGTTAGAAATGATAGTGGCAATGTTGAAATATTGCAAAGTTTGCACCAGATGGGTCCCACAAATGCTCTCATGGGAACAGAAAGAATGCCGTATGCAAGTTTGTTGGGACCTGTTGAATCAATATGAGGCTGAAAGTGACAGTTTCCTGGATCACATCATCACCAGCGATGAGATGTGGTGCCAAAACAGCACTCCATGGAGTGGTGACGTGTGAATTCCCTACTGAAGAAAAACTGAGAAGCAATCCTCAGCAGATAAAGTGATGTGCAGTGTCTTGTGGGATCAGAAATGGGTGATCCTGCTGGATTTCCTGGAATCTGGATGAACTGCATCATGACACTGACTGAGCTGAAGGCTCAAACTTTCAGAGTCAAGCCAGAGAAGAAGACAACATTTCTTTTGCAACACAGTAATGCCAGGCCCTGTACTATCCTGAAGACCCACATATTGCCATAATTGACTTGACTCACACACCACATCCTCTGATAGTCCAGATTTGGCACCTTCTGACTTCCATCTGTTTGGGCTCATGAAAGACGGACTTTGGGAGCAACAGTGCTGTCACAGCAGCTGTGAAACAGTGGGTCACTTCTGTTGGGGCAGATTTTACAAGCCTGTCATGCAGGCTCTTGCTGGAGGAAGTGCACAGCTTATGATGGTGACTGTTGAAAAAGCGTTTCGTAGCTGAGAATTTGCTCTATCAAACAGCATTATTGTGCTCTTTTTTACCTATTGTAGTTTCCATGGAAGTAAACAGGAGGCATTACTTTCAGAGCAAACTACATAGCACGTGGCAGAGTTGTTTGAATGGTTCGTAATGGTGGAGTAGCCATATCCTTACAGGAAAGATTTGAATTACAGGGTACTATACGTGTGTTTTTTTATTGTGTGAGCTCAGCTTTAAGACATAAATCTTAGAGGAATTTTTACAAAGAAAAGCAAATGCAGAGAGAGGGTGTTTATCTTTAAAAGGGATTGTGCAACAATCCCAGGAGCCTCTTTTACTCAGGGAAATGTGGCCAGCAAGTTCTGTGTCGGACCACATTACATGGGAGAGGGCTGCAGCTTGTACAATAGGCTTTTCTAGCTGACTCTTCACCTCATCAGAGTTCAGTCAGGGCAGTATGAAATCCTGGACACGTGGTGACAGACTAGATGCTTAGTTACCTAGTTCTGCATTCCTGCTGCTTCTGAGCAAGCTCTTGTTTCATCTTGCTGGGCTCCTCTGCAGCACAAGTGCTCCTTTTCAAAGGGAGGTGGTGTGTACCATTTCACCACAAAAAATGTGGAGAGGCAGCTGCCTGAGTAATTCCAAGCAACCTGCTCTTCTCCACGAGCACCCTGCAGACCTATGCAAGAAACGGGCCTTGGTCCAAGTGAGCTGCTCAGGCACAGACATTCCTGCCCTATGTCCCAGTGGGCTCTTTGCACCTCCTTTGTCGGAGCTGCAGGCACTGGGGAATAGGCTCTGCACGGCAGCTCCATTTGCAGAGTGACTCACTGAGACGAGGGCATGCTTTCTGCAGTATTGGCATTTCCTCACCTTCCAGAAAAAGTCTTCTTGGTTTCTGAAACAACCCCAAAGTGGAATGGCGGGGTCACCAGGATACTCTCTGCTTATTGGTGTTACAGTGTAAGGAACATCGCTGTTGATCGTCATCTTTCCCCTCCATGCCACTCTGAGTTCATTTTGTCCTTTATAAACCGCAAAGAAAAAGAGACTTCAGATAATCTACAGTCTGAACACAGTGCTAGTCAAGCATTAATCACATTTGGAACGCTTATTTTAACTTAACTGAGGGGGAGGAGGTTTCTCTTTTAACAGACAAAAATAGGTTTTTTTGGTCAAGGACATTACTAGAATGTTCATAGAATCATTGAATGGTTTGGGTTGGAAGGGACCTTAAAGGCCGCCCAGTTCCAGCCCCGTGCCATGGGCAGTGCCACCCAGCAGCTCAGGCTGCCCAGGACCCATCCAACCTGGCCTTGAGTGCCTCCAGGGATGGGGCACCCACAGCTCCTCTGGGCAGCTGTGCCACGGCCTCACTGCCCTCCCAGTAACCAATGTTAGAGCATGTAAAAAGTCAGTCCCTCTTCTGTGTATAAGCTCCCTTTAAGTACTGAAAGGAGCGCTGGTGAAGTGTTCCTTTTGGAAAGGCAGATGTCCGGTGCATTGATAGGAATAATCAGTTATTAGCAAAATAACAATTTGAATCTAGCTTTGATCTCCTTCAGCAAGGAGGGGAATTGCAGTCTCTTCTACCAAAACAGAATCTTGGTTTTCCTCAGAAAAAAAAAAAAAAAGGTATTAAAAATAGCAAATGTTCTCTTTTTATTTTTATACTGCCCGTGCCCATGCAGTTGATGTTTCTGTAAGGGCCGTGGCAGGCAAACCGTTCATTTTCAGCTTGCCCTTTTCCTTAGAAAGCTGCTTCTGCATTCCTGCATGCTGCAGTAGAGCCGCGGTGCATGGCTGTGGTAGCAGTCCACACTGCCTCCTACCTGTCTGAACACGACTCCCCAGCTACGAGCCAGCTTCTGCGTGGGGAAAAACACAGCTTCAAACTGATAATGACACATTCCAACCAATAATACGCCTCTTCCTACTGAGTTTCTTGTCCAGGCTGTTTTGCCTGACAGACCAGCCCAAGCAAATATGAATGCATAATGTTGAAGTGTGTTTTTTTAAATACAAAGGAATTTGTGTCTGGACACTTTAAGTCTGGGGCAGAAGTTGGTGAAATATTTCTTAGCAGAAGGGACTGCACGCTTTGCTCTTGACGTCTGACACATCTGTGTGTGTTGGAGATGCTGCTGGAGGAGACTGGGATTAGAACAGGTCTTTTCACACTGCCTCGAAGTACATGAGCAAATGGTTCTGTGGGCTAAACGTCTGAATGGTTTGGCTGTGTGGGATTTAGTGAATCCTTAATGAACTTGTGGAACAGAGGAGACAGTGGCTTTGCAGTTACTTTGTGGTTTTAAATAAACACACAAACTTCTGACAAGCTGTGGTTGCTATGAGCGGGATTTCTGGCATTGAACGTTCCTCTCATCCAGCTGGAAAGCAAAACAAAACCCAGTGTTAATGAGGCAATCCTATTACATTTATCTTCGCATTCCCTTAGAGCTAACAAACAAAACTGAAGCCTCTTGAAGGTGTCAGTTAATCTGCAGGACAGTAAAACCAAACACTGGCACTGGGTGCTGCACTGCAGCTCAGCCTTCAGGAAACGCAGCGCTGTTAACCAAGCCGTGCTGTTGCTTTGCATTTGAAGAATCCATTGCCAATTAAAATGTAATCCAGTCTCTCAGCTTGTACTGAATTGCAGCAGTCCCTGATGCAGTCACTGTAGCCCCTGTCCTCATGATGTCACCAGCTGCAGTCCCCCCGGGGGACACATGGGCTCTCAGTGCTCACTGGCAGCTCCTTTGCTTGCGTTTCCTGCTGCAGGCAGGCTGCACTTTCTCCCCTGCTCTGCCTTCATTTGAGTCTGCTTGGGTTTTAAATATATCATGTGCATATGGATGTCCCAGTGATGCTACAGAGAAAAGGATGGCTGTTGTGACTGACGGGGAAGCCGAACAGTTTGTTCACTGGGCGTGTAAGGCGTTTAACTGTGCTAGCATATTTATAAACACGCTGTATTTTAACTGGGTGATCTCATCGCCTCTGTGGAAGGAGGGTTATAAAGACACATGCTGGAGTCTTCATGTGTAGGGAAAAACATGGCCTCGGTGGCTCATGGAAAAAAACACGTTTATCGCCGAGATGGAGCTGTTGAACTGGAGCCATTTCTGGAGATGCAAGAGAGAAGTGCTGTGCTTGATGTGGAAATGCTAGACCGAGTGCGGCTGGGCTCATCTCAAATTGAACTTTTAGATCACAGTTTTAACTGGGGGAAAAAAAAAAGCGAAAAAAAAAGTCTCCTGTAAGAGACAGAAACAAGCAAAAATCCCTGCATTGCATTGGAGCGGGTGAAGCAGCACTAGGTGTGTCTGAATCAAACGTGCCAGCAGATGAGCACTGCTCTGAATAACAAACTTTCTGGTTATAGTAACAGCTGTGATGGAATATATTTGTGCTGTTTGTGCAAATCGTGCGAAATGAAACACGATCAAAGTGCGGAAAAACACAGCTGAGTTTCTCCAGGCGAACGAAGCTCAGCCTTGGACACGCAATATAAGTATTTTCTCTCACAAGGATTCCTTATTTTCTGATTTCTGCAACGCTGCCGATGTACAAGGCATTTCTGATGGAACACCTCTCCTACGGTTTCCCCTGTGAGAAAAGTTTGAGAGGTCTGAGGCTGTTCCACCTGAAGAAGAGAGGGCTCCGGGGAGATCTGAGGGCAGCCTTTCAGTATCTGAAGGGGAACTGCAGCAAAGAAGTGGACAGACTCTTAAGCAAAGCCTGTGGTGATAGAACAAGGGGAAATGGCTGCAGGCTCAAAGAGGCTAGATTTATGTTGCATATAAGGAAAAAATCTTTTAAAGTGAGGGTGGTGAGGCACTGGAACAGGTTGTCAAGTGTTGTGGTTGATGCCCCGTCCCTGGAGACTTTCAAGGCAAAGCTGAATCAAGCCCTGGGCAATGGTCTGGCGGTGGTGTCCCTGTTCATTGCAGGGGAGCTGGAGTAGATGGCCCTTAGAGGTGTCTTCCAACTCCAAGGATTCTGTGATCCTATATGCAGCAGAAATCTGCAGTGCTGAAGTACTCCGTGATATTTTTGCCTTCTCACCATGAAACCACGTGGAGGAATGCATATGTGAAACATGGCTTGTTTTGCTTGTTCATGGCCCAGCGTAACTGTGTGTACATGTGGTGCACACGGGGAGGAAATACTTTCTCTGTTTCTTCACTGGTCTCACCTCATTCCCCAGGGAAATCCAAACCTTAGCCATGCAGCCTGCAGAGGCATGGCTAGAAGGTGGGAAGCAGTTTCTCCTAAAGGTCAGATAGACACAAAAACCTGTAAAATAACTGATGCGCCTTGTGAGATATAATGAATGGGGATATTACAAGTAACGCTGCACCAAAATCGTTAAACTTGGCTGAAGTTTCAGAAATAAAGGGACTCTCGTCACAGGGGGCTGGGAGAAAAGAAAGCTTTTGAAAGGAGAAGTTAATGTTTGTGTCTGTCTGCCTGGTAGGTACATACGTTCTGACAACTGCCCTGCTGCCCCTCCTGGAGAAAGAAGCTGATGCCAGAGTGGTAAGTTTGTGATGCAGTTTTTTGGGAAGCATTGTTGTACTGTCCCTTTGTGCAGTTTTCTGTATAATTCCATGAGCATCTCTAGTATCCTCTTGGATTTTGCCAGCAGTCAGCTCCTTCTCCAGTTCTTGCCTGCTGCTCTGAACCCTTCATTGGAAAGCAGAGTAAAATATTTCCTTTGGAAACTTTCCTTTTCTCTTGCCCTGGGGCTAGTTATCTCCTGCAGTGTGGTACAAAATGCTAATAACAGGAGCACAGGCTTAAAAGCCTTTATTGGTTTTGGTATTTGGTATTTGGTATCTAGAATAGGACAGAAAATACATTTCTAACATGAAATTTCCTAAGTTTTATGTAGTATCTCTTGTTTCTAATTAGCTTAAATAAATGCTGAAGGTATAAACTACAAATAGTGCTGTTTTCTTTCTCCCAATTACACTTCAAAAGGAAAAAAGACAATTTTGAATGAAAATCAATTGTCAAAATGTGGCCTGAAGACCACACTGCATGCATGAGCGGTGACACTGGGGAGTTGCTTGTTTTTTCATTCGTTTTTCATTCATTTGCTTACAGGTAACTGTCTCTTCTGGAGGCATGCTGGTTCAGAAATTAAACGTGGCTGACTTGCAGTCAGGAAGTGGGACATTTGATGGAACTATGGTGTATGCTCAAAACAAGGTACAGCCCTGGTTTTTAAAACAAAGCCTAGCACGTGTTTGCTTGGTGACCTGAACCATCTGCTTTGCATAAAGCCTTCACACACACACACACACACACACTCACAAAGTTCACTGTGGATCTCCCACTGCATCCAGCCTGGTCAGAGATGCACAGGCACTAACCACCTTGCAGGGGGAGTGTGGCTTTGTGGTATGGCGATCATGATGGTCTCTGACAAAATTACCCACTAAGCCCCATGGGCTGAGTGAGCAAGGATGTTTTTCCGCTATACGTAAATGCCCTGCTATAGCACACTTGGTGTAGTTTGTTTCCTTGGGAACAAACGCTGTGGACATGCTATCAGACTTGATGCTAATCTGGCTGTTCTTGCTCTATTCCAGAGACAGCAAGTTGTCTTGACAGAACAATGGGCAAAAACTCACAGAAGCATCCATTTCTCTGTTATGCACCCGGGCTGGGCAGACACTCCAGGTATCATCTGCCTGACACTCTAACTCCTTTTTTTTTCCAGACTAGTCTAAAAGCAGACAGAAGAGAGACTTTGTGCTGAACTTCTCTAGCAGGTGCAGTCGTTACTTGGCTCTGAACTGGCGCTTGGAGTAGTTTTGTACCCCCTTGGTAGTCCTGTCCTTCACAATGTCTGCTGTTTGTGTGGAACTGGGGAATAATAAAGGGCTGCAAATGATTCCAGCCCCGCACAAATGCACAGAAAAGCCCCACTGCTTTAAAATAACCTCTAAGTTACGTTTGTGACAAGAATGGTAAACACATGGGAACTGCTTCTGCTCCTGCGAGCACCAGCATGGAGATGTCGTAAGCTTTTAAAGATGAACAGCAAACACTAGCATGCATCATGTGCATGCCTTTTTCCTCTGCTCTTCCTCTAACATTTATAGCCGTGGAGAAGCAGTGTGCTTGGCCAGACAGCTCTGTCTGAGCTGCAGCTGTTGGTTACTGCCTGGCTCAGCAGGAGGGCCAGCATGCGGGTTGTGTTCTGCAGTATGTTCCCAGCCCCTCACACCCCAGCTTGGGCTGCAGACTAGCAATCCGTTATGTTTGTTTGGTTTTTTTTTCCTCCGGGGACACAGTTTTCCAGATTTGTTTCTTACGACAGAAACATTTAAACCCACCTACTTCATGCTTGAAAATGAATCTTTCCAAATCTTAGTGTTACTTTTGCTTTAAAATTGATTTATTTCGCACATCGTTTGTGTGTTCCCAAACCTAATGCTCTTCAACGTTATGCCACCATAAAGTTCAAGGACTCTCCAATCCCCTGAAAATAAACAGCTGCAGGGGACAGGCCTTCTATCATCATCTGTTATACAAAATATAAATAATCCAGCGTTTAAACATTGAATACATAGTTAGTTTCACAATATAATTTTGAAATACTGTGCTGCAATTGGCTTCCTAAAACTGATCTGAAAATAAGAACTAAAAATCTATCAGAATACGTGATTTCTTGGTATTTCTATTTCCCCTCTGTTTAACTTCCTCGGAATTGGATTGGAAACCTCCCACCGATCCTGTTCTCACCTCCTGGTAGTTTTCTCAGAGCAATTTGACCCAAACAAATGCTTCATCATCCGTCAGCTTTTCCACCGTGGTCACCATGTGCCATGGTGAAATACTTTCCTTTCATTAACTTTGAGATGCCTTCCCTTCATTGTACACTCACAATGGCAATTTTAAGCATTTTTTTTTTTAACCATAAAAGCCTTGCATGGCAGCCCACCATCGCATTGTTCTCTCTAGCTGTGAGGTTGTCGATGCCAGACTTCTATCAGAAGATGAAGAACAGCCTGCGCACCGAGGCGCAGGGAGCTGATACTGTGGTGTGGCTGGCAGTATCACCTGAGGCAGCCAAATTACCCAGCGGCCTCTTCTTCCAAGGTAAGAGTCTGTCATTGCATATCAATGGAGTCTGCTAAACTGCCTGCAAGGTAAGATCCTAATCTGGCCTGGAAGGGAATGAAGACTGGACCCTGCAGCTGATTTTCAAAGGGTAAAGCGTTTCTCAAAGTTATTCCTAGACTAAAGGTTTAAGTGAGCACTGCATAACCAAAGAAAGACTGTGTTGAGCTGTTGCGTTCCTCTTTTGTCTTCTGAATCAGCTCAGAGACTTCAGAGCATTTCCTTAGGGAAGGCTTTTAAGTGGATATGCTTTTAAGTGAAGATGGCAGAACTGTGCCAAGAGAAGGTAAATCACAGCAGCCAAAACTGCATCTTTTACGATGCAGCCCTCTCACGAGGTGCTGAGTGTTGGCTGTGCTTTGGCAGGCTCTTCCTTCCTAGCTCTCCATGCTCATGTGAAAAAAGAAAGCCAGGCAGAGACTTGAGCACGGTGGCTTTTTTGGCATTAGTAGCATAGTGAATTTAAATGGAAGAAATAGGCTAGAGCCTCTCAGACAGGTGGCAGGCACCTTCGTGGAAACAGCTGAAAGCGTAGATGTCTCAATGGTGATGCAGGCCACTCCACTGGGAGAAAGGCAAAGCTCAGAATAATTGCTTACAGGCACCCCACACTCTTGGATGTCAGATCCCAATTCACTGGAGTTTCTAGTTGGAGCACGCAGAAAGTTTGGACTTTCTGAGCTGTGTTGACTTTGTCCTTTCTGTCCTCTCCCAGGCATCACGCCGGGTTGGTATACTTAACCTGACCTTTTCTGTGTCTTCATGTGGTGCATCCAGAAATGACACCTCCCAGCTGGTTGTTCCTCTCTGTAGCACCAGAGTTGCCTTTTTTGTACTCCTGTCACCTCCTGCTGGGCCTGACTTCTGCTCAGTTCTTTTTTGCTCTGGATCAGAATTCCAGCACACTCTTGCTTCTGGCCTTGGTTAAACTCTGGCCTTAGTAAACAGGAAACATGCCTTGGCTCTTCAGCTGTAGGTAATGACTTCTGAGAACTTTGGCATGACTGCTCTTATGATTGCAAGGGAATTCTTGCATTGTGTGCTTACTGAATAGGGATGAGTCAGTCAGTTTTTTCTCTCCCTCAATGCCCTGTGGAAGCCACAGGTTAGAGTGTTAGGCCTCTGGCCCCTTCAGCAAAGGGCCGCACGTGCTAGAGTCAGTACAGACCCTTCTCTCCTGGTCCTAGATGGCCATTTCCTGAGTCAGTAACACCTTCCCTCCATTTCCTCTGTTCCCTTTTATTCTGTTCCCTTTGAGTGGAAACCAGAGCCAGCCTCTTACCAGGGAGGTAAGAACATGACTCGTACAACCAGAATTCTCTGCATCTGCCAAAAAGAAAATAGAAATGTCTGACAGAGTCCTGTTTTCCAGAGGCTGGAAGCATTGTCTCTGTGATACTGAGCTCAGCTTTCACACGTAGTTCCCAGACTTTAGCACAAGCTTCTTGAAACACCCCGTCAGTTAGGAAGCTGTCCACGTTCAGTGACAGTGAAGGAGATGCTCTTCTGCCTGTTTCTTCCTCCTTGGGTTTCCATGAGCAGAGGTTATGTGGTGTGTGCAGCCAGTTACAACATTTGCCCTTAAGAGAGTAAACATCTCTGCTCCCCTGGGAAGCCTGGTAGGTTTTCAGAGAAATCTGCTGCCCACTGTTGGAACAGCTTATTCTCTAGTCTCAGCTGCTTAATGCAGAACTTGGACTTCGTAAGCAGAGTAACAGTGCTGGGCCATTGCTCTCACAGTTGTTTCATAGACATCTAAGAGCACTGTCATAAGGTTCCTCAGCTCCAGATATCATGCTGCTTGAGAGGAAAAAAACCCTTCAACTCGACAGTGACACAGCTGCATTTACACAGAGTGAGCGAGGAGAACAAGATATGGAAGGCCAGACAAAGTATCACACTGAGCAAGTTTGGTTAGACATCTTCATTGTGGGTACATGTTACTTCTGAGTAATTCGCGGAAGTTCTTCAGCATGCAGAATTTAATCATTTATTTTTAAGGATGAAAGGAAGGTTTTAAAGGTAGAAAATAATCCAAACTACAAAGTCCCAGCTGAGAAATTTGTGCAGCACTAGAAACGTTCTCCACCAGACAGTGAAAAGCCTTTTCTGATGCAGGAAATGCAGCTTCAACCTTTAAGAACAGTCACAAGCTCCTGGTCTAACAGGAGTTAAACTCGTGACAGAGAGCAGGCGTAAACCCCACAATAAGGCCTTCCTTTATCCAGCTGCAAATGAGATCTCACTCAGCCCTCTGAGTTATATTTTGTAAAAGGGCAATTATTCTGGTTCCAGGAAACAAATGAAATTAATTCCTGGTTTGGAATATGTACATAACTAATGAAGAGCATAGCAGAAAAGTCTCCTTTTTGCTTGAAGAGGTAGATAAATATACCCATTAAGATTTTTTCTTTCTTTCTTTCAGACAGGCAGCCAGTTCCTACACACCTACCCTTAGCAAGAACCCACAGCTCACCAGGGGATGAGGAGAAGCTAATGGAGATGCTGGAGGAATTCTCCCAGAAGTTTAAATCCACTTCTCCAGGATCTCCTCCATGTTGCTGAAGATCATGGAGCGGATCCTCCTGAAAGCTATGCTATGGCACATGGAAAAGAAGGAGGTGATATGGGACAACCAGCATAGCTTTGCCGAGGGCAGGTCCTGCCTGACCAACTTTGTTGCTTTTTATGGTGGTGTAACTGTGTCAGTAGACAAGGGAAGAGCCACTGATGCCATTAATCTGAACCTCAGTAAGGCCACAGTCCCCCATAACAGCTTTCTCTCCAAATTGGAAAGAGACAGAATGCCCCATAACATTCTCCTCTCCAAAGTGGAAAGATATGGATTTGATGGGTGGACAGTTCAATGGACAAGGAACTGAGATCATACCCAGAGAGTGGTGATCAGTGCCTCAGTGTCCAGATGGAGGTCACTGACAAACAGTGTCTGTCAGGGCTCAGTTCTGGGACCAGAACTCTTTAACCTCTTCATTCATCAGCAGTGAAATCAAGTGCACCCTCAGCAAGTTTGCAGATGATGCCAGGCTGTGAGGTGCAGTTGGTACACCTGGGGAATAGGATGCCATTGAGAGAAACCTAGACTGGCTTGAGCAGTGGGCCCAAGAAAACCTCATGAGGTTCAGTAAATCCATGTGCAAAGTCTTGCACCTGGGTTGTGGTAACCTCTGCTATCAGTACAAGCTGGGGGATGTAAGGATGGAGCTCTGCCACAAGGGACCTGAGGGTACTGGTGGATGGGAAGCAGCATGAAGCAGCAGTGTGCCCTCACAGCCCCGAAAGCCAAACCTGTTCTGGGCTGCATCCAAAGCAGTGTGGCCAGAACTCATGGGAGGTGATCCTGCCCCTCTGCTCTGCGCTGTGAGGCCTCACCTGGATTACTGCATCCAGATGTGGAGTCCTCAGCACAGGAGAGACATGGAGCCATAGGAGCGCATCCAGAGGAGGGACACAAAAATTATCCAAGGGATGAAACACCTCTCCTGCGAGATCAGGCTGAGAGAGCTGGGGCTGTGCAGCCTGGAGAACTGGAACAGGTTGCCCAGAGATGTGGTGTTTGCCCCATCCCTGGAGAAATTCATGGTCAGGCTGGATGGGGCTCTGAGCTCCTGATGGAGCTGTAGGGGTCCCTGTTCACTGCAGGGAGGTTGGACCAGATGGCCTTGAGGAGTCCCTTCCAACTCAAAAAAAAATCTGTGGTTCTTTATCTTAGCATCACTGCTGACACAACATAACCACAAAGCTTCTAATTACACACTAACAGTGCTGAAGCGTAGCTGTAGAGGAGGAGAGGTAGGGTACTATTGGCCCGTTAAAAATAAACTGCATTGAGGTGTGCTGGTAGTGGGGAATGGTGGTGCCTGCAAATCTGTTCTGTTCCTGAGAGTCTCACCCACGGTGAATATGCATGTGCTGTCTCAAGACACAGTAAGGGCGGAGGCTTTGGACGGAAAATTTGTGAAGCACTGAAATAAAACAGAAGCGATAGATCTGAGTTTTGTGAAGTTGACCAAAATCTTGCAAAGGATTTGGCACACACAGAAATGCAGAGGAGTGTACCTTCTGAAGACTCCAGGAAAGAAACAGTTAATATTTCAACGCTGTATTTGGCAGGGTGGTGGCTTCCTTCAGTGTGTGAAGATGACGGGGCTCAAACGTGTTACTGGGAATGCAGAAACTCTTGCATCGCTTGCTTAGTTTAAACGGAAGGATTCTTCACAGCCTTCAGTTTCTATAAATCAGTGCTGGTATGCAGAAATGATCTGCATCCTCATGTTTAAACTGCAAGAATTTAGGAACACGGCCAAATGCTTTCCACATTACTTTATGGAGCCAGGACTGAATATTATCCTATTTATGTCAAGACACTGTGAAGTAGGAGGCTTTAACACAGACATGGTTGGATTCTATCCCTTCAGGAAGCAGAGAAATGGCTCCATGACTCTAGGCATGAAAACAAATAGCGTGCTAAGCCGTATGTGCTTGCCATTTCTGTGGAAGACTGGGGAAGTGCTTTATCATCATGAATGGAATACGAAGGGAAAAGGAAAATGGGGAGGCACAGGTTTGAGAGGAGAACTCCATCTTCTGGTAAGAGAGAATTGTATTCTGCCTGGAACTGCTTTATTTAGACACAGAGGGTGAAATTTGTCTTACCTGGTCTGTGGAATTACTCATTGGAATTCTCACTCTAAACCAGTAGAGAGAAAACAGGCTCCTTCACGGTGATTTATTGGAGCTGGTTTAAGAAACCCTTACATTTCTGCGTCTTTCTACTGACTGTGAAGACAACCAGCTCGTACAAAGACATTCAAGTGGGATTATCTTTATCTTTCATACTACGAATATCTTGCAAAGCCAAGACTGCTAACAGCAATGGTGGTAATGTGTTTTTCTCCAGAGCCAATTGTGCTAGCTGGCAAACTGCATCTAAAACCCAACAAAATTGCACTACTGTTTCTACACATGGCTGTGGATCAGCGTGGTAAGGCAAAAGAACTAGAAATAAAAATATCAAGTGTCCTTTGGAGCTCTCTACAATGACTGTAGCTAAAGGCCATGCTGATGGGTGAAGAACACATTACGTTCACATAATTTTTTCACCTTAAAGATCATCCAGTTCCAACCCCCTGCCATGGGCAGTGCCACTCACCAGCTCATGGCAGTGAGGAAACCTCATTGCGGCCTTCTTGAAGGCCAGTACCTGAAGGGAGCTTACAAGCAGGAGGGGAGACGATTTTTCACAAGGTCTGGCAGTGAAAGGACAAAGGGCTGTGAACTAAAAGAGGGGAGATGATTTAGATTAGATGTTAGGGAGAAATTTTTTGCTTAGGGTGGTGAGGCCATGGCACAGCTGCCCAGAGGAGCTGTGGGTGCCGCATCCCTGGAGGCACACAAGGCCAGGTTGGGTGGGGCAGCCTGAGCTGCTGGGTGGCACTGCCCATGGCACAGGGTTAGAACTGAATGAGCTTTAAGGTCCCTTCCAGCCTAAGCTGTTCTGTGTGTCTATGAAATGTAGCTGTTGAAAACAAAGCCTAACTGAAAGGCTTAAGAAGTAACTGCATTTCTCAGTCTACTAGCTGCAAAGCTAATAAAAAACAATATATGCTACAGTGTTTAAGTCAAGTTTCTTCACAGCTCTGCAGAAGAAAAGCTTAATGACTTAATTATACTTAAATAGTTCATAAAACAACCCAAAGTGCACTTTAACATATATTAATTACACATTATTTCCTAATTTATTAAAATATCCTATTTTTTTCATTTTGGTCACAGCTTATGGTGGAAATAATGCCATAAAAATGCTTTAATCCAAGTTTAGTTATAATGTGAAAGAAGAGACAGATATTGTGGTTTAAGAGCCCTTAAAATTTTAAGTAACGTTAAACACAGGTGAGCAATTAGAAACCGAATCTGGAATCTCCCACAGTACTGCTGTTACGTCCCCAGTTATGCTTTCTTTTCCACAGGAGCTGATGAAGTACATCACTATAAAGCCAGCGAGATGCTTTGCATCAATGCAATCAGAATGAATTGTACCTGCATCTGAGCAAATGCATTTAGCATCACCTATACAAATCCTAGGGGCAAGAGAACGATGGCATCCAGTGATGGACTACCAGGAATAGAAGGCTGTCCAATTCCTGCTAAGCACTGCACGTTAGAGACTGTGAACACACCTGGTCTATAGGAGCTGAAATACACAGCAGCTGCTCTTCCTTCCCTTCTCTTTCCGTGCTCAGCCCAACACTTCTTATATTGGCTTTCAAGTTGACATGATCCTGACCTCAGTTGTTTAATTATTCACATTCTGAAGGCTTTCTTGTTTTCCTTTGTTTTTTAATGCCACCTAGTCAGAAAGGTCACTGTGCTTTTGAGATTCCCATGTCACCCATCAGCAGTGCAGCAGGGCTGACCGCAGCGATGCAGATGCCACTGACCATGTAAAGGGCATTTCCTCTTTTCCTAAGGTCCTAAGGGCCGTGTTATTTCTTTGTTAAAAAAAAAAAAAAAAAAGTCTACAATTGACTAAAGGTTTAAACACTTGTAGTCTGTATTTAAAGGATGGGGCATTCCCATTTCTACCTCACTATTGCAGAGTAAACTGCAATTAGCAACTGTTGCACCAACATGCCCACCAGCTTCTGTGCTGTCCTAACTGCCCACACTCACACTGCTTCTATTTACTGGTGAAAATGTTCAGGGATGCCTCATCCTGATCAACAGGATTCAGGTGTGAAGTCAGATACGCTGTGCTTGGGCTCAAAGGTAGTTTTCCTATAGAGTTTAGTGTAAACTCTAAAAAAACCTCAATGTGAAGAATTTATTTGTTGGAACACAGTCCTGGCTCAGACATTTCCATTTTCCATTCAGTCACCTGCAGTATCTTTGGAATGTATGAGCATTTTTTGAAGGCCTGATATTAGGAGCAGTACTAGTTTTCACTGCTGTTCAGCTACTGGTGAGTGGAAAGTGCTGTTGCCAGATGGGTCCGATTCAGATGACAACCTGATGGCCATTGACTTCAGTAGATAAGGACAGCTATGAAATAGTTTAATCCACACTTTCTTTCTGCTCATGCTCTTCTTCCATTTGCTGCGTGTGCTGCTCTGTTGCACTCCCTGCAAAAGGAATGCCTTCTGATGACACTAGATCCTACTTATCTAAAATAGGGGCTGGTCAATGTCCACCCAACGGCTCTTGTTCTCTGTCAAGGCACAATCTAATGCGCAACCTGCCGAGAGGCACAGCCTGGCTGAAGGGTTTCCAGCCTGCAGCACTTTCTGTGCCAGCAATGGCAGCAATACCCACATACAAACAGGGTAGATATATTTACTCAGTTACTAGTTATTCGGTTGAAGATGCTTAGTTATGTGAAGGAAGGGGAGTGGGAATTGTTACAAGATAATTAACAGGAAAAGATAGTCACATTGTTGAGCAACACTCCTGGAAACACTGACCCAAACAAAAAACAGGAGGATTTTCCCTGTAAAGTCCCTGGACTCTGAAAGACCGTGAACTTCATGTGGTTCTGACCTGATCACATAATTGTTAAGGTTGCAAAAGACCTCTAAGATCACCAAGTCCATCAGCCCATCCCACCATGCCCACTCACCGTGTCTCTGAGTGCCACATCTGTGTACGAGCTCCAGGCAGGGTGGGTGGTGAGGAAATAGCTTTTACTCAACATCAGAAGCAGTGGTGAAAGCTTCAAGAAACTATTTTGAAACTGGTAATTACTGAAGATAAATCACGTTCATGTACTCACTGTTGCTGAAACTTCAGTGATTGCTTGGTGGTGAATTTGCTTGTATCAGGACAAAGAGGAGGTGCTAACGGGTCCTTCACATCTGAGGGAAGCCCTGCCCTGTTATAAGCCATTTGTACTTGGTTGGCATCTGCAATGATGCCTCACTAAGCAGGGATGGAAAAATCGTGCAAAACTGCAGAAAGTTAGATAAACACTAAAGCAAAGAAAGAGAAAGGAAGATCTTCATAGGGTCGATCTAGCACCTCATCACTGGCACAGCTCATGGTTTCTGGATCCTGATGGGGGCTGTGGCCAACTGGTAGTGCTAGGACAGAGGGTGGTTCAGCTTTGTATGGTTCTGAGGTTTCCATTTAATTTCATATATATATTTGCAAACATTTTTTGGTGGCCGACTGGGCTCTCTTGTTTTCATTTTGTTTTGACTTCAGTGTCCCCTTGTCTGAAATTTGAGTGTCCTTGAACTCAACTTCTTCCTGTTCTTAGCAGCACCACGTTGTCCAGCAGCAGATGTTTCAGAGATGGCCAACAACAAATCGCAATGGAAAATTTCTGCAAGCTGGGAAATGTATGGAAAAGTCACAGGTAACCACACAGTGTTCATCACTGAAACTGAAATCCCAGAACTTCAGCTGTTTGTTTACTGCTGAGGGGCAAAGATTTCCCACCAAATTTCATATGGGGTTTTGAAGAGGAGATCCCGTCCTTCTTCACAAAAGGTCAATGCTAAAGGGACTCAGCATGTTAATGCATCTTGAAAGGCGTTCAGGTTTGTTCTTATTGCTGCATACTACCATCACATAAGGAAAGAATTTTGGACACTGATTGAAAACGTCCTATTTGTTCAGTGGGGCCCCCTGGAAAGGACAGGCACCTGCAAAGCCACTCACTGCAGAACTACCTCCTATGGACTACAGAACAGAACTTTGGTTGTTCTGACACAAATTCATTTGTGAATAGCCCCAGTATTTTATTTTTAAATATACTTCAAAATATAGATTATTTTTTATTTTTCTAAGCCATGCAGTAGGTGAAGATGTTAAGTGGGTAATTACAGAAGCGCAGCACGGCTGAGGCTGGCAGGGCCCTCTCCGTCCCTCTGCTGCAGCCCCTGCCCCAGCAGGGACACCCAGAGCAGGGTGCCCAGGGACACGTCCAGGTGGCTCTAGGAGATCCCCAAGAAGGAGAACCCACAGCTTCTGGGTCAGCACTGTCTGTCTGCCCTTTGGCACAGCAGGACGTAGCACTAAAAGCTTGTTGCTGTGGTTCAGCAGCCCTGGGGAAGAGGGCTTTTTGTTTGAGTCCGTGTGGGTGAGGTGTGTGGCTTGCACCTGTACCAAAAGACGCGGCACTGCGCCCTCCCCCACAAATACAATTAATAAAAACAGCTCAGGTTTGTTATTTGGCAACTAAAATAGAAAGAAAAGGACCGCACAATAGGGATCCCTTTTTGTGCAGATCTGGAAGACAAAAGAAATAGATACGGTTATGCTAACCATGCAAGACAGCAAGGTAGGCATAAGTAGGCAATATCAAACGCTCCTTGTTTAACTCGGCAACTAAAAGAATCATTGTTGGAATTAAACACACCTATTTTCCCTTCACGTCACTCCATTACAGCTCTAAAGGACAAAGCAAAGGGAGATGTTTCTTCCCGAGCTTCCCCTTCAGCCTGTATCATTTTCTAAGCCATGATCAGTCTGACCTGAGGTTGCAAGGTAAAAGGGCATCAAGTTAAATCCAAATAACCCTCCAGGTAGTTTATTCATAATGAATGGCAAGGGGAAGTTTGCAAAGTGGGTTTGTATACCCAACATTAACCCATAAGTAGCGCTGAAACCACAGCTCCTCAGAAAGAGAAGATGCGGACAAGAGTTTACTGCAGGAGTTCAAAACATACCTTGCTCCAAAATTTGGTCATCTTTGGAGTCAGTTCCTCACTTTTGTTTGAACAAGATGTCCTGAAGAGCTGGGCATTCACTGAACAGATCCTTAGCTCACAGGCTTCTGAGCTCCACTGATGTTAAGCACAACTCATGCTGTAGGCCCAGGCTTGCTGCGGCCATTATGGCTCATCAGGAACAGAGCTGAGTGCTGATTTAAGATTACTCGAGTGCTCCTGAGTTTCTGCCAGCACGTGAATTACTCTTTGGCAGCAGAGCAAGTTCTGTCCAAAAGGCCCAGAGCCCAGGGTAATGTGGATCAGCACAGGCCAGCAAAGTTTCCCACACCTGCTCCCACCGGAATGAAATCTTGGCAGTAGTCATGCTCGTCTGGCACGTCTTCCAAGAGGAAACAAGCATCCAGCTTCCAGGAAAGAAAGCAGGAGGGCTTACAGATGAGTAGTGTTTGAGCAGGGAAGTGAGTCGTTTTAGTGAGATGTGAGTTATGTTTGAAAACGTGCTTCAAAAACGCTGCATAGAGGGGAACCAACACCGGTGTGTAGGGCCAGGAAAGCTGGGGTGACATCATTTCAGACTGCGCAGCTGCAGAACGTGTGAACAACATTTATAGGATGTATAAAAAAAAAGAATTCTCCCCAGAGATTTTACCTTTGCAGAGACAGCTCCTCAGATTCAGATTAATGCCACAAATGGTGTTTACCTTTTTGGTTCTGTTTTCTTGTTTTTTGCATTCTCTCTCAAGTGAAAGCACACGGCTCTTCCCTGGGCAGCAGTGTGCTTTGTAGTGGCGAACACCACAACCTCCCACTGAGAGGGGAAAAGTAAAGCACAAAACGGGGTGAGGCTGAGCACTGTATCTCAGCAGATAGAACAGCAGCAGCCGTGCATGAATAGGAGATGCAGGAACACTCAGCCCGTGGATGAAGAGCATTGCCTATAGTGTGTTAAGCAGCACAATGGATTTAGAGGAACCCGGAGATGACTCTTCAGATAAGACAGATCCAACAAAAAAAAGTTTTGCTTTTGTTTATCCATTTTGACTCTTTCCTCTTAAAAGGGTAAGTCTGGTCAATCCGGGTTTTTAAATACTTCTTTATTCGTAAAAGAAACTGTCAAACATGACAACAGGACAAGAAGTGTCATTCAGCAATATCAGTTTCTGATCTAGAGAGGAAATTAATAAAAACATCATCGGCATTTTAAAAAATAAATATGACTAACCGTATGGAAAACAGGAAAATCAAATTCATGTTCAACAACACAGAAAGTTATGAATGCTGAAATGCTGCTGCACAAGGTAGAGGTAGAGGTAAAACAGACTTCTGAACCCCAGACCGGTTTTAGATCCCTCCCCCACCCCCCTGCATACACCCCTGACAGTTGTTGTTGCCAATCATTTCATTTGAATCCTCCTGTCAGCCTCATCTGACTCCAAGCAGGTCCGTGTGCTCCTTCTAATGCTCCGAGCTGGAAAACTATTTCATCTTTTGTAGAAATAAGTTGCTAAGCAACCTGGCCCCCGGGTTTTGGTGCAGCAAGGCAAGTGGCAGGAAGTCGTGCCTTAGATACAACGAAACAACAAAACACTCTCCAGATGATGTCTGCCAGGACAAGAGGATGGTAGAGCCCTTGGTACCTTGTACCATACAATGACCTTCTACCATAGATGGTAGAGTACCTTGGTAGGAGTTGCAAGTCCATCAGATGCTTGGTGGTGTGACCAGAGAAGGCGCAGTGCAGTGCCTGGAGCTCCTCTGCTGAAGTGAGCACCGTCATCAGCAGGAACATCCCAAGCACACAGGTGCCTGCTGCGGGGAGAGCCAACTGCCTGACACTGACAGCTGACACAGTAAGACACAAACCAAGAGCCCTCGGTGCGAAGCAGCAAGTATCCCGACAGCACGATGTGTAAAAACTAAAAACTGCACTGCACGCGGATTCTCCAAACAAACTCAAGACAACCGAAGTCAGATCGTACAAACTGTTGGTTAAAAAAATACCTTCTTGGATATTTTGAGAGTAAGTGGAAAGAGTCTTCGTGCAAATGTTCGGCCTTGATCAAGCAGAGGACGTAGATCGTTGTAAACACATCAGTTCCTTTCTCACCTGCCACACGTGCCCAGCATTACCTATCTTCTGCAGAACGATTAGGGTTAGGAAATCTGCTGCTTCTGGAAATGTCACCCTTCAAGTTCCACCGATGCATCAAGACACTACCGGCGTCATATCCCACAGCTGTTAATGTAACAACGCACAACACGGTGAGTAGCGGTGAAATGTAATAGCTTATAATATATAAAACTAATGTGCACTTTTTAATCTCTGTTTGAGGGAAGCTGAGTGCCCAGAGGAGGATGCATCAGGTCCAACAGTTTAATTTCACTTTCCAACACTCACATCACTGGACATTTTCCCTTTATAAGCCAGGTTGATAGCTGTTTTAAGCCATAAAAATGCACATCATATTGCTAACTTGAATGATTACAAGGTAGATCTTTTCCTACTGTTGTAGGATTTTAATTGCTAAAGCCCTGTTATAAACTTATTCGTTATTTTAGCTTCTCCGCTTGGAGCTTTGACATCTGTAGGCCCTTTGTTAACCTGGCCTCACAAACTAGATCAGCCACTTCAAAAAGTTGTTCTGTCTTCTGTGTGGAAAGGGCACTGCTAGCACTGACTGGGCTGTGGCTAGTGTTGTCCCTGTCCCTTTCGGTTCAGAGACCAAGATTCCTGTGCTCTTTTTGGGCAGAAGCACATCAGTCGGTGTGGGAGAGATTGGTGTAGGAGATGGCAGCTAGGACATATGTGAATTTCCATGGGAAAAGAAGAAGTAACGAAGTACAAAAGCTAGAGCAATCTCCTCCCTCCTACCTTAATAACCTTGTCTGTCCCCGAGGTCAGCAGCCATCCTCTGGTGGCATCGAAGTGTACATGGACAATGTTGTGCTTACTGTCGTGGAAAGTGGCTGTGGGCGCCCGCCTGAAGAAAAAGATCCCAAATCAGCAAAAAACACTGCCTCAGGTATCAAGGAAACAAGCATTTGAAGTGAGCACAGGTCTGTTAGGCACTGACAGGACTTCTGCTAATGGGCCCAGTAACCACCCCGCTGGCTGCTCCCTCCCCAGCCTTGGGGCCACCCAGGCCCTCCCAGTTGCAGCCACTTCGTCCCATTCCAGCTCAGGGCCGCTCAGCGCCCACACTTACTCCTCATCCGTTATGGACTCGTGGCAGCTATCGCAGACCCTCACTTCAAACTCGAACCCCATCAGCGGGATGGAGGAGCGCTTGGAGCTGCACTTGCCGCAGACGGCCTTCCCGCACTTGCGGCAGTGATGCTATGGGAGACAACATGCAAAAAGACATCTTCAGCCATGAGCCCGGGGACAGGTTGCTGCTCAGGTCCCAGCTCTACTGTCACACTTCAGCAGGGCTCAGCTGAGGATGCAGCAAACAGCAAAGCTGCTCTTCCAGGGAAGATGAAGGAAAACGGTCGTCTTCATGTACACCCACTCTCTCTCCTAGGCACGTCTGTCCACCTTTCAAGTCTCCCTTTGGAGGAGCAGGGGGACTGCACCCCCAGCGAGTGATACATATTGTACTAAAATATGTCCAGCTCAAAGTAGGACGGGGTACACTGCTGCAGCAAAATTCCAGAGCTTCATCTCAGCCTCTTTGCCTAAGTATAAATACACATCACCTGATCATCTCAGTGAACCCTGTTGGCCTTTTTCAGCCCCAGAAGCATCTCTATTTCTGCCTTTTGATACTACCTGTCTTCTCACAGACTGACTGCATAGGACCGAAGGACTGCTTTGCCTGTCATAGGAGAGCCAGGCTCTGTGGTGATAAGCATTATATAAAGGGGAAAGGACAGCTTAGCTGTGGCCCAGACACCTGTTTCAAGCCCCACGATGTCACCCTTTCCTGCTTTTTCATGCACCTCTCTCAGAAGGCTGCAATGCACAGCCCCCTCCTGCTGGGCAGAGATGTGCAGTGATGTTCCAAGCAGACTTGTAGGCCTTGTCTAGCACAGCTTAAGCAGTTACAGATGTTTACTCAAGCCCATTAAAAACAGCTTTAGTTCCACCACGATCTCCAAGAATTAGCTGCAAATTTCTTTCTACAACAGTTTCTGATGACAATAAGCAAAACCCCACATGGCTAAAGCTACACACAGCCCCAAAACAACTTCCTCAGCTCAGGCTCTATCACACACATTTGCTATTGGGACTGGCTGCCAAAATTAAAGCAACAAAAAAAGAAAAACCTGCTTCTGATGAGCCTGATCATTGAGGAGAACTCACTATCCTGTTATTGCTAAAAGAACAGAGAAAGTTCTCAAGCCTTATGGGGAAAAAAAGATTACCATAACCTACGATGAGAGAGAAGAAGCCCAATTGCATCATATTAACACACCAAAGGACCCATACAAACCTGCCTGAGGCCTATTTTCTTACTGTCCCACATTTGCTTGAAGTTCCAGAAGAAAGGCTGGTCACATTTTTGACAGGAGTCGCTGTCCAGCCACTCAGGGGTCTGCAACACACACAGACACACCGAGGACGTGAGAAACCAACTTCCATCACAGCCCAGGGACAGGGTAAGGAAGATGCGATGGGGTGCAGTAATGTGGTCAGCTGAACTTGATTAAAACTCCTCATTTCCACAAGAAGCCATTTTAACCAATCAACGGGGTCTTTTTTTTTTGGCTCAGCTCTGAGCCTTGAAGGACACAGGAGGAACACGTCTCATCCACCACGTGAAGCTGAGTTTGATTATAAATCCATAAAAATAACCCAGGAACACATAAGCCTTCCCCAGCCTCTTCAAGTTTGGAATTAAGTATCTAAAAATGAATGTCTGTTCTGGACAGCATTAACCATCTGCTGGGAACTGGAGGCAGTTAGTGCTTCCAATAGCCACGCTACTCCAAGAGGAATTCCTGCTGTCAGAGGTATCTGTGCTGCAAATCTGCCGAGGCGGGCAAGATGACGTTCTGAAGAAGCCAGAAACCCAAAACACCTCTTTTTCCCTGCTTTCACATATAGATGATGAAAGGAAAGCCTTCTGTTTCCTAATTCCACGTGTAGATTTGCACTCATGCTGTGGATGAAGTGGGTAAAAAGATTTAAAGGATGTAAAGAAAACATTAAAGGCCTTTCTCCCTCCTGCAGCCAGGTTTTGCTGCGAAGAGCAGCAAGGAATGGACTCCCTGCAGGGATGCACTCTCACCAGACATTGAAGGAGCTCAGGAAATGCCTGAAATGGCAGGAGGGCTCGTGGAAGGAGGAAACGACCTCCTCCTCTACTCTTGGGTCCCCTGACATGTGCTTGCTGGTGGACACACAATGCTTCTCCCCACAGTGTTCAGGAAACACAGCTTTGGACGTGAGACTCCAAAAGAGTCACGGTTTCTGTGTTTCCAGAGGACCACCAAAATGATCCAAGGGATGGAACGCTTCTCCTACGAGGACAGGGTGAGAGAGCTGGGGATGTGCAGCCTGGAGAAAAGAAAGCCCTGGGGAGATGCGGCCTTTCAGTACGTACAGGGGCTGTAAGAAGGACGGAGAGAGACACTTTAGCAGGGTCTGTTGTGATATGACATGGGGAAATTCAGACTGGATATAAGAAAGAAATCTTTTACTGTAAGGGTTGTGGGGCACTGGCACAGGTTGCCCAGAGAGGTGGTGGATGCTCAGTTCCTGGAGACACTCAAGGTCAGGCTGGATGGGGCTATGAGCACCTGATGGAGCTGTAGGAGTCCTTGTTCACTGCAGCTGGGAGTTGGACCAGACAGCCTTTAAGGGTCCCTTCCGACTCAAACAATTCTGTGACTCTATGGTTTGACCCTTGTCCAGCTGCCTGTCAATCCATCTGTCCTACTTGGGCTTAGGAGGAGCCCTCTGACAGGGGATGAATTCTGCTCTTCTCACCTCCCCAGCAGTACTAGACGTCCCAGGACAAGGGTTCAGCCCAAAGTGGGTGCTGGTGAGCAGGCCTGCCCATCCCTAGAGAGGGGCAGCCCTGCCAACAGTGCCTCAGCATGCTCCAACCCAGCCCCAGCTGGGCAGTTGGCTTATCAGAGCCAGCAGCTTCTTCCATACTGTAATTGAAAAAGATAAGAGGTGCTGCTGAGACTGAAAATTAAAAACACTATGAAAGCCAGACAAGGTAAGGTGGATGGAGAGCCTCAGACCCCATGGCAGTTTTGATCAGCAGCAATGAACTCAGGCAACTCTGAGCTTCAGCTTCTGCTGTCAGCTTCTTCGAATGCTGTTCATTCTGCAGGGGCAAATCCCTGTCTTTTCTACCCACAACACTTTCAGATTAATGCCTACAGATCTGCATCCGAACGCTACATATGAATATGTTTTGCTTGTGACAAGGAACTGCTTTGTAGTCAAACAGAAACACAGCTTCCAGCATTTTTCAGATGTTTTCTTCTTGCAGCTTTTTAAAAATAGATTAAAATAAGGAATCAAGCAACAAAATGGCTTAATTCACTCCAATGCAACCGCAGAGACGTGGGAAAACCTGATATCAAAGTGAAGACAGAGCACACATCCAGTGGAAGAAAAAAAAAAAAGCAAAACTTACATAAGGGGAAAAATAGCAAAGCCAACATCCAAGTGTTTGCTAATCAGATTTCAAAGGTTCATGTTTTGGAGGTGGTTCACCACAGTGGGTGCCCTATTGCACTATGGGGAACAGGAACGAGCCCACATTGCCATAGTCAGAGAGCACCACACACATTAGCACCTGCTGCTGAGCCCTCCTGCAGCTCATTATATTTCTCCTCCACTTTTTCCCACTCTTCTCACATTGTTGTTGTCTGTTTTGCAACCAACCGATCTTAACCCTTCCTGTAGTCTTTTGAAGGCAGCATGTAAATAAGTTTGCCATTTCTGGATGTTCAGGCTGCAGCAAAAAGGAAACATCTGTTGGGAGGGAGGAACCCACTCTGCTTTTGTTTCACTTTTGGAGCTGATGATATAATCAGCCATTGGATTAGCAATTAAAAAGAGCCAACTGGAATGCTAATTCACAGAAAAAAAAGGGAGCAAGAGTAGCTCAGTTCCTGCCTAGGTCTGCTCGAGTAGGTTTTTAAATCCAATTTTCCACTTATCTTTTCTCCTTGCTCAAGGGAGACATGCACAACCCAGGGAGACCAAAACCCTTGTGGAGAAGCAGCAAAGCTGATTACAGATTGTGCTGCCAAAAGCAGATGGGAAAAACTTGCTACCCCTTATCCTTCCTTGCTTTTCTCTGATCTTAATTACAGTGGTCTTCCCCACCACTCACCAGGAGGAAGAGGTAAAGGGATGTACTCAGGTGTGTGATCCCAGCTGCACCTCTCCCAGCCTCAGCTCCACACTGGCTGGGGGTAACCTCACCCCACCCATAGGAATAGGGCAGAGCATTAGTCACAGCTGTTACCTCCATGCAGAGATTTGCTGTGACTCATTTTACCAGGATTTGCCATGTTTGGGGCTAGGGCTGGAGACTCTCTCACTCGTTCTGCTGAGTCAGGTCTTCAGAGCAGCTGAGCAGAGGCTGCTCCTGCAGCACAAAGACCTGGGGTACATTTTGGACTTGTCTGCGTTCGCTGGCCACGCAGCACCAAGGTGGCTGGGAACGTTTAGGTGAAATCTTACTGCCTGGATCAGCAGTGCTGTCACCTTCCCACTTCGATGTGGCTACACCAAAGGGAAGCAAGGCCCAGTAGTGGCAAGTGAGACTGAAGCCACAGCTAAATGTCTTTTTAGCAAGAATAGAGGGGAAACCAACACTGGGTTCCACGTTTCCAGACATGACAGAGAACTTCCTTGTTCTGTTTCCTTAACAGAAACCCTACTAATTCTCAAGCCGTCCATTTACCTCTGGAATGACAGCACTTCTCATGACATCCTTAACAAAAAAAAAGCAGAACATCTCACATCCTTGGAGGGCACCTTCAGAGCAGTAACGTAAAGGACAGAAACCATTTAGCAGCTTACTTAATACACATTTTCTGCCAGATAATTTCCCCTGTACCGTATTATCAAAGGCATGGCATAATTGCTGTATAATAACTGGAGCATATCCAACAACATTTTTAGTGTCTAAAAAGTTCTAATTGAAAGCTGCACACGTTAGAAAGGCCCCTTTCTTCCCACGACTGCTTCAGACAGAATCAGCAAGAATCGTGCCCCTACCTCCTGTCTTTCAACGTCCATGTTCCAGACAACTATTCCCCCGTCAGCACCACACGAGATGAGCTGCCGAGTGTGGTGAGCGTAGGAGAGAGACTGAACTTTATCGCTGGAAAAGAAACAAGGCAGTTACTGGTCAACCATCCAAGGGTAGCACAAAAGGAAGCACAAAACATGCAATAAAGAATCAGAATTATAAAACTATAGAACGGTTTGGGTTGGAAGGGACCTTAAAACCCAGCCAGCTCCAACCCCGTGCCATGGGCAGTGCCACCCAGCAGCTCAGGCTGCCCAGGCCCCATCCAACCTGGCCTTGAGTGCCTCCAGGGATGGGGCACCCACAGCTCCTCTGGGCAATGTATATCATTCATTTACCTGCATGTTTTTCTCCCCGTTCTCAGCGTACTTGGTATTTATTGGAAGCAAATTGGAGCCTTTGCTGTCCAGCTGGAACCAAAAGCATAGTGCTGCTCACTTGGGCAACATCCACAAAATCAAGGACCTGTTCTGATAACTGGTTGCACTGCTCCTGAAACTGGGAGCTGAGCTAGGAAGCCAAAACAGAGCTGCAGCTTCAGGGGCTCTCCCAAGGCACATTTGAGTGCCTAAATGCAGCCTTAGTAAGGTCCGTGCTCTTCGGTAGGTTGATAACATTTGGTTTTGGTAAATCTCTGCAATGTCTAGAAATGAAGCACTAAAGAACTGCTGAATCTTTTCTTCTAGCATTATATAAGCATTATAAAAATAACACAGGAATTGCTGAATTGTTTCTAAGCCTTCCCAAGGTAAGGTAGATGACTTAGTTCCTTTTCCTTCTTTTAAGGAAAAGACTGCATGTGAAAAACAACACATCTTAATCCCAACCTGCTGACTCTAACTTCCCCATTAAATGGAATGTTTCTTGTTCCTCACTGCCATCGGGTCCATATACTATACAGAGCCGCCCAACAGCCATGCTATGGATTAAGATCCAGGGGCTAACTTCATACTTTAACATCTAATTTCCACAGAAATGAATACAGCAGAGGTGCATTAGCAAGCCATCAGTGTTAGGGTATGAGGATGACCTGTGAATTTTACAGAAGCTCTGCAGAGCTCTGAAATCCCAGTGGCCCAATGAGAACGCCCAGCAGAGTGCAGCATCACTCAAGAGAAACATACGAATAAATAAGAAGCTCTAAATACTGTCAGAGCAAAAGGACCATGGGATTTTGTCTCTCCAAACCTGAGCCTGGCATTCTAGTCCCACATATGCTCACTGTCAATGCACTGAAAACCTGTCATGAGTACTTAACAGGCTTAGCAGTCATTGCAACTAGTGACTCTTTGCCTCTAATTTACTCACTGTCCACTAAAATATTACTCTTCTTCAAAGACACCTACTGTAGCATACAAACGTGAGGTCTGTATGTGCAAAGATGAAGCCTCTCTGCATTAAGGAGATGCTGAAGGAACATAACGGGTAAAGAACGCTACTTATATTTCAGGCTGCAGGTAAAGTGAGATGGAAAACACATGGTTAACACGCAGCAAAATGAGCCTAATTGTCCAAGCCTGATGCTCCCTCTAGGGGGAGGAAAGAACCTGACACCTGAAAAGAAGGAATGTTCCTCCAGCTGTTCTCATCTGTGGACCCCTCCTCTCCAACAGAGGTGCAGACTCCCACATAACACACACTGGTCTGTAGGTAACTGTGCTTTCTTTCAGTACCTTTTGCAGACTTTCACATCAGTCCTTGGGTGTGGATACTGAAAAACTTACTGTAAGCCATTTATTCTGGTTGTGTAAGGACCAAGGGGAGTGAAGATTGTAACCTCTGGCTGTTTTGGCTTCCATGTGGGGCCGCATTTAAAAAGCAGGAGGAAGGGCTTTGAACGTACTTATGTCCTTGCAGCTCGATGGCTGTTCCTTTTCTTCCTCCAATATCCCACATTATAATGGAGTGGTCAGAACTGCCTGAGAACAAAACTCGCTGTATTGGGTCCCAACAGAGAGCAGTGACACCGCCTGAAATAGAAGATGCATACAGTCAATTATAGAAGAACGTAGCTTAATATATAGATATGTATTTAAACATCATTAAAACAAAAGAAAAAGAGAGAATGCCTGAAAATGTGGGTCTCCCTAGCAAGGGCCACGCAGCCACTGTACTGGCCATTTGGTCAGCAGCAGCCTGGAAATCCTACTGAAGCCCTGCCCTGCCCTTCTGCAGGCTCGTGTGGATGAACCCGTTGAGCAGCAGAAAGCCACCACATGATGGTCTCAGTGTGACTGCACAGCTGTTCACCTCCATCGTTCCCTGGAGAGAGATTTTATTATAAAAGAGAAGCAAGTGGGAAATATTATGGGCATCTTCGTAGTGCCTTAGCACGGGGACTGAACTACCACGTGACTGAAATAACACACAAAGAGATTAAGAGAGAATGCTGAGCAATGCCCACCATTTCTTCTGTTACACAGCAAGCTGACATCCCAGGGCTGCTGTTTTTAGAATATGATGGAGCACAAGTCCAAGTGGTAAAGCAATCAGTCAGCATCCCCTGTATGCACTACCTGACCCACCTGGGCAATAGTATCTACCCATATGGGTCTTTCCCCAGAAAGCATCTTTTCTACCCAGAGTTACTGCAACTTTTGTCCTCACTCTGCTTTAACAAGCTACTGATCATGGCATTTACTACACTTTGATCCCTCTCTTGTTTTCCCCAACAAAGAACAAGCTTCCCTGAGCAACAGTGACAGTTCAATCTCCCTTCCACGCTCGTGTTTCACAGGAGAGTTACACCACCCTGATGCTGAGCACAGACGAAGAACCAAGTAGGGTCTCCTCCTCAAGCCTTACCTGTGTGCCCCTTAAATGTCGTCACCAGGCTGCAGGACTCTTGCTCTAGTTTGAGTATGGTTACTTGCCCAGAATGATCACCAACAAACACGTGACGGGTTTCCACATCAAATCTGGCGGATAAATGCTGAGGAACATACATTGCTTACACAAGCTATGCATTACTTTTAATGGCTTGATAATTCTTCTAACACGAGTGTGCTACGACCTTGTGAATACTGCTCCAGTCTCAAGGAGGTACTCAGGGCATCTTTTCAGGTATTAAACACATAGTTGTTCATATCAATAATGCAGTCTCCCTGAGTTAATCCAAATAGCAAAGAAAATAATAATAATAAATAAAAAAGAAGTGACAAAACGGCTTGGAATAAGCCTTTTGCCATGAATGAGAAGTCTCATCTTGCCAGCTTACGTTGGGTGGTGCTCATTCTTCCTTTTTCCCAATATTGTTTAAAACAACTGATTTCAACTTCACCATTATACTAAGGTATACAAATACAACTCTCATCTTTTCTCAGAACGCTAGCCAATGTCACAAGTCCTCCAGAAAAATATCTCCTTAAATGTTTTTAACGGCAGTTTGGTGGCAACGCGGTCATGATGCAAGAGCTAATCTACGTTTCATGTCATATTTGGCAAGTGTTGGCAACATCAGATGTATCATGCACCATATTCTAAATGGGGTAACATCGACATCCACTCAGCCACCCACAGGAACCATCTATCTCAACAGATTCTGACCTCATTTGATTTAATTGCACATTTAGATTCCTCATTGCTTATTTAAGGAAGAGCTGCTTCACACTGATCAAGTGCACAAATGACACTGTCGAAAAAAAAAACCCACCACATCCCAGGTTCAGCCAAGTTTTTCTGTAATATTTGTTTAAGGTTGTCCTTTCCCCTGTGCTCCACCAGCATGATCTGATGACCCAAATTAAAGCGTCCTCCAAAAGTTGGAATTGCTTGAAACAGTCTGCCTCCCTAGGGAGCTTTAGGAAAGGCAGAACAAATTCCTGCACTGCGCTTTCTAAACTCTTTAGAAAATTAACTAAAAATGGAGTTCACCCTTTAGGCCACTTAGATCAGTTTGACCTTCAATCAGCCCGAGGTTACAAAACAAGCCCACGTATTTCACTCATTCTGAATTTGAGTTGGACACGTTTCCCGTGAAGTAGCAAAACACATATCATCTACACCACATATGCTACGGGCCACTGAGAAGTCTGTTTATGCTAACCGCTGCTTTCAGCCTAAGAGCTCATACTTTTCCACTTCCCTTTTCATTTGCAATAAAGCTGAATTAATATTTCTTTCATTGCTAGGCAGCTGGGGCAGCTCTAGGTGAATAAGGCACTTGAGTGCCATTTCTGGAGCCATTTATTCTTTAGTTACTCCAAATTCCCAGTGCACATTGTGCTGTTCCAGAGTGAAGGACAAGTGCTGATCATTTGATATTAAAGCCAATTCTTACCATCATGCACACACACACACACTGACCTGATCGCTGACCTGCTTTGTTACCATTATTTCTCAGAAAAAAAGAGAAAGTGCTGCATGTTTAAAACGACGGCTCTGTCCTTATTTATTAATATGGCAGACCACAACAAGTTGCAGATTGCCCATTGTTTCACTCAGAAATGCTCAGACCTAAATATGCCACCCCACATTAAAGAGATGAAGCACGGAGAGCAGACAGTTGTTTTGTTTGTTTGTTTTTTTTTACATTGGCTTTAGATAACAGTTCCTTGCAAAACACTGAGCCTACACAGGGCACAAATGTTGGAGGATGGTTAGAAACAAAACCAACAAACCAAAAGCAAACATAAAAGCTGTTTAAAGGCCAAAGAGCAGAGCCGACACGGAGGGCTCAGCAAAGGATACTGCAGGCCGCAGGCCCCTGCACTGGTGCGGTAACCTCCCAGCCGCTGCCCGCTCTCCGAACAGTGCCATGTGAAGTGCTTGTCTTGGCCGGTGCTCAGCACCCACTCCATCTCCAGGACAAACAGAATCATGATGACCCTGCTTTGATGAGCTGAAAATTAAGCAGACAGACCAGTAGTCACATGGCAAAGAACACACGGGAAGAAGACCATTGGAAATGCCTCCCCCTTGCACCCAGCCCTGCTGTTCCATAGTCATAGTTCCACTGCTCAACCTTTCCTAATGAAAAAAATCACGTTCAATAACTCTACTGACTTGAGCTACCATGTAAGTAAGATTCCTCTCTTGAATTTCAAACACTAGCTTGAGGAAAAAGAGAATCAATAGATGTAGGTTGCTCCGAAAGTAATGCTTCCTATTTATTTCCATGGAAAGTACAACAAATACAAAGAGCATGATAACACCGTGGTAGACCAAATTATCAGTTACAAAACACTGTTTTTCAACATAGTCACCACCGAGTGCTGATCTGTGTGGATGGGCTGATTGAGGTGCTCTTCATTGCCTGGTACGACAGCTGTGCATGGCTGTCCAGAACACTGCTGTCTTTCTCACTGCTGTCACCACTGCTGAAATGCACCACCCACTGCCTCACTGCGCTCACATCCCCTGTTTGGTCTCCAGAAACATTCAGCAAGTGTCAATAAGTGTCAATGGGTGCCATTTTTTCTGCATGGAAGAATTCAGGGACGCGCCTTTGCCTCGTACACACTTTTGATAGGCCATTTTATCAGACTGCCCCTCTGCTGCCACCTGTTGCATGGCAACAAAATATAATGGAACACTGGGAAGCTTCAACCTCTACTGCCATACCACCAACATCCGCCTCTGGCGTTGTGGGCCAATGTAATCAAATAGGAGGCATTACTTTTTGGAGCAGCCCTCGTAATTCCCTGCATGACTACAGGAGCCATCTGTCTTTTGAGGTAGCACAAGTCTTCTTTCCGTCTCTGTACCATCTCCAACAAAGCTGCCACTGTGGAAAATACTCAGGGCTGTATTTAAATCTGCTTTGAGCTGGTTTTTAGACAGCAGAGCAGATTCTCATGCAGCAGCATGCTGCCAGCTCCAGGGGATCTGGCCATAGATTGTGGTACCTCAGCAGAAGGAGGAGTAACGCGCAGGCACAGCCCTACACCAAAGGGAAGCTTAGCTCTGTATGGGAAGCAGCTAAAAAAGGAATTGGAAAAATAATTAAGGAATTGAAAAGATCACAGCTGGGCAAAATGAATAAAACAGATGAACTAATAAATTTCTGCTGCCACCTAAATAAAGTCATCAAAAGCTTTTCACTAAACCAATGGAACCCGGGCTCGTACAGAGGGATGAATGTATGAATGACCACTGGGTTTGGTTGTGAAGTGCTGACTGAGATGACTTTTTATTAAAACAAGTGGCTTGAAAGACACACAGAATTATCCCCAGCTGTAAGGGAACAGTGCCTGCCGTGCTCCTCAATCCGCAGGCTTGCTGCTTTATTGCTGTTTTGAGACTCGGCAACATGTGTTGCACTAAGAGGGCTGCTTGCATTTGTTAGTGTAGAAGCTGACACACTGGAAACATTAAACATCCCTGGAAGCATAACAACCACCCCAAACCCTCTGATATGCATAGAAGTTCAATGGGAGGAACAATATGGAAAGATTGCTGTCTACACTGTGCAAATATAAAGCACAGATGAGAGTCGTGATCACACTCTACAAAGCAGAACAAGTTACGTTAAAAAAATATGAGGCTTGCGAACAGATCTTTCTACTTTCAGATTTCTTCTCTGGGTAAGAAATTCAATGATCCTCACTGGACTAATGCAGGTCTTTATGTATCTGTTGGTCTTCCTGGCAAGCACCTGCAAGAACCAGTGCAGTGGGGCACAGCAGAAGGGGCCATGTCGGGATCCGTGCTGATGGAAAGATCCAATGGGATCACAAACATGTCCCAAGGGCTTGTATGCCCAGGCACTGCCACAGGACTGGCAGTGCAAAGCTGGCTGAGCTCAGGCTGCTCACGGCTTGTCCAGGGATGTTTTCTTTATTGAAGATGGAGATGTGCCAGCTTTTCTGGACAGCCCACTCCAGTGCTTGACCTCGCTCATTTTGAAAAACAAAAATCCCTACTAGCTGATCTGAATGTTTTTTCCTGTGTTGCAATCTTTGTCTGCCGCTTGTTGTCCTGTCACTGTACACCTCCAAGAGGAGTGTGGCACTGACTCTCTGTCCTCCCATCGTGTGGCTGTAAATCACTGTAAGACCCATCTCAGCCTTCTCTTAACACTAAGCAAAACCAACCCTTTGGGCCTCTTCTCACACACCACGTGTCCCACCTCCCTTGTCACTCTGGCAGCCCCCCACTGGCCTTGTTCTGGGACTTCCTTGTCCCAGAAGCCCAAAACTAAACACAGGAACCTCAGCAAGTTTAACAAGTTGTTCAAGAAGTTTGTGGGACCCATCACACTAAATACTTTGCAAATATCTGCTGTCCGTTGTGAGCATTACTGACTCTGCGCCGAAGGTAATGGTTGGTGAATATTTTGCTAGGCTGGCTTGTGATTGAACTCACGGCTGGATATCTGCCATTCAAGCTTATCCTGCAAGGCAAGACCTTTTGCTATAGAAGTACTGCCCATGGACGGTGAGGCAATTCTCAGACTGCCTTTGAGGGAGAAGACATGAAAGAAATGTGCAAGTCTTGTGGTGGAAGTAGAGCACGAGAGAACTTTGCTATCCTCCCTCCCCACAAAGAACTTTCAAATTCAGCACTACTGCCCACACGTTAATTAGCACACACATACTGATGTCAGAAATATCTGAACAGAGTGAAAGAGTGAAAGTCACCCAAGCAAGGGAGGAAATAAAGGACAAATGTAAAAATGGCATTTAGAGGGAGTGCAATCCACATGAAGCTTTAAGAAGAAAAATTCTTCCCAGTGCAGTGACGGAGCACTGGCACAGGCTGCACAGAGAGGTGGTGGAGTCTCCTTCTCTGGAGACGTTCCAGACCCGCCTGGACGCCTACCTGTGCAACCTGGGCTAGGGAGCTGCTTGGGCAGGGGGTTGGACTCCATGATTTCTAGAGGTCCCTTCCAATCCCTACAATTCTGTGATTCTGTAATCCCAGAAGTTGATAGTAGGGCAAGGCTAGAACAGGCTCAGAGTCATGAAGCAGCAAAAATAGAAAGATGGTCCTTAGTTCACAGAAGTTCAACATGTGCACGAAAAGCACAAAAGAGATTGTACACAGGGAGAGCAGTAGTAAGGAGGTGGTGTGAGGTGGCCTGGAAGGAGGCAGGGGATGCTCCTGAAATGGGCAGGCTGCAAACAGCATGGGGAAGAAACAGGTCCAGAAATCCTACTGAGTAGAATAATCTTGCAAATAATAATAACAAAAATGAGTAGGGGGGAAAGCAGGAGCCATTCTTTTTCATGCAAAGAAAGGAGTAACTTCCTGTGAGAGGCCAATGTCCCATAACTCGCCACGGAGTATTGAATAACAGTGCCACATACTTAACCTCTTCATTTTGATCCCTTTCAAGAAAGGTTTCACAACTCCAGGCACAGCCTTGCAACAGAACTTTCAAGGAGCCATGCCAACCACATCCTGGCTGCATGACACCAGATCTGGCCACAGACTCCTGCCAAGAGTAAAGCACAGCCTATACACACACACCAGCAGACTACTTGGCAGACATATGACTGGCTTTTTAAGACACAATCAGTGCTTTAGTCACTACAGCAGTTTCAGCTTCTTAGAACAATGCCTCATTGTTTCCTACCCATCCCAACCCCTATCCTTAATGTGACCATATTAGGAAGGTGTACTTCATGGAGAGGTTTGTGGAAGGGAGGCACTACAGACAGGTGAGGGAGGCTCATCTCTGCTGGATCATGGCATGCCTATCCAAAGGAGGAAATGCCCCTCCCCTGAATACTCTCCCAGACAGTGTGGTGCAAGTGGGAGCTCTCTCTCTTTGCTGTGTCTCAGTAGCACTGCTGCACTCTGATATCCCCTGTAAGCAAAGATCCCGTGTCAGGATGGAGGCAGCTGTAGCAGGCTGTGAGCAGCCCTTCACTGAGTCTTGTCTTTTATCCACAGACCCCTCCTGCAGCTAAGGACTAACATCTGTACCACTTCCCATCTGTACCACTGGCAGCAGACTGCATTTCTTCAGTGGGGATGAGATAGGAGAGAAGAAAAATCCATTTCCAACAGTACCTGGGGGCACGTTTTTCCCAAAACAAACATTTGCCTGCAGGGTTGGCAATGCACAGAAAGCAGAACATCAAACCTACTGCTTTTTAACCCTTGCTTAGTTGGGATTACTATTCAGATACCCCTCCCACACACACACAAAGTTAGGAGATGCCAGCAGCCTGGCTCAACACACTCTCTTCTCCCCAGACAAAAACAAGCACAAGCAGGATGTGGAGCAGGTCCAGAGGAGGGCCAGGAGGATGTTCAGAGGGCTGGAGCACCTCTCCTATGAAGAAAGGTTGAGGGAGTTGGCTTATTCAGCTTGGAGAAGACTCTGGGGAGATTTTATCCAGTACTTAAAGGGAACATATAAGCAGGAGAGGGAACAGCTTTTTACACAGTCTGATAGTGACAGGACAAAGGGGAATGGCTTTAAATTAAAAGAGGAGAGATTTAGGTTAGATGTCAGGAAAAAATTCTTCACTATGAGGGTGAGGCTGTGACACAGCTGCCCAGAGGAGCTGTGGGTGCCCCATCCCTGGAGGCACTCAAGGCCAGGTTGGATGGGCCCTGTGCAGCCTGAGCTGCTGGGTGGCACTGCCCATGGCACGGGGTTGGAACTGGTTGGGCTCTGAGGTCCCTTCCACCCCACACCATTCTGTGATATTCTGTGAAAATCTAAATCACTCTCAGAATGTCACTATTCTTTTTTTTTTTTTTTTTTAATTTGTGGAATATGTTTATCAGTTTAAGCACTGAAAAGATCACACATCAAATTCTGGATGTGACAGAGGAAAATTGAGAAGAGGCTCTGTGCCCCAGACAGATGCAGCAGACAGCAAGTGTTGCATGTTCCGGTTTGAGCACTTGAAGGCAAACACTGTCTATGATCTCTGACTGGCATATGAAAAATACCTTTTGCAAAAGTTCTGGTTTGTCCCACAGCTGAAATGATAACTATTCTGGGCACAGATGTCACTTATCTTGCCCTAAAATAAGTACATAGCTTTCAGATAAAATCTTCAAACACACTGTCAGAGTCCTGCAGCCAGCACAACAGCCCCTGCATCCCCGTTGGTCTCACCAGGAGAATGCCCATCTGCACACGTCCTGTGATGCAGATATGCAAGAGGTGAACTTCAGCTCACAATTTGTAGGGTATGTGTACCCTACAGGATGGAACCCAGGCATGCCAGTGGGAAACTAGGTACAAAGGGGGCTACAGAACAGCCAGTGGGACTCTGCAGTGCAACAGCCCGAACATGAATCCCATACGGATCAAACTCTGGGAACTGTGGAGTGAGTCACAAATTGACAAATTGACTTGTACAGTGAGACTGCAGCAGTCTCATTCACATGTATATTTCATCATTATCTGATTCTTTTCTTCAGACTGAAACAATGTGGTAATTCTGGCTTGATTTCACAGCTCAGCCTGCACTCACAGAAAAACATTCAAAAGCAGACACATTTTACCACGCTCTGCAAGACCCTAGGGCCACAAAAATGATCAAGGGCTGGAGCACCTCTCCTATGAAGACAGGCTGAAGGAGCGGGGCTTGCTCAGTCTGGAAAAGAGAAGTCTCTGGGGAGATATCATAGCAGCCCTCCAGTATTTAAAGGGAGTTTATAAACACAACCAAGATCACCTTTTATACAGGTAGGACAAGGGGGAATGGATTTAAAATAAAGGAAGGGAGATTTACATCAGATGTCTGTAAAGTTTCCTAGAGTGAGTGGTGAGGTGCTGGAACAGGTTGCCCAGAGAAGCTATGATACCCCATCTCTGGAGATGTCTAAAGTCAGGTTGGATAGGGCCCTGGGAAAGCTGATCTACCACCTGGTCTAACAGCTGGCAGCCCTGCCTGTGACAGGGGGTTGGAACTTGATGATCCTTGAGGTCCCTTCCAACCCAAGCCATTCTATGAGTCTGTGATTCTCTTTATACCTTTAAATCTGATGGTTACAAAGCTATCCCCAGAGCCTCCACTTGGACTTATATTATCCTCTCAACTTTTCAAGGTATAGAAACTTAAATTCATGAGTAAAAACATATTTTTAAAGGTATGAGAGAGATCTCAAGCCAACATGTTAAGAGACTTTTCTATAGAAACATAATACTTAGCACCTAATAGATCACCTCTCTTAGTGTAGGGATAAGTTGTAGCTGTTGTTTGTTACTTTTATAAGAATACCTGACCCAAGTGCAGTGTCCTCTATGAGTTTACTAAGGATTAAACAGCTATGTTTCTTACAGCATCCCACTAACAAACACCGAAGTGGCATTTGAAAAGATAGGGACCTTTTAGTATGATGGATATCCAGTGATAATCTTGAGATTACTAAAACAAACATTTAATGAAATACAACTATGCTCATCCCCTGGTGAAGCCTCACACGGAGCATTGTGTCCAGTTCTGGGCTCCCCGGTACAAAAAAGACAGGGATCTCCTGGAAAGAGTCCAGCAGAGGGCTACAAAGATGGTAAAGGGCGTGGAACAGCTCCCTTATGAGGAAAGGCTGAGAGACCTGGGGCTGTTCAGCCTTGAGAAATGAAGACTCAGAGGGGAGCTGATACACGTCTATAAATGTCTAAGGAGCGGGAGGCAAAGGGACGAGGCTGGACTCTTCTCTGCAGTGTGTGGGGATAGGGCGAGGGGAAATGGCCACAAACTGAATCATAGGAAGTTCTGCACAAATGTGTGTGGGAACTTCTTCCCAGTGCAGTGACGGAGCACTGGCACAGGCTGCACAGAGAGGTGGTGGAGTCTCCTTCTGTGGAGACGTTCCAGACCCGCCTGGACGCCTACCTGTGCAACCTGGGCTAGGGAGCTGCTTGGGCAGGGGGTTGGACTCCATGATCTCTGGAGGTCCCTTCCAACCCCTACAGCTCTGTGATTCTGTGATCCCAAAAGCTACAGCCCTAAAAGACAGACAGCTTTCTAAATAGATTCATTAAACACACAGTACTATTAATAATTAAAAATTGATGCTCCTCTTCCCTCTGCACACTTGGATTTTAGACGGTTTGCTGCCTACGACGACATTCCTAAGGTACACTTAACATGACAAACAGAGCACAAAATAGCTCAGTGGAAGTCTCACAATCTCAGGACAAAGCACAGTATTGATCTACTGATAAAAACAGCATTTATGTTAGTTTAAAAAAATACAGTAAAGGACAATCTTTCGATCCTCACCCCTTAAAAGCACATTAATAAAAACTAATGACAATACAGACTAATTAGCACAGATCATGGTTCTTACCCTGGTAACTCTTCACTAGTGTCATCTTGTTGTAATCTTCTGATAAGATGAATTCCTGGGGGAAGGGAAAGAAAAAAAGCAAAACAGAAACAGGGCTTAGAGATGTGAAGTATCCCAGACTATTGTCATTTGAATCTGAATACATTTTTGCTACTTCTGAGTACCTCCATCTAAAAACCCACAGACTGTTTCATTTTTTCAAGAAGGCCTAACAAAGCTTCAGAGTGCTTCTGAACAGAAAGGTGGAGATAAAAGAGGAGCCATTAAAACGAGTTTAAGAAGCTGGCAGGATGGCTGGCTACAAAGGAGCCATCGTACCACAAAGAAGGAGACCTGAGTGCCAGCACACAGCAAACGTCTCACAGCTCAGGATTGCTAGGGGAGAGATCTGTGCATACAGCCAGCTGTGTGCACATCTGCACACAGGGAAGCTCCAGCTAAACATGTGAGAGCCCCCTGGAGACGCTCTCTCCAAACCATGTGCCGATAATCTACAAAGAACAGATTTCTGTTCAAAAGTCTCTCAGTACTTTAGGCAAATAAACACAGACTTCCCCCCCCCTCCCCCACCTAGATTTTATCTCACTATTAATTACTATTTATTCTGGTATCTTAGAAGCAGACTTTCTTGCTTTGCTACTGCTTTGTTGTGGATACCAGGCGGTCATGCACAGGCACACGTGGCTGCCCAGACAGTGACCCATCTTGGCTCCCTCTATCACCAGGAAAGAACACCCCCATGGGGAGATGCTCTGCAGTCCTGCTGCCCTGGGGCTGCTGTTTAACCATCTTTAAATTGGCTTTTAGAGGACAGGAATGATGAAAATGAGCAGTAAAGAGTCTGCGTGGAGGTCTCAGCTCCTGGAGCAGCCCCGTGTGGTTAAACGGAATGAGCACCTGGGGGTTCCTGCTGCTTATTTTGTAGAGGGGAGCTGCTCAGAGCATGGGAAGCAGTGGTCACAACACAGCTCGTGCAGCCTCACTCTGCAGGAAACACCTGGCAAAGAGTGGGCCCTGCAGCACCACCACATGAACCCGCTTCCCAATTGCCCTCAGGTAACTGTGCACACACATCATCCTGAGAGAGATGCAAGAAAAAACACAGAGCTTGAAAACACATCGTATTCATTACTTAAAACAAACTACGCAGCAACTCCCTGGGCTGATGTAGCTTGGGGCCAGCAGTAGAACCTAGCTCATTTAATCTCAAAGTACTGTGAAAATAAGAACACGATCGAACACAAGATGAGCTACATTTTAAAGCTGTGCAATATTCATGCATAAGCACTGCCAAAAGCAGTGATGGAGAGGACTGGGCCTCGTGAGCCCACGGACTGTTTTTAAGGCAAATCAAACGTTTAGTGCAGAAGAGTATGAGCAAACATTCTGACCAGTGAAATGCTGATATTTACCTGATTTTTCTAAACTGGAACAAAGAGAGTCACTGCACATCCTGTGAGGTCTCCAGGTAATGAGCATAGCTCTCCAGCACCTGGATCATCCCTAATACAACATAATTCCTGCTTGGTACCAAGGTGGAGAGGCTGCCACACTCATCTGCTGAAAGCCTAAAGATCCTGGCTTCCAAGAAACAACAGTGAGTGGGTTGAGGCAGCTATGTATTTTGCTGTTCCTAGTTTTCTGCTTGTAAATCAGTAATAAATATGTTCTCTTGGAATTGCTCTACTTCACCTTCCACTCCTTTATTCTTATCCACCTCCTCTTAGCTTTCCTCTGGCAGCTGAGGATTACAATGAGGGGTGTTATTTAAACAGTGGTGACAAATCAATTAAGTCAGCTGGATTTCTATACCAGGGTCACCTTAACCACAGAGCATTAAAAATCAGCTATTCCTCCCCACCAACTTACAGGAGAAGTGGTTTTAATTAACCATTGCCTGAAGAATGTTAAACCACAGCAAGGAATGCTTCACTGCAAAGCCCACTTGAGTTAAAGACCCTTTTCTATGAACGTTAACTGTCTGCTGACAGTGAATGAAAAGGAACAGCTTTAATTGCTGTAACACGTGGTGGGAGAATGTGTTTGTCTTTCCCATCAATCTGCCCGCCCTGGTACTGAACCCAAACTGCACTGGGGTGACGCACAGACGTGGCTGATGAGAACTGCAGAGGTGAGGAACAATGTGCATTCAAATTCCGCTTCGGCATTTTGCCTTTGACAAAACCTGACGTGGTCATTCTGCTCAGTTATCTGTGGATAAGTTGATGCAAGACTGAAAAAGTCTTCTGAATCTCTCTGTTACAATGCAGTGAATCAGAACACAACTGCAATTAGTAAGGTTTAGCCAAGTATTGATTCAGTGTGCTTTAATACAAGCCACAGTTACGTGTTACTGATACAGCACTCCATCTAACGAGATGAACACACAGTACAATATGAACACAGTTCCATTAACCTGAATACTGGATGCCATGACATCACGTGTTCTTCTCCCCCACCCCCCCCTCAAGACTTCTTCCATCTTATTTTCTCCCTGAAAGCATTTGTTACTTTGAAAGTCACCTCCTTGTTTTCATGTTTTCTAATTTTGAAGTTCCTTTCCTTCTTGCTCTCCTGTACATATTCCTCCACTGCCCACATTCCCCTATTCCTCTCAAGGCCAAATGTTTCAGTTACGTAAACAGACAGGTAATTTAACACAGGGCACCTTGCTCCAGAGATTCATGCCCCATTGCACATACACTGTGGCTTCTGCACTTCAAAAGCACTGACTACATCTTTTTAACACTGTACCAACAGAAACTGGTTCTTATCCTTCCATACATCAACAGTTCACTCCTCTCAGAGCTGCTGATGCTTCAGTTCTCATTAGGCAGCTTTTGGGCTCTTCTAAATGAGCTAGAAAGGCTGAGGTCAGCCACACAGCTCAGTTGGTGCTTGTTAATAGAACAGGGAAGGATTTGAGCCTTGTGACAGTGCTTTTGCACAGGAGGAACTGTGACACATTAGAGAGCTCAGAATGGCAAAACTGAAACCTTCCTCACAGGGATTAAACATTTTTCTGGCAAGGTTACCTTTTGCTCTTTAGAGGGTTTTCTTGTGTGTGTGTTTGGTTTTTTTCCTTTTTTTTTTTTCTCTCCTTTGAGTTTCTTTACTGTGTTTTTTGCCACGCTGAAAACATCAGTGATCAATCTTGTCTGTTTAAGGAAAGTTTATTACCATTACATCACTGACAGCTACTATGAAAGCCTTTGCGGTGAAGTCCTGAGCATCTGAGAAGGCCAACCCAATGCCCATGACACTGCTGCAGCTCTAACTTTGTAGAGCACAACTGACACTGTAACATATACACACCACAGACTTTCCCTCTCGAGTTTAAGACTTCTATAAATCCTCAGCCTGCAAATACCACTTGTGTTCTACTTCTAATTATTTGTGTTAAGGTAAACAAAAAAAACCAACCCATACTCTAGTGCGTGCTATGTCAGAATCCTTGGCCACGGGGGCTGGCTGATATGACAGAGTCTAAAGAAGAGTCATGCCCTTCCAGAGCTGCAGGTGGACATCAAGGGATGGATCATGAAATAGAACTAGAGACTTCTGCACAGACAATTGAATCCCATCTCAGAGTTAATACTCTATATATCAGCTATGTGTTACCCATTCACAGCCTAGCTCCCACCCCAGGGAATTTACAGTCTATACTCTGCCAGATGATGCCACTTTGACAGCACAGCGTGGATCTCCTTAGAGGCTTGACCTGATCCTATTAATAAAGTGACTGACAGTGCTCTCACCATGTCTTCCAGAGAACAGCAAACTAACTTCAGAAATTGAGGAGAATGAATACTCTTAAATCTCGTGTCAGAGGCTGTGTCTACATCTGCTGCAAAGAAACGTCCATAAAATGATTAGAGTGTTTTCACTTCATTAAGTGCAAAAATCAGAATAGGATAGAAACTGTTATGCTACTTATTGGAGGAAAAACCATTAAATTTCCCACTGTGGCAGAGGTGCACACCAGCAGGTAGAGCTTCAGTGTTCACAGTACTGTTTACAGCCAAACGTGTGGACATCTGCAAGATGAGATGATGTGGATGATGAATCTATATCAAGTGCCATCCCCAAGAAAGAATTCTGAGAGGGCTGTTCTAGCGACATGTTTTCTTTGTGGACCTTCTCCAAGTATATAATAGCTTCATCTCGACACAAGCAAGGTCGGATGGAAAGTTCAATTTCATTCAGCATCAGCTAGCTAAAAACTAAATGCCTCAGTTATATATCTTCCCAAAACAGAGGAAGTAACACGCGTATTCGCGAGGGCAATTCACCTCTCTACTGACAGCAGAGACTCGTGATTAACTTTGTCTAGGAAGCTAACTGAGATGAAATTAAGTGGGGAGTTGCATCCTGGCAGTGAACTCTCCTATTTATTCCAAGTGATAGACCTTTCCTCTGTTGCTTGTTACTGCGGTAGCTTGAGAAACTTGCACCCATTAAAAATGTTTTTCCTTCACTTCAGAGGAAGGAATTTATGGCTGCTACATAAGTGCCTTTTGGCTTCCAAAAGCAACCTGAGGCTGTCCCTAACACAAAAAGTAACACAAGTGCCATTTATCCTAAAAAAGGGATTGCAAGGTAGAAAAATGATCACAAGAATGTTTTGGGTTTTTTTGGTGCTTTAGGTGTCTGACAAACTTTCACTCAGGAGAAAAGTGTACGATGCTGCACAGACGTTGGTGCAGCCTGCATGCTGAGAAGCCACAAAAGGTTGACAACAGTCTCTTCATCTTTGTAGAAGCAAAAACTGTCACTCTGTTTCCTAAGGAAAAGTGGGGCCTAAAACCTCACCTCACTGTGTCTTCACTGGAACACCTTTGTCTAACAATGGTGCTGCTGCCCATCCTTCTCAAAAGGCACCACAGGCATTATCTGGGGTGTCAGATTTAACCAAAAGCCACAAAACTTTCCAAAGTTTAATGTAAAAGGCAGTTTCACTTTCCTATCCACATTTATGTATGAAAGTAAAAGCAGTACCACGAAAAGATTCATTTGACATCGTGGGAGCTATATTAGCTTATACAGCCCTTGCCTTGAGTTCTTTCCTTACTGGAGATACATGTCTTTCATGCCCTGCACACAAGGTGCTGCAGCAGCTGACCCATTTCCAAGTATTTCAAGTTACTGAAGTGAATTTCCTGCACATTTCTTCTGAGGGTTACACAGCAGAAGTGCACTAAGACCACCTAGTTGCAGGAACTTCTCTTACTCCGTGGACCCTGCTTGCACACTTCTGTGCTAGACTGATTTTACTTGCATACTCCTGCATTTGTGCTCAGGATGTCTCTCCAAAAGGTGCTTGTAACCTACCCTTGAGTGTCTGCTGTTAGATTCTCCCTAACACCTCAATACTGAATATAGGGCTACCCTTCCTCTTCCTCCACCTTCAACACGTCTTGTAACATAATACAGTTGTGGCTTTTCTTGCAAGCCTCAGGTTTGCTGCAGAGGGAAACTTTTCACCGCTTGTGAAAGTTTGTGGAGCGTATTTTCTGCAAAATCCTCTACTACGCAGCTGCTTAAAGCCAGGAGGGACAAAATGAAGCAGTGCAGACCAGCCCTTCCCTCTCCTGTTTTCTTGTAGCCCAGAGAAGGGAAAAAATAAGTAGAGCGTGGCAACAAATACTGTTCTACCTTAGATGTAGCAATGCATGCTAACAAATACCCAAATAACAGGTTGGTTTACCACCTGCATACCTCATTCACCTTCTTTAGCTCTGGAAGGGAAAACAGGCTGACTCTTCAAGGCAAAATGACACAAAGATAAAGGACATCTCTTTCATCAAGCTGGAACACTTAAATGCTTTTTTTACAGTTGCCTTCACATTCCTCAAAGGCCTGGTGAAAACAAATGCATTCAGTAGGACTGGAAAATTAAAGCTATTTTGGAGAGTGGGAAGGAGGGAATTTCAGAGGTGCAGGGAATTCTCTGGCAGCTGTTCCATCTCCTAGATACAAAAGTAGAAATCTCCTACGACCACTAAAAAATCTCTGGTGCTGAGCCATTAATAGCTTTATGGGTCAAAACCTTTGCGTCTCTGAAACAGCTCATAGGCAACAGCTAAAAGGGTTATACCTCCAGTCCCAAATACCATCTTGGTTTAGTGCAGACAGCTGCCTTTATGTCAACCTGCAAACATTCCTTCAGTTACAAAGCCCATAAAGCAGAAGCAACAGCAGGAAGATTGGAAATGGCAATAAAATGATCTTAAACTGGAGAAGTCTATTGATGGGGCACAGGCGACATACCCTCCCTGACCCCTAGCTCCCTTCTATATGGGAACATAACATTTCATCAGCTACTCCACAAGAAAAATCCAACGATTAAGGTCAACTGCTACTCTCTGTTTCAAATCTTGTTTTAATATCCCGTTTCCTTTCCATACACACAGATCTCTGAGATGTTAATGAACCAAATCTTTTGGCAAGAGCAACTCCTATGGAGGAATCGAGATGAAAACAAAATATGAACCCTGGAACTTGGAAAAGCAGCTAAATATAGAACAGAAATTCATCTTCTGCCTCTCAAACATTATTTTTCCCTTCTCAGTTGCTGCTTTCAGAAAACTTTGGTATGCCATGATTAACAAGACACTCATTTAATAAAATAACAGCTGTTCAGCTGCTTTTTGTGTTTTTATTTTTTAAATTAAGATTGTCTATTTGCCTAATCAATATTGCAAGCTCCACTCAATCTTTATGTGAGGGATAGAGAAAAATTCAGAGTAATCTACCACTTTCCATACTACAGATTTAGATCCACTGCAGTAAAAATTCTCTCTCCCAAACACTAGCAAAAATATCCTCACCACATCACACACATACTTCTCAAAAGGGAAGCATTTCAACTAGAAATCTTTGTATGTACTTACTGAGATTGTACCATTGTCTAGACCTATGGACAGCCTTCTGGTTTCCGGGTTAAAAGACATGCATGAACATGGAGCTGAAAAAAATGAACATGATGATGAAGTTAACAAAACTGCGACTTTCTTGAAGTTCTGGAAAGCCTAAAACCAGCTAGCATGCTTCACGATGCTTCATCATTTTGCCCCCTTCTAATAGACAAACATTTAAAAAAAAAGGAACAGTGCCTGTTCAATTAATTCAGTCCTATCCCATCAGGACATGGAATAACAGTTACTTATTGCTTCAGCTTCCTCGTTTTTCCTTACTAATGCTTTCTGAAAGCGGGCATGAGGCGTGTCATGCAAGAACTGTGCTGGTGGACTGATACGAGAGGTACATGACATCTCAGTATGAATTTTAGATTTATTTAGCTAAAGAACTTAGGCAGATTTTTTTTGAAACAAAACAAAAACACTTTGCCTGGCCTTTGTGAACACTAAAAGAAAACGCTGTTGAAGACTCACATCTTACATCTGCACTGAGAAAGTTAACTTGAATCACTGTTAGCAGGGACTGACCTTCCAGCCAGTATGAAGAGCAGTCAGTTCCACTGCTCTCTGATCGTTTCCCCAGACAGCATTATTACAGTATCACATGCTATGGTCAAAATACAAGACTCTGGAAAACTAGCCATTGATTCTTACATCAACACTAATAAATATCAGGATACACTCTTAAACTGCTCATGAATCAGTCCCTCGAGGATATGGAGAGGTTCACATAAAGGATAAAAACAGAGTTTTCTTGTAATAACTCAAGTGGTATGCTCGCTTTATTCAAAATACCATGAGGCTGCACTCAGAAGGCAGGATTGCTTTTACCACCCAGCACAGCAGCATGCTGTCCCCACAGAAACCTTCAGTAATCACTTCTCAGCACTGTGACTAGGGAAAGGCACCCAGCCCCTTTCTGTAGTGCTAAGGGCATTGATTACATCATATTCTCGTAATAAATGTTGAGTTCAGTCAGATGTGCTTTTAATACTGTTTTCCCACCTTCCCAGTTTCTACTCTCCACTGTGATTACATGCAGTGGTTTTGTTACTAGCAGTCTCAGAGTTCTTACTTTAACAGTGCCCTGTACTTGCTACTCCCCACTTAAGCAGTCTCACCTACAGCCGTACAGTTCATAGCTCAGCAGATCTCTGTTAGTTTAGTTAGCAGCAGAGTTATATCATGGAGAGGAAAGACTATGGTGGCTGTTTAACAAAATTATTCTACCTTTAGTACTGCATACCCCCAGTACATTTCCTAAGGGACAACTAACTGCAAGCAGGAAGACTACCAGATCACATCCAAGAGTTAAATCAAAGAAAAGGCTTCGATTCAAAGAAAGTGCCAGAACAGAAACACTACATTATGGCTACTAACAGCGGTGAAATTGTTCCATTCTGCACCTATTCCCCAGGAAAGGCAAACTCAAAGGTTCCTGATGGATGCCAGGTTGGTCATGAGCCAGTAGTGTGCCCTGGTAGAAAGAAGGCCAATGGGATCCTGGGGTGCATTAAGCAGAGCGTGGCCAGCAGGTCAAAGGAGGTGATCCTCCCCCTCTACTCTGCCCTGGTGAGGCCTTACCTGGAGTATTGTGTCCAGATTTGGGAAAGATAGGGACCTTTTAGTATGATGGGTATCCAATGATAATCTTGAGATTACTAAGACAAGCATTTAATGAAATACAACTATGCTCATCCCCTGGTGAAGCCTCACACGGAGCATTGTGTCCAGTTCTGGGCTCCCCGGTACAAAAAAGACAGGGATCTCCTGGAAAGAGTCCAGCAGAGGGCTACAAAGATGGTAAAGGGCGTGGGACACCTCCTTTGTGAGGAAAGGCTGAGAGACCTGGGGCTGTTCAGCCTTGAGAAAAGAAGACTCTGAGGGGATCTGATCCACATCTGTAAATATCTAAGGAACAGGAGGCAAAGGGATGAGGCTGGACTCTTCTCTGCAGTGTGTGGCGATAGGACGAGGGGAAATGTCCACAAACTGAAGCACAGAAGTTCTGCACAAATGTGTGTGGGAACTCCTTCCCAGTGCAGTGACGGAGCACTGGCACAGGCTGCACAGAGAGGTGGTGGAGTCTCCTTCTCTGGAGATGTTCCAGACCCGCCTGGACACCTGCCTCTGCAACCTGGGCTAGGGAGCTGCTTGGGCAGGGGGCTGGACTCTGTGATCTCTGGAGGTCCCTTTCAACCCCTACAGCTCTGTGATTCTGTGGTTCCCTTCATACGGTGGGACACTGCTATGATATTGAGACTTCTAGGCCATAGTGGAATTAGGATGTTCTAGAAAAAGCTGACAGAGACAAAGCAATTCTTAGCAGAGTAACCATCAAATCCTTTTAAAAGGCACTTAATACCAGAACGGGCATATTCAACATTCCAGCTTTAAAGTGTCAGATGGTGTGCACACATTGAAAAAACTATTAGTAACTCTGAAGATGACAAACAAACAGTTCACAGCGAAAAACTCTCAGTTAAATCTGCTATTTCAAGTATGCTTTTTCCAGACAGCTTCATGCACTTCAGATACCAAAGGTGCAAGCAAGATGTGAGACATGCTGCCAGAGGTCACGTTGGAGTTGCAAACCCACATGAACCTTGTCATAGCAGTGTAATGATATTTTGCTATCATCATTTTCCTAAAGGAATTGTTAAGTAATATGTGCTCTTGGAAAAATGAATGTGAGCCCTAGCTACACTGATGTAACTGAAATGGTATCAGTTGTGACCAGACAGCAGCAGCTTATACTTCACATGAAAGTTAAGACAATGACACTCAGATACTTAAGCACTTGGGTTCATTATAAGGAGGGGAACAAAAAAGAAAAAGAAAAACAAACAAACAAAAAAAAACCAACACTAATTTTCCAAGACATTTAAGAGCCTTTTAAAATAACAGCCAGGAAAAATGACAGCACTGTGAAGGCTCTCTGCTTTAACATCTAGATATGATTTGGATTTCACACTACAAGAGGCTTGATCTGATCTGATGGGCTGGGTATTCCTGACACATAGGTCTGGCCATATTCTTTATCTTTGATATAGGGCAAATACACACTGATGCTCTCATTTTTGCCTTTGAAAACAGAATTCCTGAATTACTTCACGCTCTCAACAGTCCAATTAGAAGCTGACAGAAGTGGAAGAGAAATACAAACTCTGTACCTGCGTTTTCAGAGTGCCAGAAGTGGCACAGTGAAAGACGTAAGGGTCGTGCTTTGCTTTGCACAGTTTTGACCATCTGCTTCAAAGCAAAGTGTTAGATAACAAAACTATCATAAGACCATGTACTATCTGCCTCAAACCCTGGGTACTCTACCATCCCTCACTACAATAAGATCTTTACTCAGTTCTCCCTCTGAGAGAGGTGTTTTTTTCTGGTTGGGTTTGGGTCTTTTGCAGTGGTTTACTTTCATGCAAAGCTTACTTGTATTGACTGCAATACCTACTCAGAATGTTGTGAAAAGGGTTTTTTTTTTTTCCTCCTGTATCAAAAAATTACACACCTAACCACGAAGACCTGCTCAGAGATCCATTGTTAAGGCAATTGTTCGGACAACTCTGACACGAACTGGTCAGATACTCAGCTTACCTAGTTTGCCTTACTGACAACGTGTATTTTTGATAGTGGGTCTGCCTGAGGTGGCTCTTGAAAGCAGACTGAGTTCTACCAGTGGCTGAATCCAGCCACCAGTGTCCATGACCACGCTCTGTTTCTCAAAGGCCTTCTGGCGCTTAATATTGCTGAGCAATCTACAATCTTGAGCAGCTGTTTAATGGGCTTCACATCCAGAACGTGCCAATGGCTCTGTCAGGTAGCAGAGCCTGACCAAAGCACGTGGCTGGCTCAGCCTCAGTGCCTCATCCTCCTCACCCCTCAGAGTACCCAGGCTGCAAACTCAGTTATTAAGGCTACCTGACAACAAATTAGAAAAGGGTGTGGGTCACGCAGCACTGTAACCAGCCATGAGTCATGCTAATGGGTTATCTGTAGGTGGGACTGCCACTCTCACAGCTTGCTAAGCAGCACAAAAGCATCACCATGCCTACTACATTTCTTCTGCAAAGAACCTCTACTCTCTAGTCAACAAAAAATAATGTGAACCTAAAGCAGAGGACAATCAAAAAAGGCGATTCATGCAGAAACAGCCAAAATGCAAATGCATAATTGTGCAGCGGCTTACTGAGAGCCCTCCCTATGATTTTCAAGTTGATAACATAATTGGCATTGCTCCAGTGTTTAATTATACTTGATCATTCTTGAAACTGGTGAATAACTCAGTATAATTTAAATGTCTCATGACTCAAAAATTTACCAGCCTGAAGTGAAGGAACCGCATCAGGTGCTCAGATTCATGAAGGAACTTGAAAATAGCCCCCTCTGAGTGGGCCTGTATCCACTCAACCTTTTCCAGCATAGCTATTATTGCTGGCAATAATGCAGCCACTCAAAGACCAGTGGAAGAGTTAAGAAGATTGTAAAGTGAGAAGTGCCATTTCATAACAGTTTATCTGGGGAATGCAAACCTCTTTGGACAGCTCAAGGGAATCAAGGCCATAACTAGTTATTGTGACAGTGGTTCACAGCCTGCCACATCACTAGCTGCTTTCCAATAACTTTCTGAGCAAAATCTTGAACAGAAAATACCTTCGAGGCGTGACATATTCTTATTCTTGACATATTCTTAGATATGAAGGGGGAAAAAATGTCGCTTGCTAGGGTGGAGTGAGTAGTTCAGAGATGTTGACATTGTTGACATTGGAAAAGGGTAGAGGTCAGCAGGACAGAGAAAGGGCTTGGGGATGTTGTCATAGGAGATTGCAAGGAAATTCCCAGTAGGAAGCCGTGGGGAAAACTTCAGATTTCTTTCAGAGGTTTAAGGGAAGGCCCTTCTAGAAAGGCAGTGTGCCAGAAAGCCCAGCTGAAGTGCCTTTACACCAATGCACACAGCATGGGAAATAAGCAGGAGGAGTTGGAAAACGTGATGTGCTTGGAAAATTATGATCTGGTTGCTATCACAGAAATGTGGTGGGATGAATCTCATGACTGGTATACTGTGATTGAGGGATTCAGGCTCTTCAGAAGGGACGTGCAGGGTAGGAGGGGAGGGGAATTTGCTCTCTATGTTAGGAAGTGGATAGGCTGCGGAGAGCTGTGTCTGATTAACAACCATGACCAGGTTGAGAGCTTATGGGTTAAAATCAGGGATCGGCCCACCAGACACCTGGTGGTTGGGGTCTGCTACAGGCCACTTGATCAGGAGGACCCTGTTGACATGGCCTTCTTCTAAGACAGGGGAGATTTAGGTTAGAAGTTAGGAGGAAGTCTTTCACTCAGAGGGTGGTGATGCACTGGAACAGGTTGCTCAGAGAGACTGTGGATGCCCCATCCCTGGAGGTATTCAAGGCCAGGCTGGGTGTGGCTCTGGGCAGCCTGCTCTAGTGGTTGGTGACTCTGCCCATGGCAGGGGAGCTGAAACTAGAAGATCTTTGAGGTTCTTTTCAACCCATGACTCTTATGAGTCCATCCATCAGCAAAGGAAGAAAAAAAAGATCTTCCTCTCTATTTACCAAACAAATGCTTTCTTGGAGCAGGCAAGCAAACATCAGAGCCACTCTATGGCCCCGAACTGACGATGTCATGGTATTAGAACCGTTAAACATTTATGCCTATTAAACATCTTATGCATCATGGAGATGGAAATCCTCCAGCAAATCTAACTATTAAAATAGTTAGCTTAAAATACTACCTTCTCCAGACAGTAAGAATGCCTCAGTGGGACTTGATAAGTGCTCCCTGACCTGCTTGATATAATATCCATTTTCCAGAGACAGGCTAACCCAGAACATCTGAGTTAACTGAGGAGCGTCAGCATATTTCTGCTGCTGATGGCCTGCAAAGTTGTTCTCCTGCACTCAAAGACAGGTTATGACAGGGCAGTAGTCTCTTCAGCCACCTCTAGGAAAAACAGACATTGATCTGCAGTTTCTTTTAAAGCATGAACACTCGCTTTGGGATAGAAGACATCCGATTACACTGGAGAGATCCATGAGGAAGGCTTGGTTTTGTACATCTAATTGTGAGGTAATATGATTCTGTTCCTTCACTGGAAAACCAACCTTCTCTGTCTAGTATCCCCTCTATTGTATTAGCTACTGCAGGATATTAAGTTATTAACAAATAAAACCATTTACCATTGCACTCTAATGGACTGAGCACATGCAGGAGGACGGGCAGTGATTTATACTGGGGACTTACAAAGCTTTATGGACTCCATTAGTGGCAGAATGCAGGACTACATTTTGAGCTTCCACATTTGTTCACATAAATACTTGTCCCTTCCTACCATATTTGTATGCTTTTGCTGCTGTATTCCCTAATGCCTCTTGGGAGCATTAGCATGCAACATGGCAAAGCTTCAGAGAAACCAAGAGAACTACTCAAGCGTGCAATTTAATATGGAGTGGTAAGCCCACAAACGGCCATAAAATGTTAAGCTTCATCAAAATCTAAAAAGACATTGTGCAAATACAAAATAGATAATGAACATTTCCCTATACTTACATGGCATTGCATGGTATATGCTGGGCCAGTACTGTCCACTGTCTCGCTTCAGCCAGACACGAACTGTCCTATGAAAGGAAAAACAAAACACACATGAGGAAGAATGAAAATGTAACTATGAATGAAAACAAACTGGTGATGCTGAATGCACAAGGCCACATTCAAAAAGAAATCCTTTCACAGAGAAGTAACATGCAAACTCCTACAGCAGGCCTACACATCAAGCACACATGATGATGAGGGTACCACGCAGTACGAAGCTGAACACACCTACAAGGCAGCCTCCTGGCAGCCTTCCTCTGCTTGGTCAGTTCAGAGCTGCTGCCTTTAAATAGAGGCAACTAGACCTTCTGCAGCACTCCAACACCTCCACAAACATACCAGCAGTTTCCCTCCACTGGAAAACCTTCCCAGTCTTTTGCTTTCTCACAGTGGTATCAGATTTGCAGCCCTGTCACTCTGTCAGCATGCAGCTCATCCTTGCCCATTGCACGCGAGATGTTTTTCACTTGTGTCCTGAGTCAGTGATGTGAACTGAGGTAGAAGCTGGGTCTTTAAATATTTATTACTTCAGTCCTTGGTATCATTTGCTTCTTCAGGTCCAATCTCTAAAGGTTCTTACTGAGGCTCTTTTCCAACTTCAGCTCATCATCTGATTTCATCAAAATATGCGTAGTGTCACTAGCTAAAACAGCTGGCAGCCAGGCCTCAATTAATCTCAGCAGTCAGCTCCTGTTTGTTCCTGCACATCTCACTGTCATCCGGATTTCAGCCAACTCTTACCTGCCTTAGTATTCTATGAATCCTTATCTCCAGTTTTAACAAGTGAACTTTTCATATAATTCTGTATTCCCTGCTTTCCTGATTTACACTAAATGTATTAACCTTATCTAGAAAACTTAGTTATCCAAGACAGCATCTTGGATAACTAAGCATAACTCATTTTCTTCCATGCCAGGCATGTCTATTTTTCTCCACCAAAGATACCATGTGATAGTATATACAAGAGGGGTCTAAAAAAAATATTGTCGAATATAAGCTTTATTCTCTAGCAGCAAACCTAAAACTTGCAATAAGAAAATACACACCCAACAAACAACGGTGACTCTGTCCAATTAATGAAACATGGAAATAAGGCTTAAGGAGAGGAGAACCTGGTAATAACGTTACAACTTTACCACAAAGAAAATTAAACGTGCTAGCAAAGACTGTTAACCAAGCTGTGTTGGAGAAAAAAAATCAGTTTTATGCTTACTTAAAAAAAATAATGAAATAAATGGTGGAGTTTCCTTGCTAAGAGTGAAAGTACTTTTACTAGTGCATGCTTCTTCTGGAGGTACATACTAAGTTCATTTCATTACAGAGTCAAATGTATTCCTATTCCATTACTGCTCACACAAACTGAGAAAAAAGCATCGTAAGAGCAGATGTTATCTGAAGTGTCTGAAAGTGAAAATAATCAGCAAGTCTGCTCATGTAACTCATTACAGAAATACTCATCTCCCCAGTAATTCATTTTAAATAAAGTAAAACAAAAGGTCTTGTAAACAACTTATTTTTACATTAAGGACGATTACTACACCTATCTCTAAAGCAACTATTCAAAAGCTACGTTAAGCATTATAAGACTTCCAAAATCTACATATAAGCAGACACAGAAGTGCAAAAATCCTTACATCTTACAACTTCCTTCTCTTAGATCTCTGGACTACTGAAAGGGAAAAAACTGACCTCAGTTCATAAACCTTTTCTGGGTAATCAGCATTTCTCTCCAAGTAGGCTCAGGCTGAAGGACCAGCAGCTGAACATGAGAGAAGCCCTCAGAAAAGAGCATCTTTTTTCAGCTGCAGTTCTGCACATCTTTGTGTATTTGATCTAATATTTCCCACCAGATGTGAAACACAGAACTTCTGAAGCTTGTAAAGAATTCAGAAAAAAAAATGAATGTGAATGAAAACTTCTAGAGTTATGGTTATACAGCACAAAGAGCACTTGCTGGCTGCATGGTTATTGGATGGCAACCCAGCACACATCCAGGTCAGGATCCATTCTTCAGCTGCTCTGGAGCAATTGAGTTGGCATCACCATGGAAATGAATTGCCCCTTCATTCTGCTGTCAGTGAAGTGGCTTGGAAAGATTTTTAGAACCTATCAAAACAATAAATACTCTTCCACTGCTTTCGAAACAGAGATTGTTTATTTTTAAATGAGATAGGCTACACAAATACAATCCTACCATGCACAAAACAGATGGGGGAGGGAAGGACAGAGTACAACCCTGCCGAAAAGGACCCGGGGGTGCTGGTGGATGGGAAGCTGGACATGAACCAGCAATGTGCCCTCACAGCTCAGAAAGCCAACCCTATCCTGGGCTGCATCCAAAGCAGCGAGGCCAGAAATCATGGGAGGTGATCCTGCCCCTCTGCTCTGCGCTGTGAGGCCTCACCTGGAGTACTGCGTCCAGATGTGGAGTCCTCAGCACAGGAGAGACATGGAGCTGTTGGAGCGTGTCCAGAGGACGGCCACAAAAATGATCCAAGGGATGGAACACCTCTGCTATGAGGACAGACTGAGAGAGCTGGGGCTGTGCGGCCTGGAGAAGAAAAGCCTCTGATGTGATGTGAGAGTGGCCTTTCAGTATCTAAAGACGGGCTGTAAGAAGGAAGGGGACAGACTCTTTAGCAGGGTCTGCTGTGACAGGACAAGGGGAAATGGTTTTGACCTAAACGTGGGGAGATTTTCATTGGATATAAGAAAAGTTTTTTTACAGTAATGGTGGTGAGACACTGGAACAGGTTGCCCAGAGATGTGGTGAACACCCTGTCCCTGGAGACATTCACGGTCAGGCTGGACAGGGTTCTGAGCACCTTACCTACCTGTGGTGTTCCTGTTGGACCAGATGGCCTTTACTGATCCTTTCCAACTCAAAAGTTATGCTATGCAATGCCGTGCTATGCATACTCCAAAGCACAAGGCTTATCCAAAGACCAAAGCCTGCCCCATTGCAGTTCCTGCTCTTTGGATAGGGGTGGAGGTTGCCAGCATTAACATGACATGGTTAAAAATAAAAACACCCCCTTCTGTCAGCAGTCCTAACCACAGATTTGCTTTAGTACAGTTACAGAGCAGTTTGCAAACAGGAAAGGGAACTATTCAGGAAAATTCTATAAAACTCAAAGCCAGCTAGTTATTTGTCAGGCAATGGGAAAAGAGTTTAGTTTTATCCACGGCTACCGCTTTCTGTGAAGTTTTCTGCATGCACATTTTCCAACCATCGGTATTTTATATTTTATCTTGAAACAAAAACAAAATGAAAATGCACCTGTTCCTCAGTATAAAATAATGGACAATTCAGAAGTATTCAGAAGCCATGCCTCTCTGGGAACTAAATAACTGGACTGGAAACAGCAAACTCTTTATCTGCTGTCATTAAATAAACATGACAATAGTAGTATTTAAAATCCAAGCACAGCACTGACAATTCTACCACCTCTAACAGAGATACACTGTCAGTAGAAGTAGGATAAAGAAAGATATTTAACAGCGGCAGTAAAGATACCACATCAGTACAGCCCATCACCCCAGAAACTCTTCAGGCACTTTCATGGCCCAGAGACACGAAGAGATGCCGGCTCTTGTCTGTTATGATACAAGCCATTCCTGGGATCTTCTGAAAGAATAAAAGACCTTTCATTTCAGGGGCAGCTTGTGAAGCAGCATGGAGATCAGTTACAGTTTCACTTCTGATCTATTTTGCAAGCAAATGCACGAAAATAAAAACCAAAATGGGAACTGATTTCCAAACCAGCCTGTGTTTCAGGGAAAAAAAAATGATTTTAATGGCTGAGAGCCAAAATCCCAGAAGTTTATATTCCAGACCCTCACCCTATATCCATTGGCAAAAAAAAAAAAAAAAAAAAAAAACAATAAAAAAAGCCTAGACCAAATAACCCAAACCAACAACACTTCCAGCACCGTTCCAGCGAAATTTATGATTATTCCTCTCTGGCTCATCCACTGAGGTCCCCATGAAGGCTACCATACAAGCTTGATCTGCAGGAGCCATGCAGTACTGGGCATATTTCAGGTTCTACCTCATTTTCAGTGATTGTGTTGAACAAACATAAAATGTAAGTTGAAATCATTACGAGTTTACTAACTCTACTCTTGCTGAGAGTATGATACGGTGTACAGTCATTCGCCACTGTCAATGTGCTCTGGGTCCTCTCATAATAAAAGAGCAGGTTGGGTTTCTAATATGTAATGCAAGAACTTCTGGCTCAGGAAAACAGGACAATGAGTGGATGAAAGTCAGAATTTCAAAAAACTGGCTTTGTTTCAGGCCTGTTTTAGAGCTTATCTCAAAAGTCGTTACAGGAGTGCATGTCAAGAATTTCGAGAGTCTTTGTTGGTGCAAAGAGTAGGGCAGGGGGGAAACATCATGGGGGTTCAGCCATGGACTTCTTTGACCATCCGTAATGCATGTGATTTTTTGCTACCTTTGATTTTTCACTTCACTAAATCTAAACCATTGTAACAAGCCTTTACTTTTCATCATCTTCCCCAGGAATGTCTCTTGCCTCAGCCATTCTCAGGATCACTAGGTACAGTTTGTTGCCAAGCATCAGCACAAGATCCCACAAAAACTGAAGTACATATGCTTGATAAAACTTTTGATCATAAACAGTCTTATTTTGAGGCTATTCTGAGGAGACAGGGAATGAGCTATGCAAGAGCTGCATAAATTAAGTTCAGGAGTTAATGACCTCCCAAAGCGCTCTGCTAGTTCCTCTCTCCCCTTAGGAGGGGCACAGTGGAAGAGTCTAGGAATTAAGCCCAGAGCTGAGGACCAAAAGTCACCACTACAGAAAAACACTGTTATCTGGAGGTTACTGGCACGAGGGTCAAAGTGCTGAGCTGCCTCAGGTCTTCAGCAGCCCCACAGAAGCACTGTAAATCACATATCATGTGAAGCAGTGCAGTGATTACACCACATTCCTGCATAAATGCTGTTGGGAGGCTAATTTTATCCACAGATGCAGGTAAATGCACGGTTGTAGTTCTCTGTGAGCATCAACCTACAGCTTTGGAAGCTATTTAATATCACATTAAAACTCTTTCCCAGCAAACTTTCAAAATTAATTCCCTCAGGAAGACCTGGGCATCCATCTCCCTTTCCAGGCCTTTGGGAAGAAACAAACCGATTTCCATCACTCCCATTCACCCATGGATTTCCCCCACAAGCATCCCACTGAATTTCCTTCCAGAACAGATGAAGTTTCAGTGCTTCTTGCACTGAACAATTTTAGTTTGCATTTGAGAAGCATAAACACACAACCTTTTGAAGGTAATCGGATTGCATACTTTAATTATTTAAATCCAATCACTTTCACCTCCTTCCCACATTCAAGCAGCTAAGTAATGGAAGATCCCCATTAGATTGGAACTGAGGCCTGCAATGCAAAACACAACTCAGTGGAACCACACTAAAGGTACCTAGTGTATCAGTGATTTGCAGGAAAGCAACCCTCCACCTCCCCTCCATATTCCCAGTGAAATAAATGAGCAAGACTATTAACCAGATCACCAGCCTGCTCCCATGCTGCCCTGTAGAAACATCTGTGCAGGGGAACACCTTTTTCTTTTGTTTTCCAGAGCTGGTGTAGGCTGTCAACTAAGTCAATGATCAATTTTGTCATTTATGCATACTTAATTCTACAGTTACAAAAATTATTGCACAACAAGTGCTTTTAAGTCTACATAGTGAAAGTTAGATATACCCATTTCAATATACACACCATCAGCATTACATTTCTAAGAAATAATATTCATATACGGGTTACAGAAAAATATGGATGTTTGATCCCAAGCAGTAAATGAAGTGTCTATTGGGGAGTCATGACAAAAGTGAATGACAATGTGATGGGGCAGAAAGCATTCCCTCAGTTTTATTCTTAATTCACCCTCTGCTCAGAAACGATATCATGACATCCATGAGAAAGGCATAAGACCTGAGAATCACAAAGAATCACAGAATTGTAGGGGTTGGAAGGGACCTCCAGAGATCATTGAGTGCAGCCCCCTGCCCAAGCAGCTCCCTAGCCCAGGTTGCACAGGTAGGCGTCCAGGCGGGGCTGGAACGTCTCCAGAGAAGGAGACTCCACCACCTCTCTGTGCAGCCTGTGCCAGTGCTCCGTCACTGCACTGGGAAGAAGTTCCCACACACATTTGTGCAGAACTTCCTATGCTTCAGTTTGTGGCTATTTCCCCTCTTCTTATCGCCACACACTGCAGAGAAGAGTCCAGCCTCGTCCCTTTGCCTCCCGCTCCTTAGATATTTGCAGATGTGGATCAGATCCCTCTGAGTCTTCTTTTCTCAAGGCTGAACAGCCCCAGGTCTCTCAGCCTTTCCTCACAAGGGAGCTGTTCCACGCCCTTTATCATCTTTGTAGCCGTCCACTGGACTCTTTCCAAGAGATCTCTGTCTTTTTTGTACCAGGGAGCCCAGATCTGGACACAGTACTCCAGGTGACGCCTCACCAGGGCAGAGTAGAGGGGAGGATCACCTCCCTCAACCTGCTGGCTGAGAGATGAGCATGGAAGAACAAAGCTTGCAAGTAATAAAGGGATATGGAAGAATACAAGAGATCCTGGCTCGCAGTCATTGCCTTAGGCTACAACCTATTTTTCAGATAAAAATTTCCCTTGGTAAACAATATAGTGCAGCATGTAGTAAATAATGTATTCACTGCAGGGAAGGATCCCACATTTCCACTTTCATAGGATCATGCCTTCTCTCAGCATTATGATTTTTGGGTGTAAGGCATGTGTGAGAGTAAATTGAATCCTGAACTACTTGACCTTTTCTTGAAGGACATGTTATGTATTAAACAGAGGATAACCATCTCTTGCAGATATTTGAGAATTTTAATATACGCATACCAGTAATAAGGTTCTGGCCACTGAAAGACAAAGAGAGCAGAAAATGCAAAGGAGTTGGTGGTATAGTTCATAAATTCAGTAAGACAGTTATCTAACATAATGCAACACTATAGGGGAAAATCTGCTTCTATGAGCTTTTTTTTTAATTTATTTTGAGAAAATCACTGATAATATCCTGACACAAAAGACCTCCTTACTATGAACTTTCTTTTCATTTAATCATTCTGTTTGTTTTTGTTTTCTGTGCAGAAAAAGAAAAGCCTCATATCTGTACTGTACAGGTAAGTTCCTTAGCCAACAAGCAAGTCACACAAAAGGCTGTAGATGCTGAAACACCCTATGTAAAACAGCTGGGCTTTGTTTTTCAGATAGCAATGAACAATCAATCCACTGTTTTTCCAAACAAATCAAAACCTCTGCTTGGAATTTGTTTGGCTGCTCTGCATCAAGATGCTTCTGGAAATGCTGTCCTTGGGATACCAAGGAAGCTCTGCAGAGGAGTACCATTCATGTTCACCCAGTTTCCTACTGAACTGAACCCTGATTCATGGGTGACAGTTTTCCCTCAGCTTTTCTGCTCGTTACTGCTTCATTCTGAGGGCAGCCTGACTCACAGATGTCCTCACACAAATCCGACTTGCTTTAGTCTGCCAGAGACTAGAAGCTCTGATCAGGAGGACAGCAGGACGGTTGGTCTGAATAGCAGAACAACTTTGGCTGGGGTGTTGAGTACTCATCTGAGAAGGAAAGAAGCAAGCCCAGCAGCTTTAGTGACAGCAAAAAAGGACAGAGAACTAGGCAAAGCAGAACATATCCAATCTAGTCCTTAAGCGCTTGTTTTTCAGCTGCAAAGGGACTGCAGCCCTAAAGTGCCAGGCAAGGTGTTCTCAGATTTTTTCTTCTCATGCAGACTGAAGAGAGCCACCTGAGGTGTGAAGAAAGCTGAAAACTCTGTATGTGTAACTTAGAGATGATCTGACACTCAAAGGCTTTAGCAGACAGTCACAGTTTGTCAAGTCAGTATTCCCGTGGGGGTCGTGCCCCGGGATGAAAATGAACACAAGTGAATAGAAACTCTTTTCAAATCGGTATTTCAAGTTTGAACATCACACTCGAAACTTCAGATTTTCCTATTAAAAAAAAAAACTTTTCAAACATGCGGTACCTCTTTACACACAGGCACTCCTTCCATACAACTTTCCCTCCCTTTAGTATTCAACTTTTTTGTCGTGCAAATGTTGTCACGTTTAAGGCTAGTGAACTGTTAATTTCATGGCACATCCTTCTGCTTTGTGTCACAAGACTGGAAGTTTCTGCTTTCTCTACTTCCTACCCGGGTTGGTTGTTGTGTATAGTCCTATAATTTCTTACATGCTTCCTCGTTAATGTAATCAATCTTTCCAGCCTCTTGGGAAAGCTGTTCTCCCTCCTTGTCTTCCAATCCCTCTAATGAGGCAATATCCTGTCTGAACCAACATCTTCTGTATCAAATACAGCAATCCAGACTCAGACGAACCCGACGAATTGTAAGAGCATTACATTCTTCTCTTCATCCATCTTGCCCCCCCTTCCAATTTGCGTATTTGACAGCAGATGTGCATGTTTTTTTTTTATTCAAACTGACACGATTAAAAACTTACAAAACACGGATGAAAGAATAAAACGTATTTATCAACACCAGATTCTCTGTACAGCACACTGCAATCCATCTACTACATTTTACTGCAGTTCTTCCCATCTCCCTGGACCCCATTAGTTTCTCTGCTAATTTGGGTAGCAGATCGGCCCAGACATCATTAGGCTGGCAGGGAGCAGGGGATTCACCAGCTACAATTCCAAGGGGCAATCCTAGAATCACATGATCCTGGCAAGAAGGTTGGGAAGAAGCTAATAAAAGAGAGCAACGGGCAGAAGAAATGATATGCCAGGGAAAAGCTCGAGGGTACATGTCACATTTTCTCCTTGGTAAAGGTGAGACCAGAAAGCCCAGTCTGTGACATAAGCACGGGGAAGGCACAGGACCAACTCCATTCTCTGATATGGAAACAAATACCCCTTAAACCTGTGAAATGGTGCAACATATCACAGCGTACCTTTGCAAAGACATGTGGAGGAACAGTGTACTGACAAGAGACCACTGCTTAGGCAGCTGTTACCCATTCACCAAATCAATAAAGTCTGCAGCAGCTCCAGTTCAGTTAACTGACTGCTACCTTATAAATAACTAATGCTTAGCAGTGACGGACAGTATCCTGTCTGTGGCAATACCACTAAATATTAAGGCCTCTCTGCATCTTGTTACTACTCTACTACTTACTGCACCTTGTCGCTACTTTACCTTCCTGACTTATTTTTTTCTAGAGGGTTACAAAAGAAATCCTCTGCAATTCAGGTCCAGATGCTGTCTCTGCTTGCATTCTCCAGATCTTTGTTGCTGCCATTCATTGGAGAAGTAGTGGTCTTATCTTGGGAGAAGCAGATTTGAGGTCTCAAGACAAAATCAGCTCTGAGGATCAGCTTCTTTGTTTTGCAGCCCCCCACATTTAAATCTTATTCCAAGCTGATATAAAAGGCAATATCTTGAAGTTCCAAAGCAATACTTTCTTACAAAGCCATGCTACTAACTACAGCGATACCAATAAAGATATTAATATTCATGAACTCATCAGAATCAGGGACTAGAGGCAGAGCACTCCAAAGCAAGGACTTTTATCTTCATTGCTGATTTAACTCCTAAGAAACTACACACTTTCATGGGATAGCTGATGTGCTTTTTCCCACTCTGAATAAAGTCAGGATTCCTCACCAGGAAGCTTACTTTCAGAAAGATTATTTACAACATGTCCAAAATCAGACAGATAAGTACTTTTAAACCCACTTAAAAACACTGAAAGCTGACACATATAGATCATAACAGATGCAGACTACTTCATAACACATACCACAGAGCTGCCCTGCAGCAATGCAGCGCATCATTAACCACACAGACCCATTGCAGGCAGCACACCTCATCCATACCATGGTCAGGAAAGTGCCATGGACAGGAGGTAATGGTCTCAAGTTGCACCAGACTAAGGCTGGATATTAGGAAAAATCTCCTCTCAGAAAGAGTGGTCAGGCAGTGGCACAGGTTGCCCCGGGAAGTGGTGGAGTCACCATCCATGGAGGTGCTTGAGAACCATGTGGACGTGGCACTGGGGGATGTGGTGAGTGGACATGGTGGGGATGGGCTGGTGGTTGGACTGGATGATCTTAGTGGCCTTTTCCAACATTAATGACTCTAGGATTCTATGTTATTTCTATTAACAAACAGTAGAGATTAGAAGCACTTCTTCTAGCAACAGGAGAACAATCTGTGTGATTTTTTTTTAGGAAAGGGTAACTTGGTGTAGAGCAGGATAAACCCACAACACACACCTTTGGGTCAAGAAATATTTTCACAGTGGCTGGAGTTACATCCAGAGGTGTTGCATGCAAATGAATACAGCTTTTTCCAAACTGTTTTATCAGAGATGTTGCCTTCCAGTAATAGACTACTAGTTAACACAGGCATGGCCTGCGAAAAGAAAGTTGTGTAAAGTAGTGACCTCAGTCTATTTTTTTGAGAGCCATTAAAACCAGAGGACGGCAGCAGACTGAGGCAGACCTGAGCCATCACTGACCTTGATGGAGGACACCAGATTTTAAATGGTAATTCAAGGTGAAAGCCAGCTAGAGACACTGGCCAAGTAAATCCTAAAGCATAAAATCAGCTCAAAGCATTTGCTGGGGTAAAAATGAGCTGAGAGAGAGGTAAAGGCAATAAATAAGGGAAAGGTCTTTCATGATTCTGCTGCCTTGCAGGCTCAGCACTGCCTGAAAAATTAGATCAGATTTGCAATTCTAGCTCAGCTATTCACAGGTCAGACAGGATTGCTTCTTAAGGGAGGGCATGGGGAAAAGGAACAGCCTCTTCTGCAGACAGCTAAGTACCATGCAAGAAGACTGACAGGATGTGCCCAGTTATCTCAAGCCATACAAAATGCTTCATACAAGCTAAAATACTCTTTTGGTTTCAGAATCCATGCATGTTCTGCTGTGTCAAGCAATTCCTGCTCCCACTCTTCTGTTCTGGCAGTTGAGACATGATGAAGACATCCAGGTGGAACAACCTGACAGCCCAGGCAGTCTCTGCCACATTACATAATGTGAGTGAGTTCTTCTATTTATCAAGTAAATACAAAGAGCTTTGGAGGGAACGTACACAATCCATGAGTATTTATCAAGAAATGTAAACTGTTAACAGCCTTCAGTAGATTAAGCAGTTTACTTAACTTGGGGATGTCCCAGCTACTGAGCATCTGGAGGGAGGGAATGCAAGGGAGCTTGGGAAGTATTTTATTAACTTACTCAGAAGCCAGTGGGAGCTAAGCATTTTTGTAATCAATTCTTATTACAGTTGAGGGGGCAGAAGGAAAGCATCATTCAGATGTTAGAGAGGACTGTCCTGTGAGTAGGATCTGGCCTCTAAAACAGATCAGCCAGACAGCTTACTCTAAATAATACCAATAAACAGCAACTGTAAGTCTATAAGGAAGACCCGAAATGGTTATGACCTTGAACACTGGTGTGAACAAATGGATTGTTCAGGCATTTTCATCATCTGCACTGCACAGTATAAATACATAAATGCAAGCTAACAAAGGCTCTTAGAAGTGTAACAGCCAGATCATTTAAAAAATGCACCTTTTCCTCTCTGACACAGCAATCTTTAAAATACTTTTCTCACATAAAAGATCAAGGTTTGTATTTACTTTTCCCAATTTTATTTTTACTTTTTTTTTTTTTTTTGCAGGAGAATTTAGTAGCTTTGTTTGATTGATATTTAAAGGAAAATACTTCTGCAGAAGGAAACAAAACCTCCTCGTATAGCAGCTATGTGCTAAATCAAAGCCACTGAGTACTAGGGATTTACATCCCAGCTTTCCCAGCGTTGACTAGTAACCTGTGTTTAAGACACATAGGCACCAAAGACAGTCCGTTATTCTCTTCCTTTCCAAATCAATCACTTAAAACCTTAGAAATATTTTTCTTTACTTCCATCAGTTTTCCTAGTCATCCCAGACCGGCTGCTCATCTGGCACCCTTCAATTTCATGCACATTTCAGTCACGTTGTTTCTCTACCCAAGAACTTTGCTGCGGCACTCCGGTTAGACAAGGGCTGATGATGATTCATGTGTCCTGCTAGGCTTGGTCTTTAAAGAACACTCATGCTGTTGCCAAGAACATAGGCTTCAGAAGTGTGTGTAGGAAAGCTGCAGATACTCCCTCCCTGGCATTCCAGTCCTCCTGGTCTCAGAAATGCAATTTAACCAGCAGCTACCAGAATATCAAGGTCATCCCTCTCCTTGGCAGTAGAAGCTTTCAGCATGAGTGGCAACCCCACACAACAGCAGTGGTAGCCCACATACCTGCTCCAGCAGCTGCTGTCCCCTCCTTCACCGAGTCAAATATGGTTTTGAAAAAATGAAGTAAAGGCAGATATTGACATTCTCTCCACATCTTCCCATTTAAACTCCAGTTTTCTACTACATGTAGCATCCCAGCCCACTCCCTCTTGCCCGAGAGGCATCACACCGTCACCAACTCTCAGTTACTCAAAACAGTTGAATGTATTTCAACAACAAGTTTAATAAAATTCATAAGTAACTCAGGAATTCTACAGAACCATAGAACAGCCTGGGTTGAAAAGACCTCAAAGATCATCTAGTTTCAACTTCTCTACCACGAGCAAGGGTGCCAACCACTAGAGCAGGCTGCCCAGAGCCACATCCAGCCTGGCCTTGAATGCCTCCAGGGATGGGGCAATAACCTCTCTGAGCTGCCTGCTCCAGTGCATCACCACCCTCTGAGTGAAAAACTTCCTCCTAACATCTAACCTAAATCTCCCCTGTCTTAGTTTAAAACCATTCCTCCTTGTCCTATCACCATCAACCCGTGTTCCCCATCTTGTTTATACGCTCCCTTCAAGTACTGGAAGGCGACAGTGAGGTCTCCTCAGAGCCCTCTCTTCTCCAAGCTAAACAAGCCCAGTTCCCTCAACCTTTCCTCACAGGAGAGGTTCTCCAGCCCTCTGATCAGGTCAGTGGTCCTCCTCTGGAACCATTCCAAGAGCTCTGTGTCTTTCTTGTGCCTCCAGGGTCTGGAGGCAGTACTCCAGATGGGGCCTCACAAGAGCGGAGTAGAGGGGGAACAATCCTGGCCACCCCCTTTGTAATGCAGCCCAGGATATAGTTTGCCCTCTGGGCTGCAAGCACACAGTGCTGGCTCATGTCCAGCTTCACGTCCACAATTACCATATATTGCTGGTTGGAAAGAAGATACTGGGTACTTCAGGAGATACACTGTTACTTCAGGCTCTCAGAAGGCTGTAGGCGGCTGACAGAAACAGCTAAACACACCAAGTACCTTTATCACCAGTTCAGAGGGTGCTTTTCTTTTTTTCATTTGCCCTTTTTTTTTTTTTTTTCGTTTTGGTTGGTTGGTTGTGTTTTTCCAGTTCAAACTGTCCCACTTCACTTTCACATCAGATGACTGCTGAATATTGCTAATGCTGTTAAATACCAAGGATATGCGACTGCTCCAAGACTTCATGCAGGAAGGAGACAGCCTGCCTTTTTTGAATTTCAAATTGATAAGACAGAGCCACCAAAAGAATGAATAAACAGGAAGGTGAGGAACAGGAGAGAGTGAGGTGAGATGAGCTGCATTACAGATGTAACATGAGTGGGAAGAATAAGCAGTATGTTATGAACAGGTTATACAGTACAAATGACACAAAGCCTGCGGTAAGGATGGCAGTGAGCATCTGTTTCGGTAACCTCGAGGCAAGAAAACCAAAACAGCACAGTGATCTGAAATAAGAGATTTATTCAAACTGAAGAGCAGGCTGAAGACAGACTCTTCAAACCCCAAGGCTACCCCCACACACCACATACTGGGATTTCTGGAGTACCAAGAAGGCTTTTTGCATGAGGTCAATCCATCATCAGAAGGAAGTGAGAACTCCAGCTCCATATTTTGATTTTATGACACAGTCTAGAGGTGACAGTCATGGTAGCAAAAACCCTTTCAACTGCACTTGACAACCAAGTATTTCACTATGTGTAACCTCTAAATATGTAACATGGAAAGTATTTCTTACATTAAGGCTTCTCCATAAAGTGCACTTGCAATTCACAAATGTGAGGTTCTTGCACTGTTAGCTGGGACACTAAATCCATTAGGCTTTAAAGGGATGGAAGGTGAAGAAAGTGAAACATCGTGAAAAAAGCATATGGAAAATTAAGTAACAGCTTAGTTAACAATAAGTAAACATGCAACAATTAAACTTGGTCCTGCTTAGAAAGCACTTGCAATGCTTCTAAACTAATCCTGGACAGGTAGAGAAAAAATCACCAGGATTCAGCTTCATAAGAGAATTTAAACGCAGTGACATCAGACGTGTAAGTCTAATGTATGTACATAGATCTGGTAACACTGTCCTCATAAAAGAAGTGATAAATGAGGCTCAGTAAACACAGCAGCTCAAGCCAACCAGTGCAAAATGCCAAAAAGCTGTGTGAAATCCCACAACCTCCCCAGACTCTGCCATACCACCAATCCTAACTTGGACTGCATGGGTATATGGATTCCAGACTCCCTCCTCATGACATTTATTTTCACTCCGCAATAAGTTAGCTGTAAGAACACTCAACTAGGAGGGCAAGGCAAGCTATGAGATCTCCTGAGCACGCAGGCATTGACATCACACTCCCTAGAATCAGGTCTCAAACAAATGTGAGGAAGAAAAAAAATATTAAATAAATAGTTGATGCTTGGTCACCTGGTAGGATGCCATTAGTCCAGCCATCCTCTTCCCAAGAGATCCAGAAGCTACCTGTGCCTGCTAAGATCTTATGACAACAATTAACTACTATAAAAACTCATCAAAGATCCAGCAGTTACTGTCAACAGCAGTTAAAGCTTAACTTCAAGAATGGATGTGCTCCTGTTAAACAATAATTAAATCATGCATTCTCTCATGTTTCCTCCCTCCACAAAGAAAATTTCCAATTCTATTTTCAGTCTCAGCAATCAACTGCCCACACCTGCTTACTTTTTTCAGATAATAGATAACCTTGCCAAATGGCAACACCATGTTGCTCTGATCTGTGATTTCTGGAATCTTATCGGTGTAGGTATATATAGGAGGAAGGGGAGCCAAAGCAGACATCTTGTTCTATTTATTTTCATGTCACCTGTATGCATACCTGATAGCTACTCATAACTTAAGCCTATTTGACTGCAAATCTACTCCTCCCTCTCTGGCTAAAATTGTTTCCATAAGATCTGATGCAAAGGAAGCAGAGCTGAACTTCTGTTTGTACCCAGAATGAGAAAGTACAATTTTGTGGTACAACAAAAGAAGGAGCTTTTGTAGAAAAACGTTATAAAAATGACAGTAAAACCACCGTTTCCTAGGTATTCAGAGTGCACATGATAATAAGGAAACTTTTTTGCTTTCTTGATTCTCTGACCTTAAAAAATGCAAGTGATCCTTCACAGAATCACAGAATCGTAGGGGTTGGAAGGGCTCTGGAGACCACCTAGTCCCACCCCCTGCTAATACACGTTCCCTACAGCAGGTCACACAGGTAGGCAACCAGGCGAGTTTTGAATACCACCAGAGACACTCCACAATCTCTCTGGGCAGCCTGCTCCAGTGCTCCCTCACCCTTCCAGTAAAGAATATTTTCACCATGTTTGTATGCAACTTTAGCCTATGTTCCAGTTTGTACCCACTGCCCCTTGTTCTGTTGCTGGGCACCACTGAGAAGAATCTGTCCCTATCCACTTGACTCCCACACTTCAGATACGTATAAGCATTGATAAGATCCCCAAAGTTATCTTGAGACAACTTAGAGCTAAGCAGAATAATTCAACACCATTTTCTTACCAGCAAATGACCTAGATCAGAGGATAATTTCACATAAATTATCCTGAGAACAGTTAAAATGATATTAAAAACTAAACAAGAAACTTTTCACAGAAAAAGCATAAACACAGAAGGTTCCTACAGCAGAACACACAAGAAGCCCAAGCTAGAACAGGTTCCTTCTTGAACTGTGAGGAAATTTGCAATGACTTTCCATGAAAGATGAAGAAAAGTCCAGCATTCCTCAACACTAGAAAGCCTAACTCAGAGATACGAAGCTCAGTTAACAATTAGGCCCAAGCTCAGGTGCAAAAGGAGAACGCAAATGTCATAGGCAGCACCATGCCAAAGCCCTCGAACAACAATTCTACATCCTACGTGTATTTCCTACTTCTGCTTCCTCTAACACAGAAGTGAAAGGCAAGGAATCACTACCACCATTCTGCCTCACATAGCATCTGTAGAGATGCTACTATTAACACCAATACCAGAAGCACTTATCTAATCTCACTCAGCAGCAGAACGTTAGAGCAAAATGAAAACAGTGATGAATTTACTGTTTAGATACTGAAGCAAAGCAAATTTGTTATTTTATCCTATTTTTACAGGAGACATATCAGTGTTATTTGGATGGGAGGTAGAAAAAGCATACTTCAATTCAGGATAGTTCAGTCCCTCACTCCTAGACTCTTCCCTAAAAGTACAAAAGCATATTTGTCTGGGAGTGAGAAGCAAAGAGGGGTTATCTCAACCACTGGTAGTCCACTGCTGAACATCACGAGAAGTAAGCAGGTCCAACAGCTGGAGGTGCAGCAGCAGCCACTGAGATCTGAGCAGAAAACCAGACTGCAGAGGCCGTGGGTGCCATCTCTTTGCTCCAGCTGGGGCTCAGCCCCAGGAGCAGTCCCTCAGGTCACTGACTGGCGTCCCACGCAGGAATGTGGCTGGGCTGCTCTCCTGCTCAGTACCGATGCCTCTGAAGTTCTGCCCTCCTCCAGACATCTGGTTCATCTTCAGAACATCAAATTATTTTTGTTCTCTAACAACAAAATTCCAGCTTTTTCAAACCTACTTTTACAGACCTCAAATTAGCAGAAGCGTTTGCTGACTGACCTGTTAAAAGGCCTCTACCTTGCTTAAACCAGGAATTCTATTTTTATTTTAAATCACAGAACCAATTTCTCATAAGCAATGTGATACCTCAACAACAGGGCCAGCCACATGATCTGGGTGACTTAACCTGTGAAATGAATCCCGATGAATTAATGATACAGGCCCGGGACAAGATTCTGGCAGTGAAGCCACCTGGCATTGAAAACAGTGACTGCATCCAGGCTGTGCACTGGGAATGGTCCCTGGTCCAAGCTAATTCTGTTCTCAGGCAGGCTTTGGGCTTGACACCAAGCAAACTGGCACACAGCACAAACAGTGCCTGATACCAACAGTCATGCAGTGCAGACAGACAGATTCCCATCTCAGTACATACCCTGGCTCTGTTGAATTTATTAGAGTTAGTCATTACAGCAACTGACCCTAGGCTCAGCTGTCTGTTTCTCCCAGCTGGTTTATGCCATTATTGAAAAGAAGGAACAATATTGATCTTGTTGAAGTCTGCCCTACATTTACAGTTATGTGCAATTTGGTGCTGATCTAGAAAAACTAGAAAGCTGGAACAACGTGGTATTCACTGTCTCTACTCAAGACAGCCCTACTTTCTAATTACTTTGTACCACAATAATATACCAAAGTGGTCCAATATTTTCCTATTCCTCCTCCTTCATTTTTATTAGCCTGAGGTCACTGTCAAGGTGTAAGCCAGTAACCCAGCAATTGAATAAACAACTTTGGCTTAAATACAGTTGTGACTTACAGCCATAAAGGGGAAAACAAAGTGAAACAACAACAACAACCCACAAGAAGTATAGATAATTGCCAGCATAATGCTCCTGAGTATCGCAACAGCTGGGATGCAAACCAGGACCCTGTTAGCAGACACACTGTACTTCTGAGGGAATAGCATTAACCTGAGGTGTCAATACACACCACTTTCTGAAATCACCCTTTGTACGTTTTACCCCACATACACAACACTCAAACTACCCGTGCCATTCAGATTTATTTATGATCATTTATTTACTTCTTCCACAACACTTTATGTAGAAAAATACTTTGCCTACATAGTTAATAGGAGCAGTTGCATAATTAAGAGACAAACAGCAATTATACTTCATATACTTCCATTCCTCCAGACCTGCTTACATCCTGTAAAAAGCAGATGGATATGTTCATTCCTGCTTCCTCAGAAGTGGGATTTAAGTCATCAGAGCTTTAGAAGGACAAATATAAGCAGTGACCGAAACAATGTTGTGGACAAAACTAGTTGTGGATGCAGACTTCTTGGCTTGGTTTCCTGTTAATGAAAACTTATTAGGGAAATCTTCACCAAGCTCACCTCTTATCTACCAAAGAACCCACTGGGAAGAAGGGAAGTGAAAAGTCCAAGCATTCTAAATCACAGAGGAGCTTTCAGAATTCAGATAGACTTGATACATTTCCAGGGATTACAGCATGCAATTTCTTTTTAAACAATCAGCACATTCATAACTCCTTCCTGGTATCTAACACGGGCTAGCCACAGCATTTGATAGAAAAAAAATGACTGGAAACCTAAGGATCGTGTCAACCAGTATTCATAGCATTGCTGGTTAAATCAAAAACCCCACCACTGCTTTCAAACATCTACTCCATATCCGAGATTTTGGATTAACAGGGATACAGGCTACTGTGGAATTTTCTACATTCTTGTTGGTCTTGTGCTCCCCCACCATGCAAGTAACTACAGTAAGAAAGGAGTGCAGAAAAGGGAAGATAAGGTGCCAAACAACAGCATCACAGTCCCACTGATATCCTCCAGAGCAATGTTTCCAGACGTTTAGTCTGGAGAAATCATGCTTGCAATGGCCCACTGTGCTCAAAGTGCTTCCTTGTCCAACCATGCTTTACGCCTTCATCTGCAGACTCGAAGCACTGCAGCAAGTTCTCCATCTTCTTCAGTGCTTTTGCTTTTTTGGCTACAAACAAATCTAACATCAACATGAATGTGAACCCGGACTTGGTTCAGTAAGTGTTTATATGGGACTGAGCTTATGATCCCCTCAAGTCTAGCAGAAACATTTACTAGCTGGTATTCTGGAAGCATTATCACAGATTCATCTATTCCCATTTGTTTACTGGCAGTTGCAGAAGTCAGTGAGAAGAGATTTGTTTATGAAGTCTGATTCATTTCCTGAGGGGAAGAGACTGCACTCTTCTAGGGAAATGGATTAGTGTCTATACGTTGTGTAATCTGCCCCTTCTATATAACGTACAGTGCTGATGACAGCGGTCTACCACGCATCAGAGCTGACATGCTGAAGCTAACTGCTCCCTCCTGCCTGGAGAAACCCAGCATATGTCTACTCCTAGCCGATAATGGCAGCTAAAACAATTTCAGAACTCCTATTACTTTTGACTTCGGATGCAATGCAGGCTAGAAAAATGAGGTACTATTAGACTTTCACTCTTCAAAAAGTGCAGGAAGCCGTAACTGCTAAGGCAGCACACAGTACAGATGGGGCAAGGCTCCAGTGGGCTGAACGCACGCTCTTGGAGTTTAACTGCAGACTCTCTGAAAAGAACATGAAATAGGGCTCTGTGGAACCAAATAAAATGCACCATTTCCCTGAAGAAAAAAAGTACCAACGTTTTAGTTCCAGTCATTTTTAAAAACCTTGGACCGAGCTGAAGGGGTCACAAAGCCAGAAGTGTCCATTCTGACTTCACAGGTATATTACCCTCTCCTTCGGCACCCTTAACATAGGATCACTTTATCCTTTTCCTTTGCATGCTTTTAGCACAAGCAGAAGCAGATACCAATAAAAACTCTGTTGTAGTGGCAGACTAAAATCAGTCCTTCAGCCCTTGGAAGCCAAATGCAGGGCTCTTCGAAGGCCCTTCCACCTCTCCTTTGGATGTTGGCCTGCAGAAAGCCAAGCACATGGAGGCTGCTGGAGCTGCTGAAACAAACACTCAGTTTGTGAGCCCAACAAGGCACCATGTGGGGGATCTTTCTTGCAGGTCATTTTTACTGCATTGTGCATGCTGTAAAACAGAAGGCTTTCAGAACATTGGTTTGAACCACACTTTGGATGCCTCTGTAGTCTACATTTTTGCCCAGAGAGGTTGTGGATGCCCTACCCCTGGAGGCAATCAAGGCAAGGATGGATATGGGTCTGGACAGCCTGGTCTAGTGGTTGGCAAACCTGGCCATGGCAGGGGGGGGTTGAACCTAGATGATTCTCTGAGGTCCTTTTCAACACAGGCCATTCTGTGATTCTATGATTTGCTCCAGCAGCATGGTGGGAGAGGAGACACAATTGTCCCTGTATCAAACATAAAAAAAAAACGAGTACAGAAATGAGAAGACTCTGCTTTAAAGATAATTCAAAACATAATGAAAATGGATGCAGATTAGTTAAAATAAAAGCTGTCATTTCCAATCCCAAGGCACTAAAATTCCTAAAGTTTCCAACTCACATAAAGGACAAGTACCTAATGAGGACTCCCTCTATAAAAAGACTTCATTTCATTACATTTTGCAGCTTTTGGAGATAAGAGGCAACCAGATGATATAACCAGGCAATCTCTTATAGATCCCTGAGAAATAAATGAGCCTAGAAACAACACATACAGGAATATACCTTGCAGAATATTGAGTCTGACAATATCTTCAGCCAGAATCTGTAAAGAAAGAAAGCTCGATGTACGCGTTCTCAGATAAGCATCCAAATTGGAGAACACATATACCAGATAAACTCTGCTCCACTGCTTCATAAAGGCTCAGCAGCAACCAGAATGAATGCACGACAGTGGGCTAATTTTCAGCACTCGCCTGCTTCATCTTATCTTGCATCACAATAAGCATACTGGATTTCCTCTCTTAATTACTTTTGTGTGTGTATATATATATGTATATAAAAACTATGGATAAGCTGAATAATGTGGAAGTAGGAGACTGTTGGTACATTTAAATCATGAAATCACTACATGCAGAGGATGTACAGCACCGGTTGATGTTCTGAGTCAACACTAATACTTCTTACCTCCCATCCTCTGGCATACATTAGCTTACACAAATTATGTTTTTGCTATACCTTATTACCTTTAAGGCTAAATAAAAGCTTCAGCATCACCTCAAAATGAGACCCTTCAATGCTTAAAAATGCAAGCTGTTTACTTACGCATTTCACAGTGCAGATGCACTGTCTGCTTAAAAATACAATTAGATCCTTATTTGCTATTATAAATGAATTTGTATCTGAAGAGAAATTCATCAAATTTGTACTCACTGCTGGAGGTGAAAAATCATCTTATTTATCACATTTAAAACACAGTGATGGAGCTTTCTTTGGTGCCTCTTGAAGAGGGTGCAACGCATTTGCTCTATCTTCTGCATGCAGAGAATGCAGCCTGGTGGCAAAGTAGACCAATTCACATTAGGACAGCCCTTTCTCAGATGTCTCTCTACAGGAAACTGCTATTACAGAGCTGCAAAGGTCAAAAGCATTGCCTTGTGGAACTGAATTGACCACCGCTGTTACTTCAAAAAGCTTGTTAAGAGCAATGATCTTTTATCTCACAGTAAGGAGGAATGATGCATAATAAAAAAGAATAAAAGACAGCTTTAGATCAAACTTGTCAGTAAGCTTGGCAGTAGAACAGCCATGCTTTTCTACCCAGGACTGTGCTTTGGCATCGCCTTAAATTCAGTGCTCAAATCCTTACGAGTTCCCTGAAAAACTTGATTTAAATGGAGAATCCACATGGTATGACAAGCAAAGCCCATATGTTCTAAGCCTGGCCAAGGTTAGTTACACAACACTATTTCCTGCAGTCTGACTAAGAGAAAAAACACCTTTTTTTTTTTTTTTTCTTTAACCCAGTCTCCACGACTGTTCTTCTTTAATGAGGATGAAGGCTGTATTTTGATCACCCACAATTTTTGCACGGCCTCATTTTCAAAGTTTATTGACTATCTGATACCCCAAAACTCTTTTTGACCATTATTTAGCTGCAATTTCAAGCCAGTGGGCACACAGAGAGTGACAGATACAGAATCCTAGGAGATGCATATGGTTTTGTGATTATGCAAAGCTCCCTCCCTGAGGGGCAGCCTTGCAAACCCCCCCCACACCCCTCCTACTTCTCCTTTTGCATAATTATTCTTCCCATTCTCCAGGCTTGCTCGACATTCACCCAACCCTGGACAGCATTTACTGCATTTTATACTTCATCTCATTAAGTACAAAGAAATCCATTGTGTTTTCTCATTCCTGGAATGACTGATGGGGACTAGCTCAGCTAAGCAAGCTGCCTGCCCCCAAGTGCTCACTGTCATCCAGCAGCCATCATTTCCCCAAACCACATGCAGACGGAAAAGAGCCAGGGGATTTTGCACTCCTATTTTGCGAAAAGCTTACAGTAGGAGCTACTGCAATTCTCATCAAGTAGTTACAGAGTTTTACAGAAGGCCACCTGTATCTGACAGGTGTGCGATGCAAGAACCATAAGCAAGGCTATTAAATACAGCTTCTGGTGAGTTTTGATGTGCACATTCTTTCAAATTCGAGAGGCTCAGAACGCAGAGATACACAGCAGCTATTTGTGCAAAAGCCAGCTTCTTTCCTGAGGGCACTGCCCAACTTGCATGAAGCTTTCAAAGCTCCCTAGCACAGGAACAGAGCATTATGCTCTCTCATACTCTCCTCCCCACTTGTTCTCAGAGATGCCAAGCGTATTCTGACTTGAGACTGTTACAAGCAGCATTTTGCAAAACAAGGAGCAGCAGGTTTTTGGAAGCACTCCGGCATCACATCTGAGTGGTTTTCCTACACACATTACTGTGTGCGTGGCAGCATGCAAAATCCTGTGCAGCTGGAGAGAAGAAAACTAAAAAAGGAGCTTGCCTCAGTAGCCCAATCCTTCTGGGCAGGTCAGACAAACTACTGACATTTTCCACAGTGCCACAATTTCATATGCTACTAGAGAGCTTCAGTCTGCTAACTGACCTTCAGTGAGAGGCCAGCCTCACTGAGCTATGAGCTTTACAAACATTGCAATTCATTTATTTTTAGTGTATTGAAGCCATTTAAAACTGAAGCATCACTACCTCCTTTAGACATAATTAGCTTTAGGAGAAAGACCAGCAGGTTTTGTGCAATAGTCCATTTTGAGTTGCATGCCAGCTCCGCACTGCACAGCCAGCCCAGAACCCCTGTTTGTTTTCCTGTCGGGGGCACAAAGAGGTGGCATTGTGCGGTCCCCTCTCCGCAAGGAGCATTGTTCAGCTGCAGAGCTGAAATAACTGCAGAGGACAGTCACTGGGCCAGACAGCGGAGCCCGTCAGATACAAGATGCACTGATGAAAAATGCATGTCAACAGACACCAGTGAAATTAAGTTGGGTTTAGGGATAAGAAGAAAGACAAGAACCAGTAAGACAGGAGGTGGATGCACAGTCCCAAAACTTGCTGCAACTCGAGAGCATTGTGCAGCTGCTGGCAGAAAATGAGGCTGCTGCAAGGCAAATGCAAGCTGTATTCAGCAGTTCTTGTTTGCTCATACAGAGGCTGTAAGATATGATACATGCATCTACACCTTTTGTATAATGGAAAACCTCTAAATCGGAGAGAGGATTAAAAACCACTGCATTTCAGACTAAAGGCTCAAGCACCTAATCTCCCGCTGCACTTTGATGCCTAACCACAGCACTGAAGCTGGGTTTTTACAAGCCATGGTCCAAGCCATACTGTCATATCACATTTTTGCAGCTGCCACCTTGCAGCTAAGACGAGAACTTAACACAGCTGCAGGAGCTGCATCCATTTGTGCACTGACCTACATGAGCCAGCAGTAGCAAGAGAGTGAAAAATCAGAAAGACAAGGCTGAATCCCTGTGCTTTAAATCTTTAAGTGACACTAAGTGCTCAGTGGAGAGTACCAGAAGGCAAGGTAAACACAGGCTTTGTCAGCCTTCAGTAAATCATCTCTTGATGGCACAAAGCAAAATCACTCAGTACCCCACAAACAGCTAAGGAGGGTATATCATCCCAACAAGTACTCAGCAAAACATTTTATGTACTAGTCCCAGCATTCTGGCATCTCAAAAGGATACATGTTAGTGAAGTCAGCAACAGTTGCTTTTCAACATCTGGAACGAGTTCTGATTCCATGAGGTTTTGGGCCTTCTCTCAGGCCTCTTGCCAACAATCCACTTCTCTCACTTGAGCAGCCAGCACTATCCTCCACCCTGAGCTTGGTTCCAAACACAGTCATCCACTTGCAACACATCCCATTAGTTGGAAAACAGAAACACAAACCCTGAACAAACAAGTTGCATCTGCAACAATAGGCCTCACATCTTTATGTTGTTTATGAAGGGTTCCTTCATTTCCACTCAATAATTCCATCAGCAACCGATGTTTTTAATCAAAGTGTAAAGAATCTTCAGCACAGATGAGTCTTTTTAACACTTCTAAAGAGCACCCACACCTTCTGCACTGCTGCTCATGCTGCAGTAACCTGGGTGTGAAATTACAGGCCTGGACTGATCAAGGCATAAACAGACACTTCTAAAATCATACCACCTGCATTTCTGCTGCAAGCCAACAGCCACACACAAAGCAGAATAGGCTGTCAGTGTTCAGATGAGAATTACAGACCCATGTTGCAACCACTGCTCTATGAAGCAATTGCTCTGCATCACTCCAGCACAGGAGAAGGGAAATCCAGAGTTTTCCTTTTGGGAGCATGCAGTTCCTCGCATCTTGCTTGGCTGCAAGACAGAGTGATGATCCCATCTCACTTGGGATGGAACTATATACTTTATGTCCTGGATCTGGACAAGAAAAGAACCACAAGGAACAAAAGATTGCTTTTGAGGTATTTCAGAGCAGAACGATCACACTTGACCCTGCTAGAATGACTGCCAGCAGATGCAAAAGCCAACTTCCATGATTTTTGTCACGTATGCACAGTCCCATCCCCAGTGCACCATTAGTTTATCAAAGACCAGACTTAAGCTACAGCAGACTCACTCACTTCCGTACCCCTTAAAAGCCCTTCTGATTAGCATGCCCAGAAGACAATCCCAAGAAAACAACACCTGCATTAAAAACCCCCAATCTGCAAAACAAACCAAGCAATAGAATTCTGTACAGTGTTCTCTATGTGAGACAAAGACATGAATATGAATATACATGACCAACAGCTGGGGCTCATTGCCACTTATGTTCAAACATTGATCCACACAAAGAAGCTGAGACATCCCAGCACAAAAGGACTTAGGATGATAGAAGAGAGTGGAAAACACAAAGGTTAGATTTAATAAGGGAACCCTTATTAAAAAAAAATGCAGAACTATTTCCTAGGGCATACAGTTTTCTGCTGCATTTTGTCTCCTTTTAGGAAACCAGAGCACGTGTTTTTTGAGACTAAACTAGAGGGGTTTTGACAGTTTCCTATTGTGAACTACGAAAACATTAACCTCCCATGAATACTTTAAGGAAAACAACTCTTGACTGCAACACTGATGTTTCCAAGGCCTGTAACATGGAAGTTAGCATACCTGCGAGGGCACAGACCAGAATTCATATTTATCAGGGAAGCTGTCTGCATCAGCATACTTCTAAGCTTCTCTCCCCTATAGCACAGCTGGTAGTACCATGAAAAGAAGGCTGGTGGCCTCCAGCCTGTCCCACCAGCTCTGCACGGCAGCACTGCATCAGCACACCAACACCCAGCTGAATTAGCACTCACATCCCTGGCAGGCTTAAGGAAGCACAAAAGCATGCCAGCAACAAGCCCTTGCTGGCAGCGAGAGCTGCGTGAGTTGGGATGCTTCTCCCGCCCCATCCCCACGCTCAGGTGAGATTAGTGATACTAAATCTCCAGAGCACAAAGGAGATATGTCCCAACTTGACATGCCAGTGACCTACTTTGCAGAAGTGCCCAACACCCACAGCTCCCTCTGAAGTCAACAAAAGACAAGGACACACAGCAGTTTTGAAATGGCAGTGCATGCTTTTAACAGAGGAAGCTGGTGAGAGCCTAGGGCCAGCTGTGCACATTAGGAAAATCCCATTTAGTTCCATGTGGAGAACTGAGGGCACTAAGTACTATGGATCCCTCAAGATGCATGTGTCTCTTTGGATGTATGTGTCTGTTAATTATACCCATTTGCTGCTAAGGAAAAGAGCACAGATGAAAGCTCATATCTTCCCTGCAGCTCACCTGCAATAGATAATATACACTCTTGGGTAACGAGTGCTGCTACTCGTTTAACCTTCACCTGCCTAGACAGGTGCATTCCTTTACAAAATATAAAATTACATCTTATCCCAACGTAGCCATCCTGCAAAGAGATACAGACTCAATCTACTTTGCCCTAGTAAGGTATCAGGGGAAGCAATAAAGACCAGAAGATAATGCACACTGTGTAAGTAATGTGACTCCAACTAGGAGCCGGAAGAGAAAATACATAGACAGATGATGCACACTGAAAAGAAACTAATTCTGCAGGTTATGTCAAGTTCAGGCAGTCTTCATTAATCCCATCTTTGCCTTTCTTTACAAAGAATCCCCCATACTCTGCATTATTACTTCATTTTCATTTTATTCCTGAAAAATACGTGCTACAAACACAAGCAATTCAGGGCTACATAATGCCCAGCTATGTCTGCAAGCTATAGCTGAAACCACTTCCGCAGTCTTTAAAACCCAGATAAAACCACTGGTACCACACAGAATACAGACGGGAGGCCAAGCTCCTGCTTTGAAGGATTTATGGTTATAGAGCCATATGATTCACTAAGGAACTCCTTAAAGCGGTGTCTAGCCATTGCGTATGTTAAAGTCTAACCTCACCATCGATGTGTCCAGTCACTAGCTACTAAACAGAGGAGAACAGTCTTCACTGTACTCCAGGATGACAGCCCTCCCCAGCCCAAAGCAAGCACCAGGAACGGTCTGTCCTTCATGCCACTCCTCAGCAAAAGTTTCAGAGCATCTCTCTCATGTAACCAACGCGTATCACAAGCTGGTGAGCTCAGCCAAAACTTACTTATTTCCCTGACAGACAGATAACATCTCCACAACCGGCCTTTGCAGTTCCCAGGAATCTCTCAAAGACCTCCACATTCCAAGGCCATTAAACAACAACCTTAACACTAACACCAGCAGGCACGTCCAAACAGGAAGGACCTCCAAAAGCAGTGGTGTTGATAGTTTGGTAAACTGTGCTCCAGCCCTAGGTACCTGGAAGCCTCCAGGCTGGATTCCCAAACTGCTATTCCTTCCAAAGTTCTAGTCTCTGAATCTTTTAATGACAATAAAAATGCTAACATATCTGGGAACTGAAAGAAAGAGCCATCAATGAACATCTTAATGCCTGAAAAAATAAAAGGCATGATCACAGCTTGTAGCACCTCCAAGACCCCACAACCCAGCCCCACGGTAGTGCCTTTAAAGAAAGCAACCTGCGAGCCTCCATATGCAATACCGTACCTCTCTTGCTTTGATAGAGCTACCCCATACCACCAGCAAAGCTTGAGCTGAGCCTCTGGCAGCACATTCAGCAGCAGAGTTGTTCACAGGGTTCAGCAGTAACAGGGCCCAGCTGGCCTTTGTTAGGGACTGGAAGTGGGAAGGAGAGGGGGTGTGCTCCTGCAGAACCAGTCAGTTCCGGAGTGAGAAACCCCCCAAGTTCTGCTTCAACACTGCTTTCTTGAACTTGGTATCTCTGGTATTCCTGAAGTACGGACCTCTCCCTCTGCAAAGAGGCACCAACTTGGAACACCAAGCTGTTCTCTGCAATCCATACCTGCTAAAACAGCAGGATCTCGATACTACGGAAGGGGAAAAGATCGAGTGAGAGATGAGCACAAGAGAAAATTCATTTCAGGAACATTTTCTTACAAATAAAAAGTTCTAGCTGAATTCAGCTGCAAAACAAGCACGTAAAAAAATGTAGAAAAAATAGAATTGTGGCCATGAAGTGCTGTAAAAGTCTGCACCAAGTGTCCTTTGTAGAGCACTTGTTCGAAGCAGCGCTTCTCCCCCTGCTACGAGGCACTTGGGGACCACGTCTCGGATGAGCTCAAAGCATCTCAGATTGGCACGGTGCACGTATCTGACAACTGGCTGGAAACTAACGCGCAGAGAGGACAGCGACAAGGTGAGAGATGCTGACAGATTTTGGGAAAGCCAACAGAGAAATAACAGCAGTCACCCCGCAGGGTGGCAGGCAGAGAGGAGCAGTCCAAGATGACCGTCGGGCTCGGTAAGAAAAAGAAGCTCCCGCGTTCAGGGCCGGCTCCTGGGGACGCTGATGCCCAGGAGAGCACCGAGAGCCGCCGAGCAGCCTCGGACACGCTCAGCCCGCAGCTCACGGCTCGGGGGACCGAACTGAAGATCTTATCGACGAGACACACGGTGCTTTAAACAACGACCGAGAAACACGGAGAAGGCGAACTGGAAGCGCTGCTTCAGCCCAGTCCCGGGGCAAGGTCAAGCCGCGATTCCCGCGCCGTGCCCGCAGCCGCCTCACCCCGCCCGGTACCTGTCCTCCGAGACGCTGATGACCCCGTCCTCCTTGGGCACGATCGCTGCCATGTTCACCACCTCCTGCGAGCCCTCCACTTTGTTGAGCAGGAGGGGCTTGCGGGTCAGCGCCTTGGGCTGCGGCTCCGCCGCCATGGGCGCCGCCGCTGCGGGAGGACAGACGTGCGGGTGCCGGGCAGCGCCGCGCGTCCCCCGGGCTGCCCGGGAAGCAGGAACCAACGCGGCGGCGGCACCGCCCCCGAGCCGGGCCCCCGAGGGGCGTGCCGGGCCGGCAGCGGGAGGCGGGGCGGGGCGGCGGGGGGGGGCAATGGCGGCCGGCGGCGTCGCCGCGTCGCAGCGCCCCCAGGGGCCGGGTCCGCCTGCGCCGTGCGGGGTACGGGTGCGTTGAGCTGCCCGCGAGCACGGGGATGCGCTGCGTGATGACAGCAGAAGTTTGCCTTCGGAGGTCGTCCCTAAAGGAAGTGCAGCGGGGCTCCCCCAGCTGCGTGTCAGCGCGCTGCCGCTTCTCACTCGCGTTTCCGAGAGGTCCCGAAGCACCAAAGCCAGCAGAAGAGCACTTAAGGTGTACGCCGAAGGGAAACTTTCATCGTGAATCTGGAGGGCTCTGGAAAACAATGTGGGGTGCCTGAGCTGTAGTCTTACAGAAGCAGTCTGCAGGCTGAAAAGCATTGTTTCCTTCCAGCTCTCGAAGGGAGTCTATAAAGCAGGAGAGGAAGAGAATATTTACACGGTCTGATAGTGATAGGAGAAGTAGGAATGGCTTTAAATGAAAAGAGGGGAGACTTAGCTTAGCCATTAGGCAGAAATTCTTTACTCAGAAGGCGGTGAGGCCGTGGCACAGCTGCCCAGAGGAGCTGTGGGTGCCCCATCCCTGGAGGCACTCAAGGCCAGGTTGGATGGGGCCCTGGGCAGCCTGAGCTGCTGGGTGGCACTGCCCACGGCACGGGGTTGGAACTAGATGACCTTTATGGCTCCTTCCAACTTAAGCCACTCTATGATTTCAAGTGTAATATTAAATTTACCCACAGTAAGATGAATAGTGGTAGTTTTCTGACGAAAAAAAAAGTAAAATCTAAGCCAGCAAAACAGCACACCTGCCTCTCCTCAGAAGAACTGAGCAGGCTTACGAGTTCAGTAAAGAAAGAACTGAAAACTGAACTCAAGCTAACGTTTAGGAAACTGAATGTGTTACGCTAAACAAGCAAGCGGTATCTGCAGGATCAGAGAAGCACCGAAGCTCTGCTAGACTAAACTGCTTGGAGTTCACAAGTGTACTGTAGGGGGAAAGGTCTGGTAGGCAACAGATAATGGCTTGCAGGAAATGAATCTGCAATCTCAAGCTATTTCCCAGAGGATGTATGATCACATCAGATAACATCCCTTTCTCACAGTTCATAGAAGGGAAACTACTACCAGAGAAGCAGAGATGCAGACCACGCCTCCTACTACTGCAGATGACCCTCAAGTTCTAGGCTGGACCTACAGCCAGAAATGCTTGCCTTGCTACTTAAGGTGATGCACAAGGTATTCTTTGAAGATGTTGATATAACGGACAACTTTCAGAATGGACGTATATCTTCAAAAACGTCTTCTAAAACTGAGGTCTGAAGAAACCTGGCAAGGGCTGCTCCCTTTGCAGTTCGTTTGTATTCAAGACTTGGCACTATGCATTGTTCAGAGATAAGAGGGGGGCTGAGTATATGCTGAAGGCACTGTGCTGCAGAGAGACATACAATGCTTTTTGCCCAGCAGACTCTTAAGGAAATGAGTAAGGGGGAAAGGAGTGTTGTAATAAGCAGAGACATGGTTCACAGGATCAGAAGTAAGTCCTATGCATCTTCCAAATCAGCTGGATTTCTTTCTTTTTTTTTTTTTTTTGTCAGTTGCCTATTATGGTGCTACATTTTCCTGTTTACCTTGCCTCTCCTTTATCTTCAAACATTTCCAGACACTTGTCCTTCAAGATTTAAGATAACTGGTCTTCTGGAGAAAAACACTGAAAGTAGTCCTAAATTTACATCTTATTTTAACCTCCTGTTTCCAGAAAGGCACAGGAGAAACTTTTCTTAGTGGCTATTACACAGTTGTTGAAGTACACCTTTTGAATGCAGCTTTCAAGGTGAATAGTTAACAAATACACAGCTAACAGAATAAACAGTTCAAATAGTGCAGTACTCAAGATGTATAAGGATAAAGATTATCACACTGCAAGGGAGTAATCCATCAGAGATGGAATGCACACCCATGTCCTGTAGCTTGCAGTAAAAAAAAAAAAACTCCAAAAGGAGCAACCTCCAGAAAGAGATCCTTCCCAGTGGCAGTCAGCCCTTAAATGAGGTCTTGGAGAGGTGGAGGCAGACTCCACCCCTTCTGGTCACGCAGGTGCATTGCCCTCACCTGTGTTCCTGTGGCTCAGTGCTCGCCTCAGGTGATCAATCAGTGGTTCAGGCCGTGATTCAACAGTTCCCATACAGAAGGGCAGCTACCAAGTACGTGCATTTGGATGAAAGCCAAATCACAACATGCTGAAACAAAATCTACACTTTATATAAAAGGTTTGATCTTTAATAATAATTTACCCATTGAAAAAAAAGAAAAAAAAACAAACAGCAAAAAGGAAGCCAACCCCACAGTACAAGAGATGCTCCAGTGGGCTTATAGACAGTGAAGATAACAATCTTAAGGAATTATTTTAAAGGTTATCCTTAATGGTGACTTCCCCAGCAAGATCAGAAATGCACTTGAATAATAGAAAATTAATGGTGTCCTGAGGTCTAGTATACCACTTTGTCAGGTGTTCAAATCTGAGGTCAGTGCTCTAATCTCCCTGATAAGGTAGGGAAGTATGCTTGACATATTCTTGCATGCAAAGCAGTCTTGCAATGGCTGAGAGAACAAAAAGTGATACTTGAAAGCTGTGGAGAGAAGGAAGGAAAGCAGAGAGGAAATAAGATCTCAGAGTAAGCTTAAAAGTAGCTTACTCCTGCATTGCACCTGACAGGCTATGGCCATAATGATGGAAAATACATTGATGAAATTACTAAGATTTGAGTGTTTTCCCAGGTCTACAGTTGTCACACATAATCCATCAAAACAAAATGATTCACATTTTAGAAACAGTTTTCCTACAACTACATAAACTAATGAACAAAAAGACTTCAAGTTAGAATAGCTATACTCAAAACTTTACAGAATCAAAATTAGGGTAGTATTGAAAAGCATTTCGCCGTATAAACGGAAAGAAAATCAAGAAAAGAAATCTTACAAATCCTTCCTAGCAGGTATATTTTTTCATTTTCTATCATAACTTTGCATGAATTAAAAATATTTCCAGGATTGTGTCTTGCAACTAAATTGGAAGCCAAGAAAAGCAAACTTACATACTTCTTTTTCAACATTCATGAAAAGCACAGAATTAAAAATGATGCTTGCCAGGTACGTATTTTTTTATTTTATTTTATTTTATTTATTTATTTTTGCAGGTACTGCTATGGTATGCGTGGAGTATTTGGACTTTCCTATAAGAATCTACCTGCTGGTAACACCATCTGAAAACAAGGTGAAAAAAATACCCACTTGCTATCAAATTAATTCTGCATCTTTGTTTCTGAGTGTCATTTATCTTACTGTACATTTTGGCACGCAACAACAGTAAATGAAACATGCTTCTCTCTTGGATTTGATCTTTTTTTGTTGGTACAGACTGACTTTTACCCCTTTGCTCTGGCTGGAGTAGAATTAGCCTGTCTGCCTGCTAGTAAGTCTGGCCTCCTGTGCTGGAAGAGGACAGAGGAGCTCTGGGAAAGAGCAGTGTGCTATTTTGAAGTGGTGTGCTCACACACCGTGGAGCTGCTTTCCATGCCCTCATACCACAGCAGAACGTTGGTTACTTTCTGCAGTTCCTCCTCTGCAGTCTGGTTTGAAGCTTGTGAGCTGAAACTAGTTCAATTCCAGAGCTCCTCTGGCATTCTGCTTTAAAAGTTGCTCTCTGGCTCCATCTTCTGTTTTGTTTTGATTGCTGGGTTTTGTTTTTCTTTTCTAGTTTTGGAGAGTAGAGCAGGGTGAGATCTTCCTGAGTTTTATAAACTATATTTGCTTTGAAAAGTAGATAATTGCTTCTTGTGCGACAGTTGTGACCATCAGGTGAACAGCTGGGCCCATGGGGACCTGTTCCTTTCCCATCTCTACTGTTAGATCTGGTTTTAGATGCTTGTATCTGCACGATTTTTACTTATGCAAGAACCAGAGGGAAGAGCACAGCCCTAAAAGCAGTATCTACCCTTTTGGCATAATGGTAACTGTTCTGAAAAATGATGACCATGACATGATCTCAGGGACATCTTGCAAACCTTTCATCTAGAACTGGCAAGCTTTCGGGCCACCAAGTAGGAGTTGGACAATTTAATAAACAGCTTGGCTTTGGGCACTAACAGAATAGTCCTTTACTAGAGTGCTGAGCAATTATACAATTAAAATGTATAATACCAGGAGCAAGCTTTTCATAAAGAAAAATATATAATATTCACAGTGAATTCTCTGTACGAGAATTAAGTTTTTGATAAGAGATTGGAGCCTGCTTGGCATGGAGGTTGGTCTCGATGATCCCTAGGGATCCCTTCCAACCCCTACAATTCTGTGATTTTATGTTGATTATGTTTTAGGCCAAAACACGTGCTTCTTTGAGCCATGAAGTAAACTGATTGTGGTTGCTCTAACTCTACGAGATAGACTAGTTTGGGAGAGAAGCTGCACTTTTCCTGATTCAGTGCTTAGATTCAAAAGCACTCCATTGACAGCAAGCCAGATTTCAGCTTCTGAGGCCTTTTCCTCTGTCACCCATGCAGAACCGAAGGGCTTGTGCACACAAAAGGCGAAAACACTTGGCATCAAGTTGAGGTGCCTCTCAATAGCCATCATTGCAGCAGTGGCATACTCTTGCCCATGATTTTCTACTCTGTTGGTAAACTAAATGTTTTACCACTTCACGCTACATGGGATTTACTGTTTCCTCAAAACCTGTAGCTCTCTGCAACTGCAAAACTTTGTCCTTAAAGTTCTCTCCTTTGCAGTTGCCTTGTTTTGTCAACAGTGATAGCCTTCGTGAGATAGTTACTAAAAAACATAATTTCAGATGTTACATCATTCTTAGAAGCACATGGGAATTAGATATAGATCCATCCTTTATATGGAAAGGTAAACTTTACAGAGCACCAAAGGGTTCTGTGGAAAATACGTGTCCATCATGCTCAAAATACATAAAAGTACACTCCTGCTTTGCTCCAGGTATTTATCATTCATGCAACAAACAATACTGCCTATCACATTTCTGATAATAAATCCTACTTGCTTATTATGGCAGTTATTAGTTTTGTTTTATGCAGGTATTCAGAAAATGAGGATCTATCAGAAACTGAATCTGCTGTATGCAGAAGCTCTGAAAAAAAAAGGATTAGCTTAAAAATATGTGCAAGGCACTGCATAGCACCTTACTGAGAAGAAGTACACTAATTTTTAGCTGCAATTGCTGTTGGCTTTGTAACTGACTGTGAACATGTGAGAACAAAAAAAGTGATGCTGTGTCAGTGTGTGGGCTGCAAATGAGAACTCCTGGCTCATGCATTTTGCCCCATAAGCAGTTCTGGCATTGTATGCAGTCTTATTGCTGTTTCCTTTGTCCTCGCTGATCCAGCTATAGTATCACTCACATTTTGGGTTTCCAGCTTGGTGTCAAAAATCTCTGTAATTTAAATCACTGTCTTTTTGGTGGAACACTCTGACCACTAATTCTTGTAAGCTCATTATTCTTGTACTTTTCTAGGTCTCAGGACTTCAGAACTTGTTCTTCTAAATCTTCCTTCTCTGTGATATTGAAGAATCATGGAATAGCAACAATAAATACATATTCTATTTGGAAAATTGATTAAAGTCACCTGTGTAACTTGGTTGAAAGGTAAATAACTTTCTCTTCCATAATGAATTGACATTATGAAAGCTTTTAAGTATTTCCTTTTTTCCCCCTGAAGTATACAGTTAAGAACATTTCTGGGGAATATCAAAGAACATTTTCTTACAACATCTTGTATCTTTTAATTATTTTCTTCATTTTTCTTAACTTAACTACCAATCACATGGCCCTGGATGTTCCTATGATGACAAAATGCTTTCAGCCATCTAAGCACATAAAAGTTGAAAAGATCCCAAGAGTACGACTTCGGTTTTGGTAGGTAATTTATTGAAGGTGAATAGTTTTCTTGAAGTTGAATCATTCTGTAGATTACTCCTCACTGCGAGAACATGGAAAGCTTCAAATTGTAAAACCTGCATCAGAATCTTAAAAAATAATAAAAGAAATAGGCAGACCCTCACTAAAGAAAGCCATTAATGTTTTTCAATTCAAACCTATGACAAAAGGTTTATTTAAAAGCTTGTGGTTTCTGAACCAGGGTAGGTGAACATTCCCTTTCATTGGAAAGGTTTCTGTAAAACTGTGGAAGTTGAAGCATACGCAGGAGCTTGTGACTTAGTACCATGGGGCTGTCTGAGGAGTTAAAAAAGAATCCCAGATTGTTTAATTGAACTCTTTCATGTCTTGTTCTGTGTAAATGTTATGAGTCACCTTCAGTTAGCAAGTAAGTCAGCATTTCTGGCCCTCACTGAAGCAAGGAGTTTCTCAGTCTGTGAGCACATACATACATTCCAGTAATGCTAGATGTAGGTGGGCACTACTGCACGTGGCGTTGTGTAGCATTTCGTTCCCTGATTGCCTTGTGGCTGTTCCTGATCAGCATCATTTTTATTTTAGATAGATTTCAGTCCGAATACCTGATTGCCTGGAATATCTTGCAGTAAACCTGTAAGTTTAAAGTCATAATCTACAGAGTACACTTTGATTTTGAACTGATATCCATGTCAAATTCAGGTGTAGTTGCTCTGAGGATAATGTTTTTTGGGAGAAGAGTTGCTATGCAGGCATTGGTCTGTTCCAGGGCAGCCATCTAATGAGAAAATCCACAAAAATAGGAAAAAATACTTTTTTATTTTTAAAACAGCAAATGCTCCAGAGACAAGAGGACACACACGTTTGAAAGGGAAAAACCAATTATTCAGTTATGTTTTCATCTGTAACTTGATGACCTCCTTGTGTAAAAATACAGTTACCTCTGTAAAGACCGTGGAACTGGTGAATGCTCATCTTGTACCTTTGAAAGTGAATGAGGAAAGTCCAAATGGAGGAAAAAAAAAGTCAGCACACTGACTGAAAAAAAATGCCTTACATTCGCAGAAGTTTAGATTAGAAGACTGATGTTCAGGCTAAACGGCACAAGAATAGCCTCTGTATTGTGTATTTAATATCAGCACAAAGGAATTTTCACGTGGAGGCTCTAAATCAGGTGTCAGTGTCAATGAGAAAAGTGCTCAAAAGGTTCCATAAGAAGCCAAGTGGTGTTCTGAGGTTAAAAGAACTCATGTGCCATGTTAGATAAGTTCCCAGTAATAGGAGAGAACAGGGCAATAGTTATCTTTTACTGAACTGTTGCAAGAAGCACTGTAAGAAATCGCCATGTAAGCGCTCATGAAGCACTTGAACGAGAAGACCGCGGATAAAGGACAGACAGCAATAATTAACGTGTAAATACCCTCAAGCTGTAATGAGCGTTGGAAGGGGGTTTCCTTTGAGGAGCCACATGGGTATGTATGTATTTATGTATATACTTAAGCACGCTGAAAACCATTTTAGGTTTTCAAAAAACTTCCCCCAAAGCCAGAGAGCCTAAGGCCATATAAGCAGCAACAAATTTTGCTCCAGGACAGGTCCACCTCTATTGGTTAATAACACAGACCCTGTTTCTTTCTCTTTTCAGACCTTGCCCTTTCACATTTGAGGTCAAACAGTGTAGCACACTAATATCAAAAACTATACTTTCTTCTTCCTCCTGTAAAGTGTGATGATAGCAAACTGCCTATGGGAATTGATCCATATTCTGTGCTTTCCTCCAAGCCACGTCCACCTAGCTTTTAAGAGAGCACTAGAAGTCGTAGTGCCAAAACTGCCAGGTAACATACTCACTCTTCAGTTGGGAGAGATTCTGCATAGCAGTCCCTAAGCATTTGCCTCTTCAGTGTATCAGTTGTACAGCAATGGCAGTGCCTTCTAATGGAATAGAAGCACTACAGAGCAATACCAGATAACAAAGAAGAAAAATTGGCTCACCCCCTCCACCAACCAGCGACAGCTCAAGAAGAGCACAATCTCTATCTGGAAGTGTTCTGTTCTCTCAGCTGCTAACCCTTAAATGAGGAAGAGGAGGGGCAGACTTAGAGTGCACCTCTTTCTGTCACTTGGGTGCATTGCTTGCACCTGAGCTCCCTGGGTTAGCCACACCTTCTCATCTGGTGCTCAGTCAGTGGTTCAGGCCTTGACCTGGCAATTCTGCTGCATCAGTGTACATGTACCTAATGATTTTCTTTTCCATGATTTTTGTCCCTAACACAGTTTAGCTACAATGACCACTACACCATTAAGAGCAGATATCAGTGAGACATCAACTGAGCTTTTTTGCATGTGTGGTGGGGGTCCTAGGCAGCTGCTCAGGAGACTGACTGTTCTTCTTGTGATGCCACAGTCTCCAAATTTTATCATGAATACTTCCACCTACTAACAGATAGATAGGAGAGAAATGTATCAGTGTCTGGTGGTATGCAGCTACCAGCATTACAATGAGCACCACCCCAAGCGAGAGACCAAAATCAAGAACCTTCTCAGGGGAAATCAATGTGATTTTGCACCGAAAGCCTAATGGTTTGTAAAAACCTTTTTGTGTGTGAACAGTCCAAATTCACTCCACTGCAATTGAAGAGGCAGAAAAAACAGATGACAAGCTAGGACAACTTTTCTGTGTAGGGCTAAATCCTGATCTGAATGGTGAGGTAGGAAGAAGGAACAGTTGTCCAGCTGCCATGCAATGTCATAGCGTGTGTCCATCACTACCCAGGGCTAATGATCTGGCTCCAGTGCCTTAAAACCTTCTTGTAAGACCACATTTCCAATGTACATAAAAGTAATGGTCTAGGCTTTTCTTACTGTGGATTTTTCTAGCTACTTAACCTTTCCTGCAGCTTGAGGGTTGGCAGTGTCAGCTCTGGCTTGTTTCTGTAGCAGTACCTTTTCTTTGAAATTATATTCATATACATTTCAGTATATTTCACTCATGCTCTTCTTTTTTTTTTTTTTTTTCCAAAAATAAATGCAAGTATGCACATTTATGTATGAAAACATATATGTACATAAAGATTCAGAAAAGAATGAGGGAGAATTCCCACTTCTAGGCAAGACAGTTCTGAAGGGGAGTTTTGTACACTTCTTATGCTTTTTTTTTTTTTTCAGGAAGAAGTGACATGCTACCCTAGTGCTGACTAGTAGCAGAAGAACTAAAAGTTCTTGGGCCATCAGTAGCAAGAAATCACATAGCTGTATTTACGGAGGTCATTAATTGTCCAGACTGTTGGGTAACAAATTCTGATAAACACAGATCATGATATGGTTCCTGAACTATGCAGAAGATAATTTTACAATCCAGAAAACAGAGAATTCAAGCATAGAAAAAGCCATACAAGACATCTTACTGCCAATTGGGGAGGAATTTGCAATAAAGTCAGAATTACAGGAAAGTTTAGTGCTACTGACAGTGGTCTGCTGGATCGCTCAGTGTGATAAGGAACAGCTTTAGACAGTGGTCACAATTACAGTTATAAACTCCACAAAGTAACTGACATTATGGCAAAATTGGCCATAGCAACTAGAGGAATACTGTGATAAGGCTAACTGAACAGAAGTAAAGCCTGCTGTAAAACATGTTGGTACATGGCTAATAGATTTCAATATAAAAAAGGGACTTAGGAAATGATGAACAGATGTAGCAATGGAAAAAAAATGGTGGAAGTAGGCTGGAGTCTTCCAAATGATATATAATTAAAGCACAACAGATCTTAGCTCCTCTTGAAAGACAAACATTGTCCCTTTCCCTGTAACTTAACTGCTAGGTAGAGGACCACAAGTGAGCCCAGTACCGCTGCCCTTTACTGTAATCAGGTTAAAGGGCTGTCACTTACCTCTGAAATGGGAGCTCAAGTGATATCTGTCAACCTTTGGAAGTTTTTCTGGATCTGGAGTTACTTATTAGCTGCTGCTGAAGTCAAGCACAGAGCACAGCCAATCATCAAAAACATGGGGAGTGAAGAGTTGTCAGGCCAAATGAGCAGTTTGGGCTTTTTTCCCTCAGTCAGTTGTGGGGAGCCACACTGAGTGTCTAAGATAAAACATCAGGAAAAAGGTATTGTAACTTTACTGGAGGGAAAAGATGAGATAGAGGGGACCTGAAATAGAAGACTTGAAAAAAATGAAGAATTGATCAAGGAAAATAAAATAAATTGAGGGAAAAAAAATCACAATACTGCGAAAAGGGATGCAATGTATGTCACGCTTAAAAGACCAGACTTGTCTCCTTTGCATTATTAATCTCCGTCTTCTTTCAAGACCACAGTTATGAATATCAGCGGTAGCTGAATATTCACAGCTCACATAAACCACTCGAACATGAACACATACAGCAGTGTCAAGGCCCTCACAAAACAGAAATAACAGCAAATAGAAATACCTCAGGGGATGAAAGAAGCAGGAAAACCTCAAGGAAAACATTATACTCAATTCACAACCAGTGTACAAAATATACTTTGCCAATGGAGAAGCGTACACTTAGCATCAGCATGAATTATGGGATGGGATTTCTTGGACTTTTAATTTTGGATCAGTGTTTGGAAAATAACCATTAAACTTTATATTGACTTTAAAATGGCTTACCAACAGGAAAATATTAGAACTGATCCTGAAGCGTTCAAGGCTTTCCGATTGCAACATCATGAAATTCAAAGCCATTTGCAACAACAAAAGAACCCATTACTGACCAAACAGCACTGTTGGATGAAGACTGTTATTATGAAGAAGGGTTACACTTACAATTCAAGGTTCATTACAAGCTGATCTCAACTCTCTTCTAAAATTTTCCTCGTGAGAAATGCTTTTGTGATTTCATCTTGGTAAGAATTATCCTTTTATACTTTTCAAAGCAATGTTTTAAGTGTCTTTTCTTCTCACTTGGGATTTTTCTACAAGAAGTCACTTTCTGCAAGACACTGCCAAGCAGACTTGCCCACGGTGGAATCTATTTGACTTTGCTGTGCAAGATTTTGGACCTTTTTAACAAGTAAGTTTTATATCAGAGCTTCAACATGAATCTAAAAGCAGAGGCAAACCCCATCTCCTTTTATTTTAATTGTATCTTTTGAATAACTTGCTCAACAAACAGTCCCAAACACCTATCCAAAGGTGCTTAAAGTCAGGGAATACAGACAAACACATTTCTTCCTTGGATGAAAAGACGCTTTGATTTTTTTTTTTTATCAGGTTAACAGGTTTGTTTTATTCTAGAATACCTATGTCTTTGCTTTATACGTGGCCTTTGTAGAGAGTTCCAGTTACTTACTTGTTGAGACTTGAGAAGTTTTCATTAACTGCCAAGTGGCAAAAGACAGACCAACAGGCACACCAGTCACACCAGCTGCTTCGTAGAGAGCAACCAAGTGTGTCTTTCTTTTACAGTGCATTTTGCTTTGGGGCAAAAGGTGGCAATGCATAACAATCACATTTTGAGTAAAAGCTGGATAATAAACTTGTACCACGTAGCAATACATTAAAGAAAGATCACCTAGCTCTCATATACTGCATGCAGGTGTGGTACCTCAGTGGGAAACAGTTTAGGGATGTATGTATAATTCTGCCCTCCAGTTGCCAGTGACCATACCCTTTACATTGGCCATTAAAAATAAATAAAATAGACCTCCTTGTTTTGCCTCCCTGAGAAGTGCTTGTAGAATGTCTTTTAGCTGTGACCACTCTATGCTCCAAGCTGACTGTAGCTGGAATTGGTGTCCCTACACCACTTGATTAGTTGGCTAAATTCTGCACGCCCATGTCTGGGATCCATGGCAATAGAATTATGTTGCTATGCTATGAAATGTGCAGGAGGGGTCCAACCCTTCAGAAAGGATATGATTTCCGGGGCTACTGAAACTTTGCAATGTAGGCAAGCAAGAATGCTTAAAGGCACAAACAAAAGAAATCCCTGGAATGGTGACAAGTAGGATCTCTCAGGTCGGTGGCTATAGGCAGAGCACTAACCTCTCAGGGAAACAGCTATCTGAAAATTGTTAAAAAATTCTACTGTGTGCAAGGATTAACCTAATTCTGTGCTGGACGTTTTGAGGACAGGGTACATGGTGACACTATAACGTGTATTGTGTGAAGGGCTGAATTAACCCATCATGATATGTACAGGAGCTTTTAGCCAGGGCTGGAAAAGTGAGAAAACTAAAAACCAGGATGCTATGTAAAAGCTAAAAAAACAGAGATTGCTGCAAGCAATCTCTCGCAAAATATCTGACAGATGTAACTATCATCTCTGACCATACTGATGACAGGATTTCTTTTTTCCCCTGGCATAATAAGCAAAAGTCTCCTCAGACCTGTTGTTTTAGTGAATGCAGAAAACTCTTCCTGTTTTCATGGCCTGGGGAAGGGAGGGAAAATGAGAAGTCTGTACCTTCATTTTTCCCTAGGCACTGTGGTATTATCAGGAATCAAGTGGACTGCTGCTACCAGCATCTCAAAGATAGAGCATGAGTTCAAGAAAAGAAGGGAAAAAAAAAAAAAAAAAGGTAAAAATACCTTAGCTTTGACATGCCAGAGAGTGTTTTCTGTTCTCTTTGGGTCTTGACACTGCTTGCTGAATTACCCAAGAGACGGAATAAATTTAAAGGCTTGGAGCTGAGACAGGTTTTTGTTCTTGACCAGGATCCTACCTGAAGTGAAAGGAGCAATGCAGCACATCAGGAAGGATATGTAAGGACTATAAATCTACTAGAATTCTACTGCCTTATTAAAACTGTCATCTTGAAATGTTTGTTTTAAGCAGTTCTTCCACGTTAAATTTAATATTTCCCTAAAGTGACAAACAGAAAAGGTCCTGCTCTGTTAAACACTGTTAAAAACGTACGTAGATAACACGTTGTCTAAAAGACCTTTCAGTCTAAGGCCAGTAATACCAAAGAAAAAGCATGTATCAAAGAAATAGTCTAATTTGATTTTATCTTTGTCTTCTATTCAGGTGCCCTAAAACCTTTCCATCATTAATTGACTGACTTCCACTGTCACAGCACAGATGGTCCTTGAAGAGATTAGTTTTTCCTCAGAAAATAATCGTACCATGCACTTCCATCATAACATACTTTTGAAAAGCGTAAGTACTTCACAAATATTCATGAACTTCATCTCTTGGTGCCCACATTCAGTCTGGACAGTTGGAAAACAAACTATTTCAAACTACCATAACCCCAATTTCCTTGTAAGTTGACATTAACTACTGTGTAAAATCCTGATTTCCTCACAGGTCCACATTAACTGTTCTACTCCTGGATGGCACACTGCTGTTCTCTGTGCTTCCAACTACTGAGCCAGGGCACAGCAAGGGATTTGGATGAATGAAGTAATGGTGGGGAATACAAAAATCCCTAGGAAGCTTCAAGAGCTATCCTCTGGGCTTCCCGATCCACAGGCACTGAAAATGAAGCTGTGTTCAAAAATGGGCCAAGAGAAGGCAGAGTGCAACTTCTTTTAGAGGTCATCATTCTGCAAAGCAATGTAGTTCCACTGTGTGCTGGGAAAGCCAAAGCACAGGCTTCTCCAAGGTGCTAGACAGTCTAAAAGGTAGACAGCTGCCTGTGCAAATTTTAGAAAAATAGGCATTCTTGGTCAGGGTCCTGCAATACAGATAAAAAGCTGAGATCAAATTATCTTAACATCACTTCTCTGAAAAAATGCTAAGGGTAACATCTTATCTGGTCCCAGCCCTCTCAAAGCTCTGTAGGTTTACCCAGGCGACCTGAATTACAGTTTCTCTTTGGTAACAATTTCAGGGAGAGGGGAAAAAAGAGTAAGGTAAAAAAAAAAAAAAAAAATCACTGAATGTAAAATAAGAGAAAAACAATCCCTACATCTAACAATGCAAATTCCCATGTAGTCAAGTTCAAGACAAGTGGAAAATGGCATTTTATTTATAAATACAGCAAATAAACCAAAGGCACAGAGCTTGGCCAAATGAAGAATATAGGGAATATGATGCAAGTTTTGAAAAATAATAAACTGAAACTCAGAATGCTATACAGGGATATATGTTGTAGTGGTGAGCATTAGCATAAAATTAAGCAATGGAAAATTTTAAGCTTTCAAGTGTGAAAAACACTTTAATGATGACAATCTACAAGGGTATGGACTGGGGTTTTAATGGAAGCGCTGAAAGATCTACCTGTGTCATTAAAAACTGGGCAGACCAAGATCTTCATATCTGTGTGAAGCAACTCTGTATAAAGGAGGAGAAAGCACATTTAAAATAAATGAATAAATAAATAAAATATCGAAGTTTAACTGCCAAGTGTACTTCAGGCCTGTGGTTTAGGACAAAATAAGCCTAACTCTCTGATAATATAACAGAAATTCCATGAATATCCACTGGGAGAAGTTGTTTATCTTCAAGGAAAACAAAAACAAAAACAGGAACAGCATATCAAAGCCTTTTTTTTTTTTTAATGATTTTATTTTCAGGCATTTATTCATACTTGTATTTCTATTTTGCTTTATACTGTCAGCGTTCCAATTTTAAGTGAGAGTTGCACTGCTTTATTTGTTCTCAGATGGGCAGTGCCCACTCTGAGGATCAGTACTTGACGATTCTTAGACATGGATGAATGCTCATAAGCCCTTCCGGATGCATGAAAAATAATAAACAAAATACTGCATATGAAAGGAGCTGGAATCGTTTTCATTATCAGTACAGCAAAATTATTCTTTCAGACAGAACCATGCTGAATTCATCTAGATTTAGGAGAAAAGCTAGAACAAGCTCGTTTAGCCTGTACATGGTATATAATTTTGTCCATCATGTAAAAGGGCTGAAATCAAAGAAAGATGCATCTGTTTTCAGTGATAGAGTTTCACACTCTCTCCCTGCTCAGCTGCATCAGCTGTACCAGTAATGAGCATAAGCACTAATATCACTAGGTTTTGTTCCTTCATAGCAAGTCCCTTGTACAGATTTATAAATGTGGCTCTGATGGCAGCACTAGCCATTATGACTCTCACATCAAGAGGCTGATACACACTTAGGCTTGGGTTGATTATCTTTCTTTGAAAGAATATTTCTCAATATTAATCAAATTGGCTAGCTCCCAGCAGAAAAGTAATGCCTTCCACAGACAACACAAAACTACCCTTCATTCTGCCCTATAGGGGATCTAATATGGATCTAATATAACATGCACTGAAAGAACTCAATGTTCCAAATGGCTTCAAAGATAATAGCAAAAAAAGAAAGCACATACAGAATTCATAAAGTGTTTCTGCTTGTATAAATCCCATCGGAGCTGCATGAGTTTTGTCTGTGGGATTCTTTTATCAGTGATGATCAGTGGGCTGAGAAGACTGGGGTAGAGTAAGCCCAGATGCTCCAGTCCCACCTTCTTCTCATGTTGGTAAGGAAAACACAGTGTACCTACTGCTTCCACTTTTCTAAGTCAGTTCAGAATTCTTGCTGCTTTGTGACTGACTCTACTGCTAAGAGTTAACAGGTCTATCACTTCCCACCCCCACATACACTCTTTCCCTTACTGGCAACAAAAGTAAAAATTCCAAATGACCTTCCAGGCCTTACACAAAGTCTCCATGTCCCAGGCTGCCTTTCATGTTTTCCTGGTGTGGCAAGTGCTCTAAAATGCCTTTTTTTTTTTCCCCTGCAGTTTGGAGAAGGCTACCTCCCAAAAGTTTTCCAGTTTTAGAATGCTCTCTAAGAAGGTGGATGCTTGACACATAAAATAGATGCTCTTCTATTAGGCCAGTCAATGAAATATCATTGATATACACGTAAGAGAGAAGATGGCATGTCTGAAGAACATGTCTGTGTAAGAGATTTAGAAAGAAGCCAATTAAGAGGCCAACATCATACACTCACTCAACATGACTCCCAAGTGAAGCTACTAATCCCAAGGCATGATTTGTTAAAGCAGCATTACAGCCTTTACTTAACTACTTGAATCCCCCTGCCTCGGGGTGTTGATCACCAGTCTCACAGCAGGCAATCCAGCTGACAGCAGGAGTTGCACACCTGACAGAGAGCCAGATGATGCACACAACTGTCTGTGGAGAGCAGAGGGGAAGAAGGACATCCTAAAACACAGCTGTAGACACAAAGACACTGTGAACCAAGTCTTTCCAGTAGTCCAGATGTTTTAACTGATTCCAGAACAACTCAGCAATTGCCCTGGCAGCATCTGCTGGTTCACTTCCCCTAACAGCAGCGGTTCAGGTTTACCAGCAGGACCCAGACCAGAACAGTCTTACTGCTGGTCACAAGACACAGCGCTGCTGGCGGAGCTCTAAAAATGAATGGCTGAAAAGAAACAACTGGCTCAGGAGTCACTCAGTACAGACAAGCTTGGCCACTCTTACCAGGATGAGAAACATTCAGGACACAGGCTCTGTTACACTAAAGAAACACAGCTGCCAAATTCCATTAGCCCCTGCTCCAAACAGAGTTTCTTCACAGATCTCATAGGCATGGAGATTCCTTAGTGGCTCCTAGGGAAGACCCTGGATAAAAGACAATATCCCTGATGTTACCCCAGTGCTTTAGGACGGATGGCATGGTTCACAGGTGCCGGCGGGTAAGCCAAAATATCTATTCACGGGCATAAGAAGGCATACAAACCTGTAATGTGATTCCATCTCTATCTTTCCAGCCCTCCTAGGAACTAAACGCTAATCTTTCATTAGTCTTTAAAAAAAAAAAAAAAAAAATACAACCCAAAAACAGCTCTTGCCTAACAAGACAGAAATGTTGCCTGGAAGAATGAAATGATTCAAACCAGGACACTGCCAATTTTATCTTGAGAGAAGGAGTACAGTGGCTTCGTACCTTCTAGAGCAGCGGCTGTGGGAGCCGGATCGCGGGAAAACATCACCCAGAGAGGAAGCAGAGCAATCTCCTGAACAGATTACGCTAAGAAATGGCTCTGGAGTCAGTGCTCCGAGGCTGGGAGAGCAGGAACAGCGCAGACACAGTTGTGGGGAAAAACAAACAGAAACCTCCAAAGGATGGGAGAGCTCGATCTTCGTCACGAAGCGGCTGGAAACACCCTGCAACGATGTGATTTATAGGCCAGCAAATTCGGAGTGCCCGAGCTCGGATCAAAGGGACACACCAGCGTTAATCTCTGCCTGCGCGTAGGGAAAAGGTCACAGCTAAGGGCAGCCCGTTTTTTTCTTTTTTAATCACGGTTTTGTTGGGTTTTTTTTTTTTTTTTTTTTTTTTTTTCCACACCAAGTGGAAGACCAGAGCGTGTCTTTGGGAATTCAGCACATAACGACCCCTCGCCCCGTGGACGCGGCCGGCCGGCCGGCAGCACACCGAGCCCGGGCTCCTGGCGTCCCCCTCCCAGCCCACAGGGCGGGCCGGGGCTCTGAACGCTGTGCAGCCACGGGAGGAGCCGGGGTCACCCCGCCGCTCCCCCCTCCCCTCCGCCATTTTCGGAGGAGCGGCGCCCACCGATTTCTGCCTCGGTCACCCCCCCCCTCCCCCCCCCCCACCCCAGCGCTACTGCGCATGCGCGGCCCGCACGGCCCCCCCATCTCCCACGGCGGCTCCAGCCAACCCACCCCCCCGGCCCCGCCCTCCCCCGGCGATTTGAATATGCTAATGAGAGGCCGACAGAAGCCCTATGGCGGGGCCGGGAGGCGGTCACGTGTGGCGAGGACGTGTCCTTCGGGGCGGGCCCCGACCTGCCCAGGCGCCCTTAAAAGCGGGCTGCGAGCGAGGAAGCGCCTCAGTCAGAGAGAGAAAGTGCCGGGGCGGTTGGGCTGCGGCTGGTCCGCCTGAAACTTCTGAGTAACATCAACAGGGGGAGGGGAGGGCGGGCGGCGGTGGAGGAGGACGGTGGTGGCGGGGGGGAAGGTTAGCAGCAGCGCAGCCCTCCCCGCCGCTCCCGCAGCACCCGGCCCGTGCCGGGCTGGGCAGGCCCCTCACACAAAGGAGGGCAGGGCAGGCAGCGCTGCCCCCTTCCCCCGCCTCGGCAGAGGGGCAGCGGGAGGCCCTTCCCGTGCACAGCACTCACAGCCACTCGCTCCTCTCCCGACCCCGGCTGCCTCTCCTCCTCCTCCCCCTGCTCTCCCTCCCGCCCGCTGTCCATGTAGCCGCCCGGCCGCCGGCCCCTCCGCACTATGCCCATCTTACTCTTCCTGATAGACACGTCCGCCTCCATGAACCAGCGCACCCATCTGGGCACCACCTATCTGGACATAGCCAAAGGCGCTGTAGAGACTTTCATGAAGGTACCGGCGCTGCCTGGCGAGAGGAGGCGAGAGCGAGCGAGAGGGGAGGGGGCGGCGGGGGGGCTGCGGGCCGGGGGTGCGGGGGCTGCGGGAGAGACGGGTGGGGGGAGGGTGAGCCGCGCCGTTGGGGGGGGAGAGGGAGGGAGGGGGGGGGGGGGGGCTCCGGCGCCTCCTCTCGTCTCACCCTCCGCTTTGTCCCCGCGCCGCAGCTCCGAGCCCGGGACCCGGCCAGCAGGGGAGACAGGTACATGCTGGTCACTTTCGAGGAGCCTCCCTACGCCATCAAGGTAACCCCGCTCCCCCCTCCCTCTCTCTCTCTCTCTCTCCCCGCCGCCCCCCCCCCCCCCTCCCTCCCTCTCCCGGCCCTCCTTCCTGCCCCGCCGCGCCGCCCCTCTCGGCCGGGCCGGGCCGCGCGGTGCCGCGCACGCACGGGCTCGGGCAGCGGCGGCGGCGGCGGCGCTGACATCAACATGGCCGACATTTTTTTTTTTTTTTTTTTTTTTTATATCCCCCGTGTGTGGTGTGTGCGAGCGGCACTGAACTGTGGGGGGAGGTGTGCTCAAGTTGGGAGAAGTGACAGCAACTCCGAGGAGAGTTCGGCGGGGAAGGGGCGGGCGAACGCAGCCCTCCGGGGCGGGGGCTGCGGAACGCCGATGGAGGGGTGGGGGGGGAGGGGGGGGGAATGAAGCTGCTGGGGATCGCCTCGAGGGGATCCTGAGCTCCCGTCTGCCGAGGGCTGTGGGCAGAGGGTGGGTAGCTGTGAGGTTCGTGAGTGTGTGGCTTCGCTGAAAGCCGTCCCTTGGAATCGATAATTTGGTGAACGCGGAGCGTTGAGGTCTTAAAAGTCCGCCTTTTTCAGGCTTTACGAAGTGATACCGCACGCTGGTAACTTCTGAGGTGTTCTGTTAGGACGCTGGAGCCGATGGAAAAGTCTGATCCCATAGGAGGTTCCTGTCCCAAGCTCGTCCCACCAATAAGCCTTCTCACGTTTCTCTTTTCAGGCTGGCTGGAAGGAAAACCATGCGACGTTCATGAATGAACTGAAAAACCTTCAGGCTGAAGGACTTACGACTCTTGGCCAGTCCCTAAGAACAGCTTTTGATTTATTAAACTTAAATAGATTAGTAACTGGCATAGACAACTATGGGCAGGTAGGTTGCCTGGTAATAGGTGGAAAAATCATAAAACACAAACTTCCCACAGGCACCAGTTAACCAGTGGCCCAAATTGGTGTCTTCATGAGGTACTCAATACAGAGGCTTCATCAAAAGCAAGCAGAGCTCAGGCAATCTGAAAAAGTTTAGATTCTAACTACGGTTCTGTACCCAACTATTATTTCCTATTTTTCTCATTACTCTGTTTTTAAACTATGATGTACTCTCCAAGTTGACCTTCTCAGATAAACTCTGTAATTTTTTTTATTTTTTTTTTGTGGCAAGTTCCAGAACCTTGACTGATCAGCCTGGCGAGGCTTTGAAAACTTCGGTTTCTACATACAGTGCTGTATGATCAGTTAAGTACAATTTGGGAGATGAGCTCTTTTTCTGGCAGTGCCAAAGCACCTAAAGTACTGAGCTGAGCACATCTTTTTCAGACCTTTTATTTTCAGTGAGTTTACTGCAACTTTTTTGAGAATACCTTTATTTTCATATTCCTGTTTGTTTATATCAGAGCCTTAAGAAGCCCTGCTTTTCAAATACTGGCAATGCAGCTGTCCCTTTAAAATAAGACTGCTTCTGGGCAGGGCCAGTGTTCCCTTGTTCAAGGAGTATGACTAGCTACAAGTCAGTAACTCTGGGTTAAATGTGCGCTTTAAGAAGCATACCCAGTTCTTTCTGGCAGTGGATCAAACCCTGGATTTATTTTGCATAAAAGATGTTACTAGTACTGGGCAAAGTATATCCTGTATTTTTCACGTGAGACCTACTAACATGCATCTCCCCTTTTCATTTGTTGTTCTCATGTAATGCTTCGTCTGCTTTTTGAGGATTAGTTACTGCTCTTGGTATTTTACATGGGAATGTGACTGTGAAAATACGTCCCCTTTCTCTCCCTCCCTTTCCCAGTCTGAGTGCAGTTTATGATAACAGGCCATGTTTGTTTGGGAAGGGGATCTCTCTCTCATGCTGCACTGTATGGCTTTGCCACTAGGTGACTGAGTGAGCCTAAACATTTTTAAAATGCCAGTTTGGTGATGAAACTTAAAAAAAAAAAAAAAAAAAAAGTGCTAGTTCCACACATGGCTATATATTTTTTTTTGTCTATTACCATCTGCTGTCCTTTTCTGTGTGCTAATCCTTCCCATTTTCTGCCATTTTTCTTAGCTACATTAGTGATGTGGAGCTTTTTGGAACATTTGCCATAGTAGACACATACATGACATATGTGTTCTTTACCACTGCTATTGATAACGAAGAAATAATGAAACCCACGTCAGATAATTTACACTGAGTGAACCAGCTACACTCAAGTGGGTAGCTGAGTGGTCATGACTATCTTGTTTAGTTAGTAGTTCTCATTATTGCAGGTTGTTGCTCTTTTGTCTGTGGAGCAGTAGCTTTGTGTGTAGTCTGTTTTCATTGGAGGTCTTTCTATGTCCTTGAACCCACTGTGGTTGGGCATGCTGTTCACTCTGTTCCATTCATGGAATGGATTGTTGAAGAGGTGTCCAAAAGCACAGTGGAGTGACTGAGTAGAACTTCAACTTCTTTTAGCATCTGCAGAAATAGGTGGATAAGTGCCAGATTATCTGCTGCTAAAGTGTCTGGTTCCCATTCTGACTCTACTAATCGAAGTAGCAGGTTTTAATAAATTAAATTCTGTAGTTCTTAGCTGGTCTGTCGGCACTTGCGGAATGAAATGCAGGCCAGTTCACTTGCCTCAAGTTTGCACTGGCCTTTGAGCAGTAGGCCATATTCATCAAAATTCTTACTGTTGAAGCCTACTACCTAAATGGCTAAAGATAAATCTATATCTGAACGTACATGGTAAGAGAAGCTTACAAAGTCAGGATAATAAAAATCACCAGAATTCTCAATGAAATTTTTTTTTAACTCAGGTTCACTTATTTCTTTCTCATTTGAAAATATTAGCATCATAGAATATTTTACTTAAGTAGAGTTAAATGTTTGGAGAGTGGTTATCTTAGAGCAGAGGAACAGATAGTTTTAGAGAAATACAACATTTAAATTATTTTAAGTGTGATGCTACATGAAGTAATAAGTCTCAACATCAATTGAGCTTTTCTCTGAAAGAAATAACATCTCTTTACTAACATGCTGGGTTTTTGGTTGTGTGGACAAGTCTCTCGGATATTAGTGAAGATCCATTTGTTTCACATGTGTGAGTTGTAAAACAGATCATTATACATAAAAATGACAAGGCACACTATGAACGCAATGGGGTTGTTTGATTAAGTCATCCAGCAGCATGATGTCTTGTCTCCCTGCTAACTTTGAACTGTTTGTTTAAATGGCAGTGTGACTCACTGTGCTTGATTTCTTTCTAAGTAGACCAGAGTTCTCCATCAGCTGACTTCCTGATCAAGAGTGATGACTGGTCATTCTGAAATTGAGGAAAATCTCCGTATTTTCTTGGAAAATTAATGTTTATAGTTTAATGAGTATTTACCATTATTACTTCTTCAGTAAATAAGCACTGACTCAAGTTGCTCACGATGATTGAGTGTACAGTTGCATTGGCTGATAATAGTGTCTCATGTTCAGATCTTAAAGGGATACAGTCAGCCTAATTATCAAGAATCTGGAAGTTATCATTAAAAGCTGTTTCTGATATCAAGCTGTAGTATGCTTTTGTAAGCCCTTTGTCTTACCTAGGGCATTTTTAGATCAAATTTTTGAAGGCTTCCGTAAACAGCTCACACACACAAAGATATACAAGGAGTCAGTAAAACAGACAAAAGGAAAGTAATTTGATATTCTTAACGGTCAGCTTATTAGGATCTTGAAAGTATGTATTTTCAAGTGAGTATTTCTTTAGTTTTTACAGCACATCCAGAGTGATGAACTGTTTTTATATTGCTTGAGTCCAGTAATAATTTCTTGCATATACTACGCTTTGTCCTGATTATAATAGCGAAAGAATGAACCTTCAAATAAGGTGTCAGCTTTTTGCTAAAAATAATGATCCTGCTCAGCTCCTCCATTGTTACAGAAAGCTTAGGAAAAATTCAGAGGATTTTGATATATTTAGGAAGAAAGCAATTTAAACATATGTAGTTCAGTAGGCTTACTGTCATATCACACAAAACATAGTACTTTTCGGTCCAGTTTTAGCTAATTGTGTTCCCTTTGCCATCTTTTCCCCAGTTGAGTATTCCAGTTGTTTTGGATAGTCAAATACCAAACCTATTACTAGCAGATATTCCGTCCTTTTGGAATACACTCCTAAATCTTAACTGCTGTGACTTGTTCAGCAGTACAAGTTACAAGTTCAGCAGTATAGTTACAATTTAACGGGGTGTTTTTCAGTGAAACAAACAAATGCAACTTGTTAGAGGTAATGGGAGGGTTAAATACTAATGATGTGTTTCTTCAGTTCTTTCTGTGGAAACAGAAAACATGAATCTATATTATATAACACAGCAAAATATAACAAGTGGCTGAATTGAACCAGCTATTTACTTCAGTTGTTTGCAGTTTATAGTGAAGGTTCTAAGAATGAGCTATAAAACTAAGGTAGGTAAAATGCATCACTGCTATTTTGAAATTTGCATGCAAAGGACCTGCACAGCACTGCTGAAAATGAATCTGATGGATGTTTGAAATTGCTAAAGCTCTGGTTGTCTGAAACCCCACATTTCGCTTCTTCTGTTATTTGCTTAATGAACTATTTTTTTCATTATTGGATCAAATGAGGTTTGAGAAGATAAAATGCACTTAACGGATTTTCAAAGTCATTCTGTTGATTTATTTTTTCCTATTTTTTTTTTCAGGATGAAATTTCATTTTAATATTGCTAGTTGAAACTTTTCAGTAGCAGAAGCTTTCAGTGAGCTTTTTATCTCATTAAATTAACTTGCACGTATCTTCAGCAATGTAATTATTGATATGGATAAGCTGGCTTAGAGATGGGTTCCACGTGTTAAATGTGATGCAACAGAAGCACATGCTAACATTGTTGTTTTGAAACAAAAAGGTCAACAATAATACTTCTAAGTAGACTTGAGACACACTTTTTTTTTTTTTTTAAATTTCACTGATGGGAAAGGTGCACTCCCTATTTAAAAAAAATGGAAGTACATTTTTGGTGACTTTTAACAGTTTGTGCTCAGTTTTAGCAGGAGTTTTTTTTTTTACATTGTATTTCAAGTACACAGAAAAGGGAAACTAACTAAAATCCAAGTGGAAGTGAATTGTCTGTGGGTATTTTGAGAATTTAGAAATATGTTAAGGATTAGAAACACCCATTTCTGATTTGGAAGTTGAAAGGTGCCCTGCATTCAGTGGCTTTTTTTATAAAAAAAAAAAAATCCCATAGGTTTCATTCATACAATGCGTCAACATCAAGCAATCTAACCTTGGGTTATTTGCTACTCTGCATTTCTCCAAGTATATGATTAGTCCTGTTTGTAGTTAGGGTAGCACTAGTGCTGATGTGTTCACACAGGCAAGCTTAGAGTTGGTCTTTTGAGATGTTTGGCCATAATAGCTTAAACAAGATTATGTTCCAGGTACATGCAGATAGCATGCTTAGGTGATCAATTCTAATTGTGCTTATAGGTGCACTTCAGCTTTCAAGTCACGTGCTGTAGACTGTTTCCTTATTTGTTGCACATTTCTGTCTAAAATATGCTGAGCTTAAAAAACAAACAAACAAACATGAAAACACCCACATGAAATACTGTCCCTGATATTTACGTATGTTATGCTTTTGCAGTGACACATTCTGTTGAGTGGTTTTATTTGCTGGTTACTTTTTGAGGATTGTTACTGGAATTCCTTGCTTCTAAACGTCAAAATCCATCAAGCATGCCTTTTGTCTTGGCGTTTTGGGGTCATAAACACTGCACTGGGATGGCCTGTGTTGAATGTGCATCCAAATTTGGAACCAAAGTTTAGATTAGCATTTCCTGCTTTGTCATGCTTGCATGGTTACACAGCACTTTGCTTTTCATGTTGGTAGAGGCAGAGCTTTACACTTGGAGATCTCCCATTCTCTTTCACCTTTCCCAACAAAAATAAAGGGGAGAATTTCACACAACAGAAAACAACATAGCAAACTTAAGTATAATATTGGCAAAAGTGCTTAAGAAAGAAAATAGATGACTATGAATTATCCTATAGAGATTTCCTTAGTGTGAGTGTAAATGCCGTTATGTCGAAGCTGTAGCTGTGTGAAATGCTGGTGAAAATCAGTTTTTCTGACCTCCTACGTGATGAAGTTAAGCAGTTTCTTCATTTATGCTATTTAGGCTGTAATTTACAAGCCTGCCATCTAGTCCACTCTTAATTTGATTCTAATTTGTATGTAATTTTGTTATATCTTCTGGTGAGCACTACAGCACCTTTTTCCACTTGCCAGGTGGAACCACATTCTTTTCAGCCTTCTCAGACTAACAAAATTTGCTGAATCTGAAGAGTAGTAATCACATCAGACTTAGATGAGAGATTTTAAGAATATCTAGTTCTAATACAATATGTTTTTAAGGAAGAATTGAAAGTTGAAGCAAGCTTACTCAAAATACTGGTTAAAATGATCTCATCCATCTCTTTCATTAGCAGGAAGATACTTATGTTCTGAATGTCAAATGTGCTCTGGCCACTTTGACTCTTTAAGTGCTTGATACTTCAATAAATTGGATTTGGAAGGGTCAGTGCCATAACGTGTCAGCAGTGACTTTGATTTTTAGGGATCAGGTGGGGGCAGGCTGCCAGTGCTTCAGCAGCTGCTATAGGTGTCTGTCTGAGACTGATACTTGGCCTCCCTTGCCAAGTCAGCACAGAACAGTTTAGAGTTCCAATATTGTATCTCTTGCCTTTTTATCTTGAACCTTGTATCTGCCACAGTTCATCATAAAAGGTATGCTGCCTTTCTTATTTAGCTGCTTAAAGGCTTGTGTCTTCTCACTGAAGTTTACTTGTCTTTATAAAATATTTGTGCTTCATTGGAGCCAGCTGTCAGGGATGGGAATTAAGTACGCATAGGTGCAAAGCCAGATATTGGTCATTTTATAAGGCACAAAGTATTTTTTTCCCCAGTGTATATCACTGTATCCTCATTAAGTTTTTCTGTTTTCTTACTGAGTAGTTGGACAGCCCATACCTCTGGAGGGAAGAGCTGTTATTTGTTATGTGTCTGACTTTATTTGACTAAGGCTCAGTTAGAATTAATTGTGTTGCTTATGAGCCCTGCTTGCAGTTGCTTTTCTTTTTTTCCCTTTTTGTAGTGTATTTGTGCCTGTAACAGCACAGTGAGTCTTTTGGTTCACAGAATATTTCCATATCTGCATCTACCAGTTGGAGAACACATTAATGTTTGCACTTGATGTTGTGATTTTTAGCATCATACTGTGTGGCCCTTTAATCAAGATGTTTTCAGCTGTTGTTTGTGCAACAGATCGGAATTTCATAAAATTTGTGAGCATTAGCATCTGGTAGAAGAACAGAAGAACAGAACTCCATCAAGTATGCTGTTTGTGTTGTGTGATTATGGTGCTAATTTTCATTGTCCTAAGTGTAGACCAGTCTCGTTACAAGGAAAGCTACTGCATCAGATAGGAAATGGTTTGTGTGTGTTTATGAAGTATTTTCTATGTGTCAGTGTGTTGATACTAGTCTAATTCCAAATATTGACAGCAAATAGAATTTATTATTGCCTGTATACTTTACCTTAAAAGTTAAGAAAGGATACATGCAATCCTGGTACTATAAAGCTGGCCCCTAATGGACTAGATTTTTCATAAACGTATGGGCAGTTTCAATCTTAAATGAGAACTTGGGAATGTTATCTAAGCACCTGTTGTTTTTATTCTAGAGGTAGTGCCTCTGCCTCAGTTAATTGATTTGCCCTAGCTTGCATAAATCTGCTGTCCACTGTAGATTTAAGCCTGCATTTTTCCAGGGTTAGTGCCTACAGCTGAATTAAAATAGGTGATATTTATATTGTAGTATGTATGCATACATAAATAAAGAATATAGGGTATTTTAAGATGGCAACTTAACTTTAGTCTGGGAACTTGAATGAGTACGACTAAGGAACTGCATCAATAAGGCTTGCTATTGCAATGAGAGAACAAGGTTTTGTCAGAAAAGCCTGGCAGCATCAATGACTGGATAACTGGAATAGCAGATATGTATTGGTGAAGTCTGGTGTTGTTCCATGGCTTTAAGCTAAGGGATGTTATACAAAACTGATCTAGGAGGAGCAGATCAGTTCTCTAGTATACAGTTCTGACAGTTATTCAATGACATAAATATTGAAAATCATGCTTAGTTTTAGTCCAGTTTTTGACTTGTCCAGTAAACTTTTGCCTGAATAATCATATTTGGTGTCTGTCCAGTGTCTTCTCCCATTCCTTTTAATTCATGTTTTGGTTTTTTTTCAATCAGTATGTTAACTGCTTCTGCTTGTGGAGAGCAGGGTGTTAATCTGATTTCATCCAGTAACAGTTCTTGAGGATAAATGATCTGAATATACTGTGCATTTTGTCAATGTCTCCTTGAGACAAAAAACTACACTGGACAAATCCAGAATATTTGTCACTAGAATCAATTTAATTGCTGACATTGTTGCTCTAGTTAGAAGATAGCCATTTCTCATATTCTGCATTTATCTTTCCTTCCCAAATACTCCACCCTGGGACTTCAAATCCCAGAACAGTCACTTCATTTTAAGCATTGTTGTAGACTGCTGAAGTAGCAGCCATCCTTGCTCTCTGTTCCACTCCTGAGCTTCTGGACTCTGATAATTATGCCAAAGCAATTGTGACTTCATGTAGTAAATGAAACTAAACTGGTGATTGATTCAAATACTTTAGTTCACAGTTCAGCTTATTTACATGTTTTGAAATCAGTTTTTTAACAACTTGGTTGTTCTTGCTGTTGTGGTGATAAACTCCTAGAGGAAATCATTGGGAAGTGTTGAGGCAGCAATCCTTCAGCAGAATCATCCTATATTCATGTGGCAATACTCCACCTTCAGTCAGCTTGTCTTTAACTTGAGTTGGTAACCTACCAAAAGGTAGAGAGAATTTTGTGTATATCTCTTTGGCTTTTCTACTTCAGTTACTTGATGTTTCCCTGCTCTGTATGCTGGTAGTCATGAAATTCGTTACTCCAGTACATGAAGGACAGAGGCCTGTCCTAGCACTGTGAATTCCACTGTCTGAGCCAGGGCTAGCTATGTAAAGTCACTGCTGTGAAGCAGAAAGACTGCAGTAATTAGGGACTTAATCCAAAGCCTGACAAGGTCAATTATTTTTGGAATAAAAGAAATATTTTTAGGAAATATGACCAAAATGATCTTCAAACCCAGATTTTTTGGGGTTGGCTTTAAAGATCAAGTCATACTTGGCCTGGACAGTTATATCAGCTGTTTTTTTTTTTGTTTGTTTTTTGTTTTTTTTAATGAAAGCTCAAATATAAGCTGTTCTTTAGCAGCTTGCATTTACTGTATTTAGCCAAATAACTTTGGAAGCCACCAGGATGTGTTGACTGATTGATCCAACTTCGGTGTGATTCCAGTAGCAATTCATTTATGGATCTATGACTGATAAGGTGCATCTTTAAGAGTTTCCATTACCTTAAAAATAAGATGCAAGTTATACTCACAGTTGTTCTCTTGCTTGTGTATTTCAATTTCATGCAGAATTAGTTCATTCATTTGGGGGATTTTCCTAAATCTGCTAGTTTGGTGCTAACATGTTTAACATATTGTAGCTTTTCTTTTTGTTGTTCTCAGTTTTGTTACTGTTCCTCACTATTGCTTGTTTTTTTTTTTTTGACTGTATATGAAGAACATAATACAGTTCTTGTTTTTTTGAGAATGCCGTGTTAAATTACCTGTCATAAATTGTGAAAGATTCAAGGACTTAGTTGTTTCTGAAACTTATCAAGGACCTAATCTAAATTGGAGCACTTTCAAGTTAATCAAGAAATTATCACTTACATAATAAATTATTTAGAACTCAATTAAATTTATTCTTAGATAAAAGAAACAGGACAAACTTTCATAATGAATTGGTGTTTTTGAGACTGATTTACAAATGTTTGGAAGTATGTGATTTGTGAACTTAGAATGTCAGTGGATCTTGGGATTTGTGGTCTGCTGTCCTAGTAATCCTACTGTATATTCATTATTTTTGTATTATTTAGTACCAAGCCTATAAAAATGCTTCCTTGACAAATCTCCCTTCTGTTTTCATGTGTGCACTACTTGCTATGGAGGCTTTCTATTCTAGAATAATCATCTTTTACATGGAATTTCCTTCTTAAACTAGTTTCAGTTGGTTTTCTGGTGTTTCTTGCTCTTAATCTTAGTTTTGTTCTTAGGACAAACTTTTTGAGTAGCATTCCAAAATGACTGAATGTGCATAATTAAGTAGTCTTGTTTGTGTTAGTCTTCACTAGATTTGGTGCTAGACTTGGGAATCCGGAATCTACAAAGTTAGGATCATTGTAAAAATGATTTTTACACTTTGTGCAGAATAATTTCACTGTGCTTTTCAAGATGGATATGCAAAGCAGTTATTGCTTATAGAACTCAGGCTTGCAAGAAGTGCAGGCAAAACAAGCAGAGTGCTTGTATTTGAATATATATCGTACATTGAATGTTTGTGATTTTTTTTTTTTTTGATCGTTTGGTAGCTCATTTCAGTAATTCAGTAGTTTTATCCCTGTAATGTATTTAAGTAATATCTGACTGGATCTCTTGAGTTACACTGCAGGGCTTCCAGGCTGGGCAGAAAAGATATAAGAATATATTTGCAACTTCAATATTATTTTAGGATATATTCAGGAATACTCTGCAAATTACCTTTACATCTCATATATATTTTACTAAATACCTTAAATCTCCTTTTCTCAACTGGATTTGCATAACCTGTTTAAGAATGCTTCCTTCATACCTATATTCTGCAGCTGCTGTGGTAATAAGTGTAATTTCTGGTCTGGCTTAGGAAAAGGTTACACTTGTTTAACAAATGTTTTGCTAATAGCTTTGTTTAACCTGCAACTCCTTTGTTTTCCAGCCACCTGAAATGCAGAAGACTTTAGTTTTACCACAGAATCAATGTCCTGCATTTGCAAGGGTCATTTAATTTACTATCAGTCTGTAGTGCCAGTAAGAGATGAAGCAAAACCTGTACAACTACCTTATAATCCTTTGCAAGCATTCCAGATAAGAAACTAGCTATTGCATGCCTTGGACATTGGAAGAATAACTCTTAGCTAATTGTAGTATAGCCAAAGAAGAGTTGTCTAGGAAGTGAAAAATTATTTTGCCTATAATATCTTTCCTGTAGTTTATAGAGAAGGATAGCTGTATGTTGCTGAATTCAGGTTTTGAAATCACGTCACAGTGAAAAAATCTTCTGTGGTATCCATTCTTACTGTAAAATCACTGGCATTGATATAGTGACTTTCAGTGTGTGAATGAGTGGAGGATATGAGAATAAAAGTGGGTGAATATTGTGACTAAGGCTGGGCAATAGAAAAAGGGTAATTGACACCCAGAAACAAACAAAAATAACTGGGTTCATGAAGTGTACTGTCTTTGGTGTTAGAAACTAGGAGCTAACAGATAAAAACATTTTAAGAGGCTAGGTTTCAGTAAGTGACTGCTTATCTCTGTTTATACAACATCGTGCAGCCTTTTCTGAGGTATGTGCAGTCACGGAGGAGAAAAGTGTTTACCTGTTGCTATGTATTTTGAGATGGCATTCATACAGAACATGCCTCTGATGCATCTCCTTGTTCCTGAATCGCCTCTTATAAGGCCAGGTTTTAGAAACTTGTGCCCCCTCTGCTGGCTGGCTTTCTAATTGCAGAGTGAAAATGCAAGGTAACATAGGTGAGGTACTTAGTCTCTAGTAGGCTATTTTGGCCATACATCAATTTATAAATAAGCCACTGTGTGGGAGTGAAGGTGCAATGGAAACCATGCTAGTCCTAACGTGTGGGAATCGGGAGTGGTGTTGGAAGTTGTTGTTTTCTTCATAATGTATGTTTATCATGGGCTCAGTCAAAAGTTCTTTGGCAAACCTCTTTCTTTCCCACATCCCTCTGTCAGACATATTGGTATTTTACGCTACCGTATTGTGCATACTCTGTAAGAACTTGTTGAATTTTTTTGTTTATGGTGGAGATTATGCTTCTGATTCACTTCAGGATGTGGAATTTATTTTTATTTTGGGGGGGGGGGGGGGGGGGTGGAGGGAAGGAGGTGTATTGTGTCTCTTAAATGACCTTCAAGGATCTGATTATTTCACCTATATTCTTCATGAAACATGTACTTAAGGGTGAAGTAGTATTCCCAGCTGCCTAGCTTCAGGAGAAGGTAGACCATAAATCCTCCCATTTTGGATACTGTAGGGATGGGAACAGTTTTGATGTTTGAATAGGAAATGGGTGTCCATACTGCAGGTGCTTTTGCAGGCTATAAAACTAGAATTAACAGTAAGAATTCTCATCCTCTGCTTTGCATCCCTTTTGGAAAAATAGTGGGCGCTTTTTATCTGGTGGTAGTGGAATTTCTGCATTCCATAATTTCATAAGATTCCAGCCTGTTGTTGATTTATTGTCTGTCTTTGCCGTTAATTGGATATCAATGGAGACTTCATAAGTCTTTGAACCTCTTATGTCCTATGTATGATTTGGAATTGTTAATTTAGCTTTCCTGAAACTTTGAGGGCTTCTGAAAGTGCTCTTAATTCATGTGCTGTACAGATCTGTTATTCTAATAGTAATAGAGTTGCTGCTCCTATTGCAAAGCTACATTGTCTATTGAATAATCAACAATGTCATTCTTCTGTTAAACTCCACGAATTAATTAAACGAATGCATACTTTTTATGAACTTGCTCATGATCTGAAAATTAGTGTGAGAAGAATTTTCCATGAGAACTCCCTCTCTAAGATCACTACTACGTTGCTTTGAAATTAGTCTCTTCCATTCAGGTGCAGTTTTTCAACTTCTGGCCTCTGGAATTTACACGCTTCTTTCGAAGACACTCATCTTGTATTTTTAGTAGTCGTTCCTTCTTGTTTTGTCATTTTTAATCTCTGACTTGGTGTTTTTTTGTCATGTTTCTAGTTCAGCTATTTCTTAAATTTTTCAACATTTCTGACGTTGGAATTAATGTTTAAGTATACGCATGATGGCAGTTTTAAGTAAATATTAACTTACTGCACTTACAGTAATATAAAATACTGCATATTTGCTCAACTGCAGCTCGCCATAATTCTAGAATTGATTTAGCTGTACAACTTGAAGAAGAAAAAAATCTGTGTGCGTATTAACCATACTGAAAGTGGTTGCTAAACTTGTTTATGAAATTGAATCTTTGGTCCTCACAGTCTTAACTAGACAATTGGACTTGATACTTTCATCCATTTCTGGCTCAGTCTAAGGCTCCTTTTAAAGATGACACACAAGCTAGGGTGAGCTAGCTATGTCTCTTGCTGTGACTTGTGAGAACAGAGAGGTGAGAAGCTCTGTGAGGTTCACAGCTCTTTTTTTGTTTTGCATTATTTGAGCACAGAACTACTTTGTCTGGAGAAATAACATCTAATGTAACTGGAGTTGCTTTGTGGTTTGGAACAAGCAGTCTTGATCAGCTGTTGAAAAGTATGCGTGTTGCATAACAGAAGTTTGTTTTTTAGGGCTTTGGATTTCTTGCTTATCCAATTTTAACCTAGTGATTTATACTTGTTTTTGTCTTACCGGTGTATATCTCTTGAAAATGCAGAGCACACATCCTGTAGCACAACTACTTAGTGGTTAAATAGGTCAGCTTCTAAAACCTGAGGTGCTGGTTCCTCGGTGTGCTTTTCCACCATTGCTAGGAGCCTTCGTAAGGAAGACTGTATTCAGAGAAGTTTGCAGTCAAGTTGACTCAACTAGTTGAGTTAAAAAGGAGTACTAAGCAAGCAAATTGATCTACATGATACAGCTAGCTGGAGATCGTATGGGAGCTAGTTGCCACTGAATTTTCAGCTGGGAAAGTACTTAGCTTTTCCAGGATACTTATCAATAAACAAACCTGCATTTTTATCTTACTAAAATAAGAGTTTAAAGCACCTATTTAATGTAACCTGAGCAAATTGAGACTCAAATTGCCACAGTTTAAATGTAACTGTTGAGTTTATAGACTCTAAAATGTTTATACCCTGACAATGGTTATTATTTATCTGAAAACAGAACACAGGAACAGAAACATCTTTGCTTCTATGCTTGTTGGAATTAGCCTACGTAATGCTTAAGTAGTGCATGAGGCTCTTGTTTTCAGAGTTACTGATACTGAAACAGAGTTGAGAAATGGGAAACCCTGAGTTCTTTCTTTTACTTTGTTATAGGAATGCTAGAGATTTTCAAGAACGTATTTCTAAGATGGGGAAATTCAATATTTTGTTGTAATACTATATTTCAAAATGAAAGGCCATTGAAAATTATTAGTTTGAAATAAAGTTATAGAATGTTAATTTACAGACTGATTTTCTTAAAAAAAAAACAAAAAAAAAGTTGTAAATATCTTTAGGAATTTCATTTTGCCAAACTTAAAACATCTGAGTTTTGACAGCTTATAAATAAGTTGTTCTTAGGAATGCCTGACAATAGCAGCTTTGTATGCCTTCATGTGGCTAAGTGAGGAATATGGCTGGAGGAATCGATGATCTTTAATTCTTAAAGACTTAGATATCTTTGGTCAAAAACAGGAGGTATTTTATGTGATTTTTTTTTTTTCTCCTTTGTATGTTCTAAATAAATTTATGTTCCTCTAGATGAAATGTAGATCTTCATGTTTCTAAATCGCATGGGGCTGTGAATTTAAGCGCAGCTAGGCAAACGCATGTCTTTAATTCACTGGTGAACTGCATACTCTGACTTGATTTCATACATCCTTTCTCATGAGAATAATATAACTCTACTGATGAACTCGAGGTTATATGAGTAATTTCACATGTGAAGAAATTTCAAGGGGAAACTTTCCCTTAGTACTTATGTAGATTGAAGTATTCTGTAGCAGTGTATTGTTACTGTTTCCACAGGTAACCTTTATGTGAAAAAGAGTTGCTTAGTCTTTGGGATTAGGGTTTCTTGGATTAGTTGTTACCTTGGGTATAAGCACTCTTCTGGTTAAAAAAAAAGTAAGAATTGTTTTGTAAATAAGTTGCTATATTAGTTGCATTCTAGGCATTATTTTGATATCTGTTGTGAGTTATCTGTTGTGAATCTCTGAAAGATTAAGGCTGAAGCCATTATACGTACAATGTTCAGACTTTTTCTGGAGGAGGTGCAGTTTTTGTTTCTTGGGTTCCTAAATTTAAGGCTTAAAATTTGGATGGGTAAAACTGGGAAATTATAAATGGGGTACATAAAAGCACTTAAGATAATGAGGAATTCTAGTTAATAGATATTGTCAGAGACTAAATTTTCTGTAATTATATTTCAAATTTGTTGTGGTTTCATGTTTTTTGTTACTGGTGATCCACATCATGACATAATGTAGTGCTGAAATATTGACCTAGAAAAGTGTAACCTATAATGTTCTAAAAACTTGCATTGCTCTAAAATCTTGTATTTTTATTCACTTTTTACAGTCTTGTTGCTGAGCTGGGATGAAAGTATTTTTAATATTCCATATTCATGAGAAATATTCTTTTCCTCTAGTTAGAAACCCTTTTTCAAATACTATTCTAATGCAACATCATTAGCTTCCTGCTGATATTTTGTAGTTGTGGTGAAGCACTAGTTGGCAGAGCAGCATAACTGTTCTTTGTAGTTAAATTAAGCTAAAAATTCTTCAATTACTTTCAATTAAAATCAATTGTATTTTAGGAATCTTTAAGTTCTTGTAGCTATTTAAATTGATTATGAACTAGCTTGTCTGTCATAGGGGAAATTGGTCTTCACTGTTTAATTTCTGGTTTTGCTTATTTTTTGTATGTGATGATAGCGTGTCATTTCTAAAAGAAAATCTAATGGTCATCTCTGAGCTTCAGAAATTTCTGTTGGCCTGTGATACTTACTGTCCATGGTAAAGGTGTTGGTGCTTAAAAATGGACACCCCTTACCAAATGGGGTTCAAATTCAGTGAAGTGATACTCCTGTTTGAAACACTCAGTATGTAAACTGTTTATATATATGTAATGGTTTTAAAAGGTCTTTTTGTTCCAAGCTGTTAATTCTGTGTCCCCTATTTCTGAGTTAATTGTAAGCGTCCATGAGAGAGCTTGTTTATAAATGGGATTAGGCTGTGGGTCTGGCTTTATTTTTATTGTTTTCTGAAGAAAAATGAGGCGTCAAGCGTGGACATAGAGAATAGGACCCCCTAAACAAAAGCTTGTGCTGGCCCTTAGGCCATTCTTCCTTTAACCCTAGCTAGGACGTATTGTGCTAACTTTTCTTGGAGTTGACCCATCTGTGGAGTAATTTAGGATCCAGAAGGGCCTGAATACTCCTAGTGTACTGACAGTAGGAAAAAAAAAAAAAAAGCACCAATAGCAAACCAGACTTATTTTTGTTATGAATAAATTAGTTGAATGTCTTGGTTGGATCACAGAATGTCTTAGCTTGTATGTTTGCATCTTAAATAATTCATTATAGAAGGTGTTTTTAAAGTACTTCTTGTGGAGTGTTCTTGCATGCATGATTGAACTCCTTGGGTGAAAAAAGTGCAGCTAGTACTATTTTTTTCAAAATTTTCCTTAATATGTAGTACACTTGTGATTGTGTTTCCAGCATTAACAAGGTGCTGTGAAAATGCTTTAGTTGGTCACGCAGTAATTAAATCAAGCATAAAATCAGCTCTGCAACAGGTGAAACAGGGCATATTTCTGATTTGGAGAGAAAGTTGCTACTGTGTATATCTGCAAAGTTGTCTAAATACTGCTGTACATGTTGTTCTTCAAGCCCTCTATTAATCTTTTTTTTGGCCATATTTTGTCTGTATTATCTGCGTAGAGACGGCAAAACTGGATAAAGACTGAGAAACCCATAGAACCATACATGAGACTGAACACTTGCTATTTTGTCAGTGACTGCTTAATGAATGAACTGAAGCTTATGAATTTCTTGCATCACCTTAAATGAAGTTAATTTTTTTTTCTTAGGGAAGGAACCCATTTTTTCTGGAGCCAGCAATAATTATAACAGTTACTGATGGAAGTAAATTAACTACTACAAGTGGAATACAGGAAGAGGTAAGATTTGACCTCTGTTTGCAGTGTACTAAATACATTTGAATACTGCTTTGAGGAGAAACTTATGGTCCTACTATAAGGTACATTCATGAATAGCTTAAACTTACATGTTTCTTCCTTTATCTTGTGGTAAATTTATACAATAGTACTGCCAAAATCTAAGTCACTCATTTTTTTTTCTTATCACATGTGACAGAAGCATGTAGTGCAACTTTGATCTGTTTAGTAGGCTCGGTTCACTATTTCTGTCAAATGAGTTCATTTTAAATACGATAGTGGAAGAAATCGATTTCTTTTTAAGCATGTATGTCTTTAACTGATATAAATGTAAATGATTTACATATAGATCCAAGCTAATGTAGTAATTTCCCAAAGAAAATGGTTGCTAGGCAGCACATGAAATACACTGTTCACACTGTGCTCTTGAAGTGTTTATAATCTGATCAGTAATGTCCTTATAATTGAAAATAAGAATGGAAGAAATATATTTGAAATTAAATCTGTAGTGCAGTTTTAAAAGCAATAGGCTTTAATATACTGGAGTATCTGCTCAGTTATCTAGCAAACTCAAATTCAGTAAATGCTGAGGCACCAAACTATTTTAACTTAATGACTGCACTGAATTATTTCCTTAAGAAGATGTAGAAAATAAATAAGGATGGGTTTTGTGTGGCTGACTCAGTACCTGTTTCATGCAATAGAGAAACAAATACCTGAACTCATTCCCTTTTCAAGGATAAGGTTAGTTTTTAAGTGTCTCTCTTGAAACTTAAGGGTAGTATGCAAACCTTACCATGTGTCATGCCACATTTAGGTATACAGAGTTACTTATGAGACATCACTGTTCATTAGTTTCTTGAACTTCTACTCTGTTAATACTCTATTAAATTGCATTCTGATAGCAGTTACAGAGGTTGCTTGTATGGAAAGTGGTATTTGAGCATTTTTGTAACATTTGATGTAGAAGGAAGATACTTCAGTGTCTTGTTAATTCTATATGGGCTGCTAACAAATAGACATAGCCAGTAACTGAAAAGGCGTGCTTGGATCCAAGACAGCAAGTAGGTTGTCTTTATAAAACTTCACTTCTGTTGTGCTTTTTAACCTTCTAAGTTATAAAATAGAGCAGCAACTTAATGTTAGTGTTAACTAAAGAGAAGACAAGCTTTCTACAGTATGTAGTAGCGCACTTAACAGCGGAACACTGTGTTGTATTTTTGAAAGAGAAAACTGATCAAATACTTAGTCATGTAAATCCTTCCTTGAAGAAAAGCAACTTCTCAGTCAAACGACAAAGCTGTAAAATCTGGTACTGACATCCTAGAGCAAGGGTTCATGAAGATGGTCGGTGGGTAAAGCAAATGCCTGCTGGGTAGAGGTTGAGAATTGCATGTGTTCAGCATTTAGAAGAGAAGCCTGAGTGTGGGGGCTGTGTTACTGTTGCCTCTGTGAAGCCGGTAGGAAAATGGAAGGTAACTTTTTCTTTCAGGCGGTCATTTGCATTCTTACCAATGAAACTGGCTTTATTACTGTGGGAATATTGTCACCTGCCCTAGTATAAGCTGTCAAACTCTATTTTAGAGCTGTGGCAAGTTCTTCAATTGTCTTTTCCCTCTGGAATTTAACACGTTGTCTCAGACTTAAGACAGAAATGGTGCAGTCTATGCAACTCTCATCAATACCATCACCAATTAAAAGGACTTTGAGTCTTGATCCTTCTAACATGGACATCTAATGAACAAGTGCTGAGATACTAATAAGTGCCTGCATCAGTTCTGTGTTCAGCATATGTTCAGTATGTTGAGCAGATTCTTCCTCTGATTCATTTTTCCTCAGTTAAAACTTAAGGAACTGAGGGGCTTATACTGTTTAAATACCATCATTAATTATAGATCTGATGCTTTAAATTCTTCTTGGATGTGACATTCACTTCTGTCATGGTCCATCAGGTTTGGTCTTTGCCTTTTCCTGGTCTTTCTTTTAGAAAGTGTTCAATTGCTTGAAAGGATTTCTTTTATTCCTCTTTGTATCATAAAATGCAATAATGTAATGGCTGGTCAATCAAATGTCATACTTCTCAAATTCTGGAGCTTCTGGGTTATCTTCCCATGTATTCCTTCTACGCGGACTCTGTCTCAGTATGAAGCATTAAACTCCCATTTGCAAGTGTGAAACTGGGTTATTGACCCACTGATGTACTGATTCATGTTAATGCAAACAGAAAGCATCAGCAGTGTTCATTGTCTTCTGTATATTACCATTCTTCTGATCTTTTCTGATCTTCCTGCTATAGGAGACTCTTCTGGGAGGAATCAGTAAGTTTGGACCCTCATCTCGAAGTCGTTGGTGTTGTTAAATCAATCCTTTCCAGGATTTGTCTCAAATCCTGGCTGTAACTACAAGTGGCAAGATCCTCCTTACTTTCAGCAGTAATCAAGAACTGTAAATACTCAATTTTAGAAGTAGTTTCTCTAGCTCAAGTCTGTATTTCTATTCATCTGTGCAGTAAGTAGGTGACACATCCCTTCCGCGGCATGTTCCCATCCTTCTTCATTCAAGTTATTTCTCTTAGCACGTTGGTGGGTTTTCAGAATTTGGCACTGAGCCCCAGAGCTCTTGAGATGAGAATATTCTGCAACTATTAGCTGAGTGTGCACTTGCTTGTAGTTAATGTAGTTAGCATTCGAATGGCAAAATCAATCACATTATCGAGATGGTGTCTCTGTGATCCAAAATTATTTCCAATAGAAGAAGATTCTGTGTTTTCTTTGTCTGTTTTAACTGCAAATGATTGCACAGAAAATAACAGGAAAACAATGCTGTCATTTCCTAAGGATCTGAAGTAAAGATCTTGAAGGACTCCGTCATTTGGGCTTGAGTCTTGCTGTTCATCCTACTGCCCTCTAATGATGAAATACTACATATGCTTGGGATGTTAGATGTCTTCTTTCTATGGATGCAAGATAAGATTTCAGGAAAAAGCAGAGCTTGTGTATGCTCCTACAAATATGTCTTGAGGTAAAAGCAGATCGTTTCCTAGTAATAAGTTGAGAGGGTACTTGTGTGTGATTCAACATAGCGTTGAAGACCATTGTTATTAAACAACTTTTTCATTTGTTCATTCTGTCTTTCTCTCAACAACCAGTATGAAAGATAAAAGAGAGGAAGAGATGTGAAATGTACAGAGAAAGAGAATGCCAGTTGTAGGTTTCTAGGTCCACCTTATTTTCTGTGAGGTATGCAGTTGTTGCGGTGCTGCAGTAAATACTTGTTAGTTTGGTTTTTTGTTTGTTTTAAAACAACAGCAACAAAACCCGTGAACAGTGCTGAGAGTGAGAAGACAAAGTTGTTAAAGTCTGTGGAATATGAGGCCTGGTTTGAATCTACAACTTCTCCAGTAACATGGATGTTAAATTTAACTGAAATTAGACTGTGGGGAAGAGAGTGAGGATGTATGATTTAATACTGATGGCTCTGCATGGGGTCTTAGATTTTAAAAACATTTCTGGTAGCAATTTGGGCATGTTGCAATGGTCTGCTGCTGAGACTTGCTTTGTTTTTTGGGTTTGCTGACTATAACCAGCTGAACCAAAGGAGGATTTTGTAGTTTGAGATGCACTGAACTCAGAATAGCATTGGGGCAGGGTCAGATAGGAACCTGGCAATGTGTGCTGCCTGGAGAAATATAGTGCTGCTAGGAAGGTATGTTTTGCCAAGGAAATGTGCTCTCCAGAACCACTAAATCTTACTCATCAGTTGGCTGAGATCTGTGTTGGAAAGTTTGTCATCTCTTAAATAATAGTCCCAGTAGATGACAGTGGAGTGCTTACAGTTGAATCCGCTTACAGTTGGGATTGGAGACTATTTATGAAGAACTATGAAGGCTATTCTTTAAGCTTTAAGTTCCCTTTGTTGAGCAGGTGTTGGGTTTCGTTTGCATAAAAAGGAGAAAGGCATATATGAATCAGTAATAAATCACACACATAGCTGAGTGCCCTTTGAACAACTTGCCATAAAATATTTGGGGAAAATACTGCTGTTCTGACACGCTGTCTGCTTGCAATAGGAGGAATCATCAGGTGCTCCGAGAAGGCAAAGTGAAGGCTTTCTGAAGCCTGTCATTACTTGTTGTAAGCCTAGCTTATCTGCTGAGTTGAATATTTTTAAAACTTAATTTAAAAGTTTTTGCACCTCTAGTCTGTGCAAAAGGTAACTGTATTTAAAGAGATGTGGTAACTGTATTTAAAGAGATGTGTCTTCTTAATGCTTTTTAAAGTATTGATTTCTTTCCTTGTTTAGTTATAAATCTGTAGGAGTTTGAGAGGTTCTGCTGGTCTTTGCAGCTGTTGCTTGTTCGTTAGTAATATTGCTGTGTCACTGGTGTACTGTGTTTAAAGTTGAGAACTCTTAATTTGCTACTGTTTCATCTGGTACCTAAAGCAAAATGAAATGTCCCCATGTATTTTGTATTCCTGGGTGGTATCTTTTAATATTAGCAACTAAAAATCATTTAGTTCTTCCCAGATAGAGGCAATACAATGCCATGGCAGGCAATTCTTATATAGATAGCTGTAGCTATTATTATTGATTATGTAAAAGTAAGAACACGCTTTACATTTCAGTATTGATTTCAACTTGTGCTTTAGTTAATGCACAGAGAAGGTGTGAGTATGATTGAGGGATATGCCTAACTTAGCTAAAATCACTGCTTTCTGATGCTGTAACATAACCACTGCATTGATTTGCTTGACAGTATTTGGAGCAGATGTTTGTGGTAGCTGAATTGTTTTGAGCAGCTATACCCAAGTTATGTTTCTTCTCTAGTAGACTTAAATTAAAAATACCTTTTCATTTGTGTGTGCCTTTTAACTTGAAGAATCCACAAGAAGACTGAGCTGACAATTTGCTTATTCTGCAGAAAATTAGTTCTTACTGATAAAATTCCAAAGAAGATATTCTGTTGATTCTTAAGTTAATATTCAGAAGGTGGTGGTTCCCACTCCGTAGTTCTCAAGTTTGTGCCTCATGTCCTTATGTTTCTTTGAGGTACTGATTCAATTACATTTTGCTTGTACAGTAGCTGAAGAGAAACATAAATAGCTGTGGAGAGTTTATAGGTGTGTTTATAAATGGTTATGGATTTGTCATCACAACTTCTTTTTTGTTTATTTGTTTTTGAAAGTAGCTGCTCACAGATTTAAATTCCTTTTCAGCTCCACTTACCTCTCAATTCCCCTCTGCCTGGAAGTGAGTTGACTAAGGAACCCTTTCGATGGGATCAGAGGTTGTTTGCTTTAGTTCTTCGTTTGCCTGGTGTTTCATCACCAGAGTCAGAGCAGGTGGCAGGGGTACCAGTGGATGACTCTGCAATCACACCCATGTGTGAAGTCACGGGAGGTAGGTGCCCTGGCTTCCTTTGACAAATCAGTGATTTTGAAAACAAACTGAACATAGCCTTGTTAATCAGGTATATGGGGTGGACTAAGTATTTGTAAACTCTTGCTGAAAACTTGATAGTGATAAACCTAATGACCCTGCATTAATGCTTCATCTGTAACATGGAAGATTTTGAATCTGCTTTCTTAAGCAGTTTATTAGAAGAACTTTAATTTTTTCTAATTCATTTCAGTGTCATAATTAGAAATTGTAGCAGCTGAGTCTGTCTGTAGTATAGTTACAAAAAATTGTCATACTTTAATTAAAGCAAACCAAAAGTGTGGGAAATGTTTAAGATGTTTTTTTCTGAGAATACACAATGCAGTGCAGGATTTCTGCTCTGCAAAATGCAGAGTAATTCTGCAAAATTGTTACTTTTCTTGCCATCATAACTCTTAGAAATTAAATTCGGGCATTAGCTTTATAATTCCTCTGTAAAAGGCTTTGATTACATCACATGCTAAAATGTAACTATTCTCCTGATGCATTGCAGCAGATTTGGTAGAAAGCAATCAGGAGGATGTTAAAAGTAGTCCAGAAGAATCTACTTCCTGGCTAATGTGGGCTTGTGCTAAGGAGTGCTTTGACTGAAGCTTTTAGACAGTTGTGTAGATGTCTGTCACAAGGGGGAGCCCATTTTCCATGGATTCAACCAAGAATTTGAGTTAATGTTAATGGGCTAGAACCCAAACATTTAAGTTAAGATGTGTGTAGACTATCACTGTGTTATGAGGCTGCCTTGGTGGCTAGAGTATTTGTCAGGTGCTTTAAATTGGTAATACATATATATAATGTCATTGAGCGTTTCAAAGCAACAGTTTTGAACAATTTAAGTTAAAGTAAGTACAGAACACTGAGCAACTTTAACATTGGCTATTTTGTTCTAGGTCGATCATACTGTGTATGCTCTCCAAGAATGCTGAATCAGTGTCTTGAATCATTGGTGCAAAAGGTGCAAAGTGGAGTGGTAATAAATTTTGAAAAAGCTGGACCAGATCCCTCGCCAATTGATGGTACTTGATATCTTTTATACTTTGGTATCAGATGACAATGATGATGTCAGTACAGTTTAGTGAAGTTAATATAAGATTTGCCAAAACCGAAGGAAGACTTTTGCAGTTTAAAATAGCAAATATGACTTTGTCCTTAACTTCTCATTCTAAATGACTTAGCCTGGGTCCATTTTAGAATGTTCCTGTGAGGTTTTTTATGGGATTTTCTAGTTCTTCTTTGCAGTATGTTAGCCCTGCAGTCTTTGTGTGTATCAAATATTGTCTTTAAGCATGGAGATAAGAAGGTTGTCTTGGAACAGCCATGGGAGGAGAAAGACAGTCTGATGACTATGAAAGGCTCCAGATAATTTTCTTGACTATAAACATTCAGTGCTCGCTTGTGTTTTTTTTTTTTCCCCATTGTTTCTGCTTTTTTGTATAAGTGTTTGTTGAAAATAATATTAACTGAAGGAGTATTTTCCCTGGGAACGTAGTTCCTGAACTATTCACAAAAGCTGCTGAATATTCTTTTCGAGTTTTAATGCTGTTTTGTTTTATAAAACCTTTTTCCTTTGTAGATGGACAGGTGGATATATCTAGACCCTTTGGACCCCAGCCTTGGCACAGCTGTCATAAACTCATTTATGTCAGACCAAACCCTAAAACTGGGGTTCCTATAGGCCATTGGCCTGTTCCTGAATCCTTTTGGCCAGATCAGAATTCGCCAACGCTGGTAAGTACTGAGGTTAGAGAAAGCAAAAGGGGGAGTATTCCTGAATTTCATACCTAATTATTTGTAAGTCTTGAGACACGTGCTTTATTGGAGCCATTGTAGGTTCTATGAACTAAGGAATGTTGCATGAAAATCTATGTTGCTGTTATCTTAGATTAGTACTTGTGAACAAATAACATGGTGTTCTCTTTGAAGCATTAAGAACCTGTCTGTAGCAGGTAGGTCAGCCTAGTCTATGCTCAGTGCTTGTCTAAACTCTTAGAGTACCAAACCAGAAATAAGATGGCACTTTGATAATAGACTACTAGATATTATTACCTAACAGGTGGTGTTAATTGCAAAATGACTGCATGATATTACCAGTTTTGAATCTCTGAGATAGTTCTGTTTGAACTGTAGCTGGTGAATGCAATTTCATCTGTTTGGTGTAACTATACTTTCAGTTTATCCCAAGTAAAGAAACTTCCCTTTAAGTGCTATCTACGAAATTAGTTTTCCTTGTTCTTGTTTTCATAAATAATGTATACCAGTGCCTTCTTTTTTTAGTAAGAAAACTACAATCTTTGCTGTAAAGTGTTTTTCTATTTCTGCTCATCTTTGGGAATCATTGAAATGGGACTTGTGCAATTGTATAATTCTCCTGTCTTTCATTATAATTTTTGTTGATTTTTTTTTTAATCTAAAAGTAGCTTGACTAGCTCATTGAGCTTCTCGTGAAAATTATATTATGTTTGCAAGATTTGGTCTGAAGTACAGGTTGTTGCAGAGTGATGCGAGTATGAAATCTTAGTCAAGTTTGTAGATATGGTATTGCTGGGATCTGTCACATTTGATGAACAACAAAGTAAGCTAATGTAAATCTTGTAGTCATTTAAAAAGCAAAAAGCCACTGTACTGGGTATTGCCCTGGATACTGAAAAAACTGTAGGAAAGTTACCTTGTGTACTTCTTGTAATCACTATTGATGTTATATCTGCCTCATTTCTCTGTGAAAAATTTTTACAATTTGTCTGCTACTGCAGATTTTGATTGACGTTGCTAAAATAGATCTTGCCAAGTGAAGAACTGTGGTTCCAAATCCACTGAAAACTTGAAGCTAAATTGCAAGGGGGTGTGAAAAAATACTTTCCTCACTTATAGCACGTATATACCTCTCTCATAACTGCACAAAACTTTGGATTACTGCATATGCAGCTACATTCCTGTAGACATCAATTGGAATTCCCAGTTGAACCTTCCCTATGCAATGTGAGGGAGCTGTGTTTGCTTATAGTGTTTCAAGACTTGTATTTCCTGACTGTTACGACTGTAGAGTGCTAGAACTTAGCATCCTGTTTACTTAAGAATTTGTAGTTATGTATTTCTTTTGCCCCCTGATCCACTGTGGAGTTATCTAAAACAGCCCTACCTCAATAACTGTTTCATATAATGTAGATTGTGCAGTCAAGGCATTCTTAAATTTATATGGAAGTCTGCTAATAGCTCTGTGGGTACATCAACGTGTAAATGGCTGCTCTCACTTCTCTGAGGTAAAAAACAGTTTTGCTGTCCAGTCAAAACGTATTGGACTTCTCAAGTCTTAGCATTCAACTTCTTTTGCAGCCTTTTTATTCTTAGTATAACTGCTTCATGGCTTGGTCAGAAACTCCACCACAACTATTTATTGGAGGCATCTTCTTTCAAGAGAGTTGCAGTTCCTTCAGTTGAGTGGGCCTCCAGTTTTGTGTGCACTTGGACAGTACACCTTCCTCAGAGTGGAAATACTCAAGGCAAGACCAGCTGTGTGGACAGATAACATTTGGCTGGCTCATCCTAAAAGGAAGAGACTAAAGTTTATGAACTTGTAGGAAAAATTGCTTTCAAGGTGAGGTGGTAGGAAGGTCCGAGAAACCCTGTGTTTCCATAGCTCATCTTATGTATAGTTGACCATTTGTAAATGGAGTAAATGGAAGGAGGCTTTCTGGGTGAGCTCTTACTGAGATTGTAGTAGCCTTGGAGGAGGTTAAGGGTAAGTATAAAAGCTTTGGTTCCTCTCCTGAAAAGCCTTCAAAGTGAGGCATATGGTTTCAATTTTCATGAAAAAAGTTGATGCCTCATTTGAGAAAAGAAGTTTCAAATGTTATCAACTTAAATCTGAAACTTGAGGTTGAAAGGCTTTTTCCCTGTAATTAATAAAAAGATTGCAATTAATTTGCCTGAACTGAAAGTTTTCACAATTCTAGTTATAATGTGAGTTGCTGTGAGCTTGTCTCATATGAGTCACTGTAATTGTTTGAAATTTTTAATTGTTAAATTTGCCCTGAAGGAGATGTGCTGTTAAACAGAGGAAGTCAACGAATATGAAAGTCCAAATCTTGCTTCTGCAGAGTCAAAGTGGGCCTGCCCCAAAGCAGCATTGAAGTCCACACAGGGTTTTACTTCCATTTGCATGGTTTTTGTGTATATGCAAGAAATTTTATTGTTGTGGACTTAGTAGGCAAAATGAGTAGAACATTAATTTCCATCAGATTTCACAACAGTGCCAATGCCATAAATTATGTGTTTAGGACTTTTTAATAAGTATGAATCCTGTAATCTTTGGGCTCTTTTTTCTTCTTTGAAAACAAGCATTTAATTTAGTTGTTGTAGTACAAATACATTTAAGTCATTTTATGCAGACTCGTTAACAGTGAAATACTTATGTTTAGCCACCCCGCACTTCTCATCCTGTGGTGAAGTTCTCCTGCACTGACTGTGAACCAATGGTCATTGACAAACTGCCTTTTGACAAATATGAGTTAGAGCCTTCACCACTGACCCAGTTTATCCTGGAACGTAAATCCCCTCAGACCTGCTGGCAGGTAAGTAGAATACACACTTAACCGAAGTCTCAATAAGGCTGTTTTTCTTGCAATTTATTGTAGAATCAAATTAGGGTGTAGAACTTAAATTCGCAAAATGTGTAAAAATATGCTTGTGTTTTATTGCAGGTGTATGTGAGCAATAGTGCAAAATACAGTGAACTTGGTCATCCTTTTGGTTACTTGAAAGCTAGTACAGCCCTGAATTGTGTGAATTTATTTGTGATGCCTTATAATTATCCAGTTCTTCTTCCACTGCTAGGTAAGTACCAGTCCGTAAGATCATTAAGTAGGTGGCAACTGAAAAATTGTTCTGATCTGAAGGGTTTTATTAGCCACACCTACAGAAAGCTAGAATGTTAAGCAATTATATCAATGACAATGTTTGTTTCACTTGTAAACAATTGTGTGATGTTTGTAACTTCTGCCCAAACTGCATGAATAAGTTATGTAATCATTATCCTTTCAGATAGGATGTAGTCTTGCTTCTTTTATTGCGGTAGCTCTTATGCTCAATCATCTCTATTATCAAATTGATAATTTATCAGATTCTGTCTTTTGACTGCAGCTTTAATCTTTTGTGTATTAAACTTTTGTATTAATATTTAGTTTAGTTGCGTATATGTTAAAACAGTATATTTAAGCATTAAGGAGTTAGTATTTCCTTTGAGCATTTCTCCTGTTAGGAAAAATATGCGTAGGTGTGTCTTTTATTTTCTCCTTGTTTTCTTACAACCATCAGATGACTTGTTTAAAGTACACAAGGCAAAGCCAACGTTAAAATGGCTGCAGTCATTTGAAAGCTATTTGAAGACAATGCCTCCTTACTATCTTGGGGTAAGATGACTTAGTTTTCAAGTTTCTGTCTTATTAAGCAGCTATAGTTTCCTTTCCAGTATGGGTGCTTTTTAAAATTTTTTCTAACCTATTTCGAGTAGAATATATATTTTTAAGAGAATAACTGAACTTCTGTGTGTAGGGATACTTTTTGCACTGTAGTCCTGTGAGAAGGCTTAGAATCTAAATCAAGCAACAAAATTCAACAATTGTAATAATATGTAAATGTTTTCTGTTCATAACTGATGAGTGGAGCGATGCTCATAACAACAAAAAAAAATCCTGCCCTGAAAATCTATCTTTTGTCTTTAAGGACTTCAGGTCCTATTTGAAACCTATACGGTTATTTGAAGTATGTATACAACACTTGTAAAGTTAAAACACTTGTAAAGTTAAATATGACTATGCAATGTATTCCATGTTTCAGCCTTTGAAGAAAGCTGTGAGAATGATGGGAGCACCAAACCTTATAGCTGACAATGTGGAATATGGACTTAGTTACAGTGTCATTTCATATCTCAAAAAGTTGAGTCAGCAGGTAATGTTGAAGCACAAGAGCAGTAAAAGCTTATAATATCAGGATAATATCTTAAAATACTCAAGTTCAAGGGTTTTGAAGGAAAAAGAACAGGAAGATGGAGTTAATGCCTTCCCATAAGCAATTAGGAAAAAAGTATTTTTGTTTTGTGAATTGAAAGAAAACATATAAGCAAAAACTGTAGAGTGGATTATATAGATAGATATGGAGGTACATGTTAAGTTCTCATGTATTTAAGGAACATTTTTACATGTGCAGTCAGTAGCATGCATTTTGTCCAAAAGAAAACATGTTATTTTACCTTCGGTCATAAATCTGTTCTAGCATTTTTTCAGAAAAGAGGGATTTGTACTTAGGTGCACCTGAATCAAAGTGGCTTTTGAAATAGAAAGTGTTTAGTGAATATAAACTGAGCTGGCATAATTCAGAATCTCAAATAAGGATACAGACTAAGGTTGCAAGTGACCTTTTGTAAAATTATGAAGTTGGTGACGCTGTTCAGAATAGTGCATGTATCTTTGACTAATCCCTTGCACCAGATAAGGCATTTCTGCCCTGCTACCTTCACTTTTACTTTGTTGAGCTGTGCATGTTAAGCTTCCTTGTTCAAGATAATAAGAGAATGCAACAGGCTTGAAACTTTAATAGTAATGCAAGTAATTCTCACTTAGCTAACAAGTTCTTATGGAACAGCTTTTCCTTTAAAAACAAACAAAAGATACAAGCCATTATTTGACAGGAACAAACTTGAAGTCTAAAGTATATCCTAGCAAATCATGGTCACATTGCTCAGTGTTCTACTAAATGAACTAATCTCTCAACCTAGCTTGTGTAGACTCCTAAGATGCGGTGACATACACTGCAAATTGTACTTAAAGCTTGTCTAACTCCTGAAAGATTCTGCCAGGAGAGGCACAGTATTCTTAAGTACAAATTCAGATTTTGAGTAGTCTATGAATTTATATAAATCTTCAAAACAAACATTGGCAAATTGTCCTGGCTAATTACTTCTGGCTCTTTGTTTAGCTGTATTCTGCCCAAAGGTTGGCATTTATGAACATGTTTAATTTTGGTACAAATCTAAGAATAACTGGGGGAGAGGTCTGTCTAGTCAGAAAGGGTTTAATATTTTCATGTACTTCCTATTTTATAGTTAATGCTGTGACTGTCTGTATTGAACTTTTAGAAAGCTGATAGCATTGTGTGACTGATCGCAACTATAGCTGTGAAAGAATCAGTCTTGAAAGCTAGCATTTAGCTCTTGCAGCAGAAAACAGTTTGAGTACAGATAGACTTGCAGAGAATTGCCAGTCAAATTATGACTTATGAAAATAAAAGCATTGCATGCATATTGGTGCTTAGTAATGGGCAGAAGACCTAGGCACAAACTGTTCACTATATTTGAAATTGTAGTAAACATTAAGTGGTTATGTATTAAGCACTCCTTTTAAGCACTCATCCTGGTTATGATCGTCATAGTGTATTAGCACATTGTTGAATCTTCTAGGTAGGAATTTAAAATGAATAAGTGACTAATTCTTTTAAGAGCATATTGTCAATTTTATTTATTTATTTATTTTAAATTAAGGCCAAAATAGAGTCCGATAGAGTCATTGGCTCTGTAGGCAAAAAGGTAGCGCAAGAGACTGGAATTAAGGTCAGAAGCAGATCACACAACCTGTCTATGGCACATAGGAACGATTTTCAACATCTGCTACAGGGGATTACTGGGGAAATTCCTCATAGACCTCTAGACTTCAATATGAAGGAGTATGCTGGGTTCCAAATAGCTTTGCTGAATAAGGTAAGCACCACTGTGTGTAATGTTGTTATTTTCAATATACTACCATTGAAATGCTAGATATTGTTTCATACATTGTGTTAATTGAAACTTTAATTACTGAAACCATAGGATTTGAAACCTCAAACTTTTAGAAATGCTTATGATATACCTAGAAGAAATCTTTTGGATCAATTAACACGAATGAGATCTAATTTACTGAAGAGTACTCGGAAGTTCCTCAAAGGACAAGATGAAGGTTAGTTAAGCTTTTGTTGCCTTTACGTGATATTGCTTTTGTTAAATTTTGAAGACTCAACAAATACTTATTCATAAAAGCATAGTGGCCAACTGCCATGAAACTGGACTTTTTTCCTTATCTAATTGGAAGAAAAACAGTTGGGGACAGAGAGGATACAGGTTCGCTGCTCTGTCCTTCAGTCTGAGGAGTCTTGGCTTTTTAAGTATGGAATCTTTGTTCACTTTTTCACCAACTTTCATGATGTACCTAACAAAACTTGAGGAGATTTCTGAACTTTTAAGATTTTTTCCATATGAGAAGTGTTTTGTGAACAGTGGAAAGATGAGCTTGCTCATTATGTGCTGTCACTGTGATTCTTTCCACCTTTAGGCCAACTGTAGTTGTAATTTTCCCTTTCGTTTGTGTCTTCTGGCACTATGTTAGGGCATCTAACAAGTAAAATGATAAAAAAAAAAAAAAAAGTGGAGGAAATGGGAAGGGCGGTGCCAGTGAAAGTGTATGTTGCATTATCACTTGGTCACAGTTGTTTATCTGACTTAAGTAGTGACAGAACATTGAAGTACAAAGTTGTTGCTGTTTGGTGAAGGGGTTAAACTACATCGAAACTTAGGGTTATTTTCTCTGCTGTTTTTGGTAGCTTATATCCTGCTTGACAAAAGGCTTAGCAACTTTACATTCATAACTTTTCAGGTCCTGAAGATTTCAAGATTTCAGTTCCAGTGGCAAAAGGTCACTGTTGCTTCAAGTCTCTGCAATTACATTTGATGTACCCAAAATTGAATAGATGTCTAACAGAGCTGTATACAGCATGGCATTACTACTTAGCATTACTGTAGGTTTTGTTTGTAGTAATGTTTCAGATAAAATTTAAGTTTTGTTTATTTTCCACCCATCTACCTGTTGAAAAGCTATGGGTCATCCTGGAAAACTAAAATCCGTGCATGACAGCTATTGCTTTTTCCATGTCATGATGGAATGCACAACAGATTCTTTTAAGTAAGCTTTCTGCACTCAAAACACGATGTTATAAATGCCAATTAGGTGAGATTAATGGTGAGTTTTTCACATCTGTACTGTTAATGCATTTGATAAGTCTGAAAATTTGAGATGTTAGGTGGATATAGACTAAATTCTCATGAGATGTGCAGTATAGTATATTAATAAACCATCCTTTTACAACAGATCAAGTTCACAGTGTACCTATAGCACAAATGGGAAACTATCAGGAATATCTAAAACAAATACCTTCTCCACTCCGAGAGCTTGATCCTGATCAACCACGAAGGCTCCATACATTTGGCAATCCGTTCAAGTTGGACAAAAAGGTGACTTTTGTATATAGCTTTTTTAAAGATGTGCTGCTGTGTCTGCTGCTGGTTAGACTATTCAGAGAGCAATGTATGGGAGAAGTATTTTCAAGTATTTGGGAAGGTATCACCTGCAAGAAAGTTCCTCAGATGTTTTTTCATCAGTGTTATCATATGAGGGGTGGTCTTTATTAGAAACTGGTGTAATGCCTTCAGAGTGCTGTATAAATGGAATGTTTGTCACTGTAGTATAGCAAATACCTCATTGTGTGTCCTTTGCCATTTGAGAAGTCAGTACATAATGGCATATTGTACACTATTGCCTTATAAACATCACCATATCAGAGTATTCACAGTATTTTATATTATGTGTTTCTGGATTAAAGTTTTAAGCATTCTACTCATTAAAAACAGGGAATGATGATAGATGAAGCAGATGAGTTTGTATCAGGACCTCAAAATAAACATAAAAGACCTGGAGAACCAAATATGCAAGGGATTCCAAAAAGGCGTCGCTGTATGTCTCCACTGCTCAGAGGTCGACCACAAACTCCTCCAGTTGTGAATAACCACATTGGAGGAAAAGGACCACCATCACCAATCACACAAGCACAGCTTGACCTTGTTAAACCTATTCCTATTCACAAAAGTAAGTGGATTTTTATATGTGGAGAATTTGGTTTGGATTTATGCAAAAAGCTTGTTTATATAGAAATATCATTGGCTGATTTCCCAAATAGGGCAATTTTTGGAAATGAAGCATTTAAGTGTGCACTGGGGGCTTGTCACAAAGAGTTAACATAGCCCTTCAGACAGAAGTCTCTGCTGTATAAACTTTCCACTATAAACAACGTATTTCCTGTATTAAATGAGGAGACAGTGTAAACAGAAGGGTGTTCTTCTTTTTCCTTGGAATTTACGAGTTCTCGAACTTATCACAACGTGAGGCTATTTTGAATTTCACTGTAGCACAGTGAATTTATTTTCCTTAGTATTGAGCTGAGGTACTGTGTAACAGTCTTGCTCTTGCTGTTCAGTGAGCAACAGTTGTTCACTAAGTTTGTTGGTTCAATTTAATAAGAAGTAGATTATAAAAGTACATTTTTACAGGTTTGTTCTTTGCTGTTGATAATAGATATCAGTTTACCTTTTTGTGTGAGGAATACAGCTGTGATTTTATTAAGACATTAATTGACAGGAGATAAACTAATGTACTCATTGTCACAGCCCGGAAGCAACAACCCACAAACATTTTTCTCGTGCCTGGCATGTATAGTAGATGGACAAGCTGGAGCATAGTTTTAGAAGTATTGTTGCTTGCTGTTGTCTCAGTAATCTCTATCAGATCATAAAGAAAGCAGAACTCAGTGTAATCTGTGTTTTATTGTGGCGTGTTTTTTTTTTTTTCATTTGTTTTTAGCATCAGATGCTAATAATGAGATTGCAATGGACGATGTGGTAGAGAATCATGTTACAGACCCACTTTCATCAGATGATTTCCAAGATGCTGTGGATTCAGAGTTTTCAATGTCCTCTTCTCCTTTTAATTCGTTGGACCGATCAGCAACTCATATAGAGGGTGCAGGCCATGAGCATCTAGGAAATAACTTGAATGTTGATGGATTTTTGGAGAATCATGATGAATCAAGTAGTAAAGAGCAAAATGCTGAAGATAATTTGCCAGTGTCTTCAACGAGCAAAGGGAAAAAAACAGTGCCCTGCAGAAGTTCCAGAGAGATTAATATAGAGCTGAGAGCACAAATTATGAAAGAGATCCGAAAACCAGGAAGAAGTAAGTACACCAAACCTCTTCATTAAATGACTGGTATGAGAACTAGGTGAAGAATTAATAGTATTTTGCTATTTCAAAATGAAATGGAAGTGAAAGCTAGACAGGCTTGTTTTAAAGCATCTTGTAAAAACTTGCTGGGTGAATGATTAAAATATCACTGTATCTGTCAACATTCATGGAAGTAATGGTCTTTGTTATTGATATTAGAATTATAGGTAATGTCCTAGTAATCTCAGTAATATCCTAGATTCCACTATCTTATTATGTTTTTTTTTTAATGTTAATGTTGATAAAATTGTCATCATTATCAGCCTGGTTTTTAGATTATCTGTCTTAAAATCTCACAGAAGCTGAAATAATTCTTTTGCCTTTGCTCACATGAAGCAAGATGTTACAACAGATATCTGCATAAACACGTTTAACTGTTTTTGCTCTTATTTTTTCAAGAATATGAGAGAATCTTCTTCTTACTGAAGCATGTACAAGGAAGCTTACAAACCAGATTGATATTTTTGCAAAATGTTATTAAAGAAGCATCGAGGTATGTCACTGAATTGTATTAATCATAAAACTGCACCATCTACTGCTACTCATAACTGCGTGACATCCATGCAGTTGTTTGCCTGAAACTTCCCACACAATGCTTTGCACTGTGAGTAAATAATTACTTAGGAAAAAGAAACCAAAACACTGGAAATACAAAAGCTCCCTGATACGTTTTTTGCTTCGTACAGAACCTTGATGTTAGTAGCTATAACTGCTAAATCATCATTAAAGTAGGTGAACAGTGGCGTAGGAAGAAAAGGTAATTAAAAAATCATTTAACTTCTGGACTTCAAATGAGAGTGTGCTGCTAATTTGAAGACCTGAAGGCACTGCACTTTACCATGAGTAAAGCTTTCATAAGCAGTTTAAATTCATTATTCTGCATCAACTCAAAATGTTATCTAGTTCTGAAGTTCATATGTGCTCCATGAAGATGCCTCTACTCTTCAGATTTTCTTCAGAAACAAAATAGTTCTGTTTCCACAGCCTCAGGAGATAATTTGTCATAGGATAGAGTCTGGGGTTTTAAAACCTGTGTTGTTAAACCAGATAGACAGTTGTCAAAGAATGCCTTAAGGACTCCTTGTCTAGCTTGCTATGTGACCATGCAGAGAAAGGAAAAACATGAAATTTTGATGGGAGTCGGGAGTGCTGGATTTAAAAGGAGTTAATGATTTCAACACTGTTTAGTCTATGTGATTTGGAGGTTGCTTGAGTTAATTTTTTCTTCTCCTGTGGCATTGTTGATCAGATCTTGAGTAAATAATATCTGTGATTCTTGTGTAAAACTGAGCTGGACATTCATACAGCTCTTCTAGCCTTTTACTGCCAGCACAGTGGGTCATATAGATATTCAGGTCATGTTTTTCCTTTAGCAGTAATTCTTTATCATGCTTTTGCTTGATCTCTTTTGTTTTATCACCTGTCAAAGTTGTTCCATGGCCTGTAGATTATACGTACTTCCTCACTGCCTCAGTGCACCAATACAAAACTGTTGCTCCTGTAGTTGTTGGCAGCCCTCAGTAAGTTTGGAATATTAGTGCCTCTGAAGTTTGACTCTTTGGATCCTCTGTGATTTTTGTTTCTGTTGCACAGCTTGCCTATTCCAGTATCTCATGTTGACTCTTTCCCTACAGAACTTAGCAGCAGTTGAGTCTTGCTGTCATATGCATCTGGTATAAATCCTGTCTCTCACCATAGCCAACAGTTTTTTCCGTCTACTGGTAGAAAAACTTGGCAATTTGATTTATCTTGGCTGTTGTTAATGTTATTGGTTTGTGTGTAAGAGCAGCTTAATTCTTCCCTCTCTTTTTTTCGTCTAGGTTAGGTCATTATAACGCAGTGGTGTTATCCAACCGGATAACTACTTACAATCTCTGTGCAGTTCTGTCTCCCTCTGGTTTGGCCCTTACCAGGCAAGCTGTCACTCTTAGCCAAAGTTCCCTGCTCCCTGCAGGAAGCACCTCTAAGTTCTTTGTAGTTAAGTTGGTTAAGTGTTATTAATTGGTAACTGATTTCTGTGATGACACAGAATGCAGTTCAGTCTCTTTCCCTGCTCCAAGGATCTCTGTTTCTCAGCAGAGGCTTAGGAAAGTTCTCAAGCAGTGCAGCAAGAAAGCATGTGTTTAGAAACAGTTCCCATTCAGTTCTGGGGCTCACTCCAAAAGAATGTTGTGAGGGGATTTCTAAAATAATCTAGGGTTTTCTTCTTCCTTTGGCAACAGTTTGCCATATAGTTCTACTACACAGTGGAAGTCTTGTAGGGATGCATCTTGCAAAAGTCACTGCAGAGATCTGAAATATAATGCTATCATTTTTAAAAGGCAAAAGCCAAGGTGGGGGACATAATGGATTTATTTTTTTTTCCCAGTTGATTGTGAAATATTGAGATGCCACATCTCAATTTCAGATTTCTATTCTGGTAATGTATTTTTTTTATAGTTGGTGGTAAACTTCTGGCTCATTCTGGAGTGGATATGAGCAGTGATTATAAGGACTTCCTGATGAACACAGGGATGGCTTTACAACTTTGCACATAAAGAGTGATTTAGTAAAGGAATAGAAGGAATTAGACCATGAAGGTGAGAGGTCTTCAGTATTTTCTGGAGCTGTAATAGCTGTCCATTTATGGTCTCAGCATTAAGTGTTCTTTATTCTCTGCTGAATAGAACCATGGAATCATAAAACAGCCTAGGTTTGAAGTGACCTCTAGACCATTAGTCTAGAGCAAAAACTGGCAAAATTTGTCAAACTGACAACTTCTCAGTATTCTTTTGTTTTCCAAGCAGAGAACACTAAGCTGTTAACAGAACATCATGTCTGTACCTAAAGTAAATGCTAAGCAATATCCATCTGTAGTGTAAGTGCTGGAAAGAATTAATAGAACTTCAAAATAATGACGAACATTAGTGTTCAGTAGCTACTGTTATTTTTTACTAGCTTTTTACTAGGAATATTGGTTTTACTGGGAAACTGCTTTCTTAGCAGAGTTGACAGATAAGTTAGGAAGAGTTGATGCTTAATTATGTTAATCACAGTATCAGTTGTTATGCTGAAGTGTTTCTGTTGTACTGAGAAAATTGCTTGTGATAGTGTTTCGTATTTGGAAAAGAAGCTTGGGACATGTACTGTTGGGCTGGACATAGTGCACTGCTCTGGCACAAGGATTCACACTGATATGGCAAGTTAGTAATCTATTTTTCCCACCTTCCTTCAGGCTTAGTTTTTAGGAAGTATCTCCTGTTAGCTCGTACAGCTGCTTCAAAAGGACTTGAACATTGTTGCTTCTCAGAATACTGACACTTAATATAAAACTGTAAGCTTTTTATTAGGATGTGCTATATAATAAAGCACTTTGCTATTAGCTTAAATTATTTGGTTTTTATTTGAGCAAATGAAGAGTAGTTCCACGTTTCCTAAGCTGATATCTTGCTACAAGTAGGAGTCAGTTAGGAAAGCAAAGATGAACAGAGGCGAGGCAGCACTTGGAGGGCAGTGGGTCTGTTTGGGGTTATTGAGAAATGTGATGAGAAGGATGGGGAAATAACCCTAGTGTGGATGTTCAAGAGATAGCAATTGGGAATGGGAGCTCTGTTTCCCCATAGTCCAGCTGGGATTGTGGGGAAGTCTGCGCTTTGGGAATTAGGGCAGATGCATGTTTGTGAGGCATGGGCATGGACTGGAGGGCTGCTTGGGAACAGATGCTTTTGCCCAGGGTTTAATAAGGTCATAGTGCTGAACTCAGAGTACAGTTCAGAACAGTGCTGATTTGAGAAAGTGTGTGATCTTTTCATTGCTGCTTTGAGTACGCATGAGCTGCCAAAGCATCAGTCAGAAGTTGCTGCTTGGATACAGAAACATTGCAAGGGGTGGGGTTAGCTGCAAACAACTAGGAACAGCATGCTGCAGGACAGTGGTTTGAGCAAAGGAGGCAATGTTCTAGTACTCATATTTCTGTAGTCTGTAGGGAATAGAAGTGCAGAGACTCCAAGTATGGTTTACATTTACATTTTCTTCAGTTTCTCTCTGAGACTTTGTGTTTTCTCATCATCTTGAAATCTGCTGTGCTGCTTAATGGCTATTTTGCCGTCAGAACCGGGTTCTCTCAACTTCTCAGAGGCATGCAAATAATCCCTAAAAGCTGCTACTACCTTTAGGACAGTAGTTCTTTCATATGTTTTCTTTACTTTAGAACTTCTGGAAATAGAAAGCAATTTTTTTCAGTTGTTTTGAAGACTGAGTGATATTTAATGTCAGCCTGTTCTGGAATGTGGTAACCCTGGTTTGTGTCCTCTCACTAAAAGGAGAAGCAAGTTAGTAGCTTACCAGAACTTTAGGAAACAAACAGTATATGCAGTGCCATCATGCGATGTACCTAAAACAGTAGTTCCATAAAAGCCCTGCAAACAATGCTTGATGTGTTATGTGCCTTCATTATGCTTTGTTTTAAATACAGGTTTAAAAAACGAATGCTGATAGAACAGCTCGAGAGTTTTCTGGAAGAAATCCATCGCAGATCCAATCAGGTCAACCATATCAACAGCAGCTAAAGAACTGCACACCAGAGCCACAGCAGGGCACTGCTGTTCTTACTTGCATTCATTTTTGACATGCACTCTTATCTCAAGTTCTGTATATGAAAGAATGAGAAGCTGCTCTATAAAAAGATGAGAAAAGTATCCATCATCTTTTTTCTTCATTTCTGTTATTTTGTAATGTGAAAAATATCACGAAAGCATTTTTATTTAACTAAATGGAGAACTCCTCATCAGTCCATGGACTTAAGTGTCACTATCCCTCAGGTTCTATTTTCTTATTCCAACCTTCAAAACTATCACCTCTTAAGGTTGAACTTTGCCAAAAAGTTGATTTGTAATTTTCAGAAGAAAAAAAAAAAAAAAAGCACATACATAAAACAAGGTAATGTTTTGTATATACAGTTATTTTGGATATATTATTGTAAGTTGTATAAATGTATTTTGAAAAATATTTAAGAAAAGCACTTTTGTTATTCCATCAATAAAAGCTCTATTTTAATGTTTGTGTGGGATTGAGTTCAGTTTTTACCAGAACAGATCATTTTGCCTTTCTTTGGCAGAACTTCCATTTTTCAGTGTTAGCCTGATACTTAATGATGAGCAGGTTTGTATCACTGGATATTCTCTAAATTAAAAACTATTGAAGCAAAGGTAGAATTGTGACTATGGTAGGATGAACAGTCCAGCTATCCTGGACATACGGTATCACTTTATTGGCCCCATCTCTCATCTTTTCTAGATGCTCCTAACTTCTTTCTTGTGGAACATTTCCTTTTAGATCACTCCTGTTCGGAATGAGTCCAGCTGATTAGCCCAGCACCTGCCAGCAAGATGATGTCAAGCTCAGGTTCTTAAATATTTCAGTGGCAAAATCTGTTCAGTTTTTCTTCTAAGATACATGTTTAATCTTTGCTCTAGCTGTGATGTTAATGATTTCCAGACAGATCTAACTTTCCTGTAGTGTATACGAAGTAATAAGGTAGCAGAGGATTTTTGCAAGAAGCAAGAATAATGTTTTAATAAATACATATATAATGTAGCCTTGAATTTCATAGGGGGAAAGTTCACTGTAGGAGGAGCAGAAGATGGTATTTGACCAGCATTAATTATGAAGGATTTGTAACCCTTCCTATGAAGAGCACCGAACCTGTGAAAGAAAACAATGTTAAAATTGGGAACAAGTTTTCAAAGAGTGTAGTACAGTTTACGTACTTGAATTTAAAGCATGGAAGTAGCAGATTTGAAATTCTTCATTATATGGAAAAATTGATTGTGCAATTACATGCTTGCCTTAGAATAATTTGAACATTCTGTTTTTAGTACAGTAAAGGTGTTTCCAAATAGTAAGCCAACTGGAGGCTTGCCCAGGACACATCCTAAAGAATCACTTTTGGGAAAGTTGTATTTCTTATTTATTTTCCCAATGAAAAATTTCATCTACAAAGTCTGTACAAATAAAATGTCAGTGTTTTTTGCTTCCTTTTTTTTTTTTTAATTGGAAATATTTATTGTACATCTTAGTTTTGAGTTAAAGCATAATAATACATCCACTACAATCATGTAAATTCTATTTTACAACTGCATTTCTTTTTCATGCAGTGTATCATTTACTGGAAACTGAGCAAATTTATTCCACAAAATCACTGCTTGGTCTTAATCCTGATGAGTCTACAGCTCAGATTTCATGGGCCTGATTTACTTTAGTGCCTTTTTTTTTCCTAATTTTTGTTCTTGCTTAGTGCCTATTCTTGGATTCACCATAATTTGTAAAGTGGAGTGTTAATTACACAGATATTTGCAGACAATTTTTTTGTGAGCATATAAGGAAATTAATTTCCTTGTGTCTTTTTAGGGAGGTCCCAAACAGTGTTTTACTGAACCCTGAAGATGATTGCAAAAGTGAACACACAAGTTTTAGGCTTTCTGCAGAGCTAACGTCTCAGTCTGTTAGTGACATCCAGTGAACATCCATGGCTTTTGAGAACCTGAATGTTTCATGAAAATGCGAAGTAAGGAAGAGTCTCCTCAGAGGTTCTTGATAGCTGATACAAGGGAAGAGAAACTTACGTATTTGGAACTGTAGCTAAGTAGAAGCTGTTTGCTGAACTGCTGAGCTATGCCCCTTAAAACTGCTGAGCTAGTGCTAAAACAGGAAATTTCTGGCCCTGGAGTCCTGCTGCCTGTCCTCAGAAGTCTGTTTACTGCATACCACCTGTGCAGGTGTAAGTTTCTTTTGCAGGGGAGAATTTCTATTTAACTTCAGATACTGCTGCTGGCCATTTGGGATTTGGATTGCCCTGCAGAGGTCTGTCTCCTGTGCTGGGGCATTTAAGGTCTTCTTTAAGTATTTCTGGTGCCTACTGTAGTAGAAATTATAGAATCACAGAATCATAGAATGACATGGGTTGGAAGGGACCTCAAGGATCAAGTTCCAACACCTCTGCCACAGGCAGAGCTCCCAGCTGTTAGATCAACACTAGATCTTGCTGCCCAGGGACCTGTCCAACCTGGCCTTGAACATCTCCAGGGATGGGGCATCCACAGCCTTCCTGTGCAGCCTGTTCCAACCTCTATTCACTCTCAGTGAAGAACATTCTCCTGTCACAAATGTGTGTGGGAACTTCTTCCCAGTGCAGTGATGGAGCACTGGCACAGGCTGCACAGAGAGGTGGTGGAGTCTCCTTCTGTGGAGACGTTCCAGCCCCGCCTGGACGCCTACCTGTGCAACCTGGGCTAGGGAGCTGCTTGGGCAGGGGGTTGGACTCCATGATCTCTGGAGGTCCCTTCCAACCCCTACCATTCTTTGATTCTGTGACATCCAATCTAAATTTCCCTTCTTTTAGTTTAAAACCATTGCCTTGTCCTGTCACTAATCACCACACTAATCTATGTACATAAAAGTTACTTTGTCTTTCCTGACTTGACTATCCTTTTATTATTATTGTTAGATATTTTAAAGGAAAATAAACCATTTGTTATGTATGCTTTAAAATCTATACCCACTGTTCCTGGCTGTTGAAATGTCCTGGGCTGAAGAACAGCACGTATGTACAACAAGCTTCTTAGCAATTTGGTTGCTACTTGTGAATGATTCTGCTGCTGAATCAGAAAGCATGTGTACCTGTATTGGCTTGTCTCAGGAAAAAAGTGAAAGGTCTGTCTGCTTTGAAAATAGGTGTTCGAGATCTTTTCAGTAGTACCATTGCTGTAAAGCAATTAAGATGATGTTAGTAAAGAGCATCAATTTTCATTCCATCTGCTGTGCTGTGCCCTCAGAACTCACAGTACCAAACCCCAGAGCCTGAGCTGCTACTCTAAGAATAAACCAGTGATTTTTGTCCTGTAGAGAAATCAGTCGGGATGAATGAACGAGTCGTGTTGTGGGACTGTGAGCAGATGGAACGTGTGTGCTTATTGCTGAGGTGAGTCAGTCTGGATTAGATTGTGAAGGTAACAAATCTTTGTTGTTGCCACCCTCCCCAAGTCATGCTGTGCCTTTACTATTAAGCCAATTCCTACCTCTGCAGTTCCAGTCAAAAGATGAGCAAGACACAAGTGTAATCCCCTCTTTTAAATGGGAAACAGTGAAGAAATATTTATGTTGTCCTCCAATTAGTCGTAGCTCCCAACAAAGAGTCTGAGTATCTTCAAAGTGCTGTATGGGGGTGATTAAATTGTCTCTGAAATTATGATGGCTTGGAAGCAATTATAGGCCTTGTTCAAGTCAATTCTGCCTTACAGCTATGCAGTATTGACTATACTGACAAAACCAAAAACTTGGATAATTGTAATGAGCAGTTAAGACAACAGAATTCAATTGAAAATTTGAGTAAGACTCAATAAAATCAGTTTGAGTGACAGTATTTCAGTGCTCCTAAAAAGAAAAAGCAAAACAAAAAGCTTCAGCTTCAAGCCACAGTCTGTCTGGATACAGAGCTCTTAATGTACAACAGTAAACATAATCAGACTCTTTGTAAGCCATATGTTTATGTTGTGGTGGAGGATTTCTATGGAAATGTCATTCAGCTTACGGAGGTGAGTTGTTAACGCTGTAGTCCAGAGCTGAGATTGTACTTGGGATATCCCTGCTGAACCAGCCCTGACTGCTCACGTGGAAATTGTCTGTTATGTGAAACTGCTGTGCACAAATATCACTGATCTAAGCATGTAAGAAACAAGCTTGGAATATGTTCAAGAAGAGAAAACTTTCTCATTATGAACTTCAAGCTACCAATGGGACTGTCCTCAGAAACAAACACTGTCACAGCTTAGGAGCTATAGAAGAGCAGATAGTGACCTTTCTAATTCTCCAGTTTTTGAGATCCAAACAAAGAGATTGGCTTTGGGTGGAGCTGTGTGGAGCCAGGAGTTGAACTCAGTGATCCTTTTGAGTCCCATACAGCTCAGGATTTTCTATGGTTCTATTTAACCAACTGAAGAAGCGATATATTTTGTTAAGCTGGATTTTTTCCTGCGCTGGCCAAGTTGGATTTCACCTGAGCGTTTGCTTGCTAGTCTAACATCAAACACGGAATGGAAGAAGGTTTAAAAGTTCCTATGAGCAATTACAAAGGTGAAATAGTAATGTTAATTACAAGTGCTTGCATTTGGAGCGAGTGTGCTTCTGAATACCGACATGCTTTTATGAAGCAGTTTTGTGACGAGCAGTTGTTTCTGTAGTGACAAGACCCAGGAGTGAAAAAATAATGTTTATGTGTATGATTTACCTGTAGCTCCTGATGCCTTCGTACCATCCTCTGTTACTTCAATCTTTGCTTTGTGAATAGCTTCTGAAATATAAAGGCCAGCTTGCTCTGCGAAACAAACCAACCCAACAGGTGAATAGTAATAGCATTCTCCAGCATTTTATTGTGAACACAATTTTTGTTCTCTTAATTTATAATGCTTTTATCTTTTTTTTTTTTTTTCCCTGCAGAATCTAAAAATCTTAGGTTGAATCTAAGCTGCGCTGAAGGTGAGCTTGGCCAGAGGACTTCTCATGCATGTGTCTGGTAGAGATAAATACAGACAGGCCAAACATCTGAGCCAGGTCTACATCAAGGACTTCTTGTCTCTGTCAGTAGCTGAAATTGTAGGGGCTGTGGGGTTTTTGGGTCAGCATTCTCCAAGTGCAGGCAAATTGAGAGTAAGTTAAAACCCTTGTTTGTGTCTTGTATCTTTTTGCCTGGAAATGCCCTCTGTTACACATTAAGGCTGCAGAAAAATGTCACTTGACACAATATAGAAACATCTTTGGAGTGAGATAGTGCATGAGGAAGGCACCATCAGGTTACTTTGGTCTAGGGAGGACAACAGATCTCTGTTGCAGATGGAGAGAGATAGGGACTTCCAGATCATGTGTAGGAACACATAAATCTGTGACTCTAGGGAGACTTTCAGGGAACCTGAAGTCACTGTTGTGAATACTCTCTCATTTTTACCTTTGTTTGTCTGTTCTTTTGTCTGTATATTTTCTCACCATGTGGACAATGTGTATTGAATGCTGGAACCTGATAGGAATCACAGAATGGCTTGATCTGGAAGGGACCTCAGGGATCATCTAGTTCCACCCCCTGCCATGGACAGTGCCACCCAGCAGCTAGGGCTGCCAAGGGCCCCATCCAACCTGGCCCTGAACACCTTCAAGGATGGGGCACCCACACTTTTTCTTGGCAGCCTGTACCACTGCCTCACTGCCCTCTGAGTAAAAAATTCCATCCTAACATCTAACCAAATCTTCCCTTTCTTAGTTTAAAGCCATTTCCCCTTGTTCTAGCACTATCAGTAAAAATGAATAAATAAATGATTGTGTCATTCCCCTCCTGCTTGTAAGCTCCTTTCAAGGGAAGGGGCTGGAAGGCCACATCGAGGTTACCCTGGAGCCTTCTCTTCTAAGCAAGCCCAATTTAGAGAGAAGGATGTGGTACAGAGCCATGACAAAGGCCTTGCATGAGTCCAGGTAGATGACATCCCTTTTGTTTCCTTTGTCCACCAATGCCATCACTCCATCACAGAAGGTCACCAGACCGGTCAGACATGATCAGCTTTGGTGAAGCCATGCTGACTGCCTTGGATCACCTCCACATATCTTGCATGTGTCTTAAAATCTCTCCCAGGAGGATCTGCTCCATGATCTTCCCAGGCACAGAGGTGAAGCTGAGTGGCTTCTTGTTCCCTGGATCCTTCTTCCTTCTTTTCTTTCTTAAAAATGGGAATGATGTTTCCCTTTTTCCAGTCATTGGGAACTTTGCCTGATGGCCAGGACTTTTTGAACATGATGACGAGCATCTTGGTAACCACACAGTTGGCTCTCTTAGGACCCTGGGTTGCATGTCATCCTGCCCCATGGACTTGTACACATTTGGCCTCATGAGGCAGTCTCAGTCTTGCTCTGCTCTTACAGTGGGACAGATTTTACCTCCCTCCTCCCCCTTCACACACACTTAGAAGTTCAGGCACACAAGAGGTGTGAGAAGCCTGACTGGCCATGAAGACTGAAGCAAATAAGTCACTGAGTACCTCAGTCTCTTCTACCCAATGTATTTAAAGACTCCCTTGTTGTTTTTCATGTCTCTCCCAAGGTTCAATACCATCTGTGCCTTAGCTTTCCTAATCCTATCCCTTCATGTCTGGATGGCATCCCTGTCTTCTTCCCAGGCCACTCACCCCAATAAGTATTATCAATAAAAAGTAGATCTTATGAATGGGAATTTTGTTTTGGAGTTCACAGAGAAAGAAGCACAATCAATGCATAATGCCTGAGTCTACTGAATCTCTCCAATATTATCTAAGAACCTATACACGTTGGGTCAGTGATCACTCTGTATTCAGTCAAGCCTCTTACCTGAAATACCTTTAAAATTAGCAGTGATGGGATCAAATGCGTCTCTAATTCCCAAGGCAGAAAAAACTGTCTTTAGATCAAAAAGGCTTTGAATACTAAACCTGAAATTAAGATGAGAGATGTAATTTAAATGCAGGATTCATAGATTTATAGAGCTAAAAGGTGGAACATGCAATTTATTTCAAGCCTTTGCACTTCATCTGTTTCTGTGTGAGCCCAATGCTTTCTACTTGATTAAGCACACTTTCCAGAAAAGCAACTGCTCTTCACTTGAAGATGTTAACAGGAAGAATCCCTCACCTCCCTCTGTTGCAATTATACTGCCTCTTGGTCTTCACATGTGAGCTTTGGGTATTCCTGAACGTGTTCTCTTTAACATTCTATTTGGCTGTAACAAAAGGGCTCTTTGCATTGTTTCTGAAAATTAGCATGGAGGAGATGAGTGTTAATGTCCAAATTGTTTTTCGAATGGAGGATGTATTGTGAGAGATGTGTAATAAAGCCCTTCCCTTCTGATGTATGCAAGAGGCTCACATGTGCCTGATTCCTCCTGGTACATGATTTCGTTTGAAAAGCTGATAGAAAGTACTGCCAGGATGTGATACTGCCAGGGCATTTGCTAGTGACAATGAACAACTGACATGCAAAATGGATGCCTGAAACTTGCTTTGCCCATAGAAAGATGGATATGACCAGTGGGGGGCAATGGTGCTTGTTGATGAGTATTTTTGTAGTACTTAGCAAGCTGTAAAAATAAACTATTACTCTTCTGTTTATTTCTAAAAGTTAGGTTTACTCTTACTTAAGCAAAGATAAAGATGGGATGTGGGAAAGGAACAAGAACATTTCTCTCTTTTTAGTTCTTTAAAGGATTTTTATGTAAATGTTAAGTAAAACCTGTAGGATCATCTGATTTTCTAGTATTACTAACTTTGAAGGACTAAAGAAGATACTGGAAGGCTCTGGCATTCCCACCTCACTCATGGCTAAGCTTTAAGAACGAGACTCGAAGTACCTAATTTGGTTCTGTTCTGCAGGCTGCTCGTGTCATTGCTATCACACATAATTCTGACAACAGGAGTAATGAAGTCATCTCAGAGGAATGAAATTGCTTACCTAGGTAGAAAAATGTCCATCTTTGTCCTCTTCAAGCTGCTGGACCAGAGCGCTATGGTTTTGGCAGATAGATGAGTCTCAATTCGGGACAGAGGTGTTCTTTTGTGGCTGGGAAGCACTATGAACATGCTGAGTTTCTCCCCTAGATAGGGTAACTCAATGACACTAAAAGCATCTTGAGTTGTTGTCTGGAATTGACCTGTATTTAGGCAAATACAGATCTTATTTCATAATTAAAAGAAAAAAGAAAAGAACAACCATCCCTCAAACAAATCTGGGGAAGCAGATGGTTCAGAACACCAGTGATGAAATGCAAGGAGTTGTCTCTAATACATGGGCTCGGCTCAGATTTAACTTTAACTCACCTTTGACTCACCACACTGGCTCACTTGAGCAGAGCTGACGGGTATTTTTTTGGTCAGTATCCATATATATGACAGTAGTGTTGAAGCAATGTTGCAGCAGGGCATGAATATTTTGTTACTTTCTCAAATGGTATCTGTCCTCCTCGTTCACAGTTTAGAATATGAGGGCTGTTCCAAAAGTAATGCCTCCTATTTTATGATATTGGCCCATGACGTCAGAGGTGGATGTTGGTGGTCTGGCAGTAGAGCTTGGACCTTCCACCAATATCCCATTACGTTTTGTTGCTGTGTGACAGGTAGAGAGGGTGGTCTGACAAAATGGTGTCTGGTATGGAAGTGCGTATGAAATAGAGGTGTGTCACTGAATTCCTCCGTGTGGAAGAAATGGCACCCGCAGACATTCATCGACACTTGCTGAGTATTTGTGGAGACCAAACAGTGGATGTGAGCACAGTGAGGGATGAGTGGTGTTTTTCAGCAGTGGCAACAACTATGTGAAAGACAAGGCACGTTTTGGCTGGTCATGCACTGCTGTCACACCACACGAAGATGAACATCTCTATCTGCTCATCTGTGCCGCTCAGTAGATTGTGACCAGGGAACTGTTTACAGAGCTGAATATCAGCTTCAGTGTGTTGGAAGTGATGGTGTCAATGTTGGACCATCACAAAATTTGTGCCAAATGATCCCACAAATGCTCACATGGGAACAGAAGGAGCACCGTATGCGAGTTTGTCAGGACCCGTTGAACCAATATAAGGCTGAAAGTGACAGTTTCCTGGATGGCATCATTACTAGTGACAAGACGTGGTGTCTCCACTAAGAGCCAGAGTAAAAACAGCAGTCAATGGAGTCCATGGTGACATGTGAATTCCTCAATGAAGAAGTTCAAGACACAGCCCACCAGGAGGTGAAGTGATGTGCGCCGCTGTTCGAATAGGAAAGAGGTGATCCTTCTGGATTTCCTGAATCCAGGCAAACCATTAACTGTGACCACCACATTGCAAGACTGACTGAGCTGAAGGCTCAAACTTCCAGAGTCAGATGAGAGGAGACAACCTTTCTCCTGCAGCATGGTAACTCCAGGCCCCATACCAGTTTGAAGACTGCAAAGCACATTGTCAGTCTTGGCTGGACTGTCCTACCACATCTTTTGTATAGTCTGGAGTTGATGCCTTCTGACTTCCGTCTGTTTAGGACAATGAAAGATGGACTATGTGGGCAATATTTTTCTAGCAACAGTGCTATCATAGCTGTGAAACAGTGGTCACCTCGTCTGGTGCAGATTTTTATGGGTGTGGCATGTAGGCTCTAGTTCATTGCTGGTGGAAATGGTTGTGACTGCTGAAGAATAGAATTTTGTAGTTGAGAATTTGTGCTATCAAATAATATTTTTGTGGTATTTTTTATCTGTTGTAGTTCCCATTGAAATAATTAGAAGGCATTACATTTGGAGTATCCTATCTTTATTAGCTAGGCAATGACAATAACTTAATGGTGACAGTTCCTGCAGTGCCTGTTCTTTGAATAAGCTTTCTGTTTTCCCTATGATTTCCATCTAATATTTTTCACTAAAAATTAATTGCTGAAAGAAACAATTAAAAAAATGAGTATACTATTTAATTAACTGAAACCTTCTTTGCTTTGTGTTTCCTTCTTTACTACCATTAAAAATCAGTTTTAATCTTATTTCAGGAGACAAACAGCTACATTAAATGGTGAAGTAGTTAGGTGTATACTTACAGACACACTCAATTTATTCATTTTGAAAACTGGAAAACCTATCAAAATCAGATGAAGGTTATAAAAATCAGCCTTAACAATAAAAGCTGTTTGGCTTCCAACCCTGTGATTATTTAGACATGTTGTAACAGCAACTTTAATTCTGTATTTCAATGAACAGATAATCAAAGCATTCTTAGTGGGCTGTTACACAGTAGAACTGATCCAATTATCATGATTTTCCTTTCTTATTTTGTCACCTGTAAATTTAATAAATAGCATTTCAGGAACACACAGAATTAGTTGTCACAGAAAGAGTTAAACAGAAGCTACAAGGAAATTACTTATTACTGCCATTGCTGCAGGCCGTTCAAAATGACCTACTGCCTTTTCACTCAGCTATAGTAGTTGAGTATCTACCCTATAAGACACGTGCTTTTTGAGTCATTGTTTATAAATAGTGGAATATAGTTAACTATTATTCATCATACCTAAACATCTGCTCATAAACACATAGATAGAGAATGTCTTGAATGCTTTATGTAAAATGTTTGATAGTTCTGCAAATCTAGGTTAGATAGCATTCATTAAATGCGGGTAGTCCTGCTAGAATTTAGAAGTGTTGGATTCTTAGCTCAGCCCTCCCACCACGCAATCCTGAGAGGGAATTGCACTGGTAAAACCGTCTCCCAGCACATGCGTTGTTTTGCTGGAAAAAAAAAATCCTCTTCTGGTTTGCAAGCAGAGAGGATTTATATTTGTTTTGCACAAGATGGGAGTGGTTTAATTCATGGATATGCTGATATTTTGAAGTCTGTTATGTCTACAGAGGTTATATAGACCTTATTTGTTAACTGAAAGGAAAACTAAAGACTTGGACTGAGTTGGGATGTTTTGCCTTCCTTGCTTGAACTGATTTTGAGTATCCCATAAGGATAGCTAAATTGGTATTCAAATATAGTTAACAAATTGCTTGGAAAAAAAGAACATGTAATATTAGCTGCAGTGTCTAACACGCACACACAAATAGTAATCTTGACACTTCCTCAGCAGAATTGATAGTCCCCAGGCTGATTTGTTCTGCATGGCCGCATTAAAAGCATAAAAAATTTTGAAATTACTAGATCAATATTGACCGCAGCTGAACTTTCTTGATCTTTGTTTTAGATCCTGGTGGTGGACAGCTGAAGTCATTTGATAATGAAGGAAAGTTATCTTAGGTCTCTGTTTTGGTGTAGTTAGCCTATTTTGAGGCCATGGAGCATGACCAGAGAAGGACAACAAAACTGTGAAGGTCTGGAGCACAAGTTGTACGGGGAGCAGCTGAGGCAACTGGGATTGTTCAGTCTGGAGAAAAGGAGGCTCAGAGGAGTCCTTATTGCTATAACTGCTTGAAAGGAGGTTTTGGTGTGGTGGGGGCACCAGAGGAAATATAGGTTGGATATTAGGAAAAAATTATTCTCAGAAAGAGTTGTGAGGCAGTGGCACAGGCTGCTCAGGGAGATGGTGAAGTCACCCATCCCTGTTCAAGAAAAGAGTGGACATGGTTAGTGGGCATGGTGGGGATGAGTTGGTGATTGGACAAGATGATTCTATGAATTTCAAACTGATTAGAAATATTTGTATTGTTTCTAGTGACAAACACTGATTCAGCTCAGTCATTTTGAACTTCTCATTTATGTCTCACCCTACTAAAATTTCAGAGAAAAGGTCTACTCCTGAGCTGATAGGTATGTGTTAGTATCAAGAAAAACATGAAGTAGCAAAGTATTTCAGACTTCATGAGCAGCCAAGTACCCTCCAGTGAGCTGGGGATACAGCTCACTACTACAGATACACTGGGGATACAGTAGTTTATACTGCTCAGTGATGAGGGTGAGGAGGTACTGGGTTTTGGAAAAAGAAATTCTTTTCTCCTAATTGAAGTTAATTCCCTTCTAAAAGAGTTGAATGCACCAGAGGAATGGGAGCTCTCCAAGCCCAAGGTGTGATTGTGTTCAGGAGTGTGTGATCCTATCAGGAGGAAGAAGTGTGTCAGACACACCACGGGTTTTCTTAAAGAGGAAATAGCACAGGTAAAGCCGTAGCAACACAGGCAAACTTTCAGAGTGGAAAAAAAAAAGATTCCTCAAACAGGTGGTTTCAGAGATTAAGATCTGCAGAAATAATAAATGGACATCTGCCTGTTTGATATGACCAGAAACAGAAGCTGCTTTAGTTGTATAAACAAGAGAAGAAGGAGGAAAGAAAGAATGGTGCCATTGAACATTGAATTCTTTTTTTTTTTTTTTAATTTATCCCCAATTATTTACTGTGAATAAGTGGGAAAGTATTAGTGTGGTGATATATTATTGAATAATGGTGAGGTACCAAATGGGAATGAGGAAAGAACAAGAGGACTTGCAGTGCCAGAGATGCAAATGAATTTTTACCTACTTCAGAGAGACAAGTCTGGGTCTTGCATAGTTGCTGCTTTAGCATTCAAAGAGAATGAATGAGAAAATCGCAAGTGTGTTAGCAAAGATTTTGAATAAACCTGCAGAGTCAGAGACTGCATCTCTAGATGAGAGTCTAGAAAACAGAAGTGTATTTATAAAGAAAAATGAAGTAGACTGGGGAATTTTAGGTCTTCATTTGAAAAAATTTAGAATATACCCTGGAGAAACAAATGGCCAAGTCACAGGGACACAGAAAGTGAGATAAATTGCGACATCAAGCAGATCCTAGTATCTTTTTGGCTGGGTAATTGATTTAGTAAAAAGGCACAGATCCAGCCATCTGATTTTAAGGTAAAGCATTAGACACAGTTTCACTATGGCACTATTAATAGGTAACAGTATAGAAGTTTTGGTAGCTAGAGCCAGAAATGAAAGATCGAATGCACCCTGCTTGAAGAGGAGATTAAAATGAGCCAAGATGAATGTGGGGTTTCCATGTAGAAAAGAGTTCAAAGCGTTGCCAATACTGAAGGCTTTCATTAAAGATAGACAGCGAGGTGACTGGGGTGATGGAAATCATATAGTGACTGAGAAGCCAACACAAAAGGGCATGCACTTACTAAGATTTCTCTGCCCTTGATTTTCCTCGTCACCTAAACCAAAAATGGAATGTAGAGGAAACAATGCACTAAACAAGGCATTTCAGCAAAGACATAGGAATTCTAAGAGCAAAATACTGAGAGCGTGTACACGTCCCATGACAATTAATACATAAATTTCTTAGCCCTTGGTTTCATGGATGATTAACTTAAACTGAAAAAGTACAAGAAGGGACTAGTGGAGAACTGGGGTATTAATTTAATGGAAAGACTAGATGAGCCTTGTATCTTCATTTTAGCCAGTTTCATTATTTACTATCAAATAATATCAAAGCTAAAAATAAACTGTTTAAGTTAAAGTACATATCTTGCGCAGTACTAAGAGATATAAATTGATCTTGAAGAAATTTATACTTGGAATTAGAAGGATTTTTATCCAAGTGAAGCTCTCAAATTTATGGCAGAGGGGAAAGGAGATTTTTATATTGAAATGGATTATAGAGCTATGTGGAAGAATTCCGCGTGGCTGAAAATTAAGCTTATTATGTGATTCATTGTGTCACCAGCCCATGTACTCCAAACCTTTGAAAGGAGAATACACTGTACATTATACTTTATACGTGAATGTGGAACAAGAGCAGTTACCGTAGTTGACTTCAGCTGTGTGATGCATCATGGGCACTTTCAGGGTTGAGCCCTCTGCCACGGTAAAAGGCAAGACCTGGGTATTGGTAAAGGAAAACTTCTTCAACCACGTGCTTTTGAAGTACATGGTGCTCACCACAGCGACCCGACTGAGCGGTGATGCAGCTCCCTCTGAAGGCACACCGTGCGCGTCCCCATCTGCAAGGAGGGAGATGGAGAAAGAGACATGGGCTGTCCTACTCACACAGGACAGGTCTGTGTGAAGAAATAAAGCAAACCAAGCCTGCCTACCAGCCCAGACAGCAAGAAGCATAGTACATTTCGGTAGGTGAAACTCCTCTGGGTTGCCTGTTGGTCCATGTGGGAGCTCAAATTTATCAATGCTGAAGGCCAATGCCATGCCAAGATTATGCTGCTCCCAGCACAGTGTGAATAGAATGAAGGCAGCCCAATGTCTTGTTCCTAACTGGTTTTCTCACTTAACAATTCCAATACATATTTTGCTGTCTTTCATCTTTAGATCCAGAGAGTCCTAATGTGATCAACCCATGATTACAGACCACCTGATGAGGTAACTAAGTCACCCATAACACATGTCCTAATTCTACCTCTCTTTAATTTAACCAGCAGTTCACCTCAACCTGCTTTGAGCATCTCAAAGATTCTCGAAGGTGTGATTCACTTTTACTTCATTGATACAGCTCTCTGAAAGGAGACTGTAGTGAGGTGAGGGTCAGCCTACTCTCCCAGGTAATACTGATAGGACAAGAGGGAATGGCCTTAAGCTGTATTAGTGGGGGTTCAGGTTGGATATTATGAAAAATTTCTTCATAGAATGAGTGGTGATGAACTGGCACAGGCTGCTCAGGGAGGAGGGTGAGTCACCATGAGTCACCATCCCTGGAGGTGTTCAAGAAAAGAGTGGATATGGCACTGAGGGACATGGTTAGTAGGCATGGTGGGGATGGGTTGGTGGTTGGGCTAGATTTTAGTGGTCTTTCCCAACTTTAATAGTTCTATGATTCTATAATAGTCATGTGAGTACTACAAACACAGATTCCCATTTTAGTGTCTGCTTCTAGAGCAACATTTTCCTATTGCAAAGTTGGGTCAGTTATTACATGCCCAAATTAACTCTCACATAATTTAAGCTGATGGGCAGACTGGAGATTTATTTGGCCTACTGCTTCTAAGGACTTGCTTTTCTTATTTTTTTTTTTTTTCATTTAAATACATTTAATTTCACTACCTTTCTGCTTCTCCTTGAAACTGAGAGCACTGACAAGGATTCCCATTTTTTAAAGTTAGAGGAATAAGGCCAAAGAGCTGATGGCTTGATATTGCAAACTTACAGTCCCAGATTCAGACTTATTCTGGCTCTTTCCTCCCATTAGAAATGAACAGCAGCGCAAGAATTAGATTTCCTGGCTGTTAGTCTTGGTTTGCACAAGGTGGAGTGACAAAAATCCTTATTCTTGGTTAAATGAATGTCCTCGCGTTATTCTTATTTTACATTGTATTCACATGCAATCATTCTTATGGGTTGCTACACTACCTGCGAGGTTACTGGTGATCCACCCCTGTATTTGGGCTGCAGTTTGGTTGGGGTTGGTGAAGTCGGCTTGCTGCAGGCTGCTGTTGGCCCAGCGTGTGGCATGTGTAGCAAAGCGGGGTGAGAGCTGCACACCAGTGTGCACAAAGAGGGAGCACGCCAGCTGGGCCACAGCACCCTGCCCAGAGTCAGCTGCTCCTTCGTACACCTCGTGCAACATATCCTGCACATCTTGATCTGCCAGGGGAGAGAGAAGGAATAACTGCAGTTATTATGTTGACATATCAGATCTCAGTGGCTCTCAGCTCTACCGCTGGCACCGCTGTCCTCTGAAAGTTAAAGCACTACCACAACTGAAGCAACCTTGACGTGATTGGGTATTCCTGTAAAGCACAATAACACATTGGCATAGAAACCTTTCTCTGGGCTGCTGTAGAAGTCACTCTAGTGCAGTCAAGTGGCTGATCACACCTTTATGTATGTGAATATACCTCTCAAGGCTTGTAAGGAATGTCATTCATTTGGGGCACTCTCTAAGTTCTCACTTGTGAGACTGAGCACCTCCAGCAATGACTGGCTGAGCTGCTGATGGTACAGTACTGATATACATCTCTTTCTCACGTCATCACTGGTGCCACCCATCCCAGGGAAGAGTATCTCCCTGCTTTCTCCAGCTCTGTCTGCTACCCTTGACCCTTTAGTTTTGAAGGACAGTGCCCCAAACTGATCCTGTATTGTATATAAGGCCTGGCAATGATAAATAAAGTTGATAGGTTTCTTGATGTCTGTTAAAAGTAACTGTTCTTATACAAACCACAGTAATTTCTATTCTTTCTGGAGTGCAAATGTATTTCTCATTCAGTATTTTTCTTTAAATTTTAATTTCTATGAGCCCTCTGATCCTTTTAGAAAAAACTGCTCATTAGCTCATATTTCCTTGAACAGCTGATTGCTCCTTCTAAATGTAGTATTTTGCATTACCCTGATTGAATTATGTCCTATTCACTTCACACATTTCTCTGATTCACTAAGATCCTTTATAATTTTATTCTGGCCTTCAGAAATGCTTGTAGAAACTACAAATATTCAATAATTCAATAATGTAGTCTCCAGTGCATTGACCAAACTTTGAACGAAAACAGTAGACTAGTGCTCCAGTCTCCAGTTCCTAGGGAACTCATGATGGAGGTTGCTGTGGTGGATACAAGGTTATGTTGTAAGTAATGTTGTAGGCCATGAAGGGATGAGAGTCTTCCAAACTTGGGAGGATCTTGTGTTTCTAAAATCACAAAGTTTCTAACAGGCTTTCCCAGCGGGTGATTTAACAATAGTTTTTGCCCGTCATTCATTTGCTCACTCTAATAGTTCGTGATGAGACAGTTCATGCCAAAGTGACTGCCTGAGGCTCAGCACCCAGTCTGAGTAATGTTGATGGTTTCCATGTATCCTCAGACTTCCCTGTGCGGGTCAGCCCCTTTCCTATAGCTCTTGGAGGAAACTTTCCTACAACCACCCAATAACATCCTTTTGAGTTTTTTTCTTTCCCATAAGAGGCTTCTTTCAGGTTCTTTTTCCTATAAATAAGCTTGCCTCAAGGAGTAGAGCACTGCTGTCCTTCAGCAAGACACCACTGCCTCTTGTCTCTGTGGGAGGATCTTTCTGATTTCCATAGGTGGAAAGTCACCACATGTCTTAATCTCTGTGTGAAAGTTCAGCAATTCACTATCATGTACAAACTGTTGCCACCCATCTTCAGGGAGAAAAGTATTGTGCCCCATGCTTTTTCAGAGCGCTGCAATCAGCTCAGGTGCTCCTCTGCCTTGGCAGAACAACTGGGGAACTCGGGATGCTCCCAGACTTCTCAGAGTGGGCATGACTGGACTCACAGTTATAGTTCTGGTTGGAAATACTGTTTTTGACACCAGGGAGACTGTTGTTGAAAGAAGGAAGCCCTCCAATTCCCATAGGCAGCACCAAGGGAAGGCAGATTTGGACATGAGTGATTTGGGACAAGTAACCCAGGGAGGATTTTGATGGTCTGAATCCATCTCACCTTTATTGACTTGTCCCAGGCTGAGCATCAAGCCAAACGTAAGGTTGTTATGACTCCAGTTCCTAGCCGGGTCCCTCACCTCACTGGGAGACTTCTACTGCACTGGTTCAGATTTTTGCTGAGGTAAAGGGAAAGTTTCATATCTTCCTATTTCTACCACCCAAGAATCCAGTGTGTGTTTTCTAGCCGAGCAGTGCTCTTCTAATAACCTGCAAGGAGACTAATCACCTCTATGAAGATCAGTATTAAAACTTAGATCTATTACTCATGAAGGGATAAAATATTGAACTCCTTGAACAGATGTCAAGAAAACTCACACAGTCTGAGGTGTAAAGTGCTTTTCTTGTGTGTTTTGCATTAGTGTGGGAGCATTTGGCAAGCTCTCAGGAGGACGGAGAAATCAAAGATGGTAAATTGGAAGCAGATGTTTAATGTGAGGTGTGGTATCCTGAGCTTGGAATTTCAGTCATATCAAAGCATTTAGCTAACCAAAGTCCTGAATTCTTATTCAGAGAGCAGCTCAAAATTGCTTTTAAATTCTCTACCATGGATAAAATAAAACAGCAAGGAGAAAGCATTTTAAACTATACTATTTTGCCTGGTTTCTTTTAGAGACATCTCTTTTAACACCGCTTTTCTCAGTGTTAGAATAAAGGTGAACAAATCTTCCAAATGTTAAAAGAAGATTATGGGTGCATTTAAGAGCTGATTCTCTGTGAACAGTGATTGAACCATCAATATTTTCATTGTTTTTAGTCTGCCAAGATTTTAACCACATCCTTCATTACTGTGAAAGAAGGACCAACTAAAGCACAAATGCAAATATCTAGTGGAAAAACAGAATATATATGCAGTTTGTTTTTACTCATCTGAAATTTGGGCTAAGTACTTATTTACTAGATGCAAACCATTCGAGGATATGATTTCTTTCTCCCCCACAATAAGTGTGTTATCATGACTAATAACAGTAGGTCCCATTCTACTTTTTTCTCACGTAAGTACCTTAATATTACTGAAAGCCTCAGTGTACACGGTTTATGCCATAAACTAAAGTAGAGAGAAATTAAAGCAGAGATAAAATGTCTGTTTGGTATTCTGTTACACATGAGAAGAAGTAGGACAGTGCAAAAGAGCCACCAAGTCATTAATAACACCTATACTTCTTTTAGTTATGTCTTGTGTGGAGATCTGTGCCTAAATTTCAATGTGCAATATTCTCTCTAATTTAATATTATCTCCTTCTTAGTAATTGAATTGTTATTTAACAAAAACTGCGGCAATTGCTGAGGTAAAATCCTTGTCTGAAATAATGCTGTTTAAAATTACCTTTCTGAATTTACTGAAAGTCTATCAACCAGAATTTGTTCATACTGCTATATTGGTCTTGAATAGCAATGATATAGGAAATAGCATTGATGACTAAGGTAGGTTACAGCACAGGACAGTGGAATTACTGTAGGTTTAATTTTTAGTCTTCACATACTGAAAGTAAACTATGCTGAGAAATAATGGTGTTATCTCTCTACAAAAGTCTTGAATATATGCTGCAAATTTTGAAGATGAGGAGGCATCTACTTCTTAGAAACGTTGCGCCCATAATGTAAAACAGTTTTTGATATGTGGTGTGAAATAGTAGGATAATCCACAATTGAAATGAAAACAGCATCCTTGAATTCATCTGATTCATACTGGGTTCTACGATATCTGCCTTTTCCATATCTCTTCCCAGAGAGCCTTTTATTTTAGCTTGCTTTCATGGAAAGTTGTAATTGCATCATCACCTGTCCGTACAACTCATTTCCTGCAAATCACCTGCTAAATTTTCTGATAAGTATCACTAGAATAAGTCATAAAGATAATTCAGTTTCTCAATTTGATATTAGGATAGGAGACAAAGTGACTGTCATCTCCTTGCAGAGCACACGGTGGAGGCCAGGTCACAGCGAGCACCATGAAGCCCTGGGTAACAAAGATAGTTCTGCTGTTCATGGAAGTACCTTCTCTAGGAGTAGCTGCACTTCAGTAAAAGAGCAAGTAGTACTTGAAAAGAAGGAATAATAATGTGTGTGTCTCCTACTGTACATCCTTTGTGCAGCTGACACTGGCCTATCAAATCTGGAGAAAACACTTCCAAATTACTTTTTTGCAGTGAGACAGAAACAAGTAGTTTATTAGACATGTACAGTTGTCATCTCCTTAGTAAGGCTTTCCTGCAAAGCATAGGTAAATGAGTATTTTTTTTAATGCAGTACATTACCGTGAATGTTGTATCCTAGGGTGTTGTGCAGCTCCGTGAAGGTATTTCCTTGAGCTCCAAACTGTAGCAGCTCCAAAGAAATGGCCACACTTGCAGGGGAAATGACCAGGTTGGTTCTGTTCTCTGCTTCAGAGGCATGGCGGTAGAGATTGATTGCAAATTCAATCTTCAGGTCCTTCAGCTCATCATAGGAAATGCAGTTGCCCTTGGTTAAGCACCGAGTAAGGATGAGTGCAAAGAAGACAGTGGGCAACATGAAGGCGTGCTGGGAACTCGCTCCACCAGATAATCATACCTGCAATTAATAACAGAGGTACTTAGACAATTAGTGATAGCTGGTAGAGCATCTGCCCATATCTAGTCAGTAGATGTTGCCATTAAAAGATAAGGTATAGGGACTCACACTGATGACTGTTGGCTAACAAGAATCAAGCTCTTCCATGATGCTGTACCCTATAGGATGGTTGGTGACACAATGACATGGAGATACAATGCTCCTCTGTTAATAAAACAGTGACCTGCACCATGAAGGGACACCGCGGTGAAAGCTGTGTGCTCTCCACACTGCCGAGCACCCCCAGCTCCTTTCCATCCCCAGCAGATAGGGGTCAATTCCAACACTCCTAGTAGGCAGCCCACCCCTCATGAGGTGCAGGTGTCCAGCTGCAAGCTCCAGCCTGAAGGTTCCATCCACATTTGCAAAAGGCTGCCTTGAAATTTCCCACCCGCATATTCCTCCTATGCAAGGACTAAAGGGTTGCATTTGCAAAAGGCTTTAGTGCAGCAGAAAATCACTGCTTTGGAATTTTATGGGAAGTCAAGAATTTGTCCACGTTAAGAGACGCTCAGGTTTGTATTTAAAGGAAATAATGCTAAAACGACAAAACGGCTCTTTTTCTTTTTGCAGAATTTTGCCTTCTGAACAACGTATGCAAATACATTTTAAAAAATACTACACCTTCTTTCACTTGAGGATTTCCTACAAATCTTTCTCCGTGCCCTTTGCTCTAGAGAGCACCTCTAATTCTTTGCATTTACTCACAGTTAGCTCTGTTAAATTGTCTTGCCTTTCTGAGTCCTTCTGGGTGTCTGAATTGAAGCTGTCCATGTACGCCTTGTCTCCTTCTTTAATAGGTAGTGGAGTAAAGACTAAGTCATGAGACTGCATTTAAAGGGATAGTCAGTGATCAGAGTCTCTGTCGGCGATGTCTGTACCACTCTGTCCAAATTCCTGTAGGCTACGAGCGCTATAGAGAGCCAGGCAAAGCAGCATGCCACGGACCAGCAAATCCAAGGCAAGGAACAAAAAGGTACACATGGAGATAGAGCCAGCAACTGCCCCAGCCCCATGAGACTTGTGACCTGCTGGTACCAACCAAAGCATCTCCTATCTCTCTTCCCACCCCCTTCTGCTTTTATATGAATTCCATTGATTCCTCTGCCACAAAGGGAAAGAGAAAGGGCGCTCTGTGTACCAGGCACGTAGCTACTTTTTCCCCCTATTTTGAAATCTTATTCAGAAATCCCATTAAAATGTCTTTATTTGCCTCCTTCCCCCCCGCCCCCCCACTTTTTTTTTTTTTTTTAATACCATCCCAAATAGGAAGATTTTCATTCACTCTTTAGTTTCCAGGGGAGAGAAACAGCAAAACAGTGCCTTAAAGGAGAGGAAGTTCTCCACTTCGCTTCGCTTCACTTCTTCCCAGTGCAGTGACGGAGCACTGGCACAGGCTGCACGGAGAGGTGGTGGAGTCTCCTTCTCTGGAGACGTTCCAGCCCCGCCTGGACGCCTACCTGTGCAACCTGGGCTAGGGAGCTGCTTGGGCAGGGGGCTGGACTCCGTGATCTCTGGAGGTCCCTTCCAACCCCTACAGCTCTGTGACTCTGTGAAATGTGGAAGAGGGAGGTTGCTTTGATCGGAAGCAGAAGCAGAACAGCCAGCAAAAATGAAGCCAATGTTACAGCTCAGAATCGGGGTGAGTGTGTTTCAAATTTTTCCTCTCCCCCACCTGATTTCGAAAAGGAAATCCATGGAGGAACCTGGTCAGCAAAAGGGATGTTAATAAACAATAAAAGAGGACCTAAGAAAACTGAAAATAAATCAATGTCATTCTAAGGTAGTGTGGGGAACAACAAATGTTCTTTAACTATAATTAATGAGAAAGAAAACCCATTAGTAACTGATTAGAGGCATAAAAGGCAGCAGAGTGAGAAAGTAAAGTCAACAAAACTAGCTATTGCCAAAAAACAAGTGATCATATACTGAGGGGAGGATATGAATATTTATTGTGATGGAGGGTAGATCTGAAGATTTTATGCCCCTTTGATTTAGCAACCTAAGTTTTGAGTTTCTCTTTCCCAAACAGGGACCAAAATTCTAAACTGGGTGTCCAAAGGAGAATATGGTGCCCCATGGGGGTGGTCAGAAAACTGTGCTTGCAGACCTGGAAGCCAGGCCCTGAGCTGCTTATCTGAGGGTGGTTTAGTGGGCGCAGCTCAGGAGCTGTGAACCAGTCAGGCTAAGTACAGTCATTTCATGTCGAAAAGTAAGTGTCCTGGATCTGCAGAGGTGGTGGCCACGGTGGAGAAAGAGTTTCTGGTTGGTTGTTATTTTTAACAGCTTTTTAGGGAATTTAAACTTGTGTCCTAGCTCAGGACTCCTCCTCTGAGTCTTCACCTGGATAAGAATCACAAAGTCCTGAGGAAACTATTGATAAATTTTGTCTTTGAAAAAATGGAAAAGCTTATTTTAAGAAATTAATGGACTAGTCCCTGCTCTTCAGAGACAGACAGAGGGAAAGAAGCTGTGTTTTGAGAGAAGCTTCTTGACACTAAGACGACTGAAGCTGCCCTCTGAGGGCAATGAAGAAAGGTACAGAATGGAGGTGTTTGGAGAATATGAGACATGGTGGTGCTTGAGTGGCAATCTGGAACATGTACACTGTGGGTGAGGGAGATGCCTTTGGGATCTTTTTCCCCCACCGCTTCTCCTACGAAATTGGAGTTTTCTCTGGTGTGATAGGGGCAGCAGTTCTGCTTTTAGGTTGTGGTCAGCTTGGACTCCTTCTGCACTGACTTTACATAGCAATTCAGGGCAGAATATTGCCCACAGACTCTTCAGAACCCTCTCATTTGCTTTCCTGCACCAGGTTGGTCTCCAGCCATCTTCCTTTCACTCCAGCACAACCCTGGTATCAGCAGAATTACTGTATTTTACCCCCTTTGTAAATGAGAATAGGATTTAGCCTTTCATCAGTGCCATTTTTTGTGCTTGCACTCTTTAAAATATATAACCCTTGGGAAATTAAACTGAATACAAACCAGCTTGCCTCCTGCTTACATCTCTGATGCACTAGAGAGCTCTCACTGCAAGATACACACACATTTGCTCAATTAGGAGGAAGGTTGTGCTGAATTTCAGGATAAGAATAATTTGCATCATCATTTCAGAATACAGAGCTTATTCTGCAGGGAGGTGGCTAGCTGCAGAGGCTCAAAACACCTAGTTGAGCAAGTTCAGGTGAATTTGCTTATGCTATCCACATGCCTCCTGCACTGCTCCCCTGTTGGGGCATGAAAACAAAATCTGGTTTTTCAAAGGATGACCACTGCTGAGGTTCTTCTTCAGAGGAGAAGCTCAGCGCAACAAAGTGTGTTTTCAGTTTCCTGTATCTCTACTGCTGTGAGTAGAATAGGAGAGCAGTGATTTTATAGCACAATGTTGAGATTTGGAGCTTTTTTCCCTGTGAGATGCCCAAGAGCTCATGGGTGCTCTGTGGGGTGTTAGGGTTGATGGGCTAGCATTGTAAGACTGGTGCTGAGGACTGTGGGGGACCCAGGCTTTGTCATGGGTGCTCCTGGCATGAGTGCTGTAATAAAAGAGCCTGGAACAGTACCGAGGGGTCGTTTTGGTGACAGGTAGTGGGAACAGCCCCAAACTGAGCTAGATAGTAAGCTAGGAAGAGGTGTGAGCTATCAGAGGTGCAATTGTGCAGTCTTCTCCTTAGTTAGGTTGCAGATTGGGTATTTCTGGTGTGCTATGTGTTGTGTTCTGCAATAGGCAGAATGGTGCCTTTCCCTGGTGGAAAGCAAAGCAAACAAAAGTTCTCCTTTCTCTGAAAGGTGTTAACATCATAGCACTGATGAAGTGGTACACATTTTCTCAAGCATAAGTGCAGACTGACTAAGAGTCCAAATCCAAGTCCAGCCTGATGGTGATCATTCTCATTACATGGTTTTCAGTCGACAGAATTCAAAAGGACTGCAAAATTACAAGGACAAGATCACCTTTTTAGGCTGCAGAAACATGCCTGAATTAAAAAAGAAAGAAAAACTGATTGAGAAGAGAGTTAAGATTCTGTACCTTACTGTAATCTGAGTAGTTCTCCCATGCAAGTCTTATGAGGAAGATAGTTTAAGAAGCTCTGTATGGGAAAAGCAATGCATGAGCTTTGAAGAGATAATTTCAGCAGTTCAGCATCCTGCTTTGTATACATTTCCTGCAGTGTTATGGGAGAACCTTAGCAGTAGAGCCTGCTCCATGTGAACTCTTAGTACAGTATCATAGAATTGCACAATCAAAGAATTACTTGGGTTGGAAGACTCAAGACCAGCCATTTCTAACCCCCTGCCATGGGCAGTGCCACCCAGCAGCTCAGGCTGCCCAGGGCCCCATCCAACCTGGCCTTGAGTGCCTCCAGGGATGGAACACACACAGCTTCTCTGGGCAGCTGTGCCAGGGCCTCACTGCTCTCTGAGTAAAGAATTTCCTCTAAATATCTAACCTAGATAATTCCCCTTTGTCCAATCACTGCCTACACATGTACAGTCAGCCTCTCTCCTGTTTATAAGCTCCTTTCAAGCACTGAACGGCCACAATGAGATCTCCCCAGTCTTCACATCTCTAGGCTGACAAGCCCAACTTCCTCACCTTTCTTCATAGAAGAGGTGCTCCAACCCTCTGATCTGGTGGCCCTCCTCTGGGCATGATCTAACATCTTTTTTTTGCACTGGAGGCCCAAGTATGGTCACAGGACTCCAGATGGGACCTCATGAGAGCAGAGCAGAGGGGACAATCCCCTCCCTCTCCCTGCTGCCACCCCTCTGTGGATGTAGCCCAGGATATAGTTGGCCTTCTGGGCTGCAAGCACACACTGCTGCCTCATGTCCAGCTTTTCATCCACCAGAACCCACAAGTGCTTCTCAGCAGAGCTGCTCTCAATGAGTTCTTCTCACAGTTTCTACACATATCTGGCATTGCCCTGACCCAAGTGCAACACCTTAATGCTTGGCCTTGCTGAATCCCGTTAGGTAAATGTGGACTCACTTTTTGAGAGAGTCCAGTTCCCTTTGGATGGCATCCCTTCCTTCTGTTGTGTCAGCTGCACCACTCAGCTTGGTGTCATCCACAAACTTGCTGAGAATACGCTTGATCCTGCTGTCTGTGACGTTTATAAAGCACTGAAGAGTGCCAGTCCCAAGACAGACTGGGGGACACCACTTATGTCTGGCCTCCTGCCTGGACATAGCAACATTGATTACAACCCTCTTGCTGTGACCATATGAGTTTTATGACCCTTCTTGAGTGGCCAGCTGACCTGTGATGGTTGCGGTCAGAGATAGCCCCTTTTCTGTCTGCAGGAGCTCAGAGGTGCTGCATCAGCATATTCAGAGTTTACTTGCCAGTCTGTGAAGTGTCACCTCTGCTCTGAACAGTTATCCTTTTGGTATCTATGTACTTAGAGTGCATGTGAGAGGGAGATAGTTCCAGCACCAGGCAGAAACTCAAACTCAGACAAGACAAACCATTGAGACATAAGCAGAGTTGGGGAGCAACATGGTGGCACATTTTTCTCCCAGCTGGCTATATGAGCTGACAACTCAAATATATTTGCTGTTGACAGGGAATATAAAGTGTAAAAGCTGATTTTAATTCAGATACCCCCCCAAGTGCTTATCTAACTGACTGACTATTACAGTCTCCTACAATTCCAAATAAATGATGCCAAGTAAATGACACTGGAAGTGGTCTTCATATGTGCACACTGCCAATGCAGTTTCTGCATTGCTTGCTGGGATAACAGGGAACAAAACAGAAGATGTTTATCAAATTACAGAGCTGATTTCTTGTAAGAATCCCAGAAAGAAGGATTTGACTGAGTGAGCAAGAGAGAGATAGTTATCAGATGGAAATCTCCACAGCGAATGAAGTGGAAAAATACTATTTTCAGGGCAGTTCTTCACTAACTAATTCATTATCTGTGGTTTTGCCTCTCATGTGTCCTGAACCATCCAGGTGTACCCAGGCTGAATGATCCATTGCCGAACTGAGCCAGAGCAGACATATCCTGTTACTTTCTAGAGGAGTTTTACCCCTGGGGGTTTGGTGATTGTTCACCAGAGTATGCCCTGCACTTCTGACCCAGTCCACAGATGATGACCTTGTACATCCAGTACTTCTCCAGACCCTCTTGGCCCCCTCTCTTTTCTAAGTAGACATCTATACTCCTGGTGTGGCCATGGCAGCACTGACGAGCAGCATTGTGGGTACATGCCGCAACCATCGAAGGTCCAGTCCAGCCCTGCTCCACTGGGTATTGGTAGCAGCAGCAAAGAGTCCTTCCAGTACCAGCCAGCTCCTCCTAGGAAAGCTGTGATGGTTCTGCTCAGCCATGACAGGTGGAGGAAGAAGGGTGGGCAGTGGGTGCTTCCCTTTTGCAGGGCAAAACAAAACCTTTATTCTTTGGGAGCTGATCCGCTCTTGCAGCTTACACCTGACCTAGGTAGTAATCCCTTTTGGTGACATCATAGGTACTGCCACAAGTGGCCAAGGTGATGTCACAGAGAGAAGCTTATGACTGTAAATGGGGAATAAGTCACAAGAACAGGTGACCTCAAAAGGAATTAATGTCCCATTATTATATAAATATCCCTTATATAAATACATCAGTAGCAAAAAAAATAAATAAATAAAAGGAAAAAGTAACCAACAATCTGTCAGTGTGTATGGAGAAGTAAATTCACCATTCTCCCCTAGACCTGTAGATCCTTTATTGGTATGTCCTCTTTCTAAAAAACGTTCTACTGTTTTCATCCAAGTAGCTGCTTGGTTATCTTAACCAACTCTAAGATCCTTTCTCATTTGAAATATCTGCTACATTAAAAAAGAGGAAACCACAAAGGATCTCCATATTTCAATATGCCATTAAAGAATTACATGCTCAGAAGTAACTAAGCATTTGAACAAATTGGAATCTATATTTTGTTGTCAGGAATCCATGAAGTAATTTTACATTAGCGAGGAAAAGTCTTTTCTGTAAACCTAAGCTCCATGGGAGTATCGTAACCAGTGTGTAAATGCAAAGCTATCTAATTATTAGCTGTTGTATTTTTATGATAAATAGGAATGAATAAAATAGAAAACTAGGTACTGCTGTATCCCAGTTACACGAGTTATACTTCATAAGCTGAAGATTAAAGGAATGTTCAGAGTCTTTAAGGTGTTTTTTTTTCCCTGTAGATGCCTCCCTTGTGCTCGTTATTCTGTGACCAAACATCTGCTACATTTCCCCCGAGAAATTTTAAACTGGATTTTCTAGCTTGATAGAATGTATGTTTAAATGCTTCTTGGGGTAAATAATTTTGCTTCAACACTTCCAAGCACAAAGTCTGAATCTTCACTTGGTTTCCACATTATGCAAGTAGACATTCAAGGCACTTAATACTTTCTAACCTCCAGTGCCCTTTTTACACAGAGACAGGCAGTCAGCGGGGATTAACCTGATCCTAATTAACCACTAACTCTTCTGATATTTGGTCACTGCACAGTAGCGTGCTGCCAGGTACGCAGAGGTAAATTGATCTGGATTATCTGCTGGTGCATGTGCTTCTCAGGGGGAGGTCTAGCACCGGCCCTGGGAGTGAGTTACAGGCAGATACGGCTTTAAGCACAGAGCCTAGAGGCTACTGCATAAACCTGGAAGGGCAGGGAGAGGGGAAAGCATGAACTGGAGGGTCTCTTCCAAACGGCTTTCTACTAAGGTTTCCATTTTATAGATAGCCCTTACCACTCTGACATTGCTACAGGGCAGAAACTAAAAAGGCATAGAAATCCAAAAAGAACTGCGCCTTCTTCTTTTTTGTCAGTAAAGGAACATGATTTTTGAATGTAAGCCCTCCTCCTTTTTCTTTCCCATGTGCATGTACCATTTCTGACGGAGCCCTGGGAAGGCAGGAGCAAGGATTTGTCTTTCACTGTGTGCTGCCTACTGTGACTTTGGTATTTTCTTGCAGTCCCTGGGGTGAACAGTTTAGTGCCACCTTCCTCATGGACAGCACAGCACTGATGGCCTTCCCCAGCCCCACAACAGCCTGTAAAGCAGAAGCAGCATGCTGCACAGTGAGTAAGGTGGGCAAGAGAAGACACTTGCACTGGAAACTGCAAAAGCCTTGAACCGCTGTAGCAAGAGAGCCCTGAGTAGGGTGAGGAAGATTCTTCTCGATGTATGTGAGGAGATGCAAAGGAACACTCTGAGAAGCACCTGGACCACAGCAAAACACTGAGGCTGATACCTTCCTGGCATCCTGGTGCAACGTAAAAGCCCATAATGGCCTCCCTGGGGCCAGATCCTGTTCTCTCCTTGGGATCAGCCTGGGGTGTCCTGCAGCACTGAGCTGATGGCAGGCAAAGTCTTTGGCTTGCTGCTCCCATAGAACTGCAGTGTTCAGCTTTTCTGAGCCTGTCCTTGAGACAGCTGAACAGCTGAAAGGGACAGCCCAGAGCCGGGACAAGAAGTTGTGCTGGAGAAGAAGCAAAGTCAGCTTAGGGAATAGGAACAAGACAAAAGCAGGAGAGATAAAAGTGGATCAGTAAGTATACTCTCATGATGGCATTGATATCCTCTTTCAAATGAAAATATCATTTTGGAAGCTGAAGCCAAAAGTCAGTGCAGAAAAGGGCAACAAAATGTTGATTTATAGTAAGGTGGAGGTGCCGCTCTTCCTCTTGGTTTCCAGTTTAATGTGGTGTGTCTGATTTGGCTAAGAAATGGACCACTGCTTCCTGAAAGAGCAAATTCCACCTGGTTATACAACATTGTTTCCCTGAGGACAGTTTTCTATGAAGAACGTATGCATGTATAGCATACTTTTTCATACTTTTTTTTTTTAATTATTATTTTCCCAGCAAGGTAACAGCCCCTTCATAGGCCTGAGCAGATTTGTACCAACAGAAACCTCAGCCTGGCATTCAGCTCCTGAACAAAGCCATACCGCTGCTGAGAAACTTTCTCCTTTCTTTCCCAGTGGAGCATCTGAAGGTATCATTTGTCTCCTGGCACAACAGCTCCCATACCTCTCTGCTGCATCTGAGAGTTATCTGAGAGAACAAGCCATGGCTTTTTCTCACTAGTAAGCACAGAAAATTTCTTTAGTTTTCAGGAAAGAGCTGAGGAAATTATCCACCTGAGTCCCCTGCCAGCAGCTGGCCTGAGGCCATCAGTTTCTCCCCCTGCCTGTCTGCACAGGATGTGATGGCCCAACTTTGTCAGGGGTTGTCCAGCCTTCCTCCCTCCTAACCTAGCACAGTTTGGGGCTTTGGGCAGCGTTTGGTCTCTGGCATCAGGATCTTACTCATAGGAGCAGCATTTCTCCCCTCACTGCAGAGTTAGGGCTGAAGCTTCTACATAGATCTCAGTCCCATGGGAAACAAACAAAAAAAGCACTGATTTGCACAGCATCATCCTACCCACTGGGGTTGGAAAGCAATGCTGCACATCCCTGCCAAGCTTTGCCCACTGTCTGCTGAGACAACAGAGAAAGCTGAGTACACAAGTGGCAGAAAAAGCTTGTTATGGAGCCAAAATATGCCTTGCATGGTTTTAATGATGAATGTTAATGCTTGCAAGAGGCAAGGCAGCTTGTCTGCAGGCTATTTGCAAACTCTCAGTCCCTCTGGACTGTTGCCTTTGTAATAGTGCCTCATTTGTGATGGTAGCATGGGACTTCTGGTTCACACCAAGGATGGATGATAGGATCACCTCTGGGCTGAAACTTGAAACTGAATTGTTTTCTGTATTGCTGCAGATGTTCCTGCAGAGGAAAAAAGGGAAGAGGCAGCAGAGCAAAGGTCAGAGGAGAAAAATCTCCCAGAAAAGGCATCTCGAAAAGAACGTTGCTGATCCCCAAGCAGCTAACAATTAAGCAAACTCACCAAGGGGCTTCAGGAGTAACTATGGTACCTCCAATTAATTGCCTGGGGTTCATCTTTGTTCAGACGTCTCCAAATAGGAGATCTGAAAACCAGCTGGAGAAGTAGATGAGCATGTATTTGTATGAACAAGTGCTAGGTTCCAGCATGAAGTTGCTTGTCTTCTTTTCTTTCTTTTTTAAAAATTTCTCCTTAACCCTGAAGCATTCTTCCCTGAGCCACAGCAGTTCTTGGAGGTTAATTATTTGGCAATAATTTTGGAAAGTAAGCATGACAGAGCACTGGCACAGGCTGCACAGAGAGGTGGTGGAGTCTCCTTCTGTGGAGACGTTCCAGCCCCGCCTGGACACCTACCTGTGCAACCTGGGCTAGGGAGCTGCTTGGGCAGGGGGTTGGACTCCATGATCTCTGGAGGTCCCTTCCAACCCCTACAGTTCTGTGACTCTGTGAAAGCTGCCCTCTCCTGTGTCAAGATGCAGCCTGCATTTTCTTCACCCACTTGTTGTGACACAAGTGGAGTCTTGCAGAGTAGAGTTGGTTTCAAGGTGAGATGACAAGGCTCTGTAATGCAGGCCTAGGTCTTAGGAAAAAAATAAATAAATCTTCTCCTCCTTTAAACTAAAGTCTGATGGAATTTGTACAACACTACTGTTCTGTTTAGGTTTCTCTATTATATGCAGCTTGACATTTGGCCAACAGTGTTGTTACTCCCAGTTTTTATCAGGGGACACCAAGGAACCATGTGGTAGAGAGACCTGTATGCAGCCATTCATATGCTATGTGCCATTAACTACAGGATATCTGCAGCATTACAGCTTAATCCCCACATCTGGAGTTGTTCTCTATGCACTTTTGTCCTGAGATGCCTTTCACAACAGGACCCTTAACGCTGCTATATATTCCCAGCCCCTGGTGTGTTCTGGAAGAAGTTGACATTCAACCACCGAACTATCTTGCTTCACCAGAAACTTTATTAGTAGTAGAAAAGCAAAAGTGCTAGAAAGCTAATTGCTCTTTCTGAAGGTCACTTCTTCAAGGATACAGTGATGTGCTGATTTTGCTTGAGACATGGCATAGCACATATGCTCACTGCACGACTGTTGTAATTAAATATCAAACATTTATTTCTCAACGGGTTTTTTTCTTCTTGCTTAATTTGTCTCTCTTGCTGCTTTTTCTGTTAACAACTCTATTAATTAAGAGAAAGTGTCAAAGGACCAGCTGATGAATGAATCATGAAAGTCAGAAATGGCTGTTTTTCAGTATTTTTTTCTTTTTTCTGCTTTTAGAGATATAACTGCTACATCTGTCTGGATGCACACTTGTCAAATACAAGGACATTTAAAATTGCACTTCCTTGTAAAATAAGATTCTTCTTTACTTTGGTGTTTCAAGAAGGGAAAGAAAAAAAGTATAGGGAAAAAATAGAGCAAGCAGTTGTCACGGTGTCAAAATTAATTATTTTGGATTGATCCATTTACCTTGATCTTTATGACCCTCAAGAATTCTAAACACCTATCAGTCAATCATTTAAATTCCTCAGCTAAACCCCGTACCTCATTAAAGAAAGAAATAAGAAAGGTATTGATATGCTTTTCTTTAGGCCTGTCACTTCGCAGTCTGAAAATACAGATGATGGCGTCTAAAACTATTCTCAGGAGTTCCCTTTTTAAATAGCAAAAGAGCCTTTTGTCCCCCTAAGAATTCCATCACATTCCCATTGGTGTCAGTTTCTTGCTGATCCCTCCTGGTACTGACTTCAACTTCCAGCTTCAGCAGCAGGGAGGGAAAGAGGCTGGTGCAGCATGGGACACTGTATTCACTACTGACTGCGCTGATGCCAACAAACATTAAAAGATTGCTGGGTGTTGCAATGGGGTAAAGAAAAGAAAGGTTGGACCAGGCTCTGAGCAACGTGATCTATCTGTAGGTGCCCTGTAGGAACTCCTCCTTCCCTCCCCTGGGCTGCTCAAGCAGGATGCTCTGGAGTCCTCCTGCTGAAACTTTATGCTTTGTGTAAGGCCTGTGAAGACTGTAGAGAGGCAGGATATCTACCAATGATTAGAGCTGAGAGGAGTTACAGAGTGCACGAGCCCTTTTCAGACAGCTGTGGCTGTAGTACTGAACCAACCACTTCAGAAATTTGTAACTGCTGCTGAGGGAATTGGATCTGGGAGCTCCTCACATGAGTGCCTGCCTATGCACCATGCTGCAGATGGATCATCATCTTTCTCTGTGGCTCAAGGAAAATCTGCTATCAGCAGAGAAGGAACAGCCACTGCTGCCTGGTGCTCCCTTCCCAGGAGAATCCTAAACATGCCCAGCAGGGGCTCCAGTAGCAGCATTTCCATTCAGTTACAAAGCCATTGTTAGTTAGATCACAGAATCACAGAGCTGTAGGGGTTGGAAGGGACCTCCAGAGATCATGGAGTCCAGCCCCCTGCCCAAGCAGCTCCCTAGCTCAGGTTGCACAGGTAGGCGTCCAGGCGGGTCTGGAATGTCTTCAGAGAAGCAAAAGATCATTACTAACTCCCACATACATTTACTAAATTAAACAAAAACACATTTTACCGGGTTTTCAAAGCGCCACAAATGCTCCCTCAAGAAATAAGCTAGGATCTTGTAATTCTTTCTGGAATCCCCTTTATCAACTGTCTTTGCACTTCTTTGGACCTAGACCACGGAGTTTTGGTGAGCCACACTCATGTGCAATATAAGATGTGAGAATAGCATCATCTTTCTCTTCCCAAGCCATGCTACCCTCACAGCCAAAGTTCTGCTGATGTGTCAGATCCAGTATTCAAACAATCCCAGTAGATTCATTTCACATACATCACACATTTCTACTGATGCACGAAAACAGGCTTTTGCTCTGACCTGTGTTTTCTTACAATAGATCATTTCTTCTCTGAGCATTCAACTTCTTTAGGATGGTATAGTCAGTTTGTTCTCTTCTTTCAGCTTTTCACTTCCCTTCCTCTTTCTCTCTTCTGGACTGGACTGCTGCCAAATGAGAAGCTGAAATCAGAGGCAAATCAGAGCCAATTATAAAACAAACCTGAATAGATTTTGCTGTAATTTATTTTTTGTCCCTCAGCATTGTGTGCTGTGATGACTTGAAGGGGAAAGGCATCACAATTTCAGTGTGCTAGCATTTAAGCTTAGTCCTGAGGCAGAGCTCATCCTCCTCAAGCTTCTCTTCCCCTTGCAGGTAAGACCTCACACAGTGTGGTGCCCCTCGTCTGGAAGTGATGAGGTTCCCTTGCCAATAGCCCTCCTACACTCCCCACCCTCTTCTTCATCGTTCTGCTTACCTTCTTCCCTCCTATTTAGACCCAGGAACATGACACTCAAAGCTCAGTGTAGACATTGGGGCACATCAGCACCCTTTGCTTGGCTTCTCTCTAGTGCCCATGAGCACTAGATTTTTGGACTTCTGATGTACCTTGCAAGTCAGAAAGCCCCTGTGGCTGGACTTGGCATGCAGGTGACTTTGTATCATGCATCTTCACCTGCCAGGCCCTGTGCCTCACGGTGATGACCCTGCTACATATACATACAGAGTGCATGGAGATGTGCTATACCAAAGTCACAACACTTCCTTGCAATCCTTACCTCTCAAGGGCAATGCCAGCACCTCCCGAGCTCTGGGATGGGCCGTGTCCCCTTGGTGAACACTGGGAGCCAAAACTGCCACTGTCACATCAGGTACTGAACTCAGTGGAAACAGTGTGACTTCTTTCAGTGGGGATTCTCTACATCCTACCTGTGTGTTTGCCCTGCATGGAATTCAGATTGCATGTGGCATCTTCAGTGAAGCTTTTGAAGAAAATGATGGTTGTCTAATGGAAAAGCTGGTGCTCAGTCCCTGAGACTGCAATTCCCTAAAGTGTTCTGGAAAACAGAAATAAGAAATACTGCCGGCTCTTATTCCTATCAGGTGTGGAGAATTCTTTTATCTAACTTCTAATTCACTTTTCTTTTTATGCTCATTTTTCTATAGCATTCTTTTCAGAATCTTACCCAGAATCTTAGCTCCTGTATTGCAGATTCCAGTCCCCTGTCTGTACTTCCCATCCATCCATGTCTCTTCTTTCTATTCATTCAAGTCTTTACATCATCACATATCATTTTCAGAAGATTTCACACTTTTGAAAGTCCATATGGTTGTCAAATTCTTTCCTGATGCCACTTGTTTATGGCTTCAAGATAGTCAACATGAATTCACACATCTTTAATTTTTTCCTTTTTTTTTTCCCCCTTCTTTGTTCCCACTCTCTTTTGTACACAACTCCAATGAGATTAATTCACTTCTCCGAACCATGCTGCCAAATTTAACACATCAGCAAAGGAAGCCTGGGGCAAAAAATCTGTTCAATCTTGCTATTCATTCATGTCAGGCTGCAAGCTAGCTGTCACTTCTGAGTGTCGCCAGGTTTTCTTTGCACCATCTATCGGAATCCAAAAAAGGTGTGTGTTAGTGGCCCGCTGTATCTATCAGACAACAAGCAGCCATGTGCAGAGGAGTGCGACTTGCTCCTCACGAGTGTTGTGAACTACAAAAGCACAGCTGTTAATTCACCAGAGTAGGAGGAATTACAGAACTGGTGCTATGCATTGCATTCTTCAAGTGCACAGGTTCCTGGAGGCCCTGTCACCGAGAGCATTGCCCGGAGGAGCTGGCCGGCACTGGTGGCACCGCTGGGTGCTGGGGCCTGACAGGCAGCATTGTCTTGGCAGGACTCGGGTCATACTTAGCAGATTATCCCCGTACCAGGAGGGCTGAAATTTCCATCCAAGTAATAGAGGAATTTGTGACAGGCAGCCGGCTTACCGCCCCGCGCTCCGGGGCTGGCTCACAGCAGATGCTCAGCTTGGTCCCAGCGCCGTGGCAGAGCCGTTCAGGTCACCAAGCGATTCGGGGACGAGGCTCACCAGCTCTGGGAGTGAAGGGAGGGCAATGAAGCAGGCCAGCTGGGTAGTAGCTGGCTGGAGCAAGGCTTGAGGTCTACTGCCCTTTGAAACAAGTGTCAGCACTCACACAGCGTGCTCCTCAGGGACACAAAGCATCCAATGCACCCTGCAGGAGGGGACATGGCATTGCTTTTTGCTGCTGGGGACACCGTGCTGGGCCACCTGGTCCCCCATTGCAGGCCTTGGGGTTACCAACTACTGGGACTGACAGGTCCTTGCTCCATCACTTGTGTTCGGGGGAGCCACGAGATGGCACTAGCAACTCTTGCAGGCTGGTGGCTTTAAAGAAAAAAAAGCTAAAAAAAAAGATTAGAAAATAGTATGCTGCATTGCTGTGATCCCCTTTGAATATGTGCAGGCAATTCGTAGTCACCTCCCCACATTCTCACAGCTGCCTGGGTATTTCTCTTACTGACTGGTCAGCTTTGGCTGAACCCATCTGAGTCACCATTTCACTGCATATTAATGGTCAGCGGTTATTACTTATGATGGGCAAGTCAGATTAACAGTCTCCCTCTACTAAGCTAGTTTGCATTTTATGCCTCATATATTCAGGAGGAAAGTAATTACAAAGGACAAAAGTGATTCCAAAGTGAGCCATGTTTAATTCAAAAGGCTGAGTCAAAGCAGAGGCTGAGTGCATATGTTCAGTTACGCATCTCTCTGTAAGACTCCATTCAGATGCCCTTTCTGTGGCCAGAAACAACGCTGTCTCTCTGTAAGTGGTCAAATAAAAGTAGGCTGAATATTGACCTCCAGCTCCAAGGCCAGCCCAGCACTGCTGTGACCCACTGGTCACAGATACTGGTCAGCACCTGACCTGGGTTCCCTCCTGGGCTGCTGCAGGATATTTATGACTGTAGGACACTGTTATTCCATTTTGCAGGAGAGGCTGCTGTCAGAGATAATGCAAGAAGTGTTTTCACAGCATGATCCCGATGAGCTGTGTTTCATGCCCTGTGGGATGCCCAAGGGCAAATGAGAAGACAGGAGGATGCAAAGACTGATCACAGAACGGTTGAAGTAGGAAGGGACATCTGCTCCAACCCCAGCTCCAGAAGGGACACTCAGAGCAGGATGGCCAGGACCGTGTCTGGGCAGTTTTTGAAGACCCTACAGCCTTTTTTTGGGTCCTATCACGCCCTGATGGGACAATGCTGGAAACAGAGGGGTCCAGTCTTGATGAAGCCTCTTAGTAGGAACAGTCAATGGTATGAAAGGCATCAGGTAACATCTTCAGGAAAGCAACTTGAGGAGGTTCAAACCAGAGCCAAAAATCGAAAAGTGATAATGGCAGTTTATGAACTTTTGCCCTGACCCACTTCCATTTACCACTGTAGATATTTCCCAACCCTGGAATTATAATGCCTTGACAAGAACATTCCACATCTAGCAGCTGGATTCCTCCCTCAAGTGTACATGTGCAGGAGTTTCTTTCCAGTTATCTGAGCAACCTGATTCAGCTGTGGATATCCCTGTTCACTGTAGGGGAGTAGGACTAGATGACCTTTAGAAGTCCCCTCCAACTCCAAGAATTCTATGATTCTATGGTCTCTCATCCTGCAAACAAACATGAATACATTTTCACATAATGTACAAATTCAGTGTGGTTCATTGCCATAAGCTGTTGTGGAAATCTGAGGGATGACAAGAGATCCTGTAGGGAATTTGACAAACTCATAGCGGATAAATCCATTGGTAGCACAATACAGCAGTTGGTCACAATATAACAGTGATCTGAACACAGGTTTAGCTCAGGAATTATGGATTCTGTGTAAATTCCTCAGTTTACACTGCACTGAGTCCTGGATGCTGGAGAGGGATGCTCCGTCCTCAAAGGACACGGATGCTGTTGAGAAAATTCATTATCTGAACAGAAACCACGTTGAGTCAGTTTGGGGAAGAGCAAACATGGTTTTATACGGCCAAATCACACCTCAAGTCTATTAGATACTTTGGAAGGCACCAGCAACGATGTGTACAGCTCAGAACAGCTTTCCAAGGCCTTTGCTCTTTCTTGAAGAAACCAAACTGTGATGGTTTAAGACGTAAGGTGATATGAATAAAGAACTGATTAAAAACAAAAATCAGAAAGTAGAAATAAATAGTTCTGACAGTGGAAGTAGGTGGGCAGTGGAGTCGTGACGGGATCTATCCTTGAGCTTATGCTGTTGTGCATGACTTAAAGCTGGAAAAAAGGTGGGCTCGTGAAAAAGAAGTGTCTTGAGGATATTATGTATTCAAGATAGAAAGAATGCTAGACAAGAATAGAACAGACATAGAATGCTGGGGAAGCTGCACAAGAGTCTTACAATACACAGCAACTGGGCAATAAAATGGTAGATGAAATTGTAAATGCAAGTGTAATCAATTCTAAAATAAATGCATTGAAAAATAACTCTAATTTTACATACACGATACCTGGCTCTGAACTGACTTTCAGTACTTGGAAACTGAACCTTGGGACTACATAAAGTTTTATGAAAAGTAGCTCAGAGCTCAGCTGCTGTCAATGAAACAAATCACATTTTACAAATTACTAGGAAAGTAATGGAAAACGGAATGGAAAACAACTTCAAATCCTTCTGTAAATCCACAGTGCACACATCTTCATATCTGTGTGTGAGTATATCTAGAAGTGCACAGCAGAACAGAAGAAAATACAGAGAGGTAAGAAGGATAAACAAAGCATGGAATGGTTTCCCAGTGGGACAGTATAACAGAAACCTATAAAAACACGGGTAATCTGGAAATGGTGAACAAGAGAAGGCTATTGAGAATCTCTCCCTGCAGCAAATCTAGGGTTTATCAAGTGAAGCTAACAGCTGGCAGGCTTAGGAAATGTCTCTTTCTGTAAATACGTAGTTAGGCAGTGGAACTTCCTTTCAGAGGATGCTGCCAATAATAAATCAGAAAGTAATTGAATGCAAAGGAGGAAAAACATTTACAGAAATGCCATCCACGGTACCACAGGGTTTACTGAGCCAGACACGTGGAACCAGAGTCATAGAACCATGGAACTGTTTGGGAAGGGACCTTGAGGACCATCTTGTTCCATTCCCAATGCTTTGGGCAGGGACATCTTCCTCTAGAAGCCCAAAGCCCCAACCAATTTGGCCTTGAATACTTCCAGGGATGAAGTATACGTAGTTTCTCTGGGCAACCTGTTTCAGTATTTAACCATTCCAATTATTCCTATAGCCTTTTGGCATGCTCTAATGGTGAACAGGCTCACCCACCACAGCACTTACTACCTAGGCATGAAACTGCAGGCCTTAAAAAGCTTCTGAAGAGAATCAGAAGAGCTCATCTCCTTGCTGATCACAGCCATGGAAAACACCAATGTGGTGTTACCAGTATTCTGATTTTCCATTGTTTAGATATCCAAGGTTTTTCTCTGCCTCCAAAGGCTGCACAACTGCAGCTGCCTTGGCTGGATACAGGTCCTTTGAAGTCTCAGGAGGCTAGAAGAAAGACAATGTTGTAACTTTCAAGAAAGGGCCAGGAGAATCTGGGGAACTACAGGCTGATCAATCTTACATCAGTCTCCTGGAAGATCACCATGAAATCTTCCTCAGAGTCATTTCCAGGCACAGGATAAACAAGAAGGTGATTGAGAACAGCCAGAGAGAACATGGCATATTATGAGTGCAGATGAAGAAATGATTCTTCACCATGAATGTGGTTAAACACTGGCACAGGTTGCCCAGAAATGCTGCAAACTGCCATCTTTGGAGGTTTCAAACATGCCTGGATGAGGTCCTGAACAACCCGATCTAACTTTGAGACTAAAGATTTGAGCCTTCTTCCAACTCAGTATATTCTATGACTGTGGCTACAGCTTTGAGCAGATGCTTTGGACTAGACAAGTCCCAGAAGCCTCTGCCCACTCTTGAGGTTTCAGTGATTCTGGAACTGCCATATATGTTAAACCAACACCACAACATTAAGCCATAAAACCAGAAAATCTAAACAAAGCCAAACCTACACAACTTTCCATGCACAACGTAAGGCTGGCATGCAGACAGAGGAATGAAAGAATATATACTAGATACCACCACATAGACGGAAATAACAAGGAAACATTTAGGAAGATCAATGTACGTGAAACAAACCAAGATGGGGTTTAAGCACACAGGATTAACAATGTTTGTCACAGATCCTATTCCACCTTTCATCTTTACTGGAGCAAATGATCTACAATCATACAATGAGAAACAAACAATCCGGTCTGCAGAGGCAAAGATGAGTCTAACATAAAAATATTTTTTCTGTGGTTTTTTTTTTTTTTGGTTGTTGCAATTATCTCATGACAGGTACTGGGGAGACTGTGTCACTGCATTCACTTTGAAGCCTCATTAATGTAGTCAGTGAGCCTGCAATACTCCATAAAATGAACACACAGAAGAATAAACACAGAAAACTTTTTGTCTCTATTTTATTTCAGAAAAACAACACTTTTTAGGGTGAAAAGGAGAGAAAGACCAGGTGTAAAGCTTGTAAAAGCAAAGAGATCAGCATGAACAAGGTGTTACAAAAGGAAGAAAATGAGTGCTCAACTGTCTCTGAAGATCTGGGCTCAGGATCAGGGAAGAAACTCCACAAAGGAGGGATCTCCAGCAAGAGATCCTTCCTCAGCGGCAGTCAGCCCTTAAATGAGGCCAGGCTCCACCCCTTCTGGTCACACAGGTGAATTGCCTTCACCTGCTCCCAGGGCTGACCAGATCTTTCCTTCAGGTGCTCTTTCAGTGGTTCAGGCTGTGACTCAGCTGTTCCCACGCAACAGGGAAAACCTGTAGTTCTCAATGACATTATTCATAATTTAACTAAAACAAAATGATACATAGGTGAATACCGTAAAACCTGTGCATATTTAGCTTTCTGAAGAGATCAGTCCCTTCTTAAATAATGGAAAGAGAATGAATACCACCTTCAGTGAAACACTCTTCAATTTCTGGCTTTCTCTGTTACAAACAAAATGTTTTATGTACACTATCTTTGCTGTTTTTTTTTTTTTTCCCTAGCAAGAAAACACTTAGTTATTTCAGAATTTGTACAAGCACCAGGAATGTAAACAGTGAAAACTTTCATTTCTAGTTAAGTATCAGTAAACGGAACATAAACACTTAGAGACAGAATCAGTGGACATACCATAAATTCAGTCCATGGAAGTTCATTTGGCTTTCTTCCTGTTAAGATTAATGGGATAAAATCTGTAGGTCAGGTGATTGGGGAGCTCCAGGTTAACAGCATACATACACCTCACAACTGTCACTTGAGCTACCCTATTCTTGCTTGTAGACCTGTATGGAGTCAGGAGATGGCCCCAGAAATGCTGAAAACCTTCCTGCAGAGCTGAAAGGCATTTCAAAGCCTTCATTAGATAACTCTAACAGCTTTTGTCAAGAGGTTGGATGTTAGCCTGATTCTGACTATAGAGCAGGTAAACACATGCATATCATGGCAAATCCTTCACCGGGGCTACTTCTGGTCCCAGACATTTCTTAACAGAACAGTTTACCAAAAAGTGCAGTGAACCTAAACAGATCTGAGGACAGGTGAAGGCTGATCATCTCCAATGCTTTTACAGCCTCAAGAGAATTTCCCATTTAAACATCATATTTAGCACAAAAGACCAGCCTACCTCTGGTACGCACTATGATTGCATCTCACAAAGAGGAGACTTGCACTTAAGCCTAATGCCTTTTTCTATGTGGAGAAAGTGACAGCAAAAGGAAAAAGTCTTGGGGAGTGACATCCTGGCTTTGACAACCCCTCCGGCCTCATCTGGATTTGAGGAACAAGTATAAAGGAATTCCCCCTCTTCCCCTATAAACATGTACTCAATTTCCCTCAGACTTTCTTCCACAATTGTTTGCACTAAATGCATTTACTGAACTAATTACAATGGGCCAGGAGATCTGTTCCAAATTTCACAGCTACCATTTAGACTGTGTGTGCGCAATAATTTGTTTGTTTGTTTATTTAAATCAACAATTCACAGTGAGACTCCCTAGCAATAACACAAACATTTTTCTTCACAAATGCATTTATATTCAGTGCCATCATGGTAAGCCTTCAGTGTTTGCACCTTTGTATAGATTTCATGCAGCATTTAACATACACCTTTTAAGACACCCATTTTCTTACTGGCTAGACCAAAGCTGCAGCTGTTGCCACTTCCCTCTGGCACATGAGCAAGTTTTCAGAATCTGCATGATGAAGTCTATAAATCTGACTCAGAATGAATCACGGAATGGATCACAGAATGGTTTGGGTTGGATGGGACCCCAAGGATCATCAAGTTCCAACCCCCTGCCACAGGCAGGGCCACCAACCTCCAGATCTGGTAGTAGACCAGGATGCCCAGGGCCCCATCCAACCTGCCTGAACACCTCCAGGGACAGAACATCCATGGCCTCTCTCTGGGCAGCCTCTTCCAGCATCTCGCCACTCTCTCTGCAAAGAACTCTGCCCTGACATCCAATCGAAACCTTCCCTCCTTGAGCTTAAAGTTGCAGTGAAGTTACTAAGCTGCCATATCAATAGCTTTTTGCTTACAATTTATTTATTTATTTCTAATATCAATTTAATCATAGCAAAACAGGTTATCAAGAATGTGTATTTCAGAAACACAACCTGAAAAGCCAGTAGATTTTGACCTGTTTTCCCTTTGGACAGATTAAGTTGAGAAGATACATATTTTACCTGAAACAATTAAGCTTGCTCTGGAAAGAGCCTATCTTTGCATCAATTATTTTAACAGAAAAATAACAACCCTTAAAAAAATGGCATTGGTATATATTTTGGATCAGTGGTGTAGCAAGGTATAAAATGCTGGGTTATTTTTCTTGTTTTCTATTCCAAAAAGGTAAACTGAATCATCTGATTTAGAGGTAGTAAATGATGTTCACTTGAATTACCACTCGCTTACACAAGCGGTTCAGACTACAGTCCCAGCTGGAAAAAATGGGCTTCATGTGCAGATGAGTAGAAAAAGTTATGTACAGTTTGGCACTTCCCATACTCTGTGCTGTCAAAGCAAAGATATTCAGTGGATCTTCCTCTTCCCTGTGGAAGGAATGGAGCTTCTTACCTCCCAGTACTGTACAGTCTCAGATGTTAGAACAATAAGCAACCTCAAAGGAAACATTTCTGAGCCTACTGGAGACAAACTACTGGGACTGGCTGTCCTCATAGCTAACTTTGGAACTTGCAAGCAGGAAAGAAGATCCCTTTCTACTCCCATCTTTCTGAGTTAAGGAAATTTCCCTGAAAAGTTAAAGCAGTTTGGTGTCACAAATTACTTTTCAGTTTGTGTCAAAGAAAATTGGATTATTCTGCACCTTTTCTGGAATTTTCTTCACCAATAGTCCAAGGGTCATTTGCAGAAACCCTCCACCTTGCACCGCCACGGACATGCTCGGTGCAGATCATCCCCTCCAGTGAAGATGTGCTGGGCACCAGCTCAGACTGCCTTATGGTACGTAGTCTGGGGACATTCATCTCTTGAGGGATCCAAAAGGTTTCTTAAAACATCTAGGATACTCCTCTGCATCACCTTCTCTTCCATGAGGAAACTAAAGGAGGATGCACAAGAAGAAATTTGCCACAGAAGGTGCCAGAGAAACCTCAGATGTAAAATTCTTCATTAGTTGGTGAAGCTGAGAAAATGCCACCACAATCATCAAGGGAATAAGGAGCTGCTCTCGAGTCCTGTTTGGGCTGCTTGGAGAGAGATGCTGACATGAATGAGCTGGAAGACCATTCAGAGAGAGATGGCAGCGAACCGTCCAGGGGATCAAAGGCATTGCACATGACAGATACAGGCCTTCCACTGGTAGAAGCCTTTGTACTTGTACTGCAGGTTTGCTTCTGTGGGGGAAGAGAGGCCTCCAAGTCATTGCAAAATCTGTTAAGGGCAGAGTATGCAGAGACCACAGACAGGTCTGAGAAGGACAGCTTCCTCCCTGTGTCCACATCAGTCTCCTGGGCATCCTCCAAGTCATCAATGTTAAGCCTAGGGCTGCATCTCCATGTTTTTAACCTGGTTGCAGGTGACTCAGTATTTAAAAACTGAAACGGTTCATTGAAATGAGCAGTCTCTGAGGCTGAGGAGGAACTCACCGTGGGCAAGCAAAACAGAGACTTGCTTCGTTGAAATGACCACAAAATGCTGGAGGCACTGCTGGATCTGTGGGTGAAGTCTTCTTGATCACTGTGTCTGAGGTCTTGCTGGGAGAAACCAAGACAATGACCAAGGCCATTTACATGATGCACCTTGCTTTGACTCGCTTCTTTTGGCTTTTCAGGGACAGATTGGTGGCTCTGAGGATGAAAGCCTGGCAAAGTGGTGAAGTGGGAATCTGTTGACACAGATGGATATGGTTGCTTGTTCTGCTTTGCAGACTTCCTACACCAACTGCGTGCTTGCTGCAGCAGGAGAAAGAGAGAAGAAGATCATATTAATACAGAATTGGCAGTCTTACAACCATAAGTCTCCGTTGCTGAGTTGTTACTGCAAATAATTATGAAGCAGACTTCATTCAGTATGCTCACAGCAAACGTTTCACTTCAATAACAAAGAGAAAGCACCCTGCCAAAATCCCAAATATTTACATAAGAAGCCTTGAAGAAAACAAGAATAAATGGAAGAGGAGCCCTGCCTTGCAGACTGAATTACACTAGCTTGAAAACCTCACATGGTATTGACTTGTCCAGATTCATTCATATTCTGCTTTCCAACATTACTACCCTAGTGACAACTAAAGAATAAAAATAAAGAAATGAGAGATGTATGGTACTACCACTATTATTCCTCATTTCTTCATTACTGTGGTGCAAATGTTTTTATTTTTTCCTTTGAGACAGCAAAATGTCTTTAGCAAGTAACTTAATTCTCTGATATCTCAGTGGGAATATACCACTTCTTTCAACTGGCACATTTTCTCTTTCATCCAGTTTGCTGAGCAGAATACTCCAGAATCCACATGCTCAATAAGCTTGCTCCTAAGGACTTTAAGGACAGCTTTAGCCATCTAACTTGCTCATAGGCACCTAGAGTGAAGAGAGCCGATGGTTATGATCTGAATCTGGTTCCAAATCTCATCCCTCCAGAGGGATTCAGTTGCCTACCCACCAGAATGTTGAACAATTGTTACACGTGGGGAGCCAATGTCCTCAAGGATTAGTTGGAGGCCAGGTGCTCTCATCTGGGGTTAGACACTGATGACTGCACTGAGCCCCTGGTGTCTCAGCAATCATGAACTCGTTTCATCAATCCATTCAGCCAGCTAAGGCTTTCAGAAGTTTGCATTTTAAAAAGTTCGGTTGAGATTCTTCTTTCTGGAATTTTTCATGTAATACAAAATGCTAGATTTCAGTCCCAAAAGGGAGAGGAATTAATGGGACAAACTGCAAGAACCCTTGAAAATAAACAGTAATCCTAGCTATGGGACTTGTCAGTCAGAAGTAAAGGAGGAGAAGGAAGAAAAGAAGAAAGAAGAAAAAAAAAAAGGAGACCTTGGTCACCATGAACTATTAATCTGACAAGGCTGTGAGAAACATGATTCTGGGCAGTTTCAAGTTAGGTAAAAAAGTATTAATGCAGTGCATACAACACCAGTAAGACCTCACTCAGAATGCTGCACATGACTTAAATCACCCCTATATGAATAAGAATCAATTCAAACTGAAAAAGGTGCAGGCAAAAAAAGAAAAAAAAAAAAAAAAAAAGAAAGACGAGCTATCCATTAAGAAACATGTATGACAAACTACTGAAGGGTTTCTAATCACATCAGAAGAATCTTCCAGGGCAAGTAACGGTAAAGATGGAGCTTGATCATTTTACAAAAGAGATTATATGACATGACAGGAAAGGATGAGGCCCAGCAGTCAAGAAGGTTGTTTTGTATCCCCTTTCTCTAAAAGAACTCCATACATTGCTGCTTCAAACATCTTGCTCGTGCACACCGTATTATCTTAGTGACCTAGATCTGTCACAGCAATCTCGTCTTTCTCATTGCAGTGATTTTACAGAAGGAAAATACAAGATAAAATGAAAAAGAATTTTCATGTCTATAGCATTTTTTTGCTTGTTTCTGACTGTGTACCTGGAGGTAATTTATAGGACAGCCAATCCTTAGGAATTAACTTAGGCATTATAGATAAATATATATATACACTCCAGTGTATCTGTAATGAAGAATGCTATTCCATAACCTACTTCTGTTTACAAAATAAGCTGTTTTCTTTAATGCCATAAAGAATTAAACGTATTCATGAGTAAATTAACCAGTTTCATAAACTGATAGGGATTCACAGGTGCAAAAGAATTGAATAAAATGAGTTAAACTGTCAACAAGACATGACTGGGAATCACTTTAGATGTCTTTACGCAGCATCAGTTTATTTTTGCAGTTGATAGTTAATTTGTCTAAGAAATTATTCAGCAAGATAAAAGACTTGTGTCCATGAAGAAAACAGCAGCTATTCTTTAACCGAAGACACTTCTGGGTAGGCCAGAAATGATCATATAGCATTCTGATAGTACAAAACAGATCACCCCCGTTCTTTTGATGGGCTTGTACAAGACAGCACTCATTATATCGCTGGTTGCACTAATCAAGGGTACTCCTTTTGTTCTGTGCAGGAGCTCTGATATCAGATACACTATGTGGAATCAGTTGCAACTCCTGATGAATCAACAGGAGTACCTCCTACCTTACGGAGAAGATCATGGATTGCCTGACCACAGCTTGCTCCCAGGCAATGTCTCTGCGTTTCAGCAGACTTTTTGATAATAGAGAAGATTAGGCATCTAAAGAATCCAAGGATGCGAGCAAATGCAGTCTTCTTGTTTGTGAAAAGATAAACACTGGCAACACTCAGACAAAATCAGCATGGAAACATGGGGCTTTTGGGGACAGACCTGACACTTTCACAGGGGAGAGTTCTGTGGGCACTATCAAAGTCTCACCTTTACTTGGAGCAGACCATACCATCTACCTGTACATGTAAACCAGAGCCCAGAGATATCACAGGTAGGATTTAATTGTCCAGGTAACACAGTCAATGGAGTCTGGAAAGCAATTCAATTTTCCTCAAAGGAGTTGGCTGCTATCAGGTTAGCTGAATTGCTCTGTAGATCCTTGTGCAACAGGCACACATCCATCAAATACAATGAGACTGGACTAGATGATCTTTGAAGGTCCTTTCCAACTGAGCCATTTGATTCAATTAGCTTCCATTCCATTCCATTCCATTCCATTCCATTCCATTCCATTCCATTCCATTCCATTCCATTCCTTGACATGTGGTTCACAGAATGAACAATTCATTTGACCTCCCACCACCATTAGTGAGAAATACTGGGTCTGAATCAGCAGTCTAATTGTAGGTATCTGCTGTATCCTGCTTGTCCTGCACATGCATGGGCCATTCCACACCAGGGATTTAATTGCCTGGGAATGTTCCTGAGTGTGTTTAATTTATTAATACTGCTAAATCTAAACAAGTTTGGGAATAAATCGCAGACATGAGAATAGTTGTTTTGAGCTTTAATATTTACACATACAGCAGGTAGAGTGTCAGAAGCTCCACTGCATGGAACACTAATGAAAGTAAGATTATGGGGTAATCCTGCACTATAGACAACTGGATGATGTGGACTGATAAGACTTTTCTAGATCTACATTCTGTGACTTGTCAGAGATCACAGAGAGGATTTGACAATTTAGCGAGGATTCAAACTCAAGCAAGACTAGTTCCTAGCCCTGTGCCAAGCTTCTTGACTGCTCCTTCGCACCACCCCATCAAGGCTCATGTGACGGCTCCTCTTTGTCTTAGCTGTTCAGTGTGTGACAGATTCAGAAAGTTTAACAACCAACAAGTTTCTCCTTGTGTTTAAAGGAGAAACAAAGCTGTGTGAGGGGAAGATGCTCATCTTTTGTTTCCTTTTGGGCCTTGTGGGGCTAAAAATTGCAAGACCTACTTTATACAGATTGGAACTAGATGACCTACAGGAAAGAAGGGGACAGCCTCTTAGCAGGGTCTGATGTGACAGAACAAGGGGAAATAGTTTTAAGCTCAAAAAGGGCAGATTTAGGTTATTTATAAGGAGAAAGTATTTTACAGTGAGGATGGTGAGGCACTGGAACAGGCTGCCTGGAGGTGTGTCTGACGCCCTGTTCCTGGAGACTTTCAAGGCGAGTCTGGATCAGGCCCTGGGCAACCTGATTTAGATGTGGATATCCCTGTTCACTGCAGGGGAGTTGGACTGGATGGCCTTTAAAGGTACCTTCCAACTCTAAGAATTCTATGATTCTATGATTTTTAAGGTCCCTTCCAACCCAAGCCATTCCATGATTCTATGTCATGCACATTTAGCTACTCTTCAGCTTTCTCCCTGCTTCTCATAACTTCCCTTGGCTTTTCGATTCCACGAGCTGAATTTCTTTCTGAATTATTTCCTTTTTTTAATTATCTATCTTCATCCTTCTCATCATTTGATTTCTCCATTGCTCACTATCTTGCCACAGCCTGACCCAGCTGCCAGCATCAGGAGCAAGCCTGGTGAAGATACTGGCAAGAGAGATCACCCATCTGAGACGACAAAACTCGACCTAAGCAGGTGCGCACAGCTTCCACCACATCAGGAAAATTGGTTTTGATAGGAACTCCAAATACAGGGAGAGAGATCTGCCAGACCCTGTCACAGACACACACATCAGAACCGGCTGTAGATTGAATTGATTAGCTCTCTGACAGAACAGGCTTTCTTATCTAACGCTAATCTGCTACTCATTTATATAATCTCTGCACAAATCTTTGTGAAGCAGGGAGGGATTTACGGTCTTTGTGTATTACAATAGGTTGTAGAAGAATTTCATGACAAATATCCAGGAATGCAACAAACTTGGGGTGAACGTCATAGAGAAGGACTTTCAAATTCAGATGGGCTGCCCATACTGGTCAAACACTCCATGAGTGCTCCTGCATCCTACTCTAAGTTACTTACTTTTTAAGAAAAAAGATTATAATCAGTCAAATTGGCTGTACTGCAATTACAGCACTATTGCAAGCACAGGTTTTCCCAGCATTACTCAACAGGAGCATGACGACGTTTGTTTAATTGTATTTAAACCAGCGGGACTGAGGCAGAAATAAAATAAAAAATTCAACTTGAAAAAAGTGGCAAAGGCTAGTCTTTAACATCACCATAATAAGTTTCACTTGCAAGGTAAAATGTATTCAGAATGGCAGGATAGAAAAAGACTAAATCCACAAAGGCAATTTAAATCTGAATTGATCATATTTGAAAAGCAGTATGTAGTATGTGTACAAAACAGAGAGGACAGGTGTCTTGTTACACTTTATATATATTCCCTGTCAAGATGTATGATGAAAAGAGTGATCATAGATCATACCATGCCATGAAATATAACTGCACCAACAGAGAAGACAGATAAAAAAACAACTGAGAAATTACCTACCATTCGAGTTGACCAAGTCAGCTGTGCCCCCATCAAAACTAATCATTAGCACTAAGACCTCTATTGCCACAGTGAGACTGTGCTTCTCTCCTTTATTTTTCTACCCTATCCAAAGACATTCTCCTAATTTCCAGAGTCCATCTGTGCACTTTCTTCTGTGCTCACTACCCCTTGCTTGTCAGCTGTGCCTGACTAAGCCAGTCCATCACTTATTAAATTCCACACTGCGTTGCCAGGAATAGATGTTCATCAGCACTTCAGATGCCCCTGTGGGGGTTAAGCCCAGAGGCGGCCAGGAATTTGGATAAGACCTGAGAAACTAGGAGCATAGTCTGTGTACCAGTATCTGGTATATTCTTAGCCACCATATTTACATATTCTTCCCACAGCTCCTGCTTCTGGGCTTAGCAGTGGAGAAGTAGAGTGGGTGTCTGCCCATAAGTGCTGCTCTCAAGCCTTGCTTACCCCTTTGCATTGGTTGGTATACAGGTAAACCACTGGAGCTTACTTGCCAAAGTGCAAAAGTTACTGTGACAAAACAATGTTAACTGGCTTCCAAACGAATGAAGGAATGAAATTTATGATATTAAACAGACTTATCCTGCTTGACTCTATTTAAGCCCTTTGATAATTCCATTTGTAAAATGCAGTTTTGAAGAACATGGATCAATTTGGGTGGCAAGTATCTGAGTCCCTGTAAGTGCACAGAGAAAAACACAGAGGTCACATCTTGTTAGTCTAATCATGGAATTATACTCCAATTTCAAACGTTAATGACTTCCTGTTATTGACAGGGTCATAAATCTAGAATTCTGAGTATAACAGTTAATTGTGCTCTGTAGAAAAGTACAAGTATCAATATCCACTAAATAAAAACATTCTAGTGATTACTACACATCAACTTATGTGCAGGCTGAAAAATGTGATGCAGTCATTCTTCGGACTTGCAGAATTATGAAGAGGTGAAAGTCATTACTAATGGTGTGGTATTTATAGCACTGGTAATAACACCACCCTGCAAGAAGTCCTATATCTTACTTTAAAGGGTAGACACTATAATTTGCCTTTAATTTAGAATGAGTTCAAAGAGTGTAAAGAAGTCTACAGATCTCCAAATGCTTCCTATAACCCATGCCCTGTCATATATAATTCCTTTTCCTTAACTGACCACGCTGTCTTGAATTAAGGTGTTAAACTGTTTGAACTTGCTGGGTGACTGTTACAAAGTTGGCCATTAGCATGAACAACTGCTGATATAAATCTCCTTTTTGACAGGTTTTTGCTTCTGTGACAGAAGAGTAATTTAGGTGAAAACACCTTTTCCCATTCCTGCTGTTGACCTTCTGATATATTTTCAGAGTACAGCCCCCACAGATTGACCTTGGCTTGACTCAGTTTGCCTCCATTTTGTGTGGTGCCTGCTATTTCTGAAAATTTGCTGTTTTGAAATGAAAAGCCTTACAAGGCCTGTTGCGTATTTTCCATTTTTTGTTTGTTAGTTTATTTATTTTCCTTCTGCTTTATTTACCTGAAAGCAGTGGAAGGTCCCATAAACCAAAGTTATATCACGTAGAAAACATCTGGAAAAAAAAAAAAAACCTACCAAAAAAAAAAAACAAAATAATAATAATAACAAAAAAAGAAGAAGGAAAAGGGAAAAGGGAATACAGGTGAAAGTGGCTGCTGTCTAAAGGTATTGTGGTGGCTCAGGTTTACAAGCTATCTTGGCTAAATGCAGATATGCTTACAGAGCAATGAGCAATCCTGACAAAGTGGTGCCCACTTTAGCAGAAGGGTGTGGAAACTGAGTTCCCAAATGAGATGTACTCCATAACAAACACTCTTCCTCAAAAACTGAACAACAGTCGTCCAAAGGTCTGTGCTCCTTGTTTCATACACTAAGCAGCAATAAATTCCTTCACCTCTGCAGTGAAGGAATGCACGTGAACCTCGCTCAGGTCCACCACACCAACCCTCTGCAGAGCAGGCAGCTACTAAAAACTTCCTGCTTGTTTTCTTGCTCAACTCCCTCAGATGTGGTGCACGATGATACACTGCCCAGAAATCATGATGACAGATGTCTTAATGAACAGATTATCTTCTAGGACTTGATTATGAGCACCTGAGATTACTCTGTGTGAATCTGTCTCCTAGGCTGCTCTCTAGGTTGCATTTCTTCTCCTTTACCTCCTTTTTCCCCATCCTGATAAGGGCAAAATACATCTTGTTTTTTCAAACTGATGCTAGAAAATAACTTAAACCATCAGGAATTCTTCTTGTCTCCCATAAAAAATCTCATAGCTGAGAGCTATTTTATAGAACTATCAGTTCTGTGAATATACTTATAAAACTTTACCCATCAGCCATCATTTCTCTACTCGGACTCATAATTCTCTCTCTCCTCATTCTTTAAAACAGCTACCTCATCATTCTTTGCATAAACTGAGGTTGACTGATACCTGGATTGTATCACCAACTGCCTTCCTGAGTAGTTACACACACCGCAAGGGCTTTTGAGTTCTTTAGCAGTAACATCCTGGCTCTCACCTAGCACAGAGCAATAGAAGAGCCTCCACTTCTGGTTGTTGACACAGGCTAGGGTTTTCTGCACAAAGTCAATAACTGTGCTTCTGTTTCACTGCGTACTGGGCTCACCTGCAAGAGGATCCTATTTCCATCATGATCTTCAGTCTGCCACCTGCCTTCACTGATTGGGCTGCAAGGGTTGGGCAGGAGAGGAACAAGCTGTCCAACATCTTTCACTCTGAACTCCAGTACCGCTGACTCAGTCGGCATTGGCACGTGGCCCTTGGGAAGTTTTTTTAAGGAAAACTGGATGTCTATTTCCATGTTAGAATAGACAGGAAAAACACAGAAGTCCGCTTTTTTCTGACACACTGGTCTTTTCAGGATTAACTCATAAAACTTCAAAATATCAACGAAGTTTTCATTTCTGCAGTATATCGTGAAGCGGATAATTTCCTTCCCGTAATGCACTGGACGAATGGCCCACAGAGGAGTCTCTGGAGCCAAAGTGTAGAAGTCCTGGCTGCATGGCATGTAAGGGAGGAACTTCCCATGCACTCGCTCTGTGTGGTGGTAATGCCACGGTGGCCGCTGAAAGGTCTCGTGGAGTTGCAAGATAGGCTCTTCTCCATATTCCTCCTGCAGGAACAGAATGACAGCGAGGGCTGGCTGGGAAACACCAGGCTTACCTGGCTGCCTGTGCTTCTTGGACACACGTCTTTCTGAGACTCGAAACAGCTGGAGTTCTGGATGGATCCAGGCTAGAAGCTTATCGATGGCTTGCTGAAGAGTCTTGGATTCACCAGGGTCTGTGATAATATGTACACTGACAAGGAACGGGTCCTGTATGTCTTCCACAGAAAGCTCACCTGTGAGTACAAAAAGAAAAGAAGTCCTTAAAGGTGTCAAACATACTGATTTCGTTGATGTCAACAAGGTGATCCTTCATGGAGAAGCAGTCTACTTGGTCATACTGGGCTTTTTTCTCACCTCTCTCAAGCTCACTTACAATAAACTAAGGTGCAGACATACATCAGTTGAGAAAATAACTAGAAAACAGAGAAGTTTCACTAAGCATACCACAACAGTTGCTTTTCTGCTGAGGCAGCATCCAAAAAATATTACCCAAAGTGCATTTCAGTGTTAGAAAAGAGCTGCCCCTTACAGCTAAGATGTAGGAAAGACAAAAATATTGACGCAGCATGTGGGTGAAAGGACCACTAACAATGTGCAGAACCATTGGGGTGGATAGTGTTCACCCCACCTTGTTTTAATTTGTACCACTTGGCTTGGGGCATGGAAATTACACTGCTACTCTATCAGCTTGACACTGCAGTTTTCCACCAAGTCAGAAGTGTTCTGTGTCCTGAAGGCAGTGGTTTTAATAAGTAAGGCAAAGTTTGTAGGCAGAAGCAATATATTTTATTAGACCAACTGATACATTTGGGAAAAAAAAAACAGACAAGCCCTCAGGCACACAAACCCTTCTTCAGGAAAAGATATTTCTCCTTCCTATAAATCCTGCACTGTTTAGACCTTTAGACCATCATAACTACAATACTACTGCTTCAAGGCTTTTATAAGATTAGGCAAGAGTGGTAAAAGCAGGAAGCACAAAAAGTTACCCTTACTCAGAGGAAAAAAGAAATCCTTACTTAGCCATGGGAGTGTTCAAAGGGGTCGTATGTGCTGCTGTCCCCTAGACCTCTCTGACACCTCAGCAGCAATAGCTGGATGGAGGGCAGGGGTGGAATTACCACTTCTGCTCTGCTGGAGATGCATGCCAAGAGACATGCATGCAAACAAAGATCCAAGACAGTTCAATAAATCATCCAGGTAATCTGGATATTTTTGCTGAAACAGTTCCCTCTGCGTGGTATTCAGGAACTACCTACATGTCTGAGACCTCAAGCCTGGGCACAAAGCCTAAGTGTATGAGGACTTAGAAAGGCTTCCCAAGCTTTTCATTGTGCAGACCACGTTTAATAGAGGGATCGTCTCACAGGCTGCCTCCCCTCCTATTGGCAATCCTACGAAGCTCTCCCTCCTCCCTCCTGGCATCCAAACAACATTCCTGTGATACTTCAGCATTTACTTTAATGGAAAACCAGCACTATACAAGTAGCATATTTTAGTTGTCTGTTAATACAAGATACTGCAAGACACAGAGAAAGCTTTCCAGAAATTACCAGTAAATACAGCATCAATTCAGAAGATGCAAAAATACACAGTACGCAGAGCAAACAACAAGCATGCGTTTTGCCCAGGGCAGACAGAGAAAACCCAAGGGAATTATCAGAAATACAATTACAGCAGAGTTCTTGTATCTCTGCATTAAATGGTGAAGCAGACTGCCTTCGGCAGACAGCTAATGAAAGAAAAAAATTGAGGCAAAATAAATCTGTATCAGTATAAGGCAAGAGACTCTGATGTGATAATTGTTACTGGTAGGTATTGTGAAAGATATCCCATGTTCGTGTGGGAGAAAAACAAAGGGAATGGAGGAGGAGGTCCTCTCACGGACCTCTAAATGGGACAGCAGGACAGGAAGGAAAACAAATTGTGGAGGACACTGATCTAATAAAACCAGAAAGAAAATAATCACCGTAACTACACAGCCATTCATTTCCTAAGACTGGAATAGAAGATGTTCAGCTCTTTTCTCCCTTCATTTCCTTTGTCACACAAATGCTATCAAACCATGCAGCAAGAGACAGGCTTGATATTTATGCATATAAATGACTGCAGCTTTGAAAGGAGCCTGGGCACAACAATGCAAAACAAGGGGCCATAGCTGTTGCAGGCTTCTTGCTCTGAATTGAAAAAAAAAATTATCCCCGAGCATGGCATCTCTGCCATCCTGTTGCTCAGCATGGTGTACGGATGCTGAATGGTCTAAAGCATTTTTCCAGCAGAGCCATTGGAGGAGCCAGCAGCAGCATTAGTATTCTGCAGCAACCACTGCCTGTGTCCATCAGCACCAGATGCTCAGAGGCAGCCTCAGAAGGCCACCAAAGCACTGCACAAAACCATCATTAATAACTAGGTTTATATACATAGCAGAGAAAAACACTTTTTTTTTTTTTTTAAGCTAGAAGCAGCTAACTATGCTGAAGGGAGAGAAGTGTAGCAAATCAATAAACAGAAATCTTCAGTGACTATTTTATGTTAGCAAAGATGCTCTGACTGCCGTACGGGTGCCACTTTCACACCTTTCATTATGTAGCTTCTATTCCTATAAAACAGCAAGCTGCCCTTTCTGATTTGGTAAGAGAAACAGAAATTCAAGGAAAATAGAAATGAGAAGCAAGGAGCTAAGAGAAACTTCACAGAGCTGATGATAAGCTGCAAAGTGTTTCTATGTTACTAACAAGGCTTTTTGCTTCACCTCACAGGGAAGGAGGGGAAATGGCACCATTCCCCATGACATAGCTCAGTGTGCCCCCTGGCAAATTGTCACAGAAGCAAATGAAAGCTCTGCATATGCATTAGCCTTTCTGCATTAGTGGTTAATCCCACAGAAAATATCAAAACGCTGAGGCATCTATTTGGAAATAAGCTCCCCAGTTCTCACAGCCGTGACAATTTTTCCCCTGTGACAGAAGGGGATTAGTTCTTTTTGACTTAGCAAAACAGCAACATTGCTTAGAGGTAATCACGACTGAAAAACGAAAGAGCATTTCACAATCCTAGACTTTTTGCTCCTCTGCCAGGTTGCACTGTCACTCTGGAGAGGTGACAGTTAAGGTTTGGGACACAGGCGCTGCCCCCGGGAGATGCCAGGCATTCAGAGCCTGGTATCCAGGTAACACCACTCTTGCCAAGGCTGGCCAGGAATGCAGGGCACATCATGTTACAGCTGACTGAGAACCTTTGGATGAATGGCTCCAGCAGCTTGACCCAGCTGGGAATGCACACAACTGTGTCATGGTTTTATGATTTTTGGTATTGGTATTCCACATCATTACAACATGTAGTGCATTAAGAGTTAAAGAGTTAATACTCCAACTCCATAGATCATTGATATTTCCGGGTGTACCTGTCTCAGAAGAGAAGAACTACATTCCCCAGAGGACTTTGCGATGCTTTGCATTTTTACGTATTTTCCGCTCAGAGGGAAAAGATAAAAACCCTCTGCGATCACGGGACACTCTCTTTCCTTCGGGATCGACTCAGCAGTGGGTGCTCGCTGCCGTATCACCTTCAGCGTTAGCGTAAGGCCTTTGGTTTATCGGACACTCTCTCTTGCTCCTTTTATTTGATTTATTAGCTTCAATTCCAATTATATTGTATTATATTGTGTTATTTTGCTTTCTGATATCTTATTTAGTAAATTAGCTTTCTTCCTCAGATCGTTGCCGCTGTTTTGTTTCTAGGCCCATCTCCCTTTTTTTCCTTTTCCCTTTTCCCCCTTCCCCTTTCCTGGGGTGTGGGTCTGTGGGTCCCCCACACCAATCGTCACGGAACCGGGCCGATCCAGCCCGGTAAACCGTTGACATTTTTGGCGCCCAACGTGGGGCATAGCAGCTGCCTTAGCCGGGCAGAGACATACTCTTAGAGTGAATCTCTGTCTCTTGCTAGCAAGCTTATCTGTACTGCTGGTACTGTACGGCATAACACGACCTTGAAGTCTGGGCATACTGCCATTTGTTCTGGGATATTTGTAAACTTTTTTGGGTGCTGCCAGCTTGTTTTAGTAAAAAGAAAAAAAAATGCTCTCGTTTTTTAAACTGCTCTTAAAGGGGCTGCATTTCATGGTTTTTTCCCTTGTAATGCTCAGAACATACTGGGACTTGATTAAGTTTGCCAGTCTGATCCATGGAGCTTGGTCTCTATATGATAAACTAAAAACACTGATGGAAATACCTACCTGGCTTTTGTATATGATGTGGCATTCAGTTCCAGAGGGAGCAACTCCAGATGGAGTTGTTAACTCTGTGGAACTCATGATTTTTAAACCGGCTCCTGGCCCCTCTTTTGAATTTATTAGGCGTTTTCTGAATGCTCATCCAATGCTTGTAATGACTGTGGTGTCAGTCTCCCTGAATATCATTCTACTCGGTATCTATATTTATAATATTTTGAGAAAGCCTTCCCCAGAGCCAGAGAACAGTGACTGGCAGGGAGTTTGGAGGGACTTAGGAGAGACTTTAGAGAAGTGGTCATCACCGGTATCATGGGACTTTTCTCCTGAACACCTGCAAGATCCTGAGAATTTAAGCAGGTATTTGAGACAGGGACGTTGCGGCTCAAAGAGATCTGAGGAGGCCCAAATTATTTGGGGTCTGGCTTATGCTTACCGGGCCTTATTCAATACTATTCCAGAGAGGTATAGAGTTTTTGAAATAGAGCGAGAGAGTCTCCGAGCCGAAAGGGACAGTCTCCAAATTCAGAAAGAGAGTCTTTTAGCTGACAATCAGACTCTCCAGTCCAATCTAGACACCCTCCAGACTGAGCGAGACAACTTCCAGTTGGAGAGAGAGGTCCTCCAGACCGAGCGAGACGCCCTCCGGACTGAGAGAGACGCCCTCCAGACAGAGCGAGACACCCTCCAGTCTCAATTAGATGCTCTCCAATCCAATATGGACGCCCTCCAGACTGAGAGAGACAATTTCCAGACCGAGCGGGACGCCCTCCAGACGGAGAGAGATGCCCTCCAGACCGAGAGAGACACCCTCTGGGCTCAACAAGAAGCTCTCGTGTCCAACATGGACGCCCTCCAGACTGAGAGGGACGCCCTCCAGACTCAACATGATGCTCTCCAGTCCAACATTGATGCCCTCCAAACTGAGCGAGATGCCCTCCAAATTGAGCGAGATGCCCTGCAATCCAAACTCAGTAGCCCTCAGTCTCAGCAAGATGCCCTCCAATCTGAGCGAGATGCCCTCCAATCTGAATTAGATGCCCTCCAATCTGAGCGAGACTCCCTCAAAACTGAGCAAGATGCCTATCAATTTACATTACTCCGTTTCCAAAATGAACTAATCCATGTTCGGGCTCAACAAGTCAGGCTCCAAGGTGAACTAAATTTTGTCACAGCTGAGCGAGATGGACTTCGAGCCGAGCTAGAGAGAATGATCATTAATTCTAACCAATGTGATCAACAACAAGTGACACCGGAATCGATGTCAGTCGCTCCTGTAAGAGGGCGGAAAATGAAAAAAGTCTCGACTCCCTTAGAAGAGAAGAAAGAGGAGGAGCTGAGAGTGGAAGAAGCAGACTCCGAAAGAGAAGAGGAGAAAGTAGAAGAATCAGACACTGTAAGAGAAGAGGAGAAAGTATGTCCAGAGTTGTTCAAAACTTCAGACTTTCCAGTAGGAGGGCTGAGTCACCCTACAAGATCACGGTCACCAACGCCCAGGAGGGCAATGAGTTCTGATAGTTTAGGAGATGAAAGAGAGGTTATTACCAGTTTTACTCGACCTCTGAAAATGAATGAAATTCGAAGTTTGAGAAAAGACTTTACACGCCACGCAAGTGAACCTATTGTCACCTGGTTACTACGTTGTTGGGACAGTGGGGCCAACAGTGTGTGGCTAGATGGTAACGAAGCTCGCCAATTGGGTAGCATTGCCAGGGACTCTGCCATTGACAGAGGCATTAGTACATGCCACAATAGACCCTTCACCCTCTGGAAGCGGATGCTGATAGCTGTGAAAGAAAGGTACCCCTTCAGAGATGATCTGTTGCCTGAGAAAAAGAAATGGTCTGATATGGAAAAAGGCATAAATTATTTGAGAGAATATGCCATAGTGGAAATGTTACATGACCCTGAATTCATTCATGATGAACCGAACCAAGAGCATGATCCTGAGAGGATCAGGTGCACACCAGTTATGTGGCGTATATTCACAAGGACAGCACCAGACAGGTATGCCAGTACATTAGCAGCAATGTATGGCAGAAGACAAAGAAGACCCCTTATAAATGATCTGATTAACAGACTTCAAGACATAGAGTTACATTTAACCCCTCTACGAGCTTACGTTTCAGCCTTCGTAAAGGTGACCGAAAGACTGGACAGAATGGAGAGCAATCAAGAAGATATAATGGACGAACTGGCTACTGTGCTTAATTCTGATGAAACCGATGGATCTGATGAGAATGAGGATTCCCAAAACAGCAACATCTCAGCTATCAAAAGAAGACGTTCTCCTGTTCGAGGAAGTGACAACAGTAAAACTATGTCACGTATTGCCTTGTGGCGTTACCTTCGTGACCAGGGGGAAGATATGAAGAAGTGGCATAAGAAACCCACTTCTGCACTTCAGGCACGTGTAAAAGAGTTACAAAATAGGTCAACCACCAGGGTGAACTTCTCCAAGAAGGTGACTGCTCCAGTGACTGCTGGACACGGTAGTAGCCGTAAAGTCAACAGAGGTAACAAATAGAGGGGCCCTGCCCCCAGCCAGGGGGGGGAAAGGGATAATAGAGTGTATTGGACTGTGTGGATTCGATGGCCTGGCACATCAGAACCACAAAAATATAAGGCATTGGTGGACACTGGTGCACAATGCACTCTAATGCCTTCGAGTCACCAAGGGACAGAATTAATTTATATTTCTGGGGTGACTGGGGGTTCCCAAGAGCTGACCAAGTTGGAAGCTGAAATAAGCCTCACTGGTAAAGACTGGCAAAAACATCCTATTGTGACTGGCCCAGGGGCTCCATGTATACTTGGTATTGATTATCTCAAAAGGGGATATTTTAAGGATCCCAAAGGGTATCGATGGGCTTTTGGAATAGCTGCTGTGGATGCAGATGACATTAAGCAGCTGTCTGCTTTGCCTGGCCTGTCAGAAGATACGTCTGTTGTGGGGTTGCTACAAGTGGAAGAGCAACAGGTACCGATTGCTACAAAAATGGTGCACAGACGGCAGTACCGCACTAACAGGGATTCCTTGCTCCCCATTCATAATCTAATTCGTCAGCTAGAGAGCCAGGGAGTGATCAGCAAAACTCACTCTCCTTTTAACAGCCCCATATGGCCAGTGCGTAAAGCCAGTGGAGAATGGAGGCTGACGGTAGATTACCGTGGCCTGAATGAAGTCACACCCCCACTGAGTGCTGCTGTGCCGGACATGCTTCAACTCCAGTACGAACTGGAGTCAAAAGCAGCCAAGTGGTATGCCACTATTGACATTGCTAATGCCTTCTTTTCAATTCCTCTGGCCACAGAATGCAGGCCGCAGTTTGCTTTCACCTGGAGGGGCGTTCAGTACACCTGGAACCGTTTGCCCCAGGGGTGGAAGCACAGCCCAACCATTTGTCATGGGCTGATCCAAACTGCATTGGAACAGGGTGGTGCTCCTGAGCACTTACAATACATTGATGACATCATTGTGTGGGGCAATACAGCAGGGGAAGTTTTCGAGAAAGGAGAGAGAATAATCCAGATCCTCCTGCGAGCTGGCTTTGCTATTAAGCGAAGCAAAGTGAAAGGGCCTGCACAGGAAATTCAGTTCCTAGGTATAAAGTGGCAAGATGGACGTCGTCACATCCCTACAGATGTGATTGACAAAATCATTGCCATGTCTCCACCCACCAGTAAGACAGAGACCCAAGCTTTTCTGGGTGTAGTGGGCTTTTGGAGAATGCATGTTCCAAACTATAGTCTCATTGTGAGCCCTCTCTTTCGGGTGACGCGGAAGAAGAATGATTTTGTATGGGGCCCTGAGCAGCAGCAGGCTTTTGAGCAAATCAAGCAGGAGATAGCCCGTGCCGTGGCCCTGGGGCCAGTGCGGACAGGACAGGATGTAAAGAACATCCTCTACACTGCTGCTGGAAAGGAAGGTCCCACTTGGAGTTTGTGGCAAAGAGCTTCTGGAGAGACCCGAGGCCGACCCCTTGGATTCTGGAGTCGAGCATATAGGGGGTCTGAGGAGCGCTACACTCCAACTGAGAAGGAGATCTTAGCCGCGTACGAGGGGGTTCGAGCTGCTTCTGAAGTAATCGGTACTGAAGCGCAGCTCCTTCTGGCACCTCGACTGCCAGTGCTGAACTGGATGTTCAAAGGAAAGGTTCCCTCTACCCATCATGCTACTGATGCCACTTGGAGTAAGTGGATTGCGCTGATTACACAGCGAGCTCGGATGGGGAACCTCAGTCATCCAGGAATCCTGGAGGTGATCATGGACTGGCCTGAAGGTAAAAAGTTTGGAACAATACCAGCAGAGGAGGTATCACGTGCTAAAGAGGCCCCACCATATAATGAACTACCAGAAGATGAAAAGAGATATGCCCTGTTCACAGATGGATCATGTCGCATTGTGGGAAAGCACCGCAGATGGAAATCTGCTGTGTGGAGCCCCACACGACGAGTTGCAGAGGCCATTGAAGGAAAAGGAGAATCAAGCCAATTTGCAGAGGTAAAGGCTGTTCAACTGGCCTTAGATATTGCTGAACGAGAGAGGTGGCCAATGCTTTATCTTTACACTGACTCATGGATGGTGGCAAATGCTTTATGGGGGTGGTTACAGCAATGGGAACAAAATGGCTGGCAACGGAGGGGTAAACCTATTTGGGCTGCTGAACTGTGGAAAGATATTGCTGACCGAGTAAAGAATATAGTTGTGAAGGTGCGCCATGTAGATGCTCATGTTCCTAAAAGCCGGGCAACTGAAGAACAACAGAATAACCATCAGGTAGATCGAGCTGCCAAAGTTAAGATGGCTCAAGTAGACTTGGACTGGCAACATAAGAGTGAATTATTTTTAGCTCGATGGGCCCATGAGACCTCGGGCCATCAGGGAAGAGACGCAACATATAAATGGGCTAGAGACCGAGGGGTGGACTTAACTATGGACGCTATTGCACAGGTTATCCATGACTGTGATACATGCGCCACAATTAAACAAGCCAAGAGGATGAAACCTCTTTGGGGGGAAGGGCGATGGCAAAAATATAAATATGGGGAGGCGTGGCAGGTTGATTATATCACCTTGCCACGATCTCGCAGTGGCAAGCGTTACGTGCTTACCATGGTGGAAGCAACCACTGGGTGGCTTGAAACATATGCAGTACCCCATGCTACCGCCCGAAACACCATTCTAGGTCTCGAGAAACAAGTCCTATGGCGACATGGCACTCCAGAGAGAATTGAGTCAGATAATGGGACTCATTTCAAAAATTCTCTTGTGAATAATTGGGCCAAAGATCATGGTATTGAATGGATTTATCATATCCCCTATCACGCACCAGCTTCTGGTAAGATTGAAAGATACAATGGGTTGTTAAAAACCATGCTGAAAGCAATGGGTGGCGGAACATTTAAGCACTGGGAGAAGCATTTGGCAGAAGCCACCTGGTTGGTCAACACCCGAGGATCCATCAATCGTGATGGTCCTGCCCAATCCAGCTCTCTACCTACTGTAGAGGGAGATAAAGTCCCTGTAGTGCATATAAAGAACATGTAGGGAAAAGCGGTTTGGGTCCTTCCAGCTTCTGGAAAGGGCAAACCTCTCCGTGGAACTGTTTTTGCTCAGGGACCTGGGTCCACTTGGTGGGTGATGCAGAAGAATGGGGATGTTCAGTGTGTACCACAGGGGAACTTGATGTTGGGGGAGTGCAGTCAGTAATTCCATGTATATACATCTATATATATATATATGTTGTGTGTGTGTGTATAATGCATGTTAATCATTGTTCTTCTATATGTATCAAGCATGATGTAATGATGTGGAATAAGGGGTGGAATGTCATGGTTTTATGATTTTTGGTATTGGTATTCCACATCATTACAACATGTAGTGCATTAAGAGTTAAAGAGTTAATACTCCAACTCCATAGATCATTGATATTTCCGGGTGTACCTGTCTCAGAAGAGAAGAACTACATTCCCCAGAGGACTTTGCGATGCTTTGCATTTTTACGTATTTTCCGCTCAGAGGGAAAAGATAAAAACCCTCTGCGATCACGGGACACTCTCTTTCCTTCGGGATCGACTCAGCAGTGGGTGCTCGCTGCCGTATCACCTTCAGCGTTAGCGTAAGGCCTTTGGTTTATCGGACACTCTCTCTTGCTCCTTTTATTTGATTTATTAGCTTCAATTCCAATTATATTGTATTATATTGTGTTATTTTGCTTTCTGATATCTTATTTAGTAAATTAGCTTTCTTCCTCAGATCGTTGCCGCTGTTTTGTTTCTAGGCCCATCTCCCTTTTTTTCCTTTTCCCTTTTCCCCCTTCCCCTTTCCTGGGGTGTGGGTCTGTGGGTCCCCCACACCAATCGTCACGGAACCGGGCCGATCCAGCCCGGTAAACCGTTGACAAACTGGAGCTGCAGCTCCTCCCTGGAACATGCACACATTTCACATTAAAACACATGAGATAAATCTCATCACTGGAAGCTGGGAGAGGAAGTTTCCTTCATGACAGCTGAATTAGAGAAGTCTCCCTCCTGTTTTTGCTTTTCGGCCCCAGGGCCCTTGTACACCCAGCTCTAGCAGAATGGTACCTCATTATCAGGACACATCCTGGCAGCTAGTCCCTCTTTTACAGACTGCTTTCCCACCAAAGCTGCTCTGCATGCAGGTCTGTTCACTTTCAGGGCAGGGCTCCAAACACTTCTTTATTTCAGGAGAAATCACCACCATCGACAGCTTAGGTGGCACCTGGTTTTCTTGGCTTCTCCAGTGGACTTATTTGGAATTGCCAAATTCAGCCCACAGCTGATCTCAGGAAGGAGATAAACACATGCCTTCCCAGAACACAAAATCATAGAATCAAAGAATCATAGCATGTCTTGATAAGTGGATGGTTGGACAGCATGATCTTGTTCCAACCTTGGTGATTCTATGATTCCATGACCTCAAAGATCATCTAGTTCTACCGCTGCATACAGAGATGCTGTCCACTACATCAGGCACTAGGTCAGGGTCCCATCCAGCCTGGCCTTGAACACCTCCAGGGATGGGGCATCCACAACTTCTCCGTGCAGCCTTTGCCAGCCTGTTCCATCTCTCCTAAGCCTGAGTTGGTGAATGAAGACAAGGATCTACAGACTCCTGACACTCATCAGGCGATACTTGATGAAGGGCTGCCTACAGCATTAGGCAAACTTGGTAATACAGGAAGTAGGATGGAGCCTAGAACAAAGTGAGATTTTAAGCAGGCTGGATGGATCCCAACCCCAATTTCTGCGTGGGAAAGCACATTTACAAACAGAGGCAGATATTTTCAATCTTCTATGTGTCTACATTTTCATTTTTCTATCAAGGAAACTGAGAGGAAGTACTCAATCTTTAAATATTTGACACAACATTTTGAGTTGAGCTGGAACTTTGCACTTGGAATCTCAGCACTGTAACGCGGTCTTGCATTTACTTCATGGGAACTGAAGTCTGAGCTTTTTATACCTTACAGAGTAGATTCCCTTAGCACTGCATCAGGCAGTAAAATTTCAGACTGAATTCTGACAGAACTGTCTGATGGGTACAGGAGATGTAAATCAGGGATTGAGAGAAGATCGGAATGAATGTGTCCAGCCCCGCAACTGCGGCTCCCATCAAGTAGTACTTCATTTTCAAGAAATAATTGCTAGTGGAAGATACTGAAATAACTCAATACTGAATATTACAGATCAGCAAATTTTCTTCATTGACTATTAAAAAAAATATTTCAACTGGAGGAATATTAAAAAAATAAATAAATCAAAAACCAAAGTAATGAAGTCAATTGTATAAATAGGTCAGTAAAAAAAGAATGGAACTCTAATATTTCCTAAGTGAGACCACGTGAGATTTTTGTTGCACAGATAATTTCAATATTTCCCTATTTCATTTCTGTTCCAAAACACAATGCTGAAATGATAGCATTTCTCACTGAACAAAACCTTTGTATTTCATTTGACTGTAATGCAAGACCGAGCCTTTTAGGTGTGTTAATTGAATGGCTCCAGGGCAGACACAAAGGCAGAGGCTATTTTCAGAAACAAGGACCATCATTCTCTGGGCAGCTGCAACAGAGGCCACCTCTAGCAGCAGAATCCACTGCCAGGTCATGCTCTGATGAATTATACAGCGTTAAAAACCTTTTGAACAAGAAGGATTTGACAGATTCACCAGCTCCTCCATTGTCTTTCCCCACTGTTTAATAGCATCTGACAAATGCAGGACTGCAGGATAATGTGTTTCTCAGCATGCTCTGCTTAGCACACCACCTCAAGCACAGGAAGGATGCTCAGAAGCAATAAGAAGGGGGACGTTCTGCATGACACAGTAACAAGAAGAGAAACATCTTTCACACTACTGTCAGAGCAGAATTTTCCTGTGGAGCTGCAGCTGAGTGATCTCTAATGGAGGTAATGAAGCCAGGATGCTCACTCCTCCATTCTTGCTGAAGTAGTTCAGAAAATGTATCACAGGTAGATCAGCACACTGACAAGCATGGCAAAACTGTTGATCTGCTCCTTCAGATGAGCACATAATATTAGGCTCTTCATGCTGTTATCTATTTGTTCCAGGGAAAAAGTTATTGAGTAAAACCAAAGCTGGAAAATTAAGACCGTTTTCTGCCTGATGGAGATAAAAAAGATTTCTGATACATTAATATGTCTTCTGAGGAGATGTCTCTGCCCTCAGTGTTCAGCAAGCAGCCAATCCTGAAGGAATGAATCTTACCAAAAAGTGATACTTAATGCCCTCAGAGGCACTGTGTGATCAAACAAAGGCAATGGCAAGTCTCTCTATGTTGGTACCATTGCTGTTAGATGGTGAAGCAGTTGCTGAAACTCCCTGCTACACTACAGATCCAGCGAACTCACATCCCTTTTCAGCAGCTCCACTGCCCTAGTCTCCCTAAGGGCAGTGTTTCATGATCAACTCAAGCTGCTGTTGAAAGGAGCCATCTCACTCCCATTAATCTCTCCATGCACTCTTGCACACTCTGTTTTGCTGGCCTGGTAACATGTGGGCCTAAACATCCTAAGCTGAGCACCCTGACTTGCTCTCCTGTCTGCAGCTGTTGAGTCCATTGGGCCATGACTGCCATCTCAGCTGGTCTTCAGAACCACACAACTCCCTTCTTCTCCCCTTCTCTTGATCACAACCACTGCAGACTATGGTCATTCTGTGGAAGGTTAGGTGCCTAACAGATGTCCCTCCAGCAGAAGTGGACTATCCTGGGTTCTGTTCGTAATTGAAGCCAAGAGACAGAATCAAACCTGAGATGACACTCTCCACTGTCTACAGCTGTGGTGGGAGATAAGTAACTGCACTCCCATCTTGACCCCTCAGCTATGCAACTCAATTCAGAGGAAGAGTGTGCAAGCCTATATCCTTGATCTTCAAGATCATTGTCCCAGTAGCTTTTCTTGCTGTATCACTTTGTCAACAAATGAGATGTGCTAAGCATTATGGGATGAATATTAAAACTATGTGTTTCCACTCTCTGAAATCAACTACTCAGGCTCTTTTAGTCAAGCTGCTGTTGATCACATCAAAGTGAACACTCAAAGGCTCCTTAGTTTTTGGATGTCCCCACGGTCCCTATTTCCCTCAACTCCTCATGCACAATGTTTCAGCTTTACCACCCATTCCCCAACAACCTGGCAGACAAGAAACAGCTCACACTTGGTATAAAGATATACCTGTGGGCTGACTCTTCAGTTGGAGGTTAAGAAAACATACAACTTCAAGTCAAAATGCAGCCTTTTTAATCCTTGGAGGCAAGTTTGTCCCTCTGCCATTCATCTAGTTCTGAGGAAAGCTGTGGGATGCTAAAATAAGGATTTTCCCACCAGTGCCGTGGGTCTCCTTCACTGGCTCCTTCCTCTTCATGCTGCTTGACATCTTTGCAAACTGTTCTCCTCCCCTAAAACATGCTGTTGGCACCACACTTTACACCGGCAACAGCTATGTTAGAAATAGAGTTTCAATATTAAGAGAAAAAAATCCTTTTCTTCTATTCATTCTCTGGAGAGAATTGTAGTCTTACTTCAGTGCTCTCCTCAACCACAGATTGAACTGCAAACTCGCTGAATATCAAGAATGCCAAAATGCTGATGTACCCACACAGGCACTAATAAAGAAGACTAGTGGTAAAAGGGCAGAAACTGGCAACACTGTTAAGCCAGCCCAGCTTGGTTACACTTGCATCCCTCAAGAGGATGAGGTGCCAGGACCTTCTAATCAATTTTTGTAAGAGTACTTCTTTGTAGCCCAACTCATGGTCCTCAACCTGCTGATACCTGACACAAAACAGCATTTTGTACTTTTGGACATGTCCATGAACACTCTATGGTGAATCCAAACCTGGCACAAAACTCTCATTCTGGTCAGAGATGCTACCTTCTCATCATCAGTGGCATCAAAACCATGCTCACCCCTTCTCACTACAGCTCACATCCTCACCTTGCTATGTGTACTCAGAATGAATAAAAATCATTTTTGAGTTTGCAGACAAAATCCACTGGTTCAGGAAAAAATCACCCTGAAGAGAGATGCTTGAGGTGCTGAGTTTCTGCAGTTATTATAAGTAGTTCAGTGCATGCAAAGCACAAGAAATAGTCTAGGGCAACTGCTCACTGAAAACCTATATAAGCCAGGATGGGAAGATTAGCATAAAGTATTATTATAGGATTTCAGGGGTATTCTCCTGGAAGCCAATTATTTTTGTTTCCCCTCTTCTCTCCCACACTGTTCACCACAGTGCCAAAGCTATCTTGAGAGTCTCAGCCCAGTCTGAACTGCATGTGTGTTCAAACCACAAAATGGATTCTCGTGATTTGGCATCTTCATTACCTGTATTCACTCGATAGCCACAATCTCCCTCCATTTCTCCATTCACGGTCTCAAACAGCTCCACATAGAGCTCCACATAGCTCCTCATAGAGATTAATTCTTAGAGGAGACCTGATACCCATAGGAGAAATGGTAAGTAAACTCTTCTTCTAATTCTGAAAAAATATTCAAGATCTGTGGAAAACAGATGGCGATTGTCACTCTGCATCTTTCAGAAACAACAATCAGAAAATCCTCTGTGGGGAACTCAATCATAGCAGTGAGCTGCTGCTCACAAGATTTGCCCCAGTGAGTTTAGTGATGCTGCTGGCACGAGCCTGCATCATTAGGATAAAGCATGGAGCTTTACTAGCAGTCTGTATTACATTCAGTCCAGTGGAGAAGTAAAGGAAAAGTGCATTAACTATTAATGCTCAACTATTACATGAATTTATCATTATTTTATATGGCATATAGAACTGAAAGAGTTGCCTCGCTTTCTGAAGGGGGCAGAGGAGGGAAAAAGGTCTGAAACTGAAACAGAGATTGACAGTAATATTGCAGACAACTCCAGATTTGCAACTTAGTTTTAGCTTTACAAAGATGCTAGTCCTTTCTGATTATAACATTTTCCTAAATAAAGATATGGACTGTTGTACTGGACAGAGCTGTAAGGTGCCATAATTCAATAAAAGTTTAATCAGCAATCATTACTATGCATGTTGGCATTCAAACTGCATCCAGCAGCAACATAGAGTTCAAAGTCCTATGACTGCAAGTATCGTATTTTCTTAAAATCCAACTCCTGTATAAAGCTGGGATTCTCAAAAATGTTTTTATAAAAGCACAGAAAGAACACGGCGTTTGAAAGACAAGAAATTCTGTACACTTGAGCAGCTATCGAATTTGGTCCAACAGCGAGCTCCATACCTCACACAATGTACTCTAGTTAAATAAGAGTGTGATTTTATGATTGGCTTAAGACAATTTAAGACTTCAGTGCTGGCACTCTTTCCCCTACTATTCCCAGCTAAGTGTTTCCACTGCTTCCCATGTGTCAGATCTTGATGCAAGTAGAAACAGCTTGCTGAACAGACTGGAAAGAAAGACTCAGACAAGAAATAATCAGGACTCTGTCTTCTGGTGGCAGTCAGAGAACTGATCTGGCTGGCAATGTTGATTTTCAGGAATACATCTTTTCATCAGCTTATTATCGCACGGAGGCAGAAGGGAAACCTGTCCAGGAGCCATGACAAAGCACCTACAATTGAGATGCATCTCATAAAAACGTGGGATCAAGCTCTGAGGCATGGTCAATCATTTGCCATATTTGTGCCTCTCTAGACAATCATCTTCACAGCAAAAGGACATTTAGACTCTCCAATTCAAAAACAATTTTGAATGTCAGGATCCTTTCAGCTGACAGGAGGGTGCCATTCAAAAGATTAACCCCAGCCAGACAGCTGATGGGAAAAAAAGGGAAGCACTAATAGAAAGCAAGCCTTGTGGCCACTGTTTCATTCTGATCCCATACAGTGGCAGTCAGGAGTAAGCTGGTAAACGTTCTGTGGACCTTTAAGAAATTACAGATGGAAGTTTGCTTGACTGTTTTTTTTCCAAACTCTTTATCAACAAACACAAGACACCAAGGAAAATCAACTAAGAATTTGACATCTACTGCTCTGTAATGTGGCCCTTATCAATTAGCAAATGCCCCAGATCACCACTGAACCTGCAAAATAATTCTACTTATTTATTTAAAAGAGTTCAAATAAAAGGAAATACACCACAGTGAGGCACTGTAAAAGTACAATGAGAAAATTAATTGCTGGCATTGTCAACATAGCGTGCTTGCAGTAGAAATTGCCTCCTTCATCCTTCATGTGTCTTTTGTCATTTGACTCAACGTATCAGATCCATATATCATAACTAGTGCCTTTGAGTCAAAAGTTGCCTTCCCAAGTTATTATGGGAAAAATTTAGTTTTTTATCTTTTCTCTTTGGGCTTTAACATTTCAGGCAGATACCTCGACAATTTTCAGATTGTTTTCATCACTGTACAAGATGAATGTGGATCAGGAAAATCTTTCTGCATCCCACTGCTCTGGATGAAAGACCCACTAAACAGCTGCCTAGATCCTTTGTGACTTTCCCTGACAGCAAATAACACTTCCACACAGAGAAATACAATCCACACCACCCAATAATCAAATTCAAATTTTTCCTGTAAATTTTTTACTAGAACAGTGCAGTACTTGACAACTCAGTGCTCATCAGAGCTTTCCTGTGCTTCTGAATCACATCTGGAAAAGAGAAAGAGGAAAGTTTTGATTATGTGGTTTTGGCTATGACTATGTGTGCCTAAAACAGGAACTAGACAAAAAGAAGTCAGGTTGTCATCCATAACTCATTTTCTTCTGTATAATTTCTCCAGTTTTCATCCGCTGTATCTGTATGACAGGGAAAAGAACTGACTGGAAGTGGTAAGAAAATAACATACAATGGTGATATGAGCACCAACAGAAGTAGAGTTCCAATAACTCTGGTCTAGTAACTGTGTAGGGTATGCTTACACTTCTTCAGTACTGAAACTTAAGCTAGCACTAAGCCAGTAGGAAGTAATTAAACCATGGAACACACAGTTGGGTGTGTACTAAATGACACTAAAGAGTGAAACTCTGATCTAAACCCAGAACATGGGTTTCTCCAACACTGAAAGAGGAACTTCAACTTCTACATGTGGCTTGTGGTTAACACCACATACCTCACAGGCAAAAACCAATTCTGATTTGATTTCAAGCACAGTTCCACAATTGTTTGTGCACGCCCTCACATATGACTGTATCTCAGTTCTTTTAATTGTACCTTTAAGGGCATATATTTCCTTTTTAATTCTTATGTTTCTAAATAATCACATACAGTAAAACCACCCTCAACACATCTCCCTACAAAAGCAGCACCCTAACCTCAGCTTCCATAAAGGTGAACGTGCAAATAGCAACGTTAGCTCTGTATCAACAGCTCCATCGTGGTTCCCAGGCAATAAGACAGCCGTAGCAATAACCCCATGCAGCACCAAACACAGGCCAGGCTCCACTGGCACCTCCTCAAAGACAGGAGTGGATTTTTGTGTCTGAAGCCATGATGCTGGTGGGGCTACGAGGGTGTGCCATTAAGTTGATTGAACATTCTGCAGTGCAGATGGCAAACAAGGGATTGAAGATGCTGCTGGCCTGCTCTGGGTAGATGACCCAAAATCAGGAAATTCTGTTTTAACACAGCAAATTTTTTTTTCTCTTTTTTTTTTTTCCTTCATACTGGGAGGGTGGTCTTCCAATGGAAGAGGCTGCCCAGTGAGGCTGTGGGGATAATTCAGAACCTAAGCAACCAGCTCTCAGCAAGGGGCTTGGAGCAGAACATCTCCAGTAACGCTTTCTGACCTCTGCTTTTGGTGATTATGTGCCACATTTTTTAGCCTGTATCCAAGCGCTTGCTCTTTCATTGCAGGATGACAAGCATTCACACCAGCATGTTTCTCACAGCTGAGTGCTGCCATGTGGCATGTAGTAATGACACTGGCTGCCTTCACACAGCCACAGCAGGCAGCAGCATGATACAGACCAGGCAACACATACAGAAGCTGCTCCCTGTATTTCCCCAAGGAGCTGCCACTTCAGATTTCACCACTATAAAAAACAGCTGAATTTGCAACGTTGGCACATGCTACAGGCTAAGAGCACTACATGGTTTGGACCCAATTTCCAGTTTAATTTTATCCTACACTTTGATTTGCATTCTTTTTAGAACACCTTCTGGAAATACAGTATGATGCTGACAAGCCCACCATAAACTGGTCTTAATATTCAATAGAGCCTGTTTCCAGCCACTGTAAAATCATCTCAGTTCTCTATGGAAATAATACCATGGTATATCTTCATATTGCAGTAAGACAATATCGTTATATCCTTAGAGTTATTACATGACACTGGTTGAAGAAGAATACTGAAAATACATCCAGTCCAGTAGTGTATGAGACAGAACTGGTTTCAACTGACCGAGCTTAAAGCACACAACTTTGTTACTATTTTTTACCTTTCTAACAAGTTTTCAAAAATCCAAATATAGCCCACCCTCTTCCTGTCCCTGCCTAGTTTTCACTAGCTTTAACAGTTAAGTGAAGGCAACCAGATACAGAAATGAGACACGAGCAGTGAGAAGCCATTTCTTCACATGCTGTTGTTAGAGGATACCTATAAATCTGCACAAAGCTATAGGTCCTTACGTTCCTGTAGCTCCCGTTCTTTCTGCAACCACGAAGGCTACTGTCTTTAGTCCAAAGCTCCACTAAGCACTGTTTTGAATGACATGATCCCTCAGTCTCTAGAGTGTTTGGTAATAAAAACTTCTAAGAATTAGAAATGAAAGAACTTCTGAAGACACTGAAAATTCTCTTCTGCATAAAGGACCTCATCCTTCGGATGGATATTACACTTTTTTTTTCTATTGGGGGGTACTTTTTTCCTTACATTTTCTTCTGACAATGGTTACAGTCTAACAACTCAGACAGAGATGGAAGAGTGAGATTCCATCAAGATATAGAAGCCATGGGGGGAAAAAAAAAAAGTAAATAGAGAAAAATAGAAGGAGCAAACAAGAGAGGTAGTATACTGTTACAGGCATATGGGAAAAAAAGTGGTGTAAAAATTGTACCTTGGGAAGCTCTGGGCATGGAGGGGGCAGGTGGCCTCATCCTGACTTCTCATGCTCTGATAGATGACATCTGTACCTGAGAAGATCTTGCCAGGTCCTCAGGATGTAAACACATGCAAACACTGAATTTTCACTGCTCATGTTAATGCTGGGCACAGCCACCTCACCTCAGGCCTCAAGGTAGAGCTGCTCAAAACGAAAGCAGTCTGGCAGAGAACTGAGTCAGCAAGGGACAGTAACATAGTCTGGGAAAACCACAACAGCTTACCTCAAATTCGGGACAGCACTACTTTTTATCCTGTTTGGAAACTGTGACTTGACTGCATGCCATTAACTTACCCTAAATGTCATTTATGAAAGTTGTTAGGTGCCTGGGAATAAGTCAGAAGGAAAAAGCATGGATTTGGATACGATGTTTTGGATGAATTAATGGCACATGCACCAACATCAGGCTTCAAGGCTCTTTTCATAAATAGCTTTTTCTGTAATACCGGGGATCATTTGTTCCCCATAATGAGATCCAATGCAATGTGCCAGAGGTGAAAAAAGCTGAAGGAGTATTAGAAGTAGAATGTTATCCATTCTGTTATGGCCTGTAACGTTTCAAACCAATAAAGTGAAAGCAGAACAGAAGAGGGAAGAAGTACTGGGACTGGCAAATATTCTCAGCAAATATTGGGGGATTAAAATCTGCTGTCCAAGTAGGGCAGCCTACTTCAGTGCACATCCTTTGCATGGAGGTAAGATTCAGCCACCTCCTCCACTGTCAAGAATAGCAGAAACATCATCACTACTGTCCCACGCAGAAGGCTGCAGTTTTACAGAGAAGGTTTCTTGCTACTTACAGAGAAAATAGTGCAAACACAGCCTTGGTGAACTGATACAGATGAAGCTGACAAAACACTGATGGGACACACTCAATCTGAAAACAGATATCTGAATTTCTACTAGCATAGGAATGGAGTACAATCAGAAAATGAGATAAAGGTAAATTTTATGACAAAGCAACATTCTTAGTAACCCACACATTTGTAAATCTCCCAAAAGAAACGGTGTTGTGCTTATTTATTAGAACCTGGGGTTCTAATAATTCAACATGGAAAAATTAATAATAGTCCAGCTCATAGGGGGAAGCACACAAACCATCCTAAACTACATCAGAAGCACTGCCTTATTTCCTATCTGCTAAGTGAAAGGCAAGGGAGCAAAGGAAGGTGAATTACCAGCTTTCCAACAGCAAAGCAGGTGAGTGACAAGCTTCTTTCACCTCGTGTGACATAGAAGCGCTGTGTTGCTACATGGTTTTGGTATCTCAAATGCTTTATAATCTGCTACAAGCTTGTGCCTTTTCCCACAGGGCCAGGTTGTGTTTCATTCATGACTTAGCTGAAACAGCACAAAGTGTATCTAAGTAGCTTCCAACTGATTGCCTAGGTGAATGTCAGCAGTGAAAAAAATACCACCTATTTAACAGTTATTTCTAAGACCCCCTAGATAAATTGTCCCCCTGACCTGACTAAGTGGGAATATTTAATGTCACATATCATAAAAATCTTTCTTCGAAATGCCTACTTCTGGTTTGAGTCTTTCTGGAGCTCCATTATTATAAAAGCAAATACTTCACAGAGGAGGAGGTAAGCAGGCTCCACCAAAGCCTTCTCCTTGCTTGGAAGTCATCCCTAGAATGTACGGATCAAAGCAACTTGAAGGTAATTACAGCGTTGGTGTGAAGAGACTGTTCCTTACTGTGCTGACCAACACTAATTAACTTTCCCCTTGTGATTCCAACTACCTTCATCCACAAGCTGCCCATGGTCTTTATATTTCTGTATTACGCACTTTGGGTAAAAGTCTCTTCTGTGTTTGTAAAACGACTAGCACAATTGCCTTTCGTATATGATTAGGGATCCCTAATGGTAATTGAAAACTGTAATTGAAAAGGTAATTGAAAATATGAGCAAAAAGAAGCTTACTGCATTTGCTAGATTAACCAAGAGCACATGAATGGGCAAAACATCCTATTGAGATGAAGCACACCTCCCACTAAAGAGCAAAGGAAAAAGTGGGTTATGCACATTAGAATTCAGAAAAGGAAAAGAATGTTAGAATTAATTTAGCACTTATCTTCTGTGAAATCACACTGCTGAACCTTTCAAAGCCATAATGCCTTACAACCTGGCATCTAGCAGGCAGGTTTTCTTGGACTATTTACTCTGCTCAATAAATAGGAAAGGGAAAAGTGGCCCACAGTCACCGCAGCAACAGCCAGAGCGGCATGAGCAATGAGTGGCCCCATTTTCCTAGAGAAATTAACACAGATGCACTCTTCAAACTTCAGCATTCTGTCCCAAAGTAACTGCTACACAAAACACATCGGTGACAGACAAATGCTGTGGTAAAGAGCATACTTTGGTTACTCAAAGCTGGAATGCAATGGCAAAGAACAAGAGGACTGAGATGCTGCCTTAGACCAAGGGCCCATGCGACACACCAGAGAAGCCTTTAAACTGGTGAATGTCTCCCACAATAACAGCCTGGGGAAAACTAAATAAATAACTCCTGTACAGATTGCTTCTTCCATTGCCACAAAGCAGCCCAAGACATTCAATTCTGACCTGGGAGAGCCTCAGTGTTCCCATGGGCCTCGGCACTGCTTTGTTCAGCTGCTATCCTTGCAGGGAGCAGTACAGGCATCTATCATTAATTCACCTGCCAGAGCTTTCCTACCCTTTCCTTGGGCATGCCTGTGTAAAACCCTTGTTCAGAGGAGCTTGTCCAGAACTCCACAAGACAGAATTATTCATTTATTAAATGCTGAAACCTTGTTGGCTCCAGAGACCTCTGCAAAACCAAATGAACCCGTAATGCTCCTGGTTCAGATAAGTTCCACTTCATTAGAACATGAAGCAGCTGTAGGTAATAACAGAGACTCTGCTTTTTGACATTATAGCTTATTTAGTATTACCTTAGGTCCTGATAGCACCATGGATTACATTGCTTCTGTATTACAAGTGAAACCATTTTCTGAGTCTCTCTCTTCCTCAAATAAATAAAAATGGTTACATCATGGCAGGTTGTTTTTTTTTTTAATATCTCTTCCCCAATAATCCTTTCTTCTAATGCATTATGCACTCACTGTCTTCCAGCCTCCAACACAAAGCACATCTATTTTACTTCTCTTTCATCACAGTTGCTGTTTCTCTCTCAGTCTGAACAAAGTGACCACACAAACACCACAAAATGCAGGGTTAAATACTGCCACTTGTGAAGTCGTAACAATATCATTTGCTTTGGAAGCAAAAAAGGAAAAGAAAGAGACAGCCCTGTCTCCTGAACTTTACTGTCTATACTGGAATGATAAACATCCTTGTGCTGATAAATCAACAGTGTTGATATGCAACTGCAATCCTTACATATTCTGGACAGCCTCAGTCAGCAAGGCACCGAGGTGATCACACTCAGCATGGCAAACTGTATCTGCCACACAACGTTACATGTGCTAATCTAATAAAAATGAAGAATTATAAAATTAATGTTACCTTTATTTGAAAAATACATAGCAGACACAACAAGATGGTAATGGACAAAACCTGATGGGAAATAGTTTAACTTTTTCATGCCTTCTCTTCTGAATGTAAGTGCCAAATATATAAGTTTACTAGGCAACCCCAAATAATTACCCAAAATTGAGATTTGAGGGGAAGGGCATGCACTTGGGGTAACCAGTCAAATTCAAAAAATACTAAAAAAGATAAAGTTGTTTGGTTGGATTCTGCCACTCAAACATTTGAAGAATCCCACCTTCCAGTGAGAAGCCAGAAATGTATTTAAACAATAAAAGTTTGGGAAAAAGCTGCATTGATTTCTTTTCCTCAGATGGATGACACACAGAGAGCAGATGGGGAAAAGACAGCAAGCTCCCTGCTAGTCACATCAGCTCAGGAGCCAGACATGATGAATACTGTCTGATCCAGAGCTTGCTGAAATCAATAAAAGCCCTCCACTGAAGATCATGGGAGATGGAAAACAAACCTCTCCATGCTTCAGCTAGAATGCATGAATGTAAAAAACCTGATGACATTCTTCTCTGATTTTCATGCTGCATGAAGATCCAGATTATAGAATGCAATTAGTCATCTCTGAATTCTTGATCTGCTTACTTGGCATACATAAAATTGTAGTCCATGTATGGATCAGGAAGACAGGTATCATCTTGCACTCTATGAAAGTGTAAGGTACAGTATGTCCTACAACTAAGAAAATGGTTTGAGTGGGAAGATAGAGGACTGAAAAAACACTACTAGAAATTGCTTTAACAGTGCCATTTTGCTTTGGTGAAAATAGAAAGAAAAATAATCCAAATACTAAGATAACCTGTAGAAAGATTGTGATGCTCACTAGAATATCTATCACCTATGAAATCAAAGAAAAGTTTCCTAGGATTTGTTCTCAACTACCTCCTTGGCATCATCTTGGAATAAGCATTCAGTTACTTCTGCATCCCCGATTAGGGGATTCATTTGGTTGCAGGACCCATTCAAATTGATCATGTCATATTTACAGATTTTCTTCTCATTTTGCCTTGCATTCATATCACCTCTAATATTTATGATTTTACACATGCCTCGAATTTTGGTCATGAACATCCAATCAGCTTAATTTATATGCTGCTTCTAGAAGAAGAGCAGGAATGGGGGCCTCACTGTGTCAATATGAGCTCCATCGTAACATAAGGTTGATGTTAATAAATAGCAGCAGTTAGGAAAACAAGAAGCTGAGATTCCATTACAAAAAAGTCTCTAAGTTATACTCACTGCTGGTAGAGGACATGCGGCTGTACTCAGACCTGAAAGACAAACAGAAGACATCATTAAAAATGAACCAAATTTAATTCACATTGCATATTAAATTAGTTTAGAGACCATTTGGTTTTGGCTTTGGTTTTCACTAAGGTAACAGTAACTGGAACAAGAAAAATAGGCACTTTGTATGAACTTTGAAAACATTTATGTAAAGCACTGAGATGTATTTTTAGGAATGGAAGTGGCAAATCATTCTGCTGCACTTCGGGCATAAAGATAAAGCTTAGATGGCTCTGAGGAAATAAACAGTCTGCTTCAGACACCAGTTAGGAACAGAAGTCTACCTGATTTTGACTCTACTCCTCATCTTTCTTCTAAAGCTGTTTTGATATAAATTTTTAAAGAGAATTTTATTCTTCTTTGGACACAAATGGCAGGGAAGACCAAGAGAGAACTGAAATGTCAGCATGCAGATTATCATAGCATCTTTTGAGTTGGAAGGGACCCTAAAAGATCATCTAGTACAACTCCCCTGCAATGAACAGGGACACCTACGGCTCAGTCAGGTGCTCAGAGCCCTGCACAGCCTGACCTTGGGTGTCTCCACCTCTTTAGCCAATCCATGCCAGTGCCTCAGCACTGTTATTGTAAAAATTTTTTGCCCTTATATTCACTCTAAAACACCCTTGTTCCAATTTGAAACAACTTCCCCTTGTCCTTTCACAGCAGACCCTGATAAGGAGTCTGTCCCCATCCTTCTTACAACACCCCTTTAATACTGAAAGGCCGCTCTCAGGTCTCCCAGAGCCTTCTCTTCTCCAGGCTGAATAGCCTCAGCTCTCTCAGTCTGTCCTCATAGGAGAGGTGTTCCATCCCTTGCATTATTTTGGTGGCCCTTCTCTGGACACACTCCAACAGCTCCATGTCACTGCTGTACTGAGGGCTCCACATCAGTACTCCAGGTGAGGCCTCACCAGCACAGAGTAGAGGAGTTGGACAACCTCCCTTACCTTCTCTTCTCCAAGTTTAACAAACTCAACTTGCTCAGCCTTTCTTCACAGTAGAGATGCACCAGTGCTCTGAGCACCTGAGTGGCCCTCCTCTGGACCTGCTCCAACAGCTCCATGTCTTTCTTGTGCTGGGGGCAGTGGGCCTGGACATATTACTTCAGATGGGGCCCCACAAGGGCAGAGTAGAAGGGGACAATATCCCCCCTGCCTTGCTGGCCACTCCTCTCTCAATGCAGCCCAGGATACTGCTGGCCTTCCAGGTTGCAAGTGCACATTGCTGGCTCATGTCTCACCTTTTATCCACCAGTGACAGAGCTGTTAAGTATTTTGAGCAACAGTGCAAAAAACTTTACAGCTACATTTAATGCCAAACTTCTGAAAGCTCTGTTCCATGCTGATTAAAACTCACAAAATTGGCCCATTTGTTTCCCAAAGATTCCAAACCTAACTGCTTTTTTAAATAATTGCAGCAAGTTTGCAATGTTTCTTTAAATTAAAAAAAAAAAAAAGCATGTGAGCCTTGACTCCTAAGATACTTGTCAGGAAGTAGATACCATCTAAGCATATTCTCAGGATACCTTCACAATCTAGGCTCTCAGGCATCCAAGGCAATAAAAGCTATAAATCCCCAACAACCACAGCAGTTGCTTTGGGTTCTGATATGAACTTATCTCTGCAGAGGAAACAAAGCAAAAACAGTCATCCCTCTATTTCACAGTCCCATGCTTAGCACTCAGTAACCTTAAGGTCAGATGCCAAGACGCTTGTTCACTTGAGGAGGTGCACAAGGAACTACCTCATCCTGAAAGACCAGTAAAAAATGACTCCCCTTGATTTTTTTACAATACCCATCCACACCTCTTTCACAGCATCCCCTTCACAAATAAAATGTTACCTCTCAGCCACATTTCCCCCAGGACCCTTGTACAGCCGGGAAAGGTGGAGGCAGTAATGGCACGGGCAGAGAGGGAGATGCTCTTCTTTCAGCTGAGGGGGGAAGACAATTGCAGGGGCTGGCACTGTATGGGATACAAAGCTATGGGGTACTTTCTTCAGAGAATCATGTGGGTATCATTTGGCACCATGTTTATTTGAGAGCGTTAAAACTGTAACACAGCCCTCTTCACAAGCCCAGAGGCAAGCAATATCCATCCAGCTGCCTCCAAGCATCCCAAGCAAGGATTTATTCAATCTGCACTTGCGTTTGGAAACAGCCTGGGGCTGTGCCTGTGTGTATCTGCGTTCAGTAGCTCATAGCTAATTCCATATGAATCTGTATTGCTTTTATTTCAGACAGGAGCAAGACAGTGCTTCATCTTTTGCTTACTGCAAGTAGAAATAGCTTTCTGTTACTTCACACTGTTATTTTATTACCCCAAAGCGCTGCAGGCGCATTACCGGGCACGGAGAATTAATGAGCCCCGAACCAAGGAGCTGGCATTCTGCATCCAGGCAGGCCATGAAAAATGAGACAAGAGGAAAAATAAAAAGATGGGGAGTGTGAAGGGAGGAGACAACAGTGTGCTCAGAGACTAATTGCACAGATGCATTTTAATAGGCTTTAGAATTGGACTGGGGGCCTTCTTTAATTCTAATATGGTTCCAGCTAATATTTAATTCATGCTTGTTGCATAACTGACATACATGGAATTAAAAAAAAGAAAAAGGTAATTAAGCTCAAAGGCTTATAGCAACCTCAGGTGCCAAAACAGGGGCTGCACTCTCCCTTAGCTCCACCTATGATTGATACTGAGATGTCTGAAGTGTGTCTTTCCCTTAATGGAAAAGACTCCGAAGGACCCTCAGCTACATGCCTAAAAGCAAATGGCATCAATACGAGTCTCTATTTGTACTCTCAGGACCAACACACGTCGCCTTTTGTTCTCCTTCTGACTCCTTTCTTCCCCAGTAATTTATTTCGCCTTGAATCTAGTCCTTAAGAGCAAAAATGACAGTGAGTAAAATCCTTCATATTTTCAGCACATTAGCACAAACCACTCAGATTCATGGTGTGTAATGGTTAAGTGACTTATAAAACAGAAAATATTTTTTTTTCTTATAGTCATTTTCGTAGGATTCTGAATTCTAAATAGACTGTAGAAATAAACAACTCCTGAATCACATGGACTCTCCAGACACAAAGAAATTTTGTCCCTTCCCATCCTCTCCATTCCAATTTTAAACATCCTGAGTCTCAGCTCTTACCAGTCTCCTTGGGAAAAATTCTCCCATTAGGATAACTCAAGAGTAAAGCACTCTGCCTTTAATGGTGAATCCTTTATAGAGACATATTGCCCAGAGGTTTCCAGACAATTACATGGTCTCGCAACCAGCTATTTTCTCTGTGCTACTGATAGATATTACAGTTCAGACGAAATGAAAGAGACATTCAGGACAGAAATCAAACAAATGGAGGACTCTTACTTTTACAAGCACATAATGAGGAAAAAATGATCAAAAAGAACATTGAAACAGTAGGAGGTACTGAAAAGGAGGGCAAAGAATCTATGCCCAACGGTCAGCCCAGCAGCAAAGAGGAGCTGTGAACACGTCAAAAGGCATTAAAGTAAGAATGCAGAAGCTTGAGATAAATGTGGAACCAAGATTCCCACCAGAGCTGCTAAAGGATCAGGAGTGTGTATTATCAGGGAGCATAAGACCATCCCAAGCACAAAAGATCCTAAGCAGGCCTCTGAGGTCAGCCTGCATTATTCACTGATGGTTATTAATTCAAAGCTTTAGAATACCCAGGAAAGGGAAAGAGCCACTGAGTATCAGTAGCTGCTAGCACAACCTGAAGTTTCTGAGTGTAGTATACAAAAACACTGTAAGGCCATCAATTTGAGGAAGAAGAGCTGCTGTGTTATGTCTCTGCATCACAGAAAGACATCAGCAGGGCAATGGTGGTGACATCTATGCCAATAAACAGATGTGCTCAGAAGAAGTGTGCGGGATCGAGGCCAACTGCTGTGTTAGTCTGCACCTGCCCATTAAAACCTCATGCCTTCCAGCACAGTAAGTCGTCTTCTACCAACGGCCACTGGCTCATGTTAACATGGTAAAACATATCTAGAAACCCCACAGGAGAACAAGATGCCCCGATCTTAACTGATGCCATCTACCATCTTAAATATCCAACAGTACAGACAACCTGGTCCCAGTGCTCAGGAACACCTTCACACGTTGTTTAATGCACTGGCATAGCTAGAAGTAGAGTTTCTGAGTTGAGCAACATCCCCACAAGGCAGTTTGCTGCATACGATGAACACACCACTCAAGTTATTTTAACAAGATGAATACACCTCTCCAGTGTATTTGCCCCAGGTCTCCATTGCCAAGATGCTTAAATCTCCAGAAAGAAACCCCAACCCTGTAAAGTTTACTTGCTCCTCTGTTGTCTACATCCTTAGCTTGACTACAACTGATGGTATGGTGCCTGCTTATAGTCACATTTTTCCCCTCCTTCCCTCCCTACAGTTGTTTCATATTTCACTATTCCATTTAAGAGCTGTATTTAACAGCTTCTTTGCCTTTCCTCTCCCAGAAATGGCTCCACAGGGCATTCAGAAGGATTTTATAGCAGTTAAAGCACAACGTGTAAGTCAGATTTAAGTTTGTAGTCTGTCTTGGGTTTCTTCTCACCAAATTCCTGTGAGTCTGGTTGCAGCCTGTTTCACTAATACCAATCCAACACAAACCCATTAGCTTCATTGTACTTCTACTTGTGTAATCACGCTGACTGCGGTGAAATAACTGAGAGCAACTCATCTCAAAACACCCTGCTCTGGATTCCCAGTACAGCGATGAAGTCAGAGGATGGATTTGCACAGGTCAGCTCATACTCAAGAGCATTCTTCCAAGAATAATGTTTGAGGCCCCATGTGAGAGACATCATCATTGTCATCATCATCATCACTGTTGTTATCAGCATATCAGAGAACCATAGAATGGCCAACCCCCTTGCCACAGGCAGGGCTGACAGATGCTAGATCAAGTGCTAGATCAAATTGCCCAGGGCCCCATCCAGCCTAGCCTGAAACACTCCAGGGGCTGAACATCCACCCTCTCTGGGCAACCTGTTCCAGCATCTCACCAATCTCTCAGTAAAAAATACCAGGATGAAGTATTGCTTCTAACCTTCCAAAATGCATCTGACAAGGCAGGATGGATGGACAGAGTCATCCTCTTGGGGTTCTGTTCCTCTTAGCCACAGTTAGTTGAGAGGAATCTCATACTGAGACCTAGCCATGGCGAGTATCACTACAACTCTCCTGGTGAGCACAATGTGATTTACATCCATATCTGTTTCGATATTGCTTTCAGTGCCCAGTGCAATATACCATCAGGTCTACCTATTCAACAACATAGTTTAACTCAAATCTGAACAGAAATGCTGTTTCAGCCCCAGTCTGTGACAAAATACTCAACTTCACATTGTTTGAATGTCAAATGAGACAAACTGAATAGCTTGACATATCCAGAGTGATGGATATATAGGAAATGAAAAAAGCCCTCAAGGTCATAAAACCAGCTTTAAAAACAGCCTGTAGCAGCAGTGGTTTGTATTCCTCTGAGTTTCTCACAAATGGATGAAATCTGTGACAGAAAACTGACTTGTCGTACTGAAGGACTACCATACAGATGACAAAGTCTTAAGTACTGAAACCCTTTAAGTTAGAACCATCTGACAGTGAAATATCAACAGCAACTCCTCCTCAACAGAGAAACAGTTCATCTATTCATTTGATAATTTAAGCAGCCCATTCTCGCTGAGGACACACATGAACTACAATATTCTTAATACTTCTAAGTGATGTACACCGTCTTTATCATAGACTCCTCTGTCCTCAATTAGCAACTGTATTTTCTGTTTTAGAGTCTTGCAAAGTTTACAGAATTACAATCAAACAATAAATAAATAAATGAAAAAAGAAAGATTTTTTTCTAAAGCTGCTTAACATATAAGTAAAATGAGGCTCAGAGAGTTTGTGACTGATCTGGGGTCACGCGTGCAAACAGGGAGAGAGCCATGAGGAAAAACAATGAATGCATACAGCACACTCAAGAAGGTAGGACAACCTCTGTAGCAATTAATTTAGGGAAGACAGACACAGAAGAAAATGAAAAGAATGGATCAAACCCGAAGACAATAACCACAACTAAATAGTAACGGATTTTGCTAAATATACATTCCAGATTGCTGCTGTGTGGTACAAAGTCTGAAGCCCATGCAATCTTTGGTTTCTCTGACTTGAAAGGTACTTCTCCACACACCTATGAACTGTTCCTTGGTAGATTACTGCCACAAAAAGTAAAGTATAGTTTTCCTTCTCCATAAAATTCATCACCTACTCAGCATTTAGCTGCCAGTGGATGAAGCCTGCATCATTAATAAAATCTCAATATTTAGGTTTTTAACTTACACAGAAAAAACTTCTTCCATACTTTGGTGTATTGAGAAGGGAAGATGTAAAGTTTTCTCACTTTCTCCAAGAAGATGAATATACCTTTTGAAGCATAAAAGGAAAGGCTCAAGTTGCAAATCCAAGTAATTTAAAAGCTGTAACTTTTCAAACGTTTAAATGAATTCTAAGTGTGGAAGGGAAAAAGGAAGAGTTTAAGTAAACTTTGGCACTGTTAGCAGGCTAATGATTAAAGTGTGAAACCTTTACAGCATCAGCTCTTAGAGCTGTCAGAAGTTCTGGTGGGAATTGTCACGTATATTGCAGTCATTAATGTCACTGATCTCACAAAAGCGTTATGCTCAATTAAGGCGTATACACTTAATGAACAGGAGGAAGTATTCCTGTTGAAGCAATTCCTGAACACAGCTAACTGGACCTAACAAAAATCTTAGAATCAAAACCTTTGACAAAATAAGTCTGAAAAACGACCTGCTTTCCACATGCATTATGCTTCCCTCTGTCTCGAGAGCAATGAATTCAACTGATGCTTCACCACGGGCATCAGTGACAGCAAGAATCTTTCTCACTTCTTCAGAATGGTATGCCTAACTACTTCTAACACTGAGTTTGACACTTGCAGAGTTTCAGCCCCTAAAATCCCACCTCTGCTATTCAGAGGAAGGATAGTGAAATAACAGTATTCACATAGTTCAGTTTTCTTGGTTTTAGAAACCATGTGCTTTTCTGCAACTCATTTTAATCAGTATGAATTTTTTGTCCTTTTTGCTTTTCTTTATAACTGATCAGTTCTTTAAATATTAAGACTTCTCCCTCCAAATTCTTCCAATTGTTTTCCCTTCCCTCTGCTTTCTAATCAGACCACTTCCCCTCTGAAAAGACCCTTTTCTTCTTCCTAAAATTTCAGGTCTCAAGAGTACAAAACCACAGCAGAAAATTCTTCATTTCTCTCACTGCTGGGCTAAAAGATTTCAGTAAATGAAATAAGCTTTTTTTTTTTGTTAATAGAAAGCTCCAAAATACAGATCCTAGTACATATAACATCTCTTAGATCAGGGATGGTCGAACACTTTCAAATCTCATTAATAAATAGCCAATATAAACTAATTGGCTTACACGTTCTACTCACTTTATTTAGGTACTTGACAACAACAGCTCAATCCATTCTGATTGGATTCAGTCACTTAAAATACACTGTTTTTGTTCCGTGACCTCTTTTGCCAACCCTGTTTAGTGAGGCAAATGCAGTAGGAGGGAGATATTTTCCAGCGGATTAGGAAAATGAAGGCTTAAAACTGTAAGTGAGCTTTCCTGTAGCTGGAAGCCACAGCAAAACCTTAAGAAACATACGGAGTACTTGATGTATGAGACTGGTTTGTTTTTGTACACAGCTTCCATGGCACAGGCTCCACACAGGAGCTCACACAACATTACATGCAGTTACTGAGATGACAGTGGCTTGCAGCGCCTGGCTTCACTACAGTCACTGCACGCTACTGTTCAGAGACAGAAAGGGAGCACTTGATGTAAACCTCTTACTGACTCACTTTTGACCACTCTCTCTGCTGATACTTTCATAGGACTGTGGCTGAACATCAAAATAGTTTATTTTTAACTACTGAGTAATCAGAGAAAAAGGAAAACAGCTCAATTCAGCGATATCTATGTTGGGACTGAGACAAAGCAAAAAGCAGATCGTCTGGTAAGATGGAAAGGCAAGCGCTGGGAGCAGTTGGTTTGGTGAGAAAACTGAAACATAAATATTGTGAAAGAGACATATGCAAAGTGTTTATCAGACTAAAATAGCTGCTAAACAGAACAAAAATTAAGAATAGAAGTGAAGGGACCTACCGCTTTTCAGAATGAACACCTTTGCAAAGCACTGCAGCTATTAATTGCCATATGTCCCCGTTAAAGTTTCTCAGATACTTTTGTGCTGAGCTGCACCTTCCAGTGCCAAACCAGTGACAGGGGTGCTTCATAAAATCATCAACATGTCACCAGCATCAGGCATAAGCAGCTGTCATGCTGCTTGTTGCAGCCTAAAGGCTCACATCACCATCTGGGGAAAATCCTTCCGAGTACCCCTCCTGAGGAAATACAGGTTCTTCTGTTCTGGATAAGCACAGTAAATTAAGAGTGACTTGGCCCATCAAGGATGCTTTGAGCTTTGAACCAGCCATGATTATCTTGTCATCCTTTTAACCACATTCCCCAAAGATGAACAGAAAACCTGCTGTCCCAAGAACGAAAAAGGTATGGATTTTTCTCCTTAAGCACAGGTCTTATAAAATACTTAAAAACATTCACTGTCAGGTGTGCCTGCAATACCACAACTATGTAAGGCGACTGAGGAAGTCCTTAGCTTCTCAGACCACAGAAGAAATAGAAAACATACACTTTAATTAATAGCTAGATAAATGAAAGAGATTGCCATATTTCCTGTCTACTTCTTTTGTTTTAATTGCAATAATGCTACTTCAGTTTGGATGCTGAAGAAGAACTAGCTTTACAGTTTTGTTATGCTCTCAGTCTCAGGCACCACCAGCACAGTGCATCCCAGTGGATGCTGTTACCAGCACCAGTCTGAAATCAAGAAACTGTATTTCTGAATTTCAACGTGTGCTGCCGCAGTAGCAATAAGGGAGAATGTGGGTAGGAATAGGAAGTCTGCCTGACCTCTGTGATCCTTGTGGATCCTTTGCTACTTGGATATTCTATAATTCTAGGACATGCAAAGGACAGTACCAGTGTGAATGTACACCCTTATCCCCATGCAACAGGGTGGAGATATCCCGGATAAGGAGCTGGGAGAATACAGCTGGAAGGGAGGGAAGAGACCTGAAAGGGAACAGCGTTAAGGGATTCATCCTTCTGGAGCCAGAGAACGAGCATGGGCTCACTGCTGTTCCCAGCAAGGTGAGCTGGCAGCACCATGCGGGACGGCTGCAGAGAGCTTCCTGCTGTCTCACAGAAGTGGGAGCTGAACGAGTATCCCACGGGCGATCCCTGCAGCTCCAGGATCTCAGAAGTCACACAGCTCACAAACAGAACACACCTCTGGCCACTGGGTCCCGGATCCAGCTAAAACCGCCGCTCTCCCTGACTCACAGGACACCTGCAGGTTGGTCAACTACCTGCAAAGTTTACAGCACTTCATAGGATGCTGTGGCGACTATCGTGACAACAGCAGACCGGTTCCAGGGCACCCACAAATCCCAGAGCTGCTCTGTGGCTCAGTGGTGGTCCCTCCCCCAGCAGCTGGCTCTGCCCGGTGCCACAGCCAGCACGAGGGCACGCTGCCGGCCATCCTCAGCACGGCCTGTCCCGGGAGCGAGGGATGGCTCTGGGGACACAGGGCTGTAGGGCTCCAACCGAAAGCCCACGGCCACAGCCTGGCACTGTTCTCCTCCCCACGCGTATTTGAGGTGATGTTTCCCCATCACCCCAAGGAGGAGCCCTCCCCGCTCCTTAGGGGATCCCGCGGTGGGATGGAAGGAAGGCACACCTCAGCAAGCCGGGCTCGGCCCCCGCGAACCGGCACACAAAGCCCTTCCCCCGGCACGAGAAGGCAAAACCGCCCCGGCCCGGCCCCGCGCTCACCCTCCCGTCTCGGCTCCCGAGTCCCCGCAGTCCTCCTCTCCGCCGCGGGACTGCTGCTGTTGCTGCATGCTGCCGGCTCCCGGCTCGCTCCATGCCCGCCGCCGCTCCGCCGCCGTCTGTGGGAGGCGGTAGCTCCCTGCTCCGGCCCGCCCCGGCCCGCCCGCAGACGCTCAGGGCCGCTCCCTCGACCCGGCCTCCCGCCGCCGGTTCCCGCGCTGGGCGGGACGGAGGCCGGGGCCTCGCTTCTGCCGCCGTCCGTCTTCAGTGTGATCGCTTTGAAGCTGCGCGTGAGCAGCCAGGGGAAGGTCGTCCGAGCGGCAGCAATGAGGAGAAAGTGATTAGGGGCGCTCTGGGTCCCTCTGCTGCAGCCCCTGCCCCAGCAGGGGCACCCAGAGCAGGGACATGTCCAGGGAGATCCCTGAGGGGGAGACCCCACAGCCTCTGGGCAGCCTGTGCCAGTGCTGTGTCACCACAGAGCACAGAAGTGCTTCTGCTGTTCAGAGGGAACCTCCTGTGCTCCAGTTTGTGTCCATGACCTCTGGTCCCGGCATCAGGCACCACTGACAGAGCCTGGCTCTGGCCTCTGGCACCATCCCTCAGAGATTTATAGGCATCAGTGCAGTCCCCCTGAGCTTTCTCACCTCCAGCTGAGCAGCCGCAGCTCTCTCAGCCTTACTTCACCTGAGAGGCGTTGCAAGCCCTTCATCATCTTGGTAGCCTTTTGCTGGACTCTCTCCGATATATCCAGTTCTCCCTTGTGCTGGGGGGCTCAGAACTGGAAACAGTATTCCAGGTGCAGTGTTGCCATCCCTGACCAGAGTGGAAGGGTCACCTCTCTGCAGTCAGCTACAGCTGAGCTCCCACGTTCTCCACATCCAGCATATCTAGAGGTGAACACTTCCCTGTTTCTCCGTCATGCACAAGTGCAAATATTCTCCCAGGTAGGTATGAACTGAGATATCATTTGGCAAAATAATCATTCTTTAATCCACATGGTTTAAAGTAGAAAAATTGTGAAAATCTCAAAATCATGAAATATTAGACTGGACCAGAATGTATAAGTGTATCACACAAGACAGTCTTACCTTGGAGTACGAAGTGGTAAGTTTCCACTAGTACTTTTTTAGCTATGACTATTTGTATAACACTGATGTCCCTCATACATTTGTGCTTACCAGTGGTGCAAGTATGCAGTTGTGTATACTGTATGCAGTAGCTCAAATGATGAATAATATATAATATCATTTAAAGGGCTCATGCGGGGTGTAGGTCATGCCACTGTTTTTTCCAAACGTTTGTGCCCATCATTCTCTAAAATCTCTATACATAGGTAGGAGTTCTGTGAAATTAGAGGGAAGTAAAACAGCTTGAGAATAGCTGCAAAGTTGGGTTAGCATAGTACAGGGGCAATGTACCAAGCCCAGAATTACCCACTGTGGAATAGATGGATTCCTACCAAATCTTGCTGCAGAGCTTGTGTGCAGTCCTGTGGCTTCTCAGCATCACAGGTCAATCCACTGCATCTCCATGGTCTTCAGAAGAAACTTTTAATCTTTTAATCACTACTGTTCATCAGCAAATAGAAATAATGATAATAACAATAATAATAAGAAGAAGTACTGTGGTGTAGGAAGTTTGGTATTTAAGCTGTTTGGAGTATCCAGTTAGATTTGCGTGCGTGTCATTTTGAAAGCAGTAAAAATTATTCTTCAGTTTATATGAAAGATTTCATGTAAATTTTGCAGTAAATATAAGGTTTTAGGTATAGAATAAAGTCCTTTGATTAAAATATTTATTCTGACTTTTTGCAGGCAAGTTACTTGAAATCGTTTGGACAAAATGTGGTGAAAAGTACTCACACACAGCTGTACTGTCCTTCAGAACATATGGAAAAAAAATTCTGTCCTTCTGGTGGACTTCCATCTGAATCAGTTTACTCGCATACATGAAACGAAATGCATAGAATGCATTCTAAGATTGGAACCAAAATGCCATGCTTTCAACTTGTCGAATCATTGTTTTCAGGTAAGAGGGCATTGGTAAGTTTTCAGATATTGTGTGTGGCTAAGTGATTCATCCAAGGAAAGAGACTGGTGAAACTGACGCAAAAAATTCAGCGTATCTTGATTCCCAGCTTGAGCCTCTATTTTGGCAATAGCTAAATGCTTATTCTTCAACAATTGCGATAGTGATGGAGGATCCTGAGCCCCCGAAGGATGTGTTTGGGAGGCAGTTATATTATTCTCTGTTGCCAGGGCTGAACAGACCCTGCTGTCACTTGGACTAACCATGTACATTTATTTAGTTAATGCAATGGCATTTAAAAGCAGGTCCCTTCCACTCACTTTTAAGCATGATTTCAAAGTGAAATAAATTGACTGTAGCCACTGTTGAACTGATTTAAGATGTAACCGAACCTCCTTAAATATTTAGAAATAGGTTTAGTTAAATGGATACATTTCTGTACGTTAAATTTTAGGTGGTCAGCTAATAGATCTTTTCCATCTCTGACTTTTATTATTCTAGTTAGTAATGTTTAAGCACTGGCATATGAGGGGATCTGGAATAGATTTTATGCTGCATTTAAGATTAATTTATCCCATCTGTCTCAGAAAGGGAAAAAAGAATCATTCTAAGGAAATATATAATTAAGATAGTAAGTAAAACTACCGCAAACTCCAGGCTCTCTTATTTATACACTTGCCTCATTTCACTCTGTTTTATTCTGTCTCTCACACAACCGTGGTGAAAAGGAGAGTTTGCTGCAACGAATTCCGAGCATTTCAGAGATTTTAATGAACGAGGTGTTAAGTCTCAGCCTTTCATTAGCTTTTCTGTGTTACCAGTGTTTCACATTAGGTCTTCTGAACGGTCTGGTGAAAAGTTGTGGTTAATTTTTAATGACTTGTACTTACCTGGCTTTGATACTGGTTTAAAGATAAGGCAAGTAAGATAAAGGTAATAATAAAAGTTCTCCTGGGTTAAAGCCTTTCGTTAAAATGATTTAATAGCAGTGCTCACAAAATATCAGCAGAATCTGCAAAGAAACTGAAGTAGAACCCTCTCCTGTTGAAACCAAAGCAACACTGAGGATGTGCAAACCTCCTCCTCGTTGCTCATGCACTGGTCTGAGCAACAGAGAGCAGGGTGCAGGAGAGGGCTGGCTGCAGCCGTATAAAGGCAGAGTATAAAGCTGAAAGCTGAACCATATCAGATCATACGCATGCTAAAACAGAAGGGGAGGCAAAGCATCGATTTCCCTGATGGATCCACACCTGGATTCAGATTTCAGTCTCTTTTCTACTCTCTGCATGATGGGCTATCATCTGTCCTGCAGGAGCTGGGAGGGTGGAGTGCGTGCTGCAGGGTGCGAGGCTGTCTCTCTAGCCCAAAGAAGAATAAGCAAAAGAGGGGTGGCTGCACTTCGTTCACATGCGTATGGATATCTGGCTGAACTGAGTATCACATATGGGATATCTTTAGCCTGTATCTTATATTTCCTTCTATACAGTGGCAGAACTTTACTGTAGGGTAGAGAGAGAGGGGAAAATAAATGCCCCATATCATGTAATGTGAATTCTAATGCAGGGGCACTCTGCTGGGAAGAAAAAATCCTCAATTTGGTTCTTTTTCATATATCATTTTAACTTTATCCCTTTTTTTTTTTTTTTTTTTTTTGTATGAAGTTCCAGAAGAAAAGGGTCAGATAGTGCTGCAGTTTCTTCAGGCATTATAACATAAATTATGGAGTCCTTTTAGTTTTGGAAAGAAAGAAAAGACACCTTGCTTCGAGGATCCTGGACTACTGATAGAGACAAAATACTAAGGGATGGGATTTTTCATTCCTGGCTAAAATTTTTCAACATGAGCTATACCCATGTTTGCCCCATTCACTTGTCTCAGTCTGTAGTTAGAATCCTGCTCCTAATACAGGGTTCCAAACTCCACTCCTGGCACTTTACATCCCATTCTAGGTGCTGCAGCAAGGAACTTTTCAGCTTGCGGGATTTGGTCTTCGTAGAAAAGGTTTCCTCCCTCAGTGGTCCAGAAGAAATAAGCACCCTGCAGGTCAAGGCTTTGTCTACATTCAGCACTGGACTTCAGACACTGGGTTATGGATTAAAAATATAAAGACGTTAGCAATTTTGGAAGGAGGAGGGGAGTTACGACTTGGCATGTGGTTCTGTCTTCATGCTAGGTCAGCCCTAAAAGGCTGACTTTCAGACTGCTGGATGGTGCCAAAATATTTGTGGCAGTTTCTCACATAGGCTATTGGGTTGTTGGGGTTTTTTAAGGGTTATGGTGAGGTCAGGTTCATTTGTGGTAGGTCTCAAGCCAGACACCCAACCTCCTAAAATTCTACAGTTTTGAGGTAAAATACAACTATGCAATAAAAAGCTTTTCTTCAAAGCACCAGCAAGGGTTTTCAGAACAGTTTAAGGGAATTTGGTTCCCAGGTCCCACTGCTTTAATTTTCGTTTGAAAACCTGGTATGCACACTCCTACCAAAGTTCACAGTAAGCACAGAAAAGACATATTTTATTAGAAAATTGCTCTTTTTTTAACTTGAATTGCAGTGCATTATAATTTTTATTGAAAACTTTTAGCACTCAGTAATGACTGCTGTAAGAACTTGAGTTCTTGCTGTAAGAACTTGAGTACTGAGTCCTTTTCTGTATCATCCCAAAGCCTGGGGCTCAATGAGAATAGAATACAAGGGGAACAGAAACGCACCCATCAGTGTGCAAGCAACCAGCTGGAGTTTTGGACCTGAAGACATTCCTGTTGCTCTCATGTTGCACGTCATCCCATTCAGCCAGGTCTTCCCTGTGGATTAAGTCAGTGGATTTGCTGTCCCTACGCTCAAGGACCAGCTACCTGCTACAGCTCTCTGTGAAGGGATGTGGAGGTCAGGTCGTGCAGCTGAATTCCCCTTTTTCTGGTCACTAGATCCTTCAAAGAAGCATCAAGCTCAAAGCAGGGACGGGAGCTGTCAGAGACCTTATGTGCTACAGTACACCTCTCCTTTGGTACCCCCCAAGAGAGGGGGCATCGGCACAGTCCAGCAGATTTTGTCAGTTTTCTGAGGTCATGAGACAGCTGTGGCTTCTAGGAAGTATCTAGAGCTTTTCACATGTATTCAGCATCACTACCCTACTAGGAATGATCATAATATTGACAAAAGCACTCCTATCCTGGTAACCATGACGACTTCCATTGAACAAAGTTTTTCATGAAATAGCATGTTTTACAAGGCGGAGGAGACATTTGCTTTTGAAGTACCACTTTTGTACCCACTGGTGTTCAAAGAGCAAGGACTGAGCCCCTGTGGCAGCGGTAATAAATATTATAGCAGCTTTTATGTGTAGACACTTCTGAAGGGAAAAATGATCTTCGGTAGTTTTTTTTCTTCTGTTGCATCTGGTCCTGACAGTAAAACATTTTGTTCTGGAAGGCAGTTACATTTAAAACACTGTTGGATCTCCAGGGGAGATTTTACTTCTGAATTGCTTTACCACATTTTTAAAAATCCAGTTTTGAATTACCTGTGACTTAAATTTTTAATTGTAAGATTGATAATCACATGGTTTTATTGGGTTAATGCTCTTATTAAAACTCTTCATTCAGTAGTTATGGGATTTACTAACCAGTTTATCAAGTAAACATCAAGAGCGCTTGCTTAATGCATAACCTAAGCCACGGTAAACATCACAAAGAAGATCACAGAAATAAAACTTAAATAATTTTTCCTATAATATATTTGTGTCTGCTTCCACTTCTGACATCTATAAACAAAAGTAGATTTATGGATGCAGAGGGAAACATTAAAAGTATCTTTTGAACTGGCTGATCTTGCAGGAGATCCAGTGTTCATTGGCTATGTCTTGCTGTGTGTGCAGACTTCCTTTCCCCTCCCTCATTAGACTGAGTCTATAACCGTTCCTTTTACTGGTGTTGTGGGAGAAGAAATGTTAAAATATCCTTTTGCTCACGTGGGCAGTAATCTTGTATACATGATGCCTTTACCTGTGCTAAAAGCATTAGGAGGCAGTGATGTCCAGTGAAACATTGTGAGTCAAGGGCATCATGCTTCAAAGGCATCATCTGTAGTGATTAGTGTGGGGAGAGGCAGGTGGGAGAGATAAATCCTGCTACATATAAATGTCAGCTCCTGTTAAAAATTGGCAAAGAATGAAAGTATTGCCTTGCACAGAAACCATGAAAAGAACTGGAACTTACAAGGAGGAGAAATACTCCTCCAAGATACGGGCCAGATACTTCTTTAACAGATACTGCTTTAAGAGATCTTTTGGAAAAATAGATACTTCCACAGTCTAACAGGTAAAATATTTATAGGATGAACCTAGAAAATACTGTGCAATTACTAAGCAGGACAAGCTTTTGCAAGACAGACAGAAATGAAATGGAAAACATTATTTCTAAACTTACTCTTTCTCTGTTGGTTGCTGGATTTTTCCCCAGAGTTGGGTCCACGCATCTCTCCAGCAAATATATCCTTGGCCAATATTTAGGAGAGCTGAAATTGGCAGGAAAAGGATTCCAACGGCTATTCCCAAGGCATCTGACGTGTAGCAGCTAACAGAAAGACAATAGCACGTGCAAAACACTCTTAATCCAAATCCCAGTAATGGAGTTACATGATAGGCTGCAGCCTCTTGCCTCTTCATTTATAAAGGATCAAGTGGTATTAGAGACAGTCAGCCATGCATCATAAAGTGCTTATCACGGCATGTCAGCGTGTAAAAAAAAAAAAAGCCAATCCACAGAGAATGGGGAATAAAGTCATCATCTCTTTATCTAGCTGTTCATGGGAAAGCTGGTCATCATATTCTTGTCTGTGAGGGAGGAATGTTGTTTATGCTCAAAGAAATGGTGTGTGACTTTCATGAAATGGCTTAGACATGGATTCTGGGCAAAATAGAAATGCATGAAATCAATGAAACAGTAACCTTCACTGTCTGAAAATGAACTGTTACTCTTAACACCGAAACAACATTTTCTTATTTTCTGAAGCAGTACCACCTTCTTTTCTATCAGCTCAGCAAATGGCACGAATAATTAAAATGTTTAATTTTGAACGCATACATCTCTTATACCCTCACATGTATGTGTGCACTTGGACGTTTCTAGGGGTCATGGCCTAATACTGCATTGCGTTATTTGGATGTGCACTGCAGACAGTAGTCTATATTTCCAAGATCTTATAGTTTCTTTTTGTCTGTTTTCTGTGATAATGCCATAGCTGTAAGCAGTACAAAAACCCTTAAAAAGACTTGAGACAAAAACAGAAATGCATTTGGTCAAAGTGCTTGTAAAAGTTTTATTCCAAAGCTGTCAAAAGAAGGTACAAAATAAATGATTTCAAGCGCTTACTTTTGTTCAAAGAATGGGAAAAGAAGTTTTACAAGTTATTTCTGCCTGTCCAGAAGTTGTTCCCAAAGCTGCCCTCTGAAAGTTCTGTGCCTAGCGTAATGATTCAGATACCAAGTTTGTAAACTTGGGATTTGTCAAATAAAATCTGAACTTACATTTAGTCAACCACTTTCAAGCCTATCTGTTCAGTGTTAGGTATACACACCGCTCTTTAGGATCTCACATAAAACTCACAAGATTTCCAGAGCTTACTGTCCATGGGCAATGCATACTCAGCCTTCCTTAAAAATTGCATTTCTTTCATTGCTCTGAGTATGAGCCATCGGTTCAAATACTGGTTACAGAAGATAAGAAATGTCTCAAGCATGTAAGAAAGGATGGAGTGATTAATGAAAAAACACAGAGGATCTTCTTGTCAACCAAGGTTATAACATCCTTTAATTTTCTTCCCTTTTTCATTTGTAAACTGTCATTGTTTGTCCTTCCTTTTTTGTCATATTTCCCTAGGGAGATTATTTTTCTATAAGTATCTTTTATTAACTGCTACAGATTATCTGTCTTTAGCTAATTTTCAGGGTCTCTTTTTTTTTTCTTTTTTTCTCAAAAATCCACTTCTTTTCCATAGTGTTCACAAGAAAACATAGTGAAAATGCTTAATTCTATGTTTTCCAGTATCTTCCTCGCATCCTTACGTAGTCAGATGAAGTTTGGAGATAACTCAGTACAAGAAAAAATCTGTACTGCTATAAATGTGGGCTGTGTAATCTCCTTCCACTCTCACTCTTGAGAAGTCTGTGCTGAACATACAAGAGAAAAGGTCAGTTTTTTAATGAGGGAACTTAGTTCTGTTACTGTCTGGTAAAATCAAAAGGCAGATGTTGTAGTGGCCAGCTCAGAGTACAGGCACAGTATAGAGGTTTCCTCTATTTCTGTCTGCACTTGGTCTCTACTTGGTGAAAAGATTAAATGGAGGGATTTCTCTGTAAGAAGATGTTGAAACAAGGAAAAACAAAGATAGTCCATGCATAAAGACAGTGCCAGTTGCGCAGCTTCATTTTGTAGTCTGAGGGAACAGTGATGCACCAAACAGGCATGGGACAGCATTTTGCTTAATTTTAGGCATTCTTCTGAGCACTGCTTGATGAGGAGGCTTATGTGACCCAGTCATCTGCCTTCCTTACTCAGTGGGGAAGGATAAGCACCCTCATGATAATTTATCCCACTCAGGGTCTCTACATTGCTAGAGAGGAAGTCTGAACATGGGTGGTAGGGAAATTGTGTCCAGGTTTATAACATTAATCTCCTCTGTAGACTAATGCCTACAGATTCTTCATTCATGAAGGAACTTAGTAATGCTAACTAATATATTGCAGTTAATGTAATTGTGTCAGCTTTCTGACTATTTCTGCCAGACAAACATTTCTTGTGGGGTAAGATCATTTATCTGAAGCGGAAAAGTTTCCTTTCGTAATTATTATAGTTACTGTGGTTGCTGTATTGTGAGATTAGCCACATGAAGAAAATGTTTATTGGATTTTCTGAGTGATTGCTTCCTCTCTTGCATTTTTGGCTAAGCTTTTGGCACTGGAAGAAGTAGATGGACCAAAAAAGTCTTATTCACCTCCCCACCCACATTGTCAGCCATAATTATATCGCCCGTGATATAATAACACGTTTAAACATTCTGTAAGTAAGGAAGAATTTTAATGGGTGATAATGGTAGAAGCTTATGGTATAGCTTGTGACCGATTTCGCAATGACTGTGGAAAGGGTACTGGATGGCTTAGGGATGTGAATGTGAGCTTTGAATCATTCCACCAGCCAACAAAAAGAACTAGTGGTTTATAGTCTGATAATTATACAGTGATTCATCTGACTTAGGTTCCTCGCCCAGTGTGAGTGAGAGAAGACCACAGTTGTCTCTATTCAATTTGTAGGAGAGGCAAAAGGATGGGTACACAGCAGGTGTCTGGATAAAGACAGGCTTTCCTGAGACCCTGAGAAGCTACTGGGGTTTGTAGAGGTATTTATGACTAGGTAATGTTTTCACACTGCTATGATGATATGAAATGCTGGAAGAATGTTGACTTTTATTTTTAATACGTTAATAGAACTTAAAGGCAATGAATCCTGCTGGTCATCTGATTACTTCATCTGCTAAGTGCAAGCTCTACTTTCAACAGCATCCTCTGTGGCACAGTATTTATTTAGTCTGTAATGGGAAGATATTGCTTTTTGCTTTTCCCAGTATTTTTACAAATCTGATTATAAGAGGAAACCTTTCCATGGTACTCGTTCCATTGTTTTTTGAACTACTTAAGGGCTGTTCCTCAGTTCCAGCTTGGATTTGTTTTCTATTTCCATGCAGTAAAGAAATGCACTAGGGAGTAGCCCTTATACCTCTCTAAAGCTGTTCCAGTAAGGCCCTTTCCCACAGGCTCCTTGTCTGCTTTGTCTGTCTTTCTCCCCATGCTGCCCTGCATGCACTGGAGGTATGGTGCCACAGGACCATAGCTGTGCTCCAGGAGATCTCCCTAGCCTCCCACATAACAGAGGTTTTTGGAGATTTGTGGGCAAGTGGCCTGGTTGTTGTTGTTTAGATGCCCAGGCGAGGAAACTTCTCTCTCTGGACTCTCTTCAAAGTTACTGAAGAGGTGCACTGAATCAGCACAAGAGGACCTACACTACCGAACTTTATTTTGTCAGTAACTGATGTCTTAAACACCTAATTTCACTGCTTTGTGATGGTGAAATCAATAGCCCCTTCTTGACTTGCAAGGCTGACTTTATGCCTTGGAATCTCAAAGCTGGCATTATTAAGACATAGTCTGCAATGACCAGATAAGCCATTTATTGAGATGCTGATTTGTGAGTCTGTATGCTATTACTGTGTGATTTTTTTATTGATCTTTTTGGGTCACTGATCTATTCCAGCAGGGTGGCCGGGGCAAACAGAAAGGAGCTGCAAAGAAGACAGGTTTTGAGTGATGAGATGCTATTGTGTTTATCTGAATTCATTTTTAATGTAATATCTCTAGAATTTATATGCTTCAGGACTTGTGGAAACACTCTAGTTACAATAAAAGTATGCAGCAACTGAAGAGCCCTTTTATAAGGAAAAGAAAAGCCAGAGCAATGGTCAGGGAGAATTGTATGCTGTTCATTTCAGTACTGATTTTGTACAGTTAAACTAAAAACACCAAGCAAGGTGTTAGAAACTAGGAAAAAGCTCCACAGAAAAGGAGGCAAGGGGCAGAACAAAACTGTGGAGAAAACTCCTCCACCTAGGATGACTGCCACAGAAGGTTTCAGATGTTAGAGACTTTACTGGGGATGTGTAAGTACACTGAAATGAATTCTCACTTCTAGGGAGACCTCATTCTGATGTCTCCTTATGTCTGTTTAGGCAAGGAAAAACTCAGGCCTGAAGAGCACAGATGTTCACATCTTTAGAACAAGATTTTCCTTTTTCCTGTTTTCCTTTTCCTTGCCTTGCCTTGCCTGCCTTGCCTTTTTCCTTCCCTTCTCTTCCCTTCCTTTCCCTTCCCCTCCCTTCCCCCACATACAGCAAAACCTGCTGAAATTTCTAGGAAGTGGGAGTACTTTGTAGGATAGCTGCCTATGGGCATGAGAAAGTAAGGAGAGACTGACAGTTTTTATTTCCAGAGGAATGCCTCCAGCCACTGTTGTCACTGCCCTTCTCTTCTCTTTGACAACAAGGACAAATAAGATCCTGGCTCCTGCTCCTGGGCACAGAGCAGTCTGCCTGCATCTCCACACTCCAGTTGCTTCATGCCATTAACCTAATTGTATCAGACATTGGAACTAGAGCAAGTTTCTCAGCCTTTGAGTTCTATCTCTGACTGGTAAAAAGTATATTAAGCTATGTAAAAATCGAGCAATCTAAAGAAGTTAACTTTGTGCAACCTTTATTAGTAAACAGATAAGGAACAGATTGTGAATATACTGATTATAGTGAATAACTTTATGCAGCAGCTGGCTCATTAGTGGAAGAAAATATTTTAGCATTTTGGCCAAGAAAATGAATGTTCACATGACTGTGTTGCAACTATAGTTTAGAATAAAACTCAACTTGGATAGTAATTTAAATTTTAGCCATCAGATTGCAATTCTTGCCTTTTTCCATACACCAGAATACAATCTGTGCATGTTAATTTTCCACTGACAAAATCATAGGAGTCTGCAAGTCACAAAATCAGAAAATGGTGCTTGATTGTTATTTGCAGTTTTCCATTCAATAAACACTAGCTGCACTACAAAATAAAACAATGAAGTGCTGTGACATTATCCTTTATTCCATGTTGACAGCATTAACCATGAGACTTCTTCTTTTCTCCGGATCACGTTAGATGGCATTTCTTAAAGTGGCACTGGCAATCTGAAATGTGTTTGGTTTCAGAAATAAATTCCAAGTAATTTTAGATTGTACAGTTTGCAGCGATTCCTGCCAATTTGTGTTTTTATTGCTTTATTTTTTTATTTTAGTATAGATTCTTCTTCTTCATTACTATATAAAATATAAATATAAGCTGAATATTATTAGTTCAGTCTATTGTCCTTCAGTGCTGAAGCTGAGATCTTAGCCAGAAACCCCAGCTGTTGTAGTACCACATCCTAACTCTTACAGTATACTCCACAAAGAATGAATAGGAAGACAATGCACAACAAAACCATGCCCCAAAACAAGATTTTCTGTTCTTTTCAATTACAATAATCTCCAGTGTTATTTGTGGTAACCAAACAAGCAATTTTCCAGGAAAAGCTGTTTTTTTTTTTGTTTGTTTGTTTCAGTATCTTTTTAAAGTTCAAGCATACTGCACTTAGACATGAAGTCATTTGTACCGCTGAGAAACACATAACACATGTATATGGTGTGGACATGCACACCTCATACAGGAGACACATTCCTCACACAGGAGACATTTCCCTTCTTTTAATAATTAGTGTTACTGGTAACAGTGGATTGCTTCACAACAGTGGTGCATCTTCCAAACAGCACTATGAAACATTGACTGAAATGAGCAGAATGAATTAATACCAGCTAGAATAATGAGAGCACAATCCTAACACCAAGAAAGCCTCAAGAGAAAAGAGATTTCTGTGGAAGCCATTAGAGGGCAGTTTTTGCTGTTGCAAATGGCAGTGTAAAATTCCCAGGTATGTGATGAAGAAAATAAATATACAGAAATTTTATTTCCTAACCTTGTACTAGTATGGACCAAATCCTCAATGAGAATAAAAATGGATGTATCCATTGAAGTAGCTTATCTGTATCAGCTCTGAACCTAGACTCTAAGAGCGGTGATTGTATTTGAGGTGCTAAGGGGTTTGATTTAGTAGCTTGGTGGGTAGGGATGGTGGTGGGAGGACGGTTGGACTAGATGATCTTGTAGGTCCTTTCCAACCTAATGAATCTATGAATCTATGAAGCTGTTGGTGGATGAAATGAGTCAGTGGCGCCATGAAATAATGACTAGTCTGTGTCAGCAGTTTTAGCATGTATTAACAAGAATTTCATCAAACAGTGCCCATCACAGTTTGGGGTAACAGCAGAGGGTAGTCTGCAGGCAATCATTCCAGTTGGCATTAAAGACATTCAGAGGGAAAAGGAGAATTTTAGATAGATACATATTTGTGTGGGACAACTGGAGGATGCGCAGTGCAACCAGGGGATCACGCCCAGCCAGCATGGGTTCATGAAAGACAGGTCCTGCTTGACCAACCCAATCTCCTTCTATGATTGAGTGACCTGCCTGGTGGATGAGGGAACGGCTGTTGGCTTAGTCTACATAGACTTCAGCAAAACTTTTGTCATCATCTCTCACAGTATTATCCTGGAGAAGCTGGGGGCCCATATCTTGGTCAGATACATTCTTTGCTGGGTAAAGAACTGACTGGATGACCCGGGCCCCAGAGTGATGGTGAACACTTTGGCCACAGTTACCCCAAGCACTGCTACAGGCTTGGGGCAGAGTGGCTGGAAGACCGTGTAATAGAAGCAGACCTGAGGTGTTGGTCAATGCTCAGCTGGACATGAGCCATCAGTGTACCCAGGTGGCCAAGAAGGCCAATGGCATCCTGGCTTGTATCACTGTCCTGGTTTTATCTGTATTCCATATCATGACATCACACGACAGTCTGTTGGGTGTAGAGACACAGTGCATTGTGGAGCTGTACTTCCTAGTCTTGTGTTCTCTGTCAGACTCATGTGAGTTCTGATTCTCCAAGAGGAAGATACACTGAGATGTACTACATTCCCCAAGAACCTCCACATGATCTGCAATTCTGTGTGATGGGTGTGAAGGGGTTTCTGGGTTCCAGCAGCACAGCGAGCAGCAGCATGGTCATAGCCTTTCTCTCTCTCCCATTTGAGTTATTAATTGTAACTCTCTTTCTTCTTATTACCTTACATTCTTTTACCATTTGTAGAAAATTTGCTATCTCTTCATTGGGTCTTAATTGTCTTTCTTTCCTTCTCCCTCAAAGGGGAGAAAGGGGCACCCTTGACCTTTTGCACTTGAAACTGTGACCATCAGAAATAGCGTTGGCAGGAGGAGTGGTGAAGTGGTCATCCTTCTGTACCCAGCACAGATGAGGCTGCACCTACAGAACTGTGTTGAGTTTTCAACTCCTCACTACAAGAAAGACACTGAGGCCCTGGGACATGTTCTGAGAAGGTCAACAAAGCTGACGGGGTATCTGGAGGACATATTTTGTGAGGAGCAGCTGAGGGAACTAGGATTATTTAGTCTGGAGAAGAGGAGGCTCAGGGGACATCTTATCACTCCCTACTACTGCTTGAAGGGAGGTTGTGGCTAGGTGGGTGTCAGCCTCTTCTACCAGACTAGCAGTAGGACTGGAGGGAATGGCTTCAAGGTTGCACCGTAGGAGATTCAGGTTGGATGTTGGGAAATATTTCTCCAAGTGTTGTCAGGCACTGTACAGGGAGGTGGTGGAGTCACTGTCCCTGGATGTGTTCAAGGAACATTTAGATGTTGTACTGAGGGACATGATTTAGTGGGAAGTATTGGTGATAGGTGGGTGGTTGGACTGGATGACAATGAAAGTTTTTTCCAACCTTAGATATTCTGTGATCCTATAATCCATGCCATGTCAGTTGGCCTCAGAACTGTTGGTCAGACCTTTGACTGTTTGATATTGCACAGCTGTAGCCTCACGTGCCACTTGCTTGGCATGCACACCTTCTAATCTGAACTGTTCTGCAACTTGACAGCACTGCAGAAATAATAGTTGCAGTATTATGTATGAGAAGAATCACAGGGCTAACCAAGATAGATAGTATTTTTGCACTTTTATGAAAAATAAATATTAAAAATACCTAAAATATTTTAAAAATATTTAAAAAAATCAAAGAAAAAGGAATGAAGCATTCATCCCTTTGCCCTCAAATCTTCCTATGGGCTTGTAAAATATGAACTAAATATGCATGAGCATCAGAAGTTCTTTACAGAAATAGCCTTCTGATTTCCTAAGGAAGTTTCTACAAATTGTGTTTCCTGTTTGCTCTGTCTGAACACTGAAATTAATGTGCTGTTTGCTAAAGCTGTAGAGTTTTTGGCATCTGCTTTGGCACTCAGGATTAGAAATATCTCCCTCTGATTTCATTGATATTGGCTAATGAGGAACATGAGTTCTTCTTCAAAAGCAAATTCTGAGTTCATACTTGCGAGTATTCAGCAATTCATATCCCACTACTAAGAGCTACTTATCCAGTCAGCAGATGATCCCATGAGAGCCATATGTCCTAAACACTTTGGGTTCTGAACATAAAAAGTCACAGCAAATCGCTTAAAAAATAAGATATAAGAAGTATATCAACTGCCAAACAGCAGTTGACAAGTCACTGTTTATTCATGTGGTGCTTGAAACCAGAAATGTTGTAGGAAACTTAGAGTATATAGCAACGTTGATGCTCTATATACACTGATGTTATCCAAACTGTTGGGAACCTGTGTTGTATTGGGGAGATTGTGCTGCTCAAGAGAGTAGCCTTTACAGATGTTCCAGCCCCAGCTTCATACCACTGGTGACTGCCACCTGTGCTGAGTTTGGCTGGAGGCAGAGATTCTGTTCTTTTCCCTTTGCTTATGTGTGGCCAATCCCAATATTTTTAGTAAAGATTTATGTAGTCCTACTAGTCTGTACAGTTCTCCCTAGGATGCTTGCAAAATGTATGCACTTCTATACCTTCCATGCAAGAATCAGTGCATTACAGCAATACCTAAGCTCAGCTAATTATTACTTAAATATCGAAATAAGTGTAGATAAACAGCTTATCAGGAAACTCGGATATGCAATTAAACGGTTGGGAATCATGCAGATATCTGTGGAGGTCAAGGCTTCCATCTAGTGGTAAAACTTAAAGGTGCAAAAAATGATAATGGGTGAGGTCCTTGTGAACACTTTAGGAGCGTTTGGACCAGACAGCATCGAGAAGAATATAACAGAAGAAAAGGCTATTCAAAAAACAGCCAGGCAAGCCACAGCATCACTGAGCTTGGGGGGGAGGAAGGTTGCTCAGTCAGGAAGGGAACATAGATCACAGTATTATCTTTTATTTAAAGTCAGGCATGACATTCTAAATGAATACTGGTGATCAGATGTACTGGATGAACTGGAAGTATGACCTGTTGCCTCAGGCATGGCAGAAAGCAGTCCCTTCTTTTCATGTTTACCTGTATTCTCAGATTGCATTTTCAGGAAAAAAAATAAATAAATAAATGGCAGTCATTGGGAGCAAGGAGGAAGATATTTTCCAGGTTGCAGTCATCCCTCCAAAAACTGCTGATAATCTTTTTCCTCTCACATGGTTTAGCACTGTAGTCTGGATCAAAGTCAATTCTGCAAGGATATGCCAGGAGATGGAACAAACAGATCCTTTATAGGAAAATATAATGACTTTTATATGCTCTGCAACAGGCAGTGAACTCTATGAGGAAAGAAAGTTTCAACCTTGTAGAGATCGCCTCTGCAATATTAGCCTGCCATTTCTCTCCTTATCCTCCTCCAAAAAAAACCAACCAACTAAACAAAAACACAGCCTCAGCAGGACAGTTCTTGATATTCATGGGCACAAATCCTGGCACACTCTGCAGGAATCTAAGGGTGTATTTAATAAGAACATCAATAGCCGTAATGATGTTCACTATGCAAAAAATGAGAAATGTTGACACTTGTGTTATAAAATATAGTGTTCTGCATGCTGTTGAAGTCTGTAATGTGAGTGGAAGTGAATTAAGCTCAAATATCAACTCAGTTCCTGCTGCCTCATATTTTCAAACAATTGGATTTCTCTCTGTACAGGAAGAATTATGGATGAGAGATTGCAGTTCATTTCCACTGTAGCATATTCTTGTGGTTGTTCCAATTGTATCTGCTGAGTTCTAGGAGATGAGAAAAATATCCACTACAAAGTAGTCGATGGCTGTGTTTTGACCCAGAAATATAGTGACCTTTGCTTGCTGCCAGCTCTCACCGTGATCTGATGTACTATTCTGGCCTGTGTCCTTTTGTAACTACCACAGTTTCCTGGAGGTGTTTTTTATTAATAAAGTTTTTAGGGAAAAAAAAAGTGGATCAACTTTTCATATTGAAGAGCGGGTGATGCCTCTGTCAGTGGTGCCCGGTGCCAGGACCAGAGGCCATGGGAACAAACTGGAGTTCAGGAGGTTCCCTCTGAACACCAGGAGCACTTCAGTGCTGTGCAGTGATGGAGCACTGGCACAGGATGCCCAGAGGCTGTGGGATCTCCTCCTTGGGGATCTCCCAGAGCTGCCTGGATGTAGCCCCGGGCATTATGCTCTGACTGTTCCTGCTGGGGCAGGAGCTGGAGCAGGTGGGTCCAGAGGGCCCTGCCAGCCTCAGGCATTCTGAGGAATGCTGAGTTAATCAACCTCAGTACTTCCAATTCTGAAAGTCTCTTTCAGTTTGTGAGTGCCTGGAATACAAACCTGTAATACTCAACTCTTTCAGCTCATCAGAGTTCATACAAATATTTCCTTCCATTTCAGTTCCACTTTCCTCATGCCTGACCAGGAGCTCTTGAAGAAAAATGTATTTGGAAGTTCTGTATTTTTCTCATGGTCAAAGGCACATGTTCTGCCTGATTTCAGAGCGTAACATCTTACATCCGACATCTTACCCAGTTACCTTTCTTGACACTTTTCAGCTTGCTTTGAGAACATGGGTAGATAAAGGTTAAGTTATTTTTGTCTTACTCTCTTACTCTTAGTGAGACACCTTTCAGCAATGTAAAATTTCCAAATTCACTGCAGGCAGCATCTACTCCAGGGACTCATCAAGCATTCTCTTTTACATATTGCCAGGGGGCTTTGTGCAAACTTTCTTAATCCAGATCTTCTAGCAACACTGTTCTGTGTCCAACAGCCTGGTGGTGGGTCTCTTTCCAACTTCTGGGGAGCTATTGCCTTAAAATAATATCTGTTTCTTCGTGTTTAGATCCCACATATTATGTTAATTAGTATGGAAGATGAAGTTGATTGAAAATTCCAGAGAGGATAAAAATGAGCTCTCTTTGCCCTTGTAAACAAGCATGAAGTAATTTGACTGGGCACAGTGAGGGGAAATGCTTGACTTGAAAGTGGCAGGTGAGGGTGGTTAGCTGTATTTTCCTCTTCTTCCCTCACCTTTCAGCTGTAACTACAGACTGACAGGGCTGTTTGCAAGAGTAGTGGAAAGGCAGGTAAGAAGTGAGCAGAGGCAGAAGATCAAACTAGCCAAGGAGAAATAGTACGTTTGCCAACAACAGTACTTTCAGTTAAAAATCACAAATGATAAGAGCAATGTGGAATCTTAGTTCCCCTCCTCCTCTATGGAGCACCCAGGGAAAGGCAACAAAAACTGCTCCTGAAAGTTCATAGGAAATAATCATCCTCTTGGATACTTTAGTTGCTCCCCTTCAGAGAGCTGCTTGCGGCCAGAAAATCCTCTTCTATTTCAATGTTGCATGGCATAACAACAGCATTTTTGGAGCAGACAGATGTCAGTGTGCACTCCTAATAGTGATGGTATTGTGGGGCTCAGTTATTGGAGGGGGTCATTGCAAGTTAGCTCCCATGCACTGGAAGGGTCCTGAGCATCTCCTTGAATTCTTTAGTGTGACTAGAGATGCCCTAACTAGGAATTGCTTTTGCAGGTGCTAAATGGTCCATACTAGGAGATACAATCAAGAAATGTATAGGAGTGAGAATAATTCCTTTTTATTAATCATGTCATGGCAGCAGGGCTATGATCAGGGCAGAAATACCGTGTTAGACTGCATACAGACCTTTTCCCCCTATGGAGATTGTGGTCTGAGCAGAAAATAGTTAAGATGTTCAAAAAGGCCTGTTTCAAGCAGTATTTCTTCTCTTTTTACCCACTCTCCTGAAGGTTCATTTAGTATCTCTCTTGCACTTCCTGGTATCTATCTCTCTTCTTTTCTCAGATCTCTCAGCCAAACTGCTCAAGTTTTAGCAATTTAAGTAGTCTGCTCTGTTTCTTTGTGTTAGCAGAGGATGAAGGAATTAGAAATGGGAAACAGGATTCCAAGGGTGCCTACAAAAAAGCCTATAGATATCCTGAGAGGGTCTTGCCTGGCGATGACTGATAAGGTCGGCAACTCTGTGACTTACCAAGAAATCCAGACTGTCCCTTGTCTTAAATCCTCCTCTGGGCTTCTTTTGTGAGAAGGAATAATAGTGTACTAGAATTTAATTGGAAGGTAAAGGAGGTCAAGAGAGACCATTTACTGTTTGCCTTATATAAACTAATTTGAAGAATGGCTGCTTACAACATCCATTCCTCACTGAGCCATCCTGAAGGAATACTGTTTATTCATCAGCCTGTCCTGTCAAAGACTTTATCAATGGATGATAGATGTGGCAGGCAACTAGTTAGACATCACAACAATTCTTCAGCCATCACTGCAACAAAAGACTCAAGAGCTGAGAGAATAACTAATTCAATGAAAACTAGCATTGCTTGGAAATGTCCTAACAATGTCTGTTTTAAAAGGACACAAATTCTTGCAATGAAACAAGCAAGGACAACTGGCTGTTCCTTCAGGGTGTGTGATAGAAGATGAGACAAAGTTCCCTTGTAAACCTTGTCACACAAATGAAGTTTTTAACGACATTGGGGTTGTATGAGGAAACAAAGGGAAGAAGGCTAGATAAAGCAGTGGGTAAATGTGGTAACCTTACACTCTGAAAAAACTGACAGGCAACAGCTATAAAGATATAGAGAAGGAGAATTCCACTAGAGTGAGTTTTACTGCTTTGTCATAGGATGCGTGCAAAACATTTCCAAAGTGCAAAGCCAGGGTGTGTTAAAATAAGATGATAGACTGATATCTAATTTGCACAATCATTTTCTAAGCATTTATTTGTGCATAAATTGTGGCATTTCTTTATCTTTCCATGACTGATGGAAATGTAGTCACTCCTTTGGTTGGTTACTGTCAGTGCTTATGCTGCAATAAAACCTATTCAGTGAATGAAAATGTCACATGCAGTGAAAATTTATGGAGAATATGCAGGGTCTAGGTCAAATGGAAATAGCTTAGATTCAAATCTAGATTAGCTGGGAAGATGATGCTCCAGATTTACAAAAATTTATTCATCAGGAGACTTGCTTTTCTGACTCAGCTGGTTTTGCAGGTCAGAGTTGCTTCAGCATAACTGAGGCATATCCTTGAAAAAAAGATCACTATTAAATCTGACGTGGGCAATATATCTAGATTTCACTTCATTTACCTGTAAATCAGCTCAAATGAAAAACTCATAGGAAACTGATTTGTCCAATTTTGTGGCTCAGAGAAGCAATGACAGTTTTTTCCAAATGCATGGTATCAGAACTGCTCTCACTTCCCATACTTCGGGAACTTCCTAAACAAGGAAAGACATCAAGTATTTGCTGACAGCTGTTCTGCGGAGGCAGAACTCCAGACCGTTACCTTCACAGTTTCCATGGAAATAAATAGGAAGCATTACTTTTGGAGCAGCATACTTATTTTTCTTTGCCATTAAGTTGTGTCCTCAGAATTAATGCTTTCTTTTTAAAATTGCTCTTAAATCTCTAGGAGGCTGTATCTTTTTGTGCCTTTTTACAGAACTTCAAGGGAACATATGAAGCGGCTAACAGAGGATGGAGATGAAAGTGAAGCAACAGGCACATGTTGTGATGAACAACTGCTGATGCTTTTCCTCTGTTTTGGATTGTTTCAGCTAACTCTCTCCAAGACAATCTGCTGTTTAATTTAGCTATATAGACTTAAATAGATTTTAACAGAGGTTGACAACTGCACTTAATGACCCATCTGAAATAGCACAAGGCTCAAAAAAATCACTGTCCACTAATATATTTTATGAACACTTATTTGTGTGAGTGTGTTTTGTTTTTTTAAAAGCTAGAAAAATGCTTTCACATTTTTTTTAATGTAATAGAATATGTATAGGTCACTCTAAATGTAATGCCTCTGATTTTTTTTTCCATGGAAACTGCAACAAATATGAAGAGCACAATGATACTGTCTGATAGAGCATATTCTCAGCTACAAAACACTATTTTTCAACAGTCACCACCATTAGCTGTGCGTTTTTGCCAGCAGTGAACAAGAATCTACATGTTGCACCCATGAATATCTGCACCAGTGGTGGTGACCCACAGCTGAAACACACCACCCACCTTCCCATTGTGCTCATACCCAAAATTTGGTCTCCATAAACATTCAGCAAGCATCAATGAATGTCAGTAAGTGGAATTTTTCCACGTGGAGGAATTCCACACCTTTGCTTCATATGCACTTCCATGTCAGATGCCATTCTATCAGACTTCCCCTCTGCTGCCATCTGCTGCACACCAACAAAATGTAATGGAATATTGGTGGGAAGGTTCATCTACAGGTTGTCAGAAGTTTCCTTCTTTGGTTTCAGAGCTTTACATTTCAACAGTTGAGTTTTTGAAAAAAGAGACAAGCAAACAAAACCAAATCCCATTAATCATGAACTCATGCTATCAAGCTATGCTAATTGCATCTGATGTTATGCATTTTTGTTTGTTCAACTATACAGTTAATATCAGAATACATGTGTTGTATTTTCTAGTTGGATTTTCTTACCCAGTCACAATGGCTTGGGAATTGCCAGTGTGCTAAACATAGATAATCAGGGCGATTTTGTGTGCTAATGAGTAGTGGTTTATGGAACTCAGACCAGTTCATTAGGCGCAAATCCAGACAGAAATACTGAAAACAGTCGTAGAAAAAAAAAGTCACTGAAAAATTATTGAGCAAGTGAAGTCAAAATCAAGCAGCCAAATGAACAAATAAGGTATGAGCACTGTCTTGTCAAAGTTAGTAATCTTAGATGCTTTTAAATATTTAGTGTGGTCTATTCGATCTGCTTCTCACAAGTTTCTTCTCTGGGAGGTCTTTATTTATGATTTAATAGCTGCCTGTGAATTTGGTACTTTGAATTATCAGAGTAAATATTCTTCTTCAACCATATTAACCATTTGATAAGTGGTTTTGTTGTTGCTATTGCTGTTCTGTGTGTTTGTGTGTGTGTGTGCGCATAAAAAATAATTCTGAAATAAAAACCATGGTTTTTAATCACCAGTCAGCTTAGATACAGTAACATATTTAGTTCCCAGCAGTAAGAAGGGAAGAGACCTGTGAGCTGTGGAGGTCAAATTATAATTGCCCTGCTATTTAGTTAAACAAGAGCAGTTACAGATGCAAGAAAACTGGAGTCTGACTTTAAATAAATAAAACTTATTCGGGAAACTTGTTTGAACAAAATGCCCTATAGAAAATTACCTTGAAAAGATGTAGGCATTCCTCCCCTCACAAAACACAGCAGAGACATTTTTGACCTTTAATGCTATCCATAATTTTGCTCTTTAACTTTCTAAATCCAGGGAGCAATTTAAACTACAGTAGAGACACTGAAGAAAACAGATTAATATTAACTTTTACTATAGGAAAGGAAGATTGTATTCCCACTGCACATAACCAGTACGCAGGATAAAATATTAATGTCTGAAATAGTCATAAATGTCCCTTTATTACATCAAATGAAATTGTACTATATAATGCAGATATTATAGTGACTCATGTATTTATTAATCTTAACTTATTTTAATGCCACAGTGAACAATGAGAACTACACATAAGTTGACACATAAGGAATGTAAACAAACAAGCTCTTTTAAAAATTGGGAGTGAACACACTTAAAAGTGAGAAGCCTCTTAAAGGCTTAAAAGTTTTTTTAATTTTTGTCAATTAATTTATTTTTATATCAGTGAGGTGTCGGCATATGCTTTAAGTTTTTTTATTGAAACAGCACAGGCATATCTAAGGCCCATATGGATATTTATTTTTTTCAGATCACAGTATGTATCACTGTATTTACTTTTCATTATTATTTTTTTTTCACTAACAGGTGCCTGGTGGTTTTTTGTTGTTTCTGTGTGTGTGTGTGTGTGTGTGTGTGTGTGACTTTGACCTATAACTCTTCATAAGATTGATTGAGCTAAGAAGTCAGTCTGCTATTGCAAGACAATGTCCAATCCTATAAGCAGTTGCTCTGTGGAGTTCCCATCACTCTTAACAATTAATGCCTTTGTCAGTAATTCCTTGAACTCCCACTGATTTTCTTGATTCATAGACTTTTTGCAGTGAAGTGACTTTGAGGTTACTTAGAGAGCGTCTCTCTGAGGCTTACTGGTATTATATAATGTCTATAAACAAAGACCAGTAGACCACATAGAAAATCAAGCCATTATTGATTACCAGATATTTTCTCAAATTGAGATGTAATTTTACAGAAATATCTCATCTCTTTTCATAGTTCTAGTGGTCCACACTAGCATAAAGTCAGCTTTATTACCTATCTGTGGCAAATTCACATTAGTACCTTTTGAGATCCCTTGACTCTTTGACACTTCCAGTATAATTAGTGAAAGTTTGTTTAGTAGAGTCTGCAGAATGGTATTCACGGCCATTCAAAATTTTCTCGAATATCTAAAGCTTCAGCAGCCTGAACTATGAAAACTATTCTGAATATGTTAAATCTGGACATTCCTCCTGGTTTTAAAAGAGCAGATTGTCTTGGTGGTGTGAGATGAGCATATTCACTCTCTACTTATCTTTAAAGCATTCATTATGTTGTTACACAATCACAAATGATACTAGTGCTTGAATATGCTGATAGCAGCCAGTGTTCTCAGTAGCTTCCAGTCAACAAGAACACACTAAAATGCTCTTCCATTAGCCTCGGAAAAGAACTAGTATTAATGTGTTTGTTTTTTGTCTGCTTTTTTAAAAACAAAACAAAATGTCAAAATAGTATTTTAAAAGTGTTTTATTTTACAGCATCCCTTGCACAGAGCAGCTTTGTACTGAGTGTAACAGACCCTGACATCTGAATCCACTTTGCTCCCAGTAGTGCCGTGGTATCGGGTAGCTGTAGACATCTCCTGGTTACCACAGGGTGAAACTCGGAGCGATATCTAAATTCTGCCCCGTAGAAACCATCCCTCTGCACTTTGTCCCCGCAGAGGCTGGTCGCAAGAAGCAGTCCCGAAGCCACCTCGCAGAGGCCTGGGATGCTGGCAGGGAGGTGGAAGCACTTCAGCACCATGGCCAGCACCGGGCGCCCTGCCGCCCGCGACGCTCGGCGATGAAGGAGGCGGCCGCAGCGACACCCAGGGGATCGAGAAACGTTGAGGAGGGGATTTCCAGCTCGGTGATTATGTTCTTTTATGGAGACCAGTCACACAAAAGGTCAGAGCATGACCTTTGACTTCCCGTGCGGTATTTTAATCCGAGAAAAAGGCAGAGCTATTTCACTGATGTAAACGGAATAGAAAACGCACTTCTGCTCTGTGATCAAGCTCTTCACCATGCGTACAGGCAACGGATGCAATAATAGATATCTTTTGTCTTCATTACAGTAAGTGGCAAATCACTTTGTCAGGTGACGGCAAGGATTGCAGCTACTTGTTATATTTTGGGTTATATTAAGAAGCTAAAAGTGTAACGGGGACAAAGGAACACATGATGTTCAAAAAGATCCATTCCATATTTCACCCTAATTCCCACCGAAGAAACGCAACAGATGACATTCCTTACTGGGAGGGCACAGGTTCTGCTGTCAAATTGATCCGCAGCACTTCTATGTATGTCCTTGGTGATGAACAGGAAAAAGTTAGTGAACCATTAAAAAAATGCAAAAGTACAAACAGCATTGACTCCTGCAGCCAGTCAAAAGAGGAAGACAGGGAGTGGATGTACTCTAAGACTCAGGACTGCTTGAAGTACTTACAGGACTTGTTAGCCTTGAGGAAAAAATATTTTGACAACATCAATAAGTTGAAATCCATGCATGTGACTGCAGATTCCCCAACATCCACAAAATCATCCAAAACTGGAAAGAAGTCATTTCTTCTGCTTCCCTCCAAAGAGTTTTCTAAGGTAATTCCTAAGAACTTTTATTGTACGATTAGTCTTAAACCATGAAGCAATTAGATGTGTGACCTATGTTGATTTTCTGCCTTACTGTTCTCAGCTGTCTGTCCTTTTTTGTTGTTGTTACTTCATCTGAACTACTACTAAATACCTTAAGATAGTTTCTGATTCCTGTGAAATCAAGTATGAATTACTGGTCATGGAGAGAATTATATGTGTTTGTAGAGAGAAAAAAAAAAAAAAAAAGAAAAGAAAAAAAAAGAGAAGATAAGAACTATGAGAAGTATCTGAAAACTTGATATAGGTGTTCTCTCTCAACTCTGACAGGCTACTTAAGTGACTCAGAGTTCTCCACTGTGGTTATTTATATCTGTTAATAACTGAAAAGTACAGTAGTCCCCATGTTTACTGGTAGCCTTCTCACTGGCAGAAATTGCATACAGAAAATAACTGTGTTTTCTCTGAAACAGCTGTGATTTTCTTTGACAGATCAGACAGCTTGTCAGTGCTACATTCATCATCTGTGCAAATTCTACTGATACACTGTAGGCAAAGAAGAATTGGTAGGGGTTCCTTTCTCTGTTAATTAATGAACTGTCAAGTAGTTTTGAGTCAGACACTGTAGTTCTTTGTCCTTTACTATAATGATACTGCAGAATAGTGCTGAATTTTTGTTGCAGATTATTTCTGCAAGTCCTAGAGGGAAAAGCAATGCAAACCTTCCTTAGGGCTGCATCTTACATGTTGCATGTCACTTATCTGTTCAGTAGTTAATTTGACTGTTGGGCTGATTGAGTGAGGAAAACAGAATTGAATTGCAGTAGGTCAAGTTATCTATTGAAGGAACCAGACTAAAAACATGGCTTTGGTAGCAGACATGCAGGTTACTCAGTGCAGCCTTTAAACTAGATACTAATAAGAATGTTGGGAAGAAGGGATGTAATGGATTGCCTACTGACTAGGCCAGGTAGACTTTACCAGAAAATTATTTCCACATTCATATGCTCTTTCACAGCATTATGTCAGAATGGCTGAGGCTGAGTTCTGCTGCAGACATTGCTTAACCAAAGGACAGGATTCATATTTTTAGAGTTAAATACCACATTTTTTCATTCTACATCTTGATCTAGCACCCATTCAGTCAGTGGGAATCCCTCAGTTGGTTTTTATGGTCTTTATGTCACTTTTTAATGCTTTGAGCAACAATACTCAGCTCAGTGGGCTGGAGAAGACAGATTTTATAAAGACATTACTATTTAATGTGAGGGAAACATCCAAGGAGAATGGAAGAGTTATAGGAGAATGGTATGGTGGTGCCACGTGCCAGGAGATTAATCTCAGCACTACAAGATACATAACCTATGAACTTGTTTTTCATGCACAAAGATTGGCTTGATGCAGGGAAATGTTACAGTGTGTCAGTTCCCCCAATGAACTGAGCAGTGATGAAATGGAGCATGGAAAATGGCTAACCACTAGGCAGAGGAGACATATGAGTGCAAAAGAACATTTAAACCACAGACCAGGATGCTGTGAAATAGACTGTATACAATTATGTTTCATGTAGAGTTGTGACTCTCTGATAATTGCCCTTGAAAGTTCAACATTAAAAAAATATCAAAAGTTTAACTTGAGTTTGGCAGTGAGTCTCCCACATTCTGAGGCTATGAATGCTGTCATCTCTCTGTGGCCAGCTAGCTCTTACGCATCGCCAGACCTGATACTGACAGGCATGCTAACTCCACAACATTCCCCTCTGGAATATCAGCAGGATATGCTATCCAACAAGTCATTCTTGCTGACACAAAGAGTGGGATCACAGTTGCACAGCCTTACTTTGCAAAAATTAGGAAGAAGCTAAGAAGACCTCTAGAATATCCAGTACACTCCACTTCCTAACTCCAAGTTTTATGTTCACAGACTGCAAGATTCATTTTATCAACAGACTTGAATAGTTCTGTCCCTAACTACCTGTTTGTATGAAACTTCCTGCCAATGGAATTCACTTTTTTTCCCATACCTGCTGCACAATTCATATGAGTGTGCTTTGCCCAGACAACCTTGTCTTCAGGGGAAGTTTAATTCAGATGGAAAACCCAAAGCCTGGACTACAGGCTGTCTCTGGATTTAAAATTTGCCACTTGGGGCTTGTGAGAGAAAAGAATAAAGAGGTGTGTCAGATTTTGGAGCATACTTTTCTTTAAAATGTCTTTTAACTAATAGAGGCTTAGTTATAATAGCAGTGACTTCTCAGTCACTGTGTGTTAGCAGCTATCTTTTAGCACTTTTGAAGATGCCAATCAACCTATAATGTCAGAAGGGGAAGCTAACTCATCTCTGCCTGCACCATCCCACAGAATGGGAAGTAAACTTGTCTGTCAGAGGTAATGATGAGGCATATATCTTTTGACTGTGCATTTGAAACCCAGGACAAACATTTCTGATTCGGAATTACTCTGGCATTTGGACTGGTGGGGAAAATATATAGCTCTTCATTAGGGAGAACCTTCATGAATGGCAGAAAGGTTCATCCTGCACCAACCTACAGAATTGCCAACTGAGGCTTTATGAGTGCTGCAGCACTTGTAGACAGACATTTGCTTTTTTAACAAGACAGGCTCCTTATTTTAAACCCTGTGGCTTTCGTGTGGGAATGATCACAGCGTTGAATGACTCATATTTTAGCACTCACAACCCTTTTCCATTTCAAAAAAGAATTCAGCAATTTAGATCTGGATTCATTTCATCAAACCTAGGCATTTTAATAAGATGCTTAAATTAGTAACCAAGGTGCTCCATGATCCCTCTGCAGGAAGAGATCAGAGCTGACTGAAGGGGGGAATTCAGCCTACCTAGGTTATCGTCTTTTGAAGGTACTGGAGCCCTGTGTTAATTAAAGAATGGACCTTGTATGACTCCATTTCTAATGTGTGTATTTTGTTAGGTTCCTAGTGCTAGGCAGGATGAATTTGGCTACAAAGCTCAGCTGTCACCTAGCCACCCAATTACATGGCTCAATAGAGTGATTCTGAGAGATTTTATGAAGACATGCTAGCAGTGTTCAAGTGGAAGATGTCTGGTGTTGAGCATGTAACAAGATGGACACTTTGTTGGACTGATGTTCTGCTTTCTTTGATGGCTGCTGTGGAGTAATCTGAACTTCTGTCCCTTTCTGAAATCTTGAAATGTGGAATCAAATACAGTTTTTGCAGCTTCCTTATAAAGTTTTCTCATAGAGATTTTTTTTCCAACCTTATCTTTTTTTTTTCCTATCTTATCAATAGGCATCCATGGAGAGAAGAAAAGTTCCACAGCCCTGTTCAGATGTAAGAGAAGCAATAGCATTCTTTGACTCGGTCATTGCAGATCTGGATTCAGAGAGATGGCGGAGAGCTCCTGACATGGACCTGCCAAATGGGGATGTTGATTTTGATGGTGAAGTATAAAACAGAAAAAAAAAAAAAAAAAGAAGAAAAAAAAAAGATTAATTTTGATGTACACAGACTAGAGGGAAGAGTGGACTTGTAAGACCAAATTTATGTATTTAACAAACAGTTTTCTTCTCAGTTTTGCTTCTAAGATCTAAGAGCATTAGAATCATAGCATCATTAAGGTTGGAAAAGACCTCTAAGATCAACTAGTCCAGCCATCAACCCATCCCCACCACACTCACTAACCGTGTTCCCCAGTACCAGATCTCTGCGATTCTTGAACATGGACGGTGACCACCACCTCCCTGGGCAGTCTGCTCCATTGCCTGACCATTCTTTTGGAGAATTTGTCTTTCCCAGTATCCAATCTGAACCTCCCCTGAGGTTAATGCCTCCTGAGGGCATTAACTCTTGTCTATTGCTGTCACGAAGGAGAAGAGGCCGACCTCTATCCCATTGGCACAAAGAACATGGCCAAAGTTCCATACATTACGAGAAATAACAGTAACACACTGCTTCTTTCCAGTTGAAAGGGTGCAGCTTTTTTATGTGTGTCTATCACATGAACAAATGTAGCATGTGACGTTCAGGAGCAGTGCTTGTCCTCCACCTATGGTTGAATTCCATCCCTGCATCTCAGTTAATTATTTCTGTCTAAATCTCATGTTTATCGTGGAGAAATGGATGGATGCTTTCTCTCCAAACAACAAAAAAGAAATAGAACTGTAGAGGTTAGTCTAAATAATAGTACCTTTCCATCAGAAAGGATGGAATTACTTGACCAAATGACAATGTTCCCTTCTGAATCATCATCAGTCATAAACATTTCCCTCCTCTGTGCTTTGTCTTAGGCTAAGGGACATATATGAAACAGGTCAGACCAGTTCTGTTCTCGCGTGCATATAGGAGGACTGCGACACATGTATTTATACTGCAGGCAGTGAAATATTAGATAAGATGAATCCTACCCCAAGTGACATCCCAAAGTGAAATGAGAATGAAAGCTATTAATAAGCGTTTTCTTGGTTATTCAACATAACCGCCAAGAAGGAACAGGCAAGCACCCTGTTCTCTTACTGTGCGTATAAAAATATCATGGGTATTCTGATTTCTTCCTAGTAGCTGACATTGTTCTTTGGTTTGCATTTAGGATGAGAATAGTGTTGATAACGCACCAGTGCTTTGGTTGTTGCTGAACAGTGCTTACAGAGTCATGGGTGTTTTAGCTTCCATGATGCCCTGCCAGTGAGGTGGCTGAGGGGTACATGGAGCTGAGAGGGGACAGAACCAGGACAACTGACACAGACTGGACAAAGGGATGTCCCACACCATGTGGCACTGAACAGAAAAACTGGGGGAGCTGGCTTGAGGTGGGGGGACCATGCTTTGGGACTGGCTGGATCTTGGTCAGAGGGTGGTGGGAATTTGTGTTGTGCATCGCCTACTTTTTTGTTTGTTTTTGTTGATGCTAATTTTTTCCTTTTCCTTCTTTTTTATTTCTTATTAAGCTGTCCATACCTCAAGCCACGAGTTCTTTTCGGTTTTCTCTCCCATTCTACTGTAGTGGAGTGAGCGAACTGCTGTGTGGTGTTTAACTGTCTTCTGTGTTAAAACCAAAAAACTGTCAAACTCTACTAACTTGGGATTAACTTCTATCTTTCAGTGGCTACCAGCACAAGCGAACACAGTTTACATTCAAACTGGATCCTTCGTGCTCCTCGCAGGTACTCAGAAGATACTGCCCAAACAGCAAAGGCTGCTAACCAGTTGCAAAAAAACAGCCAACGAAGAACCACTGGCTCTAGGAAGAGATTGGAAAGACATCCCATGTACTTGCCCAAAGCTGTGGAAGGAGCATATAACACATTAAAATTTAAGCCCAAAGCACAAAAGAAAGAATACTGAAAGAATATATTCCATCTTCAGATGTGAAGACAGAACATTTGAAATAGAGCATGCAAGACTTGATGCTCTTTCTTTTTTTACCCCCAGCCCATATTTTGCACTCTAGAAATAGCATGTACAGTCACTGAACATTCTTCATTTTGTACACACTTCAAGCCATGGCAATTCCAACACTGGACTCATTTGAGAATTTAACTCATCGAGTTCATTGTGCCTAACAATACTGCTTTGCATTCAGCACTGGGGGGGGAACCCCCAACTTGACAAACCTTCTTGTAGTGCTGTTGACTCAGAATTTATATGGTATGGTAAATTTTCTTCTGACTCTTCTGACTCTGATACAGCAAGACAACGCAGCTAATACTCTATGAACTTTTGAACCAGCGTTTCCAACTTCAGAGCAGTGAAGCAGAGTTTTCTTCATTTTTCATAAGTGAAAATTTGTACGTGCCATTGCTGTCTATTGTCTGAGAGTATGCAGCAACACTGAGATACAAGAAGGCTGTGGTACAAGCAGAAAAGGCTGCAGTGAAGGAATCAGCATTAGATACTTAGTGCTGTTTTAAGGAATAGCTTAGATGTGTTAAAAAATAAAAATAAATTAGCCAAGTACTTTGCTTGCTACTGGAAATAGTTCTGTCCTTGAATACAGCATCAAAGAATTCGCTGCTTGCAAAAGCACGTACAGCTGTTTTCATATAGTTACATCACCTCTTAGTCCTCATCTATTTCATCATCTGGTTGCTGAGTAAACTTGAACCAAATATTAGGAATGTAGGCATCCTACTATATATGAGAAGAGTTTAATGTCTTAGAAAGGAACACTTTGTGAACAAAGAGAAGCAAAGGTTGTCCTCAAGGGCAGAAGGCAATTTGCAGGTAAATGCACTGCATCTGCATTAGATTATACACAGTATTTTGACTTCTGCTAGTTCATCATTAGTACCTACATATATTAGGAAGAGCGTAGTCTAGAGGTGTTCCTCATCAGGCTTTCTCATCTTAGAGGTGATATGTCTTCCATGTGACACAGGAAATTGTTATGACCCATACTCTGCCTATTTTTCTGTTTAAGTCATGGGCACCAGTCTGAGACATCCCCAGCTCATGCTTGGTCTTAAGAATTTGCTAAGATGTTTGGATCAAGGCTTTGTTAACCTTGATTTTATTCATTTGATGTTCAGTTGATGGTTCACTGTGACAAATGAATCACAGCAACACTGATATGACCATTTCTTGTTTCTACGTGTTGTATGTTTTGTGCCCATAGTCTTGGATAAATTTCATAAGGCACTGGCCTTCAGTATAACCTATGTGATCATAACCATTATAAACACTGTACTCAGCAAATAGAATTCTTGGCAGGTGGCAATTCTTACTGATTTATGTCCCCAGTCTTTGGGGCTATGTTTTTTAACTAGCATTTCTGCCATGAGGAGGAAGAACTCAGATCTCACTAGCCTAGGACACTTTTCGTCATTAGACAGGAGTGTGCCAAAAAACTGATGTTCTTCCATTCACACCTGGCATCTCCTTTTTGAAGAAAACTTTTTGTTTATTTTTCTAGTGATGTTTATGAAGGAGAGGGAGGAATTAGTTGTGTAGTGCTTTAATTCTGGAGGTGTTTTGCTACCTCAGCCTCCTTAGTTTAACCAGCATCACTGACACGGAATTATAGAATGGATTGGGGTGAAAGGGTCCTCAAAGAACATCTAGTTCCAGCCTTGGTTTGGCTGCCAGCTGCTGGATCAAGAAATAGATCAGGCTGCCTAGGGCCCCATGCCTTGAACACCTCCAGGGATGGGGCACTCGCAGCTTCTCTGGGTAGCCTGAGCTTCAGTGAAAACTTTCTCTTTGGCGCCTTTGAGAAGAGCTTAAAGTAAGGCCTAGTTTTTGCTTCCTTACTGTTTGTGCTTCTGACAAGTGGTCTGTGGTAGATAGCGTTGCTGCCTTCGTAATTCACCAGTCCTCTTCTACTTCCCTGGGCATCATACCTGCTTGCCTTTGATATGGTCACTCAAGGCCACTCACTTAAGCACATGGGACAGCCAGAGCACAGCCTGCTCCAAACTGGGCCCCTTTCCTGAATATCGCAAGGCTGCAGCTGTGTATTTGTAAGAAAAGAGAATGCACAGAGCTCTGGCAACTCTGTCACCCTGAAATTGTTCTCCAAGCAGAATCTCACACTGAACTTATAGAGGAACAGGTTTTCTAAGTATGTGGTTGTTGTTTTGGTGGGAAACGAAGCACAGACACATGCTGACAGAAAGCCTCACGGTTATTTTGAGGTACTGTAACAGAATTAGGTAAATACGTAATTAAGTACTAACAAAGAAAAGAAGAAAATTTTTTCAGTGGTGTTCAGACCTGGGCTGTAGTTCATATTCATAGTGCCGAGGTTTTATTCCTGTCAGAAGCTGATCTTTTTTGGTATTGCTTGAATAATACACAATGATCATAGAATGATAGAATCACAGAATCTTAGAATGGTTTGAGTTGGAAGAGACCTTTAAGATCATGTAGTTCCAACCCCCTGCTATAGGCAGGGACGCTTCCCACTAGACCAGGTTGCTCAAAACCCCATCCAGCCTGGTCTTGAATACTTCCAGGGAGTGGGAGTCCACAACCTGGCTTGGCAGCCTGTTCCAGTCTCTCACCACCCTCACAGTAAAGAATTTCTTCCTGACATCTAGTCTAAATCTACCCTCTTCCAGTTTAAAGCCATTTCCCCTCATTCTGTCACTACATGTGTACAAAAAGTCCTTCCCCAGCTTTCCTGTAGACCCCCTTCAGGTACTGGAAGGTTACTCTCAGGTCTCAAGAACCTTATCTCTCTCAGCCTGTCCCCACAGGAGTGATGCTCAGGTCCTCTGAGATGTGTAACATCAGACTGCTTCAGCATGCTGGAATTTTCTGTAGCTTCTTGTCTGTCCTGGTAAAGCTAAGGTATCTCTGGTCATCTCTCTGTGGCAGGGGGTGCAGGTCTCCTGCCATCCTGGACACAAACTCCAGTGTGAAACACTGGGGCTGCTCTTGAAATTGTGCCTCCTATTTCATTACATTGGCCCAAGACATCAGAAGCAGATGCTGGTGACATGACAGTAGAGACTGAACTTTCTCATCAGTGTTCTATTACGTGGCTGCAGAGAGGTGGTGTGACAAAATGGCCTCTGATGTGGAAGTGCTTATGAAGCAAAGGTGTGGAACTGAATTCCTCCATGAGGAAAAATGGCACCCACTGACATTCATAGACATCTGCTGAACATTTATGGAGACCAAGCAGTGTTTGTGAGCACACTGAGGCAATGGGTGCTGTGTTTCAGCAGTGGTGATGGTCACAGTGTGTCACCTCAATCAATGCAGTTTTTTTTCTTTGAGCACGATATGCAGGTTCTTGTTCATTACTGTTGAAAATGCAAAGCTGGAGGTTGTGACCATGTTGAAAAATAGTGTTTAAAATTTAAAAATAGCTCTACTGAATAGTGTTATTGTACTCTTTATATCTGTTGTAATTTCCATGGAAATAAATGGGAGGCATTACTTTCAGAGTGACCCACATGCTTGTTTTTATGAATTAGACTGAGAGGGAAAAAATTGTCTCCCACATAGCTTTGGAGGCAGAGCTGTCTGCACAGCTTTGCAAAAGGAGTCCCTTTGCCTGGTGCAGGGCCTCTAAGTTATCTCACTGCAATGTGCGGCTATTTTCAGGCACTGGGAGGCTGAAATTAAGAACCTACTGCAAGAGCCTTGATGATGTATATTGTACAGAAGAATTATTCATGACCAGCAGAGCTCTGCATGACCTAGATCCCTTACAGAGATCAGTAGTGAGCTCTTTCTGTCTTGTTCCCAGGCTCTGATAGTGAAGTAAATAAACAGGGAGCTCTGCTGATAAATGCTGCTGTGTGCAAGCAATGAGCTCCAAAAGCTCTTCCCCAAGAATACACTGGAGTAATGAGCAAGATCTCTGGGAGAACATCTCCTACTTTGTTGCTTCAAACCCAGCTCTGTTGAAGTGTTGATGTATTTAATGTTCCTCTAAGTAGTGTCACTGGTGACCACTTCATCTGAAGATGGCCCTGGTCATGAATTTCAGTGATGCCACATCCACAGCTGTCTCTGAGAAACCAAAGGCACTGTATACTGTAACCCAATAACTGAAAAGAAAGGAAATCTTTTGAAGAAGTCATGTCCAGAAGGATTAAACTTTGTTTTATTTAGACTGTCCTATAGTGCTGAGTATCTTGGTGTAACCACAATGCATGCAAGTAAAATGGAATTGCAGCATCTTTGGCTGAAAACAGAATAAATATGGACAGCTAATGGAAAGTTGGCATCTGGACAAGATGAGCACTCTGCTTTGCACCTTTTAGTGACATAAAGATACAGTGAAGGCAAAAGGTGCGAGCTCTACATTAAATGATGCCAGTTCTCCAAGGTAATGCATAGCAAAGATATACAGTAATCCGCTGCTGAGGCTTGAATGAGCTGTATGAAAAAGATTAGATTAGCACTTAGTAGATGTGCTCAAACTGTTCACAGTTACAGAGCAAGTTCATGAAACTGCCTGGGCAAAATTAAGAAAATTCCTCTCTTCTCTTCCATGTTGGAGGAGGCCTACAAGGAGAAGAAAGCAACGTGAAGTTGACCAGTCACAGCAGGCTATGTATTAGGAGGCTTTGGCAACCTTCTGGTCCTGTAGCTCTGAGTTAGGCTGATGGTAAGGTGGGAAGAAGCTGCATCAAGTCAATGGAGTTAGTCTTGATTTTTCTTGAGCTAGAAAATGATGTTTTTCTGACATAATTTTGAATCAGAACACAGGAATTCAGCTGCTGCATTCCAGGTTGAGTAGCAGACAGTAGAGTCTGTTAATTAAGAGCAATTTAGTGCATGGTGAAGTTTTATCACAGAATTTCTTGGTCTGGAAGGGATCATCCAGTTGCAATCTTAGGTGACAGAATGGGTAATTCAGAAGTTACCCACCTTTATTTAAATAAGGCAAGGCATCATTACCTAAATGCCCTGATCCTGACATCCTGATGCCTGTCAGAAGAAGAGGTGATGTTACAGAGGAACTATAAAAAAGATGCGTGGGATTAAAAGCAATATGTACCATCCTTTACTTAAAGTGGGAATGAGAAGGGGGTGAGCCCTCACCAGGAAGCCTATGGCAGTCCTTGTGAGGCACTGCCGGTACTGCCCAACTGAAATGTGTGACCGAGCCAAAAGCGTTCACTAGTAAGTCCTGTGGACTGTCACCCACCTGAGAGCAACAGCTCGAGGAGGAGGTTTCTAGAAACGTAGCTAAAGCCATCTGTTGGCCACACGGTGGCAGTTCATTCCTAGCTATTCTGCAGCTCTCCTACTTCTGTGATCTGCCGGAGAACCGAGCATGAAAGGGAAGCGAGTGTTCCGTCGTGCTCCATCACCAGAAGTCAGTGCATGTTTGTTATTCACCACTAGACTCTTGAACTGAGTAACACTTGTTTGGCAGTTCCCAATTAGCATTATCTCTTTAAATGAGTTTGAGCCTCCTGGGAGGTGATTTCCCTAGGAAATGAAACTTGTGACATCTTAGAAGACACCGAGACTACAGTAAACCGTACCTGAGGTGCTGACCATTCGCCTCTGACTGCATCTGGAAACAAATGGCCAAATTAATGAAATTGCTATAAACCATGCATTCTTAGGCACAGAAAATACAGAAATAGATTGAAAGTAATAAGCAGAGGATGTGAAGATTCAAAAGTTCAGTCCTGAGGTAGGCTTGATCCTGACCTGATACTGAAGTTCCTCCCAAAAGCCCAGGAGAATCATTGTACAAGGTTTCCAGGTCCTTAAGGCCTATGATGCTCCTATTCTGCAGTTTGCTCACCCAGGCAGCTTGGTTAACAAAGTTGACCCACCCCTGCATCAGCTGCTGTGTTGCTTCCAGAATTTTTATGTGTAGTACACTCTGAACTTATTGAGGATTTTGGATTTTTTTTAACATTTATTTTCCGAAAAAAACAAAAAACCCCAAAAAAATGGGGGAGGAGGGGGGTGAAGGAAGTGACTTATGCAATTTATAACCACACACTGGCAACAGGAGCTTTCATTAATTCAGATGGTAGTAAGGCCCTGTTGTGTGCAGATTAATGAGGTTTCCTGCATTAATAAGGCCCAGGTATAACATCAGTGCTGGGACTGTTCACACCCAGGCTCTCAGCCTGGGCTTGCTTCTGGCTTAATGTATGACATTGTGTTCCTGTTAACTAACAAGCACAGCAAAGTAGTCTCCAGATATTTGTATGGGGAGCAGCAAAGGGAGAAGCTCACTGATAAACAATAAAATATCTTGTATTGTTTGGAAGTTATATACAAACTTTAGAGCCCCTCCACCGATTCATCACATTCCTACCCTTCAGTGGCTTCACTTTTCAGTTTCCAATAAGCAGAATTAATTTTTGCTCCCCTCATCACAGTAGTGCAGTTCTTTTGCTGTGAGCAGTTCAACAGGAGGACTCTGGTGTGTGCAGGGCTGACCTCTAATTACAGCTGAGTAAATTGAAGTGAGCATACTCGGGGCCAGATTTTCAGCTGTCCTCGGCGGGATTTTCAAAAGGAGTGCAACCAGCATCAGCAGTGACTGACAATTGCGCTGGTGCCTGAGTGCTTTTGGAAATGATGGTCTTGAGCCAAGCTTGCGCAGACACAGCTCCACTTCTAGGAATGAAATTAGACTCACAAGAAGCCCAGAATTAGCACGTCTGGCTAACTTTAGGCCTGCTAACTTGAAGCTCGCAAGTGATGCAATTCTGAAGAAAGGAATCATCTCAAAACTTCGTCAGCTTTCCACATCCCTTGCCACCTCCTTTGTGCAGCACTGTCGGTTGCTGCTGATGCTCCCATGTAACTGGGGCCCTAAGGATTTGTTAAGAATACGCCTATAAGTGCAATTATCCTCCCCCTCCCCCCCCCCCGCCCCCAGTAAATAAATAAATAAATAAATAAATAAATAAAGGAAAGCATTTCTATGAATGCAGTATGAATAGAACTGATGCTGCTCTTCTAATCACACAAATATGCCAACAGTCTTGCAAGAGTACCCCTGTGCCAGGGCATACTTGCAAATGACAACATGGCATTCTCCACACATCACCAACATCTCACCACACATACTGTTCCTCAGGAGATTTTAGACTTGTTTTACACTGAAGTAAGATATGAAAGATCAGAGACTGATCTCCTTTACTGTGGTGCTTCAGGAGCTCTTCTGTTGGCTTTATGAGGCTGAAAGGAAACGGAAGATAGGAGAGAATGAATTAAGCTGGGAGAGATACCAGGATGAAGAGATCTATTTTAAGCATTGTCCTTTTAAACACAGCATGGGTCTCTTCTCATGTAGTATGATGCCTTATGGTGACAAAGATCAGCAGGACTTCCAGTGCAGTTGGTGTGCAACTTGCGGAGAGTTCCTGGTGTGCCAAGAGACTGGGCAGGCAGTGGGGATTTCCCTGACTGGTTGGATGTACCTTGAGATACATACAGATGCATACCATTTGAACTGTCTAACAGCAGCACTCGAACAAATGAGCATTATGATTCTACAACCCCTGTATTTCATAGAATCGTAGCATCGTTAAAGTTGGTCAGACCAATAAGATCATCCAGCCCAACCATCAACCCATGCCTGTGACCTCTCTAGACCACGTCACTCACTGTGGCTAATTTCAAATCTATTTTATCAAAAATCATATTTCCCTTCCCCTCATGCCCGACATTTCCTGAGCAACTTCAGATTTTCACTCTAAAACACTTAGTTCAGATTCAGACCAACGTAAATACTTCTCTTCTTATTTTCTTCAGTGCAGCATGCCCTATACTCCCAGGAAGGGATAAATACAAAGGCAAACACTGGGTTACGTTTATTTATTTATTCCTCTGTGGATCTCTCAGTCCTGTGTACCACGGACTCTATACATTCAAAAGTGATGTACTACAAAAGGAAAAAAAAAAGGAAAGGAAGAAAACTCAGAGTCTGCGTGCCAGAACAGCAATAAGAAGGAGTAACTTGGTCCCTGCAAAGAGCTGAGCACCTGCCTTGCAGAAGCTGTGAGCAGACAGGCAACCCACGGTAAGCTTCCTTCTGCTGCATCACTGTTTAAGATGAAAATATGTGGTGAGAGAAAGCTTAAGAAAAAATTCAGTAATGAGTGTTGTAATTCAGATTTAAATGCCAATTGTGGTGTGGTTTTCCCAAACAAAACAGTTGTCTTTCACTCAAGTCTGATATGAGATCCATAAATTCCCCTTTTTATTCAGTCAATAGTTTTGCCATATTTGTTCTAAAAGGGTTCAAATTACCCAGAGATGATTTTCTTGTAACTGTCTTTAATTACAGTCTGGCTTCAAAATTTACTATGTTTTCCTTATGGAAACTTGGATTACTGATGTGAAGAATTTAGGACTGGGGGTCAAAATGAGCAGAGCTATTAAAAAAACAAATGTACACAAAATGAGGGCATTGCTGTTTTCTTTAGAGAGTTGCCATTACATTTTAACTAGGATTTCAAGAGCTCTGTTTTTCCCCTTTTATTCCATGAGGTATAATATGTTAATGTTTTCCCTCCCTTTACTATGAATTTGTCAATTCCTGTCTGAATTCACTTATTATAGAGAACTTTGGTAAAGAGACCTGGGAAAAAAACTCAATTACATATTTTATCCTCCAGAAGTGAAGCACTATATTCTGGATGGGGACTTTTGTAAGGGGACCAAAGGGGGTTAAAATCTGATTACGTCAAGAAGAGGATTATCAAAAGAACTGGGGCCCCCACAGCTCTGCACTTCACAATTATAATTAATTCAGAGCTGCCTGTGCCAAAATTCAGTGCTGAGTCATATCCCCATAGAAGTTGGGCGGATTGTGACCAGAGTAAATCAGGAAACAACTGAGAAGAAGTAAAGACATCCACTTCAGTGGTGACAGATTCATTTGTCTGTGAGATTGATAGTGCCTTCACCTTCTGCTGGGTTCACTGTTCCCCTCTGGGATTTCATTCATTGCATAGATGTTGGGCATACTGGAGGGAGTCCAGCATAGGGGCACCAAGATGACAAAGGGCCTGTAGCACCTCTCCTTCGAGGAGAGGAGAGAGCTGGGGCTGCTCAGCTGGGGAACAGGAGGCTCAGGGGGATCTCATTAATGTCCATAAACCCCTGAGGGATGGTGCCAGAGGATGGAGCCAGGCTCTGTCAGTGGTGCCTGGTGCCAGGATCAGAGGCCATGGGCACAAATTGGAGCACAGGAGGTTCTCTCTGAACACTGGGAGCACTTCTGTGCTGTGTAGGTGACAGAGCACTGGCACAGGGTGCCCAGAGGATGTGGGATCCTCTCCTTGGGGATTTCCAAGAGCCTCCAGGACGTGGCCCTGAGCACCCTGCTCTGGGTGTCCCTACAGGAGCAGGGGCTGCAGCAGAAGGACCCAGAGGGCCCTGCCAGCCTCAGTCATGCTGTGACCTGTGATATCTTAAAATAACTGTGTTTGTTCAGGACTGATTCTTTATACCCTGTACTGGTCCTGAGACAGTGACCCACCATCTCCCTCTTGGGTGGAGGAATGCAGTAAGCCAAGGCCACACCAAATACATATAATTTTGAGTGATGTCACCATCAACTGAAAGGGTATCCTGGACCAGTAAAGGGGCCCTGTGCAGATAACCCTGTGCCCTTGAAGGATATCCGAAGGCTTGTGCAGCTGCTGGTAGTAGTGAGATGGTGTGCATGTGTGAGTGTATGTCTGTGTGTATGTGTATAGCAAGGGGAGTTGGACTGGCAGCCCCACACTCCCCCCAGTGCAGTGAACTGGGAAAAAATCCATGAGGAGAAACTCTCCAAAGCCCTGCTTCATTGACAGGAAGGATGATTTTGTTAACAGACCGCAGAAAGTACATACATAACTTTAAAAAAATCTCACAAAGTGTGATATTAACAGAGCCCACTACTTTTTGGATATGCTCTTGTTCAGCAGAAACATTAAATAACAGGTCCATGGCAATGGACATGCTAGAAGTGCCGATACCTATGGAAAAATGAGCAGAGAGCTTTCTCACTCTCTCACTTGTTTCAGTTTTTGAACCAAGTTTCAGCAGCTGTGAGGTGGTTAGCACGGCATACGGCTCTGTTCCCCAAGAAAGAATTTCCATCCCAATCCTCATCGCTTGCCTTGATTATTAATATGAAGACTAAACACAGACAGATGGCAAAATAAACTCTGTTAGGTTGGTGTGAATCTGAAGTTCCTTCCACCAACCTAACTGGGAGCAGATATTGAGCCAAAACATATAGAAAGCTCTTGATGTGAGTCAGAGCTGTCACAGTTTGCACAAAAAGATCCGAGAGTTAAGTTCTCGTCCTCTGAGGCCTGTATATCAAACTGGAGTGGATGGTGACACTTGTGGAGGGTTTCTGACTCCCTCCAGCGTGCACACACATGCTTAGGCTGGGCCTCACACTCATTTTTGTCTGAACCTGGCTGCTTTCGTTGCTGAGCTGATAGTAATAGTTTTGTCATTCAGCTGTTTACTCGTGTTGTGCCTGTGCGCACGCCAGAATCGCTCAGGCTTCTGCTTGTACTCATATTCTGCACTCAGTCTCTGAAATGAGTTTGCACACAGTGTATTTTATTCCTACTCCTTCCCCCAGTACAACTGTATTTATTCAGTAGTGCCTTACTGTACCAGTGCCAGGAGAACAAGACGAGAAGTAGTGGTAGATGTAGCCAAAACACAAGAGCATGCAGAGAAAGAGGGTAAGGCAGTATGAGCATTCTCTGTTAAATGTAAAGAAATGCGTACACTCCAACTCTTCTGGACCAGGTTTCACAGGTCCGCAAACAACGTGTATAACTGGCTGGCACAGCTCCTACCATATAAAGATTTACATGTCTAGTATAAGGCACACTTAAGCTCCCTCTGCTAAACACAGGTTGTCAGCCATTCTTACAGACTGCAACGTAGAGTCACTGAACTGTAGAACCATGGAATGGATTGAGTTGGAAGGAGCCTTAAAGCCCATCCCATTCCAAACAGACAGGGTTCCACCCAGCAGCTCAGGCTGCCCAAGGCTCTATCCAACCTGGCCTTGAGTGCCTCCAGGAATGGGGCACCCACAGCTTCTCTGCGCAGCTGTGCCATGGCCTCACATCCCTGACAGTGAAGAATTTCTTCCTAACATCTAACCTAAATCTCCCCTCTTTTAATTTAAAGCCATTCCCCCTTGTCCTGTCACACTATCTTCTCTGTCATCTTTGCATTAGGATGAATCACCTACTGAAAATGCCTTTCTCTCAGTCTATAAACAGTCCTTTGGCAGTTAGCTCTGATTTACATGCATGACTTTTAGCAATCCAAAGTCAGGTGGAATGAATTGCAAATCTTTTCTTTGCAACATGTGTGATATCTTAGAGCAATCTGTCATTCAGCTGGATGGCTGAATACCCAGAGATGCTTGAATCCAGCACTCTTGGTCACAAGTGGAAAGGAGTCATGTGCTTAAGCATTCTGTGAGTAGTCTGAAAACCTCTGTCCTCCCCTCTGTGGGTTTTATGCTTCTTTGATAATGCTTACATGGCCAACTGTAAAGGATTGCAGATTAAATCAACCGCAGTAACTGCGCTGGGAAGAAATTTGAATTCATTGCTGTCTGCTTTATGTCATCAGTTGACAAGTTCTAAAAGGCAATCATGACAGGCTCTTGTCCCCATGAGGAGCATTGCTAGGTAGATAGAAGTGACATTTAATGTAGAGTAGGGCACCAAGACTTGAACCCTCAATCCAGAATGGGAATTCTGTTGATCATAACACAGTGGCAGAGGTCAAAGTTTTTGGAAACTACCAGTAACTTTGGGTGAACAATTTAAAACACTTGATCCTTTGAATTATTTCAAACTATGTGTCCAAAACCTGCTTTTGAAGCCTTGGTGTTAACCACTCCTCTAAACTCATGCCATCTTTCTTTCCTTGTCATCCTTTGCATGCACCCATCAGGGCAATGGGTTGCTATTATGATGTATTTTTGCAGAATCTGACATACCAGGGACAGGGTCTTGTCTGGGCCTTTTAGAAGGTGCTCAAGTGCAGAAAATGCAGAGGAATAAATCTCTGACGAACCACTGCTTGTGGCTTTCTGCCCGTTTTTGTTGTTGTCATTTTTAACTGAGAGGATCTATGGATCTTCCTTACTGACAGGGAAGGAGTAGGCAGTTCTGTGCTGAGCTGAAAAAGCTTAGGATAAACAAGCACCAAGAGATAGAGCTATCTAAAAAGGTGAATATAATATTTTGTTTTCTCACATGGCTTTTCTCCCACTTGCATTTCTATTTGAGGAACTACCTCCTGGAAAAAGTATAGAACTCTTGCCTTTCTGAAGTTCCCCTCAACTTGTCACTTATTGCCCATTGGGAACTCTTTCTATTACATCAAGAGATTTAATGAGTGCTGGGCCTTGCTTTCTGGTTTTCTTTTGTTCAACCCTATAACTAGAAGGATTATTTTCAGAGGAAACAAGACCAGATGATTTTCCCTCTATGTTGCTTGCAGAGATTATCTTCTCTGTTTTTCTGAGAAGTCAAAAACACCTTCATGCTCTGTGCTGTGTATGATGAGGTTTACAACCTTATGGACAATTTGAGAAGACTGACACCTTGATCACAAGGATTTAGAGATTCAGTTTGGTTACCTACACCAGCATGTCTGGTTCAATTTGAGGTACCTGGCCTTCAGTTGCTCCTCCAAAAGGGCAGTTCTTACCGTTACCCTCAAGTCTATATCATGACTCTTATCTTTCCACTACATATGTATATGTATATGTACACATATATACATATACACATCTACTATGCATGGATGCTTCAGATACCCTGTAAAACCTTAAATGGCACAGGACTGCAATGTCATGATAACTGTACTGAGCCCAAATATAGGATCAGGCTGTAGCACCTTTAGTACTGTTAATCCAAACATGAGTTAGATGCGTAAGTTACTATGAAAGACAACAGAGATCAAATGGAGTCTGCAGTTATTCAGCTGACCAGATGTATATATCTGCTTCCAGGAAACAAATAACTCTACCTACTCTGTTCATTAATTCATGAGGAGCTCAGTTCAGTTGCCTCATCACAGGAACCTTCATCCTTTTGAGATTCTCTTGGTATCCAAGACTGATGAATAAGGCACTGGGCCATGTGGGACCCTAGGATGTCTCAAATATCACTATAGACCTATATTTATGTAATGAAAATGACCCTAATCTTCTCCACAAGAAAGACATTGAGGCCTTGGAGCATGTCCAAAGAAGGGCAACAAAGCTGTGAAGGGTCTGGAGCAGAAGTCTGACGGGGAGAGGCTGAGGGAACTGGGATCGTTCAGTCTGGGGGAGGATTAGAAGACACCATATCACACTCTACAACTGCCTGAAAGGAGGCCATGGCAAGATGGGGCTCAGCCTCTTCTCCCAGGTAAAAATGAAAGGATAAGAGGTAAGGGCCTTGAGTTGCACCAGAAACAGTTCAGACTGGATATTAGGAAACATTCATTCTCAGAAAGAGCAGTGAGGCACTGGCACAGGCTGCCCAGGGAGGTGGTGGAGTCACTGTCCCTGGACGTGTTCAAGAACCATACTGATGTGGCACTGAGGGACATGGTTAGTGGGCAAGATGGGGATGGGCTGAAATTTGGAGTAGATGATCTTAGAGGTATTTTCTAGCATTAATGATTCTGTGATTCTATGGTAAGTAGCACAGCTGGCAAATCTAGCCACTATTAACGGCGGTGAGAAACCTCTTGGGCAGGCTGGAAATGATAGTCTCTTTACCAACAAAACTGTATCTAGAGGATGCTACATGTGCAAGGCCTAAACTACTTTGAGTCATACCAGTGTGTCTAGAAATACTGTGCATTGGAGTAAACACATGATTTGCATTGTCTATGCTTACAAGTGCATGAAATCTTGTTTGGTCTTTAAGACATATCCACTTGCAAAAAAGGCAGCTCTGGTTGTTCATTTGAAGATCAGAATTTATTTTCTGTACATATGTATGCATTATTGTAAGCATCACATTGTTGTGGGCGGTGGGAATCACAATATAAATTAGTGATTGCTACTCTTAGTCCTATGGCTTTAATTTGATCACATCCAAATAGCTGTGGTCATGCAGCTGGTGTCTGTGTGCAGTGATGGATACTATATAAATACCATAGGCTGAAAGTAACTCACTCAGACAGCATTTATAAGGTCAAATGAATACTTTTGGGTTTGGGTTTATAATTTCATGTTTGGCATTGGAGACAAAAGTTGCCTTCCCAGCTTTTAATAATATAATTACGAAATTGCCTGATGTTTCCAACTCAAAAAGACACCCGCTTTCTTGCTTTTTTTTATTCCCCACCAGCACATGCACGAAGAAGTGTCACAGTTCAAACCATCCTTACACTCAATGAAATTAAGCCAGATGTTTACTTCAGTTCTTCTGGTGTAAATCTGGGATCGTTATGCCTTGAGTAAAATTCACAGAGATTTACAAACTCATGGGAGCATAAATCAGTATTAAATCTGGTTATAATTATTCCTTCTATAGCATATTTTATACCAAATGGTGCTCCTGATGAAATAGGTAACAGCATAAAGGCAGGTCAAGCAAAAAGAAGAAAAAAAGATATTTCATCAATAATTGAAAAAAAAAAGTATTTTATGTAGGATAAATTTTATATACTTAAAGAATTAGGTCACAGTACATATCTGTGATTGCTTTTAAGTCAGTTAGAGTCTATTGCCAGGGAGTTTCACACTGAAGAAACAATGAAAATTTTTAAGGAACAGAACAAGAACATAAAGGGAGAGAGAAGCATGTAGTATTCCTTCTGCTGCGGAAGTTCAACAGCCCAAAGAGAAACACAAGAATGGATACAAATTTAGAAAATGGAGCCTTTAATAAAGATAATGCGGCGCATTCAATGATCTTCAGAAATAAGGGAAATTGCTTACAATTTTCTCTGCCAGTTTGGCTTTCTTTTTGTCTCTCAGAAATATTTTAGAGATAACTCACATTACCGTCTTCAAGTTTAAAGAGGAATGGAAATGGATAAGCTGGATTGTCCTTTATCTTGCCTTTCATATAGGGCAATTGTCTGTGAGCCAAATCAGGCCAAGTGGCTATATTTTATGCAGGTGTAAATGACTGAAGTGTACTTCCAAAGTGTGATTCAGCTGTCACATTTTAGTTTTCATCTCATCTGTTTTCAAATGAGATGAATTGCACTGCAGAATGCCATTTTATTCTTATTTTTATTGACTATAAAGGGAGCCCTGGGTGACCAGCTCAGATAATAGGAAAACAGAACCAAAAATGGGAGAGAGTATCCCAGGAAGAGTGTATGAGCATGTAATGAAAGAATGCATCATCACTGTTTCACAGACTGAAGCTAAATGAATATTGCATGCACCACTGCCAGTCTCATGTTTAGTAAGTACTTATCTGTCAGCCTTCCCGTTATCTTTGTGTGCCATGCTATAACAGTCTACCAAGCGGATTCGTATCATGGACATGAATACACTCACATATGTTCTTCTCTCTGCTATTCCCTTGACAGCACAAGATGAAGTTTCTCAGGAGACAAAGAACTGTTCAACATTGTTATGAAATTGAGAATAGAAATCCTACTGGGATACAGTGCAAAGCAGCCGGAATTAAGGCAAGGTGAGAGAACATCCTCTTTACCTCGTCTACAAGGATCAGAAAGAGATATAGGTCCCAGCAGCACAGACACTTTCCCACGAGGAACATAGTCTGCTGAATATAAATATTGTAGGCAGTGAGTCACCAAAGATGAAGTCACTGATTTATGCAAGGGCTGCAGAGTTTGGATTTGGTGGGAGAGGATTTTTTGTCCAAATGCAGCCAGACTGTGATATGCAGTGAGTCTATTTTCTTTAGATTTTATTTTCTTCAGATTGCAGTATTTTCTAATTTTGCTTAACTTTTACTTTTATTGTTGGAACTGTTGAGTTAGCTTCTCAGGAAGAATACATATTCTGAATCTCCTTATGTTTCTTTCCACCGTTCTATCTGCATTTTATCCTAAAGGATTTTGAGTAGTTATATAATTGCTGTGGTTGCTTATACAATCAGAGGAAGAGATAACACTTATTCTCAGTTAAAGTTTCAAAGTGTCTGAAGTGAAGGAAATGCAACACACCCTTGATGGTGTCAGATGGGACACTGATGTCATGGAGGGTGAGGAGGAGGAGGAAGAAACAGTCCTTTATTTATAAGAATAACTTATTCACAGAGTAACAGTTCAAATATCAGGTCTGAGCAGCTGATGTTTATCTTCAGCTTCCACTAGTGCTGATATGTACACTTTGTGTGTGCATGTACACTGGCTAAAGACAAGATCATAATTTTGATGATCATAAACAGCGTGAATTTATTCACACTCCCAGATGTGCTGCATTTCACTGCTTTTTTGAGACCGCTTCTGGTTTCCTTTTGAACTCTACCACTGCCACTTAAGGAATAACTGCACTCTTGGTCAGCTGCAGAATTTCAGTAGGCTGAGACAGTAAGTTACTGCCATTTCTACTGAGCCGCACAACTTTTGCCTTCAGAGCATTTGTCATGAAGATAGCTCCATCTCAGAAATGACTGAGATAGCCTCCGGCACTACACAAAGCAGTTTTGTACAGCAATATGAACTATGTTTATACTAGAAGGGGTAGAATCTTGTTTGGCAGCTTTTCCAAAAAACTTACTTTCTGGACTCACTGTTCTCCATAAAACCACACTGTGGGCAGAAATTTGGCACTGGAGAGCAATAATGACATTGTAACTAAGGCCTTCTTCTGTTTTATTTTGGGAAATTAAGATTAATGTGGACATTGCTAATTTGTATGTGACTGTACCTGGCTTTAGACATGCAGATTTCATCCTCTTTGGCATGCTTTTATGGCTCATCCTTGGCACATCACCTGTTGCTTTTACTTTGATAAGGTTGCAGTCTACTAGAATGGGATAATGTATGTGCGCATCGTAAGAGCTGGGAAAAAAACATATTACACCTGTTTTATAAAAATATTTCAAAATGCTGCATTGCGCTATGATTATTTCTTTACCAGAACAAATTAGCTAATCACATTTCAGTTCGTTCCTTTGATGAAAAGTCTAATAAAAAATCCTTCTGCAGGCAAAGTAAAATGAAGGTTCATGAAAATAGTTCAGATTTCCTTGAAAATCTGAAAACATAAATATTGTTTACTTTCTCATGAGCGTCATGCCATATAGGCATTTGACGAGTTTCTACAAACTGGTTTTTTATCAGCTGACTGAATAGCTGGGATTTGCTGCAGAGAAAGAACATTTCTGGAGGTATAACGAGCAGAGAGGCATACAACACCTTCAGCAACACTTTTGCTCCAGCATAATTTATGCCTTTCAAAATCCTCTCCTTGATGTTAAAGCTTATTTTATCCCATGTTCTCTTACAGAATGTTATGTCTTGTTTCTCGTCTCTGTGCACAGAATCACAGAATTGCAGGAATTGGAAGAGACCTCAAGAGATCACTGGGTCCAACCCCTGTCAAAGCAGGTTCCCTACAATAGGTCACACTGGTAGGCATCCAGATGGGTCTTGAATATCTCCATAGAAGGAGACTCCACAACATCTCTAGGCAGCCTGTTCCACCGCTCTGTCACCCTTACCATAAAGAAGTTCTTCCATGTGTTAGTACTGCTTGTATTGTTATGTGCCACCAATAAGAGCCTGGTGCTATTCATTCCCCTCCCACCTCCCTGTAGTTATTTATAAACAATTACCAACTCCCCTCTAAGTCTTCTTTTCCCCAGGCTGAACAGACCCAGGTTACTCAGCCTTTCCTCATACGGGAGGTGCCCCAGGCCCTTTAACATCTTTATCATCCAGTGAATCTTCAAGCTGAAGACAGAAGATTTTCTGTATATTTCCATTCTATGCTGTGCTTGATGAAGCAGTAAGGCAACATTTTTGGTCTGAACAAAGAGCCAAACCTTTGTTGCAGAGCAATACATCAATGAGGTGGCTCCCCACCTGACACAAATAATTCACACAGGTAGGCGTCCAGGTGGGTCTTGAATATTTTCAGTGCCTACACGTGGCCTGGAGGCCACTCCAGGTAAAAGTCATGATTTACCTGCGCCTGTGCCTCAGTCTATAATGACGTTGATGCAGATATACACATAGACATATATATTTAGGATCCTCTGTTATCTTGTGTTGGAACACCACATTCTTACCTTGATGCTTCTGTTACCTGGGAAATGAAAACCAGCTTAGTCTCAAAAAATAGCATGTACGTCAGGACTGGGATGTTGAGCTTTGTGATCTTCACCATTAAGTGGTGATAGCATTTCCCAAATGAAGGAACTGAGATTGAATCAGAATTCTGGCATCCATGGAGCTGCAATTCTATCAGAAGCTGAAGCATGTGAATCAAGAATTTGGTCAACCAAGGATCCCCCTATAGTTAGCAGTGAAAGGAAAATCTAAAGAATAGGCTCTTCAGAGCTTCAGAATTCAGAGCACATGTTACAGGACCTCAGAGTGCAGACTTTCACCCCTTGATTACAACGGGAAGTAAAGAGTGGTTATGTCCCTTCATTATGTGATGGACACCCACACCATCAACAAAACAACAAAAACAGAGCCTAAACCTTTATCTGAGTACATATCACACCTATGGGAGCTTTTCCATTGACCTCAATAGGTCAAAGGGATCAAGTATTTTATTTATTTTATTTTATTTTATTTTATTTTATTTTATTTTATTTTATTTTGTCAGAATTTCTTTCTATCAAGTTGAAGAAACAGGATATGAATATTGAGTCACTGCCCCCATTTCTAACCATGTACCAAGATTAGCAATTGGATTGGTATGGGACTTGCCTTCAAAGAGGTCATGAGCCCCATGACCGAGGAGCCCATTCTGGTAGGGGTGACTGAATTTTTGCTTTGAAATAGATGTTACCTATTACTAGATACTGCAAGCAAGACCTGAGGTTCCAGAAATTCCAGCTCTTTCATTTCAAGGTAATATCCACGTGCTTTGCTGAGTTCAGAATGTGGAACTTTAATTTTAGAGCAGGAAGGACTTTGCAGTCTGGAATGCATTAACAGAAACAATCATTTAAGGTAGTAGACAAATAGTCACGTCACTGACAATTCAGAGAAGTAAATACTCATAAATAGTCTCTATCTTTATTGGTGTTTATATTCAGAGATAATTAGTAACTTGTGCACAGACACAAAGTAATTGATGTAATGACTTATTTTGAACTTGTTCTTCTCTTGTAAGGGCTGCTTACACAAGGTGATGCATTACCTGGTTTGTTGAAAATATTTAATTTTGTAACTCTTCACAGTCCAGGTACAAAAATCTAGCATTAATTATACATACAGAGAATTGACTTCAAAATGCTGAGCAATGAGAAGAGAAAATCTTGTGCAGACATGTCCAAAGCGATCCTCGCTACAATTCAATGGGGGTGTACTCTTCTCTTCTGCAAATTACCACATTTTCTTTTCTATTCGTGCTTATGATTAAGATCTGGTGTCCATCCTGGACTAGTGCTGGTTTGGGTTGTTGGTGAGGAAAAGTGTGGCTTGTTGTACGACTTACATCTATTGACACTGCCAACAGAGGTCCACAGATGGAGGCAAACAAATGGAACAAACCAACTTGCATGTTTTCTTCCCCGTCAGTGGCCCAGCACATCTAACACAGGGAAGGGAAGCCATCATGGAGGCGCAAATGCTGCCACCCACAGACGTAGGTCACACAAATAGAACTATTTTCACATTACTCAGTATTTCCGTCCACCACCTAATAATCAGATTCCCCCACCTCTCACCTTGTAAAACTCCTTGCAAATGCTTAGCTCACACAAGTGCCCATTGTTGATGGACAGAAGCAGACCTCTCAGTGGTAGCGTGCTTCCCTGCCTGGACAGCTTTCCATGGGCTGTGCTGAGTGAAGTAATAACTTGGAAAGAGTGGAACATCCATTCCCTTCTCTGTTTGGACTTCTTTGCTGGCAGGCTCCCCTTCTCTTTCTGTTCCAGTCTTTTACCTGAAGAGTGCTGAGCTGCAGAGGAGCTAGAGATTCTTCAAGCAACTTAATCCCATCCGCTCTGCTGCAGCTCAAGAGCAATGAGAGCTTGGCGGCTTACCAGCCATGCTAAATGTGGGACAGATAGCTGGAACCAGGCTTTTACACTCAATAAACTGGCACAATTGACAGGAGAGGAAAGCAATACACATAAACAATGTAGACAAGCTGCTTGGGCACACAAAGATGATTTTTCTGCGGATGTCTATAGGTCTGTGGAATAGTTGAGGCAACCCCTTTGAACACTTAGGCTCAGGATTATCTGTGCCTGCAGAAGAAAAAGAAATCTATTTCCTAGTAGTCCTGATTCTGTTTTCCCATTCTATACTCAGGTTATCCAGCAGGGATGTGTTGGCTCTGATTTATGGTTCACACATTTTTATTGGCCATGCTTTTTCAGAATAATTCACAGCTAAAGCAATTTTTGGGGCATCCAAAAGAGCAATGCTTAAAAATAAAATTTCTGTGGCCTGCAGTGATTTAGTACCTGGCACAAGTCCTAATCAACCCCAAACTCAGCAATAAATAATTTGCAAGAACAGCTTTCTTACTGTGGCATTACTTCCTCCCCTAGTGAACAAATAGAGAGTTCTCCTTTGCATTGCATGTTCAGGAATAATTTCTGGTGGTGTTAATGGGACTCTGCCTCAGTAGTCCAATATCTGCTCAGCCACGTAGCAGTGCCACAGTTTGAAACTGGCCTGCTCTGCTCCATGTGTAAAGCTGAAGGTTCTCGGCAAACTCTTACAATGCCATCACTTTGGGCCTCTCTTTGCAGTACACAACCCAGAATCATTTGGTTTTATCAGCAGGAAAAACAGTGCCCAGTTTGTGAGATCAAGATACAAATGTGCTCTTATGTAAAGAAGGAAAAAATGCTATTGTAGTGCAATTTGAGAGCTCAGCACCATAGAGTCTGTTTGATTTGCATTGTGCATTACTGATGCATGGTCCCATGAAAACAGACAGAAATACTCATTGAAGAGTCATAAAATGCCACGTCGTACTCTACAAATAACACCTTCACATATTTCACACCAGGAATAAGTATTGTAAAGTGCCATAACGAACAGCAAAACAAGTGTGCAAAACGAGTCTTGAATATCTAGAGCAAATCTCTTTCTGAGAAGTCCTACAAAGTTCTTTTCTGCTCAAAAAAAATTGCTAGCAACAAATGATTTTTATTAGCACTGCAGAGCTAATGGAGCTGTAGGAGAGAACTCTGGATTCATTTGTGATTCGTGCCTCGCAGCGGAATTGTTAAGTTCCAGTTGCAGGATTTTTTATTTCTGGTGATGATGCATGAGCCAGAAAAGAGCAGAGGCCGAATGGCAGTAAAGTTGGCACTCATGAAGAAGATTTCCCAGTAAAAGCTGAGCAAATCAGATCAGAAACCATAAATGTGGACCTTCACACTCTTATTTCAACCCGCTCATTTTCCTGCTTTCTTGTTTGGTGTTTTGTGTTGTGCATGGAATCTGGATATATAAATGAAACAGGCTGTTAGCAAAGGTATCACTGAACCCAGTCCTGCGGCCTGACATGCCTGAGCAGTGGTTCAGCTGTTATTCATGTTCTGCCCGTTATGAATGGAGCCTTGGGGTTTTCTGTTTGAATTCATTTGGACAGCTAGATAACATCCGGAGACCTCACCCTCTATACAGCTTTGTAAGAGTGGTTTCCTTTCTCAAAGCACATGAGCACTTGGTATCTCTTCCAGTCCAGACAGATCCTTCCTGTGCTCAGCACTGGTGAGGCTGCAGCTCAAGCACTGAGATCAGTTTCTGGGCTCCTCACTACAAGAAAGACATTGAGTCCCTGGAGTGTGTCTAGGGAACGACAACAAAGGTGTGAATGCCCTTAAGTTGCACCGGGGGAGATTCAGGTTGTATATTAAGAAGTATTTCTTCTCAGAAAGAGCAGTGATGAACTGGCACAGGCTGCGCAGGGAGGTGGTGGAGTCCCTGGAGGTGCTCAAGAATCATGTAGAACTAACACTGCAGGACATGATAAGTGGGCATGGTAGTGATGGGCTGATGGTAGGACTAGATGATCTTAGAGGCCTTTCCTATTTAATTATCCCATGATTTTTATCAGAAGTAGTACACTGTGGGATATTGAGTACTTGAAGAATGGGATCTTACACTGTCAGGTGGTTTTATGCAATGCTGTGTAAAAGGACATAGTACACAGGGAGCTGTTTACACCCATAACCCATTACAGTACTGGCAAGCATCCATAAGAACAGTGAGCTCTTGCCTTAGGTAACAACGTCTATCAAAATAGACCCAGCACTGGTGGTACTGCACAGTCATTTTGGCTTTTCATTTCTTTTCAATAACTCTTGGTCTCAGTGTTGCCATTGGGCCTCCCTGTTCTAACTTCCATGTTTCCTCTTGGGCAGGGGTCAGCAAAACCAAAGCTATGAAGGAGATGAAACTGAAGAGGAAGTGAAAGGGAAAAGGAATGTGTAATTTTTGAGGAAGAATCTGCATGCAGCTGAGGATGAAATCAAGTGGGGGCACCTCACTGCAGCTGGTGAAGTTGACCCAGTATGTGGCAGGTAAAACAATGTTGCTCTGAATGCTATATAGAGGTAGTGAGCTCAGCATACATTTATAAGGGTCCAGGCGGGTCTTGAACGTCTCCAGAGAAGGAGACTCCACCACCTCTCTGTGCAGCCTGTGCCAGTGCTCCGTCACTGCACTGGGAAGAAGTTCCCACACACATTTCTGCAGAACTTCCTATGCTTCAGTTTGTGGCCATTTCCCCTCGTCCTATCGCCACACACTGCTGAGAAGAGTCCAGACTCCTGCACCTCCCTTTTGCCTCCTGCACCTCAGATATTTATAGACATGGATCAGATCCCCTCTGAGTCTTCTTTTTCCAAGGCTGAACAGCCCCAGGCCTCACAGCCTTTCCTCATAGGGGAGATGCTCCATGCCCTTTATCATCTTCGTAGCCCTCTGCTGGACTCTTTCCAGGATATCCCTGTCGTTTTTGTAGTGGGGAGCCCAGAACTGGACACAGTACTCCAGGTGAGGCCTCACCAAGGCAGAGTAGAGGGGGAGGATCACCTCCCTTGACCTGCTGGCCACGCTCTTCTCAGTGCACCCCAGGATCCCACTGGCCCTCTTGGCCACCAGGGCGCACTGCTGACTCATGGCCAACCTGTCATTCCCCAGGACACCCAGGTCCCTCTCCTCAGAGCTCCTCTCCTGCAGGTCATCCCCCAACCTGTACTGGTGAATGTGGTCATTCCTCCCTAGCTGAAGACTCTACACTTGCTCTTGATGCATGTAGCCTCCATCTTTCAGTCTGCAGAAGCCCACACTGCTGAGCCTACATGTGTTGGGCATGCTGGGACCTAGGGATGGAGTAGGATGGCTAAGTTAATCTCTTAGTTACATGAGGAAATAACAACATGACAGCAGATCAAAGGACCATCTAGTCCAGCACCCTGGTAGGGGCCAGGGGAAATTCCTTAGGGAAGATCCTTGAGAATGGGAAGCATAGCAGCTGAGGCTCCACTTGGCTCAGCCTGTTGTCTTCCAGAAACCAGCAACTCATAGTCTCATAGCCTATGCATCCAGACCACCAAGTTTAACAGCCATCACCTTACCCTCCCTGAATCTGTCTAATCCCCTCTTGGACCCATTACTTCACAGCTCTGTAATAGCTGCACTCACAGACGCCACTTGGCAGTGATACATGTATGGGAGAAACCAAGCATGTCTAAGCTTGTTAAAGAAAATAAAAATGTAAGAAAGAATGGACATTCCATCCCTCTCAGCCCTCTTTTGATGTCTTGGTTTCTCAGCTCCTCTGCCTACCAGGGGCTGCTTTCTGACTCCTCTAGCTTCTTCTGCAGGCAGAAGCCCAGCCAGGAGAACGGCAGCTGGCTGCTTATTGCAAGCTTCAGAATGTCCCTGATACTGTATTTCACAAAAGGACAGGTGAGCTGAGGATGATCCAGATGAGTCGGGTCACCATGGAAAGCATGCCCCAAGGACCAGATGTGTTCCACAGCACTTACATGCTCCAGTCCTCCAATTGCCCCAGGAGCAAGACAACCAATCCCTTTCAAATCTGCCCCTTTGGTGCTGCTACTACATCACTAATGATTTACCCCTACTTAGTGCTGGCAGAAGCAGTGGCTTTACTGATCTGGGTGTGCAGCTGGTTCCTGGCCATTCCTGGGGCAAATCTCATGACTACTGATGCTAGTGAAAAGATATGCTGAGCCCGATAGACCCACACAGCAGCAATGGAATCTGTCAACAGAGATTGATGTTAGTGTTAAATCCAACTGTAGCTAAAGGGCATCTCTGCTGGATTGCGACAGTAGCAGAACCATGCTGAAAGCCAGATTTCAGCCAATGCACTATGAGGGACACTTTAACCCAGGTTAAAGGGTTTTATGACCTGATTTGGCCTTATTTGCTCTGAGCACTGCTGCCACTGAGTATAGCACTAATCTGGTTTGGTCACAGTAGAGTTCACATTTTTATGGGCTGATGATGAATTAGTATGAGGCTCATTTACTTTGTGTAGAACAAGTAACGGGAGCCGTCAGCTCCCAGGCTGTGTGGGCAACCAGTCCTGCTGATGCCAAAATACCTGCCTCTCCGAGAGCCATCTGCCAAAATACCTGCCTCTCCAAGAGCCATCTACCTGCAGCAGTCCTGCTTCAAAATCACAAGCGACCTTCACTGAGTTATTGAGGGTTCTTAGTTCTACACTCCTTGAGTTTGGAATCTCCTAGAGATGAATGGAAGCAGATGAGTCAGTACAGATCCAAAGAAGACAAAGGAATATAAGAATGCATACACCCTGTGCTTTTATAGCACCACTTCCCAGTCCACCACCTCACTTCAGGTCTGCCAAGTCACAGCGAAGATATCACTCTCAGGATTTTACCTTCTTATTCCCTCGGTCTGATACATTTCTTCAAGCAATCTCACATGCATTCTCTGGGCCTGGCTGTGTTCCACCACGCTCATCTTCCTCCATCTCTCATAGGCAACTGTCTAGCACAGTTTCACTCTGCAGCTCTCAGATTTGCCATGGCTTCTTTTGCTGCGTGGCGTGTAGAACTCACGATGTGGCAGACAACAACAGGAATCAGAAGCAAAGCAACAGCTCTATCAGACAGAGCTGGACTCAACACACCAGCGGAGCCCAGAAGAATAAGGAGTCTCACAGGACAGCACAGGCATCTGAGACGGAGGCATGCTGTCTTGGCCAGAGCTTTCTCCTGGGGTGGCTAATGAGAGAGGTCTGCTCACACTGAGCACTGCTTGGAGACTTTCCTGGCAGTTTTTTTTAACACCTCTTCTTGTTCTCACTTGTTATCTGTCAACAGCTGAAGCCAGTTGGCTTCATGGAGGGTGTACAAAGGGGAGCAATGAAGAGTGGCTTTCCAATCACACAAGAACACAGTGCTTTAGCAATGGCAACAGACATTCTCGGCTTAATGTTTTGTCATAATATATGGAAAGTAAGAAACAATCCATTGATATTGAGCACTTTAATGAAAAAAAAAAAAGGGGGGTTTCATTCCAGGCTTTAAGAATGCCAATACTGTGTAATAAAAATGGTAAACAGAAGTGTTCAGAGCTTTCGTTCTTGAGTCCCAAAATGAAAAAAGATGAAGCTTTATTACTTCTTTTTTTTTTTTTAATACAGTCTAGAGCTTTTCACTTTGTCTGCTAACATAAAGATGATGAGATACAACACTGTGACACAGCAGCTGCCTCTCCAATGAGGAGAGAGCCCCCAAACTTTGGTTTGGTAGTTTGACATTCACTGAGAGATGATTCAATAAAAAAAACAGACAGGATGAGGGCCTACAATCTGGATCTGGATCCATTAGTACAAATGGACTTCAAAGCTTTGGCCCAACCATTTCAAACTGAAGGGATCGTGTTGTCACCTCACAAGAGAACAGACACATGCTCTGAATGTCCACATTCTGCTTTAATAAAATCGCTACTGTGTGCAAGAGGAAGCAAGTGTGAGGATGACTTGAGACAGGCAGCGAGTACCCATCTTCATGTGCTGGACATTGAGAATGGCTAAAAAACACAAATGAGGTGGAACAGCTTCAGCCAGAATTCTGAGGAAAATACCTTAATGCTGGGGATATTCAGCTAGAGAGCCTCTGTTCATAACCCTGAGTCAGGGAGCATGGGTATTTGAACTTAAGTCAAAAGTATTTTAACGTGCTGCCTGTGGACTAGGGAGGTAGGGTAGGCTCCAAAACCAATCCCCTCTTTGCAAAAAAGGCCAGGTTTTCCCTGGGAAATCAGCCCCTCCAGAGAGAAATGGTTTCCATCAGAAACGTCAGCATTGAGCAGAAATAATGCTGGGGAATACACAGTGACAAATTAAAGATGTACCCAACCCCTCATCTCCATTCACAGTCATTTAATCAGCATTGCCACAGGTACAGAAAGAAGGACAAGCACGTGGGAAGTTCCCAAGCCTTTTATTACACAGTATGACGGCACATTTGTTACCTAGACTCACTGGCTGCTATCTGTGTCATTTACTTGGGTGGCTTGTTCTGCCAAGTCCACATAAGTCATCAGGAGAAATGCGAACACGTTTCCAACTTTTTATATGAATTAGAGTCACGGCACAGGCTCTCTCATTCTTTGCTTCTATGGAAAATACTTTTTTTATGTCGTACCCGGCAGTTTTCCTTTACACATTGTGCAGACAAATAAACAGCCATACAATCTAGCCAGGGAGGTTAGCAGGCCTGATACTGTGCTGAGCCAGTCTTTTACATATGTTATATATTCACCTTTTGTCTGGCATCTGCATTGCACTTGGGAAAACACTCGCACGCAAAGGGATGGGCTCTGGGGAATGGAGAAACATTATCTAGCACGGGAATACTCAATTAATTTTCAGCAAGCAGCTTTTATAATACATAACATACACTTAACATAATACACTTTGGTCTCGTGCCAGAGATTTTAAATGATTAGGCTGTATCAATTTACTCTTGAAACACTGATTAAAATCTCAAAACTTTCATAGCAAATGATGCATGAACCAGAATCTGAAATGTGATGATTGAAATATTGCAATGTCACAGATTCATCACACAGCCTTTCCAAATCTACTCTCGGTTTCAGCTGGCCCCTAAAATGTTCTGCTCACGCGTCCCAGTGATCAACTCTTTTCTCTCGCTTCATCTCCCCCTCCCTAACCCTCCGCTTCTTGGAAAGATAATAGCCAGGCCTTAATTGAAGCAAACAGGTCATTAAAATAGTAATTTTGTAGACATTTGCACTGACAGACATTCATTCACTGCCAAAGACAAGTAAAGAATCAAGGGCTGGATATTGCATGCACATTAATTCTACCATGGGCCCAATCAAAGTTAAACATCCTCCTCCCTTCTTACTGTGAGAAATTTCCACCGGGCACAGAATTAAAACAAAGAAAAACAAAAAATAATGATTCAGCTCTTGCCCTGTGAATCACGCCTTGAAGCAAGCCTTGTCAAACAATGTCACACCTTCTCCACTGAGGACTCCCATCTCCCGCTCCTTGGTACACACTCACATCTATCAGCTGTTGCAGATAAGACAGGTCAAGTCACCCCAATTACTTTTACAATCTCTCTGTAGGACGACTCTCATCACAGCGTCACTAAAATGCACTTTATTTTCCTCACTGGAATCCAGACACTCCAAGCCAAATTTCCTGCTGTGCAAAGCACAGTGTCCAATGACACGGCCTGACCTAGGAACCACCGCACTAGAGTTTTCTTGAAATCTTAGTTTAGCAGTGAGCCACGGCAATAAATCTGGTATTGGGTCTCAAAAGTCTGTACAACTAAGTGTACTCGGCCTTCTTTGAGCTGCTGATTCCAGGAGCCTTCCCCAGCTGCCAACCCTCAGTGCCCCCAGAGAAGGTGGCCTGTGACATCCTGACCTGGCCCAGGATGGGAGGGCAGTCACCACCTTGAAGGCAGGTAGCTGAGCTTGGGCTCATCCTGTCTGACTTCAGGTTAATTTCAGAGTCTTACTACGCCAGGATTTTTCGCCTCATGGTCAGTGGAAGGAGGCACCACCAGGGCCCTTGTCAGCACTCAAAGGAAGACACACTTCTGCTGTCTACAGTGACTCTGGAGAGAAGTGAGCTAACAAAGCATTCAGTCACATGTGTAAAATGAGGCAGGGTGACCTGGGCCAGGCAGCAGCCCATGTAGCTGCCTCCACACCAACTGCCCGTGTGCTCCATTGCAAAGTCCATTGGCAGGTTAGGGCCGATGTGCCTGACCAGTGTGGATATCCCACTTGCATCAAAGGGTATTCCAGGCCAGGTTGACTGATTTCGAGGCTGGCAACTCTACCCACAGCAGGGGGTTGAAACTCAAAGATCTTTGAGGTCCCTTCCCACCCAGCCCATTCTATGGTGTGATTCTATGACCTAGAGCCTGGGGAGGTGAACTCCATTCTAAGTCTGTCAGGGGCTACACAAGGGAGGGAAAAGCCAGAGATACAGCACCTCACCATCTCAAGGTGATGTCCCCACGGCTCCCTCCTACCCACCCATGATGCCATGCTTTCATGTTGTGCTTTCTTGCAATTGTGAACCCATGTCCATGAGCTCTCCGTGTTCCACCACGTCTCACACGTCTCTGCTCAGGGACAACTTCTGTGCCCTTTTCAGAGCTTTTCTCTTCTTCAGCTCAAGCTGCATGTATGCAAAGGGAAAAAAAAAAAAAAAAAGTCCTGAAATGAGATCATTTTTCTCTTCTCATCTCAGACATTCAGCCTGCTAGCCAGGGTTACTGGAATAAAGCAGGGAAGCTCTTTTTCCACAGCAAGCCATCTGGTTGACATAGACTCACACTGATGCTAATCTGTTGTATTTTTTTTTTTTTTTTTAATTTCTTTTCCTGAGGAACACTTCATCTGCAGCCGTAAATTCAGACCTGCTCCCTCTGTGTGCAGAGCATTCATTCTGCACACTTATTTATTACCGCATTATGCCCCATTCTAGGTGTCAGGAAATCATTGTTATCCTTGGTGTGTCTACGCTGTTCTAATGTCAGGGATGTACTTTCAAATGGAAATTAAGCAATTATGTTTCACATGGGGAAACCTGACAGATGCATAGATTTTTACACCACTGGCAATGTCGCTGTCACAAAAGCAGACATTGTTCTCTGCAGACTGTCAAAGAAATATAATGTGTTTCAAGAGCAAAGGGGGCGGGGAGGGGACTGGGGCGGAGGCGTGGGGTAATTAAACTGCATGATTCAAGTACATAGGGCTGTTTAACTTCAAGATGCAGTAGGGACAGGACAATGGGTCTACTTAACTCGTCCATGAGAAGGAGCCTAGCGGTAGCCTTTTAAAACACAAATACATGTTTTCAACCCTATCTTAACTTCCACCTAGGGTTAAACCAGGATACTGCTGTATGAATCAAAGAACCACTGAGGTTGGACAAGACCACCAAGACACCCCTAAGTCCAACAGTCAGCCCATCACCACCATGTCCCACCATGCCCACTGACCACGTCCCTCAGTGCCACGTCCACACAGTTCTCGAACACCCCCAGGGACAGTGACTACCACCTCCCTGGGCAGCCTGTGCCAGCGCCTCACCACTCTTTCTGAGAAGAAATTTTTCATAATATTCATCCTGAACCTCCCCTGGTGCAACTTAAGGCTGCTCCCTCTTGTCCTATGCTTGCTATTCACACTGCTTTGCTAGCAGTTTTAGTGCTGTAGAGCCACTTAAGAGTCATGCTGCATCCCAGGTCACCCAACAACAGCTCAGTGCTGGCCAGGCAGCATCCTCGGGGTAGGGAGCTGAGGTTCTCACCCAGTGCTGACTAAGTCCTATAGGGTATGGCTTGAGTTTCCGCTCAGCCCACATTGTTGTCATGCAGCTCACGTGGCACAGCCCTCTCTCCTCCTCCTTGCCTTCTCCTGGTTATTTTTGCTGTGTTACAGGCTGCATTCAGCAGCCTTCTATGTAATTATTCCCTGCTCTTGGCCATAAGCTTCATCCTGCATCCCAGGGGCAGTTGACCAACAGCAGCCCACAGCCGGCAGGCAGTCAGCATGGGTCAGGAGCTGTGCTTGTGCCAGTGGAAAACAGCAGGAATCTGGGGCCCGAGGAATATGTTGAAGAGTCAAGTCTTCTAAAAAAATGTTACAAACATTCAGAAAATATAAGGTATTTGGTAAGTGTTGTACAAAACAAAGCATCTAAATAAATCAATCTAAAGGCAACATGAAAAAGCACTCAACAATGCTTGGGGAGGATTTTTTGTTTTTCTTTAATGGATATTTTAGATGGGCAAATCAGACCTCAGTAAGGCACAGTTCCTATGGTTGAGGTTACGAGGGTCAGCTGGAGATCAAGACTGCTGTAAGCCAAGGGCTGCACCAGACATAGCTGAAGAAATGTGTCTCGCCTCAAGGAGTTCACCTTAAAAATAGAAGGCATCTCTAAATCACAGGTGGGGGGAAGAACACAATTTCTATCTTCGCTCTCTTTCATGAGGATCATGAGGATCATCCCAGATCTCAGAGGGGTGTTGGAGGAAGTCAGGAAGCAAATCAAGATGACTCAGACTCAACTCTTCCTGTGGCCAGATCAGGTTAGGTTTACCGGTGGGAGGGGAATAAAACCTGCAGATGTGGGTTCAGATTCAGCAGGATGAGGATGCCTGAGGCATAGTGCTCCCAGAGGTGTTTGTTGTCTCCTGGACACATCTGCTGTGTCCAGAGAGATGACCCTAATCCCTGCAGCCCCAGGAACCTGTCTGGGAAGCTGCACGGGCATTTGTCTTGCTGAATTTCATATGGCTCCTGTCATTCATTCTGCTACCCCAGCTTACCTCAGTTCTTCTGAATGACAGGCTTTAGTGTACTGACTGGTCTGCCTACCCTGATATCATCTGCAAACCTGGTAAGAGCACACTCCTCCACCTCCTCCAGGTCCCTGATAAAGCTGTTGAACAGGACAGGCCCCAGGACAGACCTGCGATACCCCCACATCATAGGCATCCACATCATAGGTAGAGCTTCACCAGTACCAGTGACCTTCCAAGGTTGACTGTCTACCCAGGCTTTTACTCAACTGTTTGTCCATCATCCAGACAGTAATGTCACAGCCTGGGTACAAGAATAGTATTGGAAACTGTGTCAAAAACCTCACTAAAATCAATGCAAGTGGTGCCTGATGCTCTTCTCTCTACCACAGTCCCAAGCCCTTCCTTTCACTGAGGACCTGGGTAGTGTTAGGATAATGGCTTACTCCCTGTCAACCTATAAACATGTTAATACCTGCTGCTTATTTAAACTCAATAGCTCCAAACTCCAGGACAGAATTTAGCTACACAACTCCCATTCTGTTCAACAGGATTTGTGTGGTTAAATTTTGGCAGAGTTGAAAATGCTTCCACACATCCAGAGCAGAACACGAGGACACAAGGATGAAGACATCTGAGAATGCCATTGCTTGTAGTTGCTCTGCAAGTCCTCCGGGACAGGTATCTCATCTCAGTGGTCTTCAAAGCCAACTAGAACTTTTTATGCGCTGTAAAAATAAACTGTCCTCTATAAAGAACTGCTGAGTATGGGCCTGGAAAACTCAGGACACAGCATCTCTGTGATCTTTACAAGTGCTGCTAAGCAAACTCATTTCCGTGGCGGTTTTCTCTTAAAAAGGTCCAGTAACATTTTTTCCTTGCAGTCACATGCTACCTGGTGCTTTTCACATCCCATTCATACAACTAAAGATGAGCATTTACTGCCTAACTTCCAGAAAAAAAGACAGGATGGAAAAGAGCTGAACTCAGGTTGTCTTTGCTCTCCTGTGCTTTCCAAGCTCTGTCTCTCAGTTCTGCCCTTTCTGCTTCTGCCCTTGAGCACAAACTCGCAGACCTCACAAGCTGCTGAGTTAACCTGCCATCCAGCACGCTACCTTGGAGGGCAATCATCCCACTGCAGCCCTACAAACACAGTTTTTGCTGGACGAATAGTTTAACACTCCAGGAAGGCCAGAAGTTTCAATCTGTACTTAGCGAAGGCAAAATCGTACTAAAGCAGCACAAAAGCTCTAGGGGCTTTTGCTTGTGGGAGCAATAGGCCCTACTAAATCCTCCACAAAGTTTCTATTCCTTAGGGCCCAGCCTAACAACTCTTAAGCTGGATCTAGAGGAAAACTTCCCTCTGTCGAGGTTTGGGAGCACAGGTCAGGGCCAGGACACTCTGTTGTCAGCCTCCCACGGCGTCACGAACAAAGTGGTAATCCCACACTGCTTTTCCTGAAATCAGAGCAAATTGGTGTCTCCGTGTAGCTCCATTCTCCAAGGAGGTAGTCTTCCTTGCAGTAGGCATTCGGGAATTCCAAAAAGTTCAGGTTGAGTTCACTGGGTTCAATTTTAAATGCATTTTTATTTAAATGTAATCCCGTGAGCTAGGAACTGTCACAAATCGCTGTGATGAGGCTGGGAGACATAATTCACAGTTTATAGATTGAAGGCTGAGGGACAGAGAGCTGAAGGGTATGCTCAGATATACTCTTTCAGCTGAGCCTTAACAGCTTAAGCAGTTACGACCCCTTGGCTGCTGGTTGCTGCTTGAATTTGCACTGAAAGCCTGGAAGTACCTCACCAATCCCTCACAGCATTGCAGCCAAAGGGGAAGGGGGCAGTTAACAGCTGAGAAACAATAACTGGAAATTAAGGGGCTAAAACTCTTCAAAATCAGTCACGAGCGTATGTCTAGAAAAGGGCATCTGGATAAATTTGCCTACCTTCATTGTCCGCACGCTAAGCAGATAGCTCAGCTCAATTTCCCAGTGCTGGTGGGGGACGTTTCGGGCACTTGAAGAGTGGGATCCAAAATGAGCACTAACAAATGTTGCCCTTACAATCACAGGACAGTAAATTGTGAGGCAGGGAGGAGGTAACAAACCAAGGCACCTCAGCCACTCCTCATACGTCTTCCTTTCCAGAACTCTCACCATCTCTGTAGCCCTCCTTTGGATGCTCTCTAATAGTTCTCTGTCCTTTTTGTACTGCAGTGCTCCAAACTCCACACAACACTCAAGTCGAGCCCGCTCCAATACGGTGTAGAGTGGACAACCCCTTCCTTTGAGTGACTGGCAGTGCTGTGCTCAGTGCACCCCTGGACACAGTTGGCCTTCTGGCAGCCTAGGCACAATATTTAATGGAAAGTCAAAGGGATCTTCAGAGCCTGATCTTGCCCACTCAGGAGGCTACATTCAATTCCTCAAATACAGGACTTCCTGAAGATACTACAGAGATGCTGAGCACAGCCACCTGCAAGTGCTGTGTGCAAACACATGTAGTTGTCCAGGTTCATCTTACTGCATGCAAGAAAGAGCCACAGCTCCAGTGTGAGTCCTCCTGGAATGCCTAGTCACCTTTTCAGGATGCTCTCTATTAATAATGGAGAAACTGTGTAGAGATTTTAACTTGCATGTGTTTAAAACGAGGTGAAATGTGTCCTTAGTGGCTTACTTCATCAAAAGAATCACAGAATGGTTTGGGTTGGATGGGACCTTTAAGATCATGTAGTTCCAACCCGCTGCTATAGGCAGGGACACGTCCCTCTAGATGAGGCTGCTCAAAGCCACATCCAGCCTGGCCTTGAATGCTTCCAGAGAGGAAGCATCCACAACCTCAATGGACAACCTGTTCCAGTGTCTCACCACCCTCACAGTAAATAATCTTTTTGATACCTAGTCTACATCTACCCTCTTACACTTTAAAACCATTTTCACTCATCCTGTCGCTCCATGCCATCATACAAAGTCCCTTCCTAGCTTTCCTGTAGGCCATCCTCAGCAGACACCTTCAAAGATCACTATCTTATCACTTGCTACTAATCTCAGTAGACTTTCTGCTTAGCTTCTCTGATGCAGGACTGGCTACAAGAATGGAAAGAGTATCAGCTATTACTAAATCAAATGTGACAGTTTAAGAATGCCCGATGATGTCAACTGCACAGGGACTTCAAGAGTGAGACTTATGGAAGTGTTTGGTGGCTCCATTCACACCAGGACCAGCCCCACATGGGTTGCAGGGCTGGGGAGATTACTTAGATTTTGGCTGTCTTCATAAATGCTATCTCAATTTAAATAGAAGCTGCCTTAAGCGCTTTGTCCTTAGCACTGGGTGGTTTTGTTTCTGCAGAAACCTGCTGGCGAGTGATGGGTTTGAAATGGTAGAAACCTGACAGCCTTTCGTCTTTGGTTCTCTGGATTTTGCAAATGAAATGGCAGTGAGTCTACCAACAGCCCTGCAGCCTCATGTCAATACTTGGTGATGCACTGGAGCAGGTTGCCCAGAGAGACTGTGGATGCCCATCCATGAAGGCATTCAAGGCCAGGCTGGGTGTGGCTCTGGGCAGCCTGCTCTAGTGGTTGGTGACTCTGCCTATGGCAGGGGGGTTGAAACTAGATGATCTTTGAGGTCTTTTTCAACCCAGGCCATTCTATCATTCTATGATGGTATGATTCTATGAAACCAGAAAAACCTTTTGACCGAGGAACTGCTTCTCCTTTGTGTCTGATTGAATATCTTCTATGAACTGAAAATCAAAATGGCCAAAGCATTTAGGCCAACAGCTAAATGTACACGCACACAGGTTCTCACCAGACCATCTGTTCACTGAGGTCCTCGAGGACTAACTGAACTGCATCACTGAATCTGGCTCAGTCTAAGAAATACTGCAGCTTGCAGAGGCCGACGGAATTTGTATTGCGATGGAACTGCATTTCTCTTTGGATTTCCCTGTGAAGTTAATGAATACACAACAAATTATTCCAAAATGATTTATTTCTTTTTCTGTTTTTATTTTTGTCTTTTTTTTTTGTGCACACGAATTAAAAGTAAAATCTGAAATAATAAAAAAAAGTTTTCTGAAATATACAGCCTTATTTTTACATCAAGTGCTTTTTGAATACAAGTTAGAAAAACAGCAATTTCATCTTGGACCCATATGATATTCATGCATTACTGCCTAGAAAACTAAGTTAAAATACACATTTTTTTTCCTTGGAAAAGGGCAGTGAACATTTCTGAACTGTGCAAGTGTGAAGTAACAAAGAATTCAGTGCAAATTGCTAACATGAGCATTCAGTTTACATTTCCTTTCACACCTGATGTCTAAAAGGGTCACAGTTCAGTTCTTTCCTATCCTGAAACAAAGACGATCACAAATGCAGAAGAAAATTGAATACGTCAATGCCTCTTTACCTTTAAGATATCAAAATGTCCTAATAAAGTCTTCTGGATGTTGTTATTTGACTTAAGTCAGGCAGAATTTGTGGGAGCAAAGCATCCCTTTATTTCTGACCCAGAGTGCCTCGAACACATTCAAGCTTTACAGAACACTTTGGTCACTTGCTGTAGGAATCACAGTGAGCTGGGCTCATAGTTAAAACGCATAGAAATAAACCTTCATGATGCTTAAAATCCTGTCTCCCATTGCTTTAAAAGTGCTATAGCAAACAATTAGATACCAAACGTAAGTTGATCAAGTAAAAACATCAGTCTGCATCTGGCACATCAGGAAGGTTCTCATTAGCATCCATTTCCCTCATGTTTTACATGAACTCTGATTGACATTTTTGTTGAAGTTAACTCCACAGAAGATATCTTTTATATATTGAGAACAATAGTATAACAACTTCTCTTGTATCTTCTGTTCTTACCTAAAGGACTATATAGGTTTCAGTTTGGTTCTCAGTGTAAGATTAACGTGTTGATTTCATCACGTTTAGGTTTCATCCCCCCAGGAAGAAAACAATAGAATGACAATGTCTCCATCAGCCCTTCTGAACACACACCCTATCTCAAGCCTTAGCACCTCAAGAATCAGACTGCTCACACAGGCAGAGCTATGTAATCTCTCCTGGATACCAGAACAGGTTTGGATAAAATCATTCAGATCAAGTTCAGTACAATAACTCATGAAAAAAAAAAAAGGAAATGTCCTTAAAAAATAAAAAATTAACATTTTTCATTTTTGATGATTTTAAGCCTGAGCAAGTGGACTTTTAGTCCAAAAAAGCATTTTCCTATGCAGCTTCAAAAATGTGAAATTATGGCCACTAAAATCATTTGCTCTGGTAGAAACAGTAAGAAAAGGGAAAATTCACACAAAATCAAGCCATTGCACGAAGATGCTGTTGGTCTGATCTTGCAAAATACGTAGGCAGGTGCTTAATTGTAAGCACGTGAGTCACTGTGCCAAGAGAGGCTTTATGGCAAACACTAATGCACTAATATTAGTTAGACCAGCTCTTCCACTTCAAGATAAGCATAGACATAAGTGCTTTGCTGGATATGGATCAGGATGCTCAGCACCTAACAGGACTTTAGGCGCTGGTCCAGCAAAGCACTTATCCACACGAACAGCACTGCTGACTTTAAGATCGCTGTTCATGTGCTTAACATTAAGCATGCTTGTAAGTGCTTTCCTGGAAGGGCCCGATAGACCAATAGTGGATAAGCTATAAAATCTGAAGCACTGTATGTTTAACACACCGCATATTTAACAATGTTAATCTGCTGAGATTTGCTTTTTCTTGGAACAGGGCAAGTCTAACTTCAAGCATTTATTTGCAGAAAGTGCGTTAAAAAAGCCTTTAAAAGCTGCTTTGAGATTATGGCAAGTTAAAATAATATTAGCCAGTCTCCTTACGCTCTTTTCATTTCTTCTTTGGATGTTTTTGTGCAGGCATCTAAAAAGAAAAGAAAAAAAAAGCCCTAGGCATAAGCATTAATCTATTCAAATAAGCATCCATGCATTAACTTTCTGTCTAAAAGCTATGAAGTCAGATGCAATTAACACCTGAAAGAATCATCAACTCTTCTAAATTTCAGACCTGAATGTAAATTCTACCAACTGTGCCATCATTTTCACTGAAAAAAAAAAATCAAACCATCGTTCCTCCTACAAATAGAACCGATTTTATTACTTAAGGCTGAAAATGATGTGCAAGTCCAACCCTGATATATCCCCAAATCAGTGCTTTATTTCCATATGAAGTTTTCCATGCCCACTGATGTCAGTCTGTTTGCAATGTGAAGTCTTAGAAGAGTGGGACTACAAGAGCCACTTAATCCAAAACCAACAACAATAAAAGCATCACAACTCATCAGATATTTACACGAGCGTTTAGAAACAGCACGCTGATTCTGAAAAAGAAATAAAGACAGACCACATTTCTGAATGGTGCTGGCATATTGTCTGGAGCTAAGCTAACCAAGCAAGAAATAGCAAAGCAGCACTTCATAATGACCTAGTGCTACTGCTGGCCAGTCATAGGAACTATATTTAAATCCTCGTTGTGGTAGGAAATGTTGTTTTATGTATTTGGCACCACACGTTCTTCATAACTTCTTACAGCTACATGTTAAGGAAGTTTCAAAGTTACTAAATGTATTTCATTCTTTCCTAACGGGAAAAGAGTTTTGTTTTCACATGAAAGCTGTAATGGCTCTTGGAAATGGCTTGTGTTCTTCAGTCATGCACAAGTTTCTGCTCAAAGATGCAGTACTAATAAAATTACAGTTGTTGGAAGTTACAGGACAGCAGTCAGCTGAAGTTGAGATGTGACAAACCAAAGCACAGAACATGCATGTATGGAAGAACTCTCGACTAGTTCTTACGTGCAGAGACTGATGTGAAAGGCTTGTCTAGAGAAACAGAAAAAAGGAGAGCCCAGATCAGAAGTCCACAAAAGCCTTCCATCCATATCACGTCTGCTCTTCTGTCTTAAAATCTGACTGGAGAAATAGGGTTTTTTAATTAGAAGAAACATTCTCAAATTGTTCAGTCAGTGAACAGTTTGATGCGTTTCCAAAATTATTAAAAACTAAAAAAAAATAGGAAGTAGCAGATTTATATATCCAGAATAAGGAATACTATCAACTATCTGTCCCAGTTTACAGCTTGCTTCTTCTGTAAATCTCTCCCATTCATGTTTTTTTTCATGTCCATCCCATGCTTGCTTTCTTTCTCAAAACTTTCTAATGCTGGGAACTGCCTTTGTGTTAAGAGATGCAGTTGCTTACTGTGCCAAGCTTCACCATTAACGTGACAGTAAGTGTCCACTTGTTCTTCTTTCAAGGCACTGACCTGCACCTTGACTAGTGTTCTTCAAAACGTTTCATCACTGGTGCATCCCTTTTTCTACTGATACCAACTTGGAAGGCACTTTTTTTTTCTCAAAAGAAACTGCTAGACCTAAGCTGAATGCTTTTCAAAACCTACCCCTTCCAGTTCACAACTGCAGTCACTCATTCTGGGCTCACCGAGTGCTTGTTCTTTCCAATTCACAGTAAGTAAACCCTCTGGATAAACAAACACATCTGCTTACAGGGTTTGTTTTCACTCCTGGTCCAGACAAGTAGGGTAGAAAAAAAGGCAAGATGGTAATTCCCATAGTTGTGCACATCAACAGCTACCACACTGACACCTACTATTATTTTTTAAACTTATCTAATAGTTAATGTCAAAACATGCAACTCTACTGACAGCGCTGCTGAAATTCTGCTAGACACCTGAAGGGCAAAGCAGTGCAGTGTAACAGGAATTTCTCTAAGCTTCCACATAATATCTAGCATTTCTGTGTGTGTCCCCTACCATAGTCTAGCCCATTACAATGGCTTAGAAAGCGTGCACGCATGAGAGCAGTTTTACTGTGACTTGGGAGAATGACTCTAACTAATAAAAATTGATAAAGTGCGTGCATCTGAATCACACGTTAGTGTTTGGAAGTATACTGAGTACTACAAAGTGTCTTCCAGAAATAAGTAGTAGTAATGACTCTTCAGAATGTCTGAAAAGCGTTTATTTATTCTAAAGAATGTCATTCTGGGTCTAGATAATCCGCTTTGGACAAACCGGGAGAATTAATCTCCACTTGTTCCTCATTCTGTCCAGCTTCATAGGGAAGGCACTCACGTTAGTGAGATAGTACCTCTGCAATCAGAGATAATTCCACAGATTTGCCCATTTACAAGCTCAACTTTGAGAAAAAGAAAAACTCACTGTTTTGAAAGGCACACAGATGGCAACAAATTGCAACTACGAAACATCACAGCGAAGTTTTGCATTCACTTCTGTTTGGAGAAGACCACCGCAGAGCTCGTTAACCTAACAGACATCACTGTAGCACAAGGGTTGAAAACGGCAAGGAGGTCCAAAGTGGGAAAATGGCAGTTGCTAATAATGAAGAAAGTCACAGTTCCTCTGAAAATCCCTATTATCAAGGGATTCAAGTCAATTCTCTACTGAGTTGAAGCAGAAAAGAGTGATGTTAAGATTGTCTGTGGCTCTAAAGCATTGTCGCTCAACCACAGTAATGGCGCAGCCCACGAAACGCTGGAGGAAACCAGGCCTCAGTGCTCTGGCTGCATCTATACAAATCCCAGCAATGCCATCTTCTTATCGCTCTCTGAATCATGAAGGTTTCAACATAGCAGAAATACATATATATATATAACCCTCTGTATAATACAGGAATACTTTGTGAAGAGGAAAGGATACACCCAAGAGTGAGTTGTACGTTCAAAGTAACAACTTTGTGCACATTATGGTAAATCTTATCTAAGATACTCTACATTTTTAATTGAAGATCCAACACCACATAGGCCTTTTTAAATGGACACTTTTGTCTTTAAATAAATATTTCCCTAATTGCTTTCACAAGGACCTAAACACCTCGGAACTGAACAGAAATAATTCTGTATTACTATGCGTTGAGAGATTTATCATTTAAGCCCAAAGCAATGTTGTAATTCTTTAAGGATTACAATTCATGCACAGAAAACACCAAAAGCCCACAAGAAATGTCTTGAAGCCTAACCCAACCCTTGAAACATACCGCAATAAACACATACTGTTACATAAAGCACTTTATTGCATTACATGGATATTGAAATTTATCACAATTGTTTCCAGCATATTCAAAACTAAAATCCAAACATAACTTTGCCTTGATAAACTGGCACTAATGGTGATGCATTCACCATTCAGCACTTAGATTCTCATCAACACAGAAATCTGATTACGCCACCCTATCTGGGTGTTAAACTAAGTAAAAACCTCCAGAGTGTTTCAAAAAAGAATGTTAAAAGTCCTCTTTAACACTTGTCACAGGAAAGGGCCTGTCTCCAAGCCTACAGTGGAGTGCAATGCAAAACCTCTGCGGTGATCCTGATTGAGGTTGCCCCAGAGTATGCGTTAATATGGCTGCACTGCATGGTACATGTACAGGCTGGGATTTCTCCCTGGTACTGAGAGAACAGTAGTCCCACAGATACCTTCGTCACACTCCACCACAGACACAGACACGTCTCAAATACACTAGTAAGAAAAGAACATAACAAAACCAAGAGATAGCTTAACGTTAAACTAACCACTACATAAAAGCTTTTCAAGAACAAGTGTTCATTTTGATGCTTTAGGTTTGGAGCTAAAAAAAGAAGAAATGGATTTCATTCCACTCTTATCAACTTTGGCCAGAGCCTTCTGAGCTGCAGACATCTTGTTGTTTTTCTGTGAGTGAAATGAGGAACAGAACAAGTTAAAAAGCATGTCCATTGGAGGGGAGTATAAGGCACAAACTCCTAAATACACAAGTCAAGTAAGAAGGTGAACTACCTTTTTAGTACACAGCTGTAAGGATAACGTTATGCAGGCTTTAAATTGTCGGGAGAAAAAACCTCACAAAACAAATTTAAGATTATTCAATCAGAAAAATACCTGTCATAAACTGCTTAAGCTCAGACAAAGACAGAATCAATTACAAGGAAAAGGAGGCGAAACATCTTTCCTTTCTGCAGAATATATCCCAACTCAAACGTTTACTTTTGGATAATCCCTGAGTGTACATTAAGAGGAATAATGCATGCAATATAACAGATGCATACTGTACCCTCCAACTCAAACTCATGATTACGCTGTCAGCAGGCTGAATTACAGCCCTGCATTACTGATGATGAATAATTCACACTGATTTATTATCAAATTCTTTATGTGCAGTGAAATAAAGAGAAAAAAAACGGAAGGACTGAGAATGAAGAAGGTAACCAACATTTGCAAAGCACTTTGAGGCCATTGGGACAACTTTCCAGACTTCTTCACCTAAAACACATTTTATGAGGCGCTTTTTTTTTCTTTTCTTAAACAGAGCTGACCTCTTTTCTTTCTTACATTTTAAAATGTTATGTTTTAAATCTCTAGGTGTTTCCCCTATTGAGAAAACTTTGCTCTGACCTTTCTTTATGATACTTCTCAGACTGCAGGACTTCATAATTACACTACTTGGGATCAGCTAGAGGGTTATGGACAAGACGGACAGATGTAACTACAGCATGATTGTGTTACTGTACAAACATAAACACTGCTTAAATAAAGAATACTATATATATGGAGCTATTTTTCTTTCCCAGAATCTCTCCTCATGTATTTCACTATTTTAAGCATGAACTGTATGCAGCATTAAAAGGAATTCTCTCTCCTCAGTCTACCTTTATGCTCAGGTTCAAAACCAACGAGTAGATAACAGGCAAAGGGGAAAACATGCAGACTTTACACCAGTTATCATCTCCACTTAGGGGTCAATCCTCTCACTTCAAAACTAGTGTATGCCCCAAACATGAAAAAAAATTGAAGGGGTGCTGGGAGAAGAAGGGATTTATCTATGACTAGCTTTTTTAGTTCGCAGAAGGATAAAGAATAGTCAGCCTTAGCCTCAAGGTCACAAGACCAGCACAGAGGGCCCTTTTAGCTCCCAATGAACTGCAGGATTCATTTTCTTTCAAGCTACAAGAAACTGCCCAGCGCAAGCCTCACAAGCTTGCCAAACACAGACAATCTATTTTAAACATCGATGTTGCTCTCCTAGGAATAGTACAGTGGCAAGCAACACTGGACTCGGATTTGAACTGGCCTTCAAACTTGGGCTGGAGCTGGCAGACAGCAAGCTAAGTGTTGATTTAACTGCGCTAAATTGACATAAATAAGCGCACAAGCAATATTTCTATGTAAAAATACAGCCTCTCCTCACAACCCATGGAATTTAAGTGCATACTGCTATCTTTGCCTCTTTTTCAACTAACTGAAATACAATAGTTGCAATCACTACGGTGTAAGAGTTATCATGTACTGATCTCAAAGAGCTTTGCAAACATCAGCTGAGCATCTTAACACATATCAAAGTCTGAGAGTTTCACTGGAATGTTCACTGATAAGATACAGTTGATCAGTAATAGTTTAGAAGAGTTCAGAATGGATCATGAAGACCATCAAAGTCAAATTACACCTGAAAGTTGATGATGATGATACACCTGCAGACATCTGCTATCAGGCTTCTTTTTCCTTTTCTTTTTTCCTTTAATGTGTTTTGGAGTAGAGAAAAAGGTCTCTGTCCTAATACTGAGTTTTAAGCTATGCTTTAACAAAACATGCATGAGTGCAAGGCTTACTTACCTTTTTATTTTTCAGATTACTGCTGTTAAACTTAGTATAGTCTTCTTCTGCTTCCACAGGGACATCTGATAACTTCCTTTTCTGAAATGTTAGAGTGATGAAGTTGCCCTGTCAACCACTTTTATGATGTACACACATGGAAGTTACAAAGCTTTGGCTTTGTAACGTAACCATAGCACCAAAACAGGATTGGCAATGAACTGAGGAATCTGCAGTAAAAGTTGAAGATTTCATTCTGTAATCATCTTCTTTACATATATACAGTCTCTACAGTATTCAGAAGAGATCATTCAGTGTCATAAGTAGTAGTATTTCTTCCCAGCCTCTGAAGAATGACTTACAGAAATGACTTTAATCCAGTTTCTAATTTCCATGATTTTATCTGTGGTGTCAGAGCCTAAATATTTAGAGAACCTTTATGGAGCAGCTGTTGGAAGCTAGAGTCTAACACCCAGGGATCCCAGACTCTGATCTCGTCAATCTCACAGAATTGTGAAGGACCAGCTACTCCAGCCAGAATTATTGCCATCTGCCAGCACAGGTGGATCACCATCTAGTCTGTTATCTGCTGGTGCACGACGTCTAGAATTAATTAGTTCTTACAGCTTGGCAAAAATGAAACACTGAAATAGTTCTGCTGACCGTTTCATCGCTTGAATCCAGCAGTATATGGAGAAATTTGACTCTGCATGTGTTGGGTGCTTTCTAGCTTCAGAAATAATAGGAGTAAAGGGTTCTCAGAACTTCACAAGATCAGACTGTAAGAATGAATATTTCTTTCCACAAACTGTAAGCATGTGTTTAGTTTAAAGGTGAAAACTTTCTGGTATGCTTCCAAAAGGGGAAAGTATATAGAATTTTACAACACTGTATTCTTACTATTATTATATATCTGATATTACTACCCTATCCTTAATATCCTGTGAAATGTAAGCCGTGGCCTTCCTAGTTTCTGTGCAAAGGAGAGTGATTTCGCACGCAACTTGGATGGTACTGTACCATTTTAAGATCCTGTTTTATTCATTTTGTTTACAGAGCTTGTGATCCCCACTCCCCCCCCCCGCTTTCTCTCTTTCTCTGGCACTGAAACCTGGTCTGCAGCTTAGATTTCTCAGCTCTTAGAACCAAATCCAACAGCAGCCTACTCTTTCGATTTCAATGGTATCTGGATCAGATTCTCTGGGAGACTGTTTACTGAGCTGTGATTACATTTTCAAATGACAAACTAATGAATGATGACTATTCTCCTCGTTTTGGAATCTGATAAACGAACTTTTTAAACTTACAATAAAATGTTTGCATTTCAACAAAGCATTTGCACTTCAGCTGTAGTACAGCTTATACAGTCTTTGTTAGCTGTCTTATCATTGGCCAACGGCCAGACTCCCCGTGCTGACAAACTGGACAGTGGGAAGATTACAACACAAGTTCAACGGCGTACGGCTGATACAGATAACAAATAATTTTGGTATATTCAATAAATCTCAATGTCCAGACTGCATCCAGCTTACTTTGGTACTAAAAGAGACAGAATGTGTCACAGCTTTCCTGTCAAGCACTGTCTAGATTTCTCCTTCCTTACTAATTTATTTTAAAATCATTCCTAAATATTCAATTACTTTACTATACTAGGAAATACATGTTATACTCTACTTTATTTGCAGTAATCATACACTATGACTGCCAAGTCACCTTGCCCTCACAAGGAGAAATTGCAGTGCAAGTTAAAAACAGTCTAAAATGCACTTCACATTTCAGTGTACAACTCAAACTCCTCTGAGGTTGTGAAATAAAGGAGAATCTTAAGCTCTGAAGTTGCACATCCTGCTCAGAGCTCTGGAAATTAATGGGATCCTCAGCTAGATTTCACTGCCCAACAACTAAATAGTTCTAAGCCTCGTTTCCTCTGTAGCCCAACTGCTGAAGTAAAAGTTTTTAAAAATAGATTCTAAGAAATATCCCAATGGTATAAAAGCGATTCATACGGAATATGTAATGCACATCGCATGCAGTTTAATACAGTTACTGTAACATGCTCATACAGCTAATGAATATCAGTTGGCTCACGATGTGTGCTTAGTATTTCTTACAACGTGCAAAGATAATTCTTAATAGAATCAAAGGGCCAAGTAACTGCACAGCCAGAACAACTGTCCAACCACATGGAAATAACTTACATCCACAGATATACATTGGAGAACAAATGCTATTAATAACAGTAGGGCCCAATTATTCCTACATGTGCTAGCTGACATACTGCTTAACAAAACAGTCACTGAACTAGCCAGAAATGAAGTTATTTTAGACTTTGTTTCGGTAAGTAGCAGGGACTTTGCAGGAAGGTCACTGTAGTAAGAAATCTAGTTTCAGTATACACAGAGTGCCTCAGTTTAAATTAAAGGACAAAGAAACTCAAAAGCGGGGCTCTCGATTCCAGAAGGGCAAGCTGTGCAAATCATTTGTGCTATTTCTCAAAGCCAAAGCCTTGATATGTGAGGAAGACATTTTGAATCTGTTCTACCTCACAGCGATAAATCTTGAAGAAAAGAGCTTCTCAGACTAAACTAGATGAATATTGCCCCTACAAACACTTGTACAGATGCACACGTTTCCCAACCCTCCTCAAACTAAAAGATATTAGGAGTAAGCAAAAATCTACAGCGAACGGGAAAAAAAAACAAACAGAAAAAAACACATTTGTTTTAGGGTCAGGTAATTCAGGGATAAAGTGAGAACTGCCAAAAAACTAAGCTGAGTTAGACCTTGGAAAGGAAATTAAAACAAACAGTAAAAGGTGCTTTAGCCACAGAAGCAAAAATGGAATCAAAAAAGCACGGCTGCAACACATGAATAGATACTAAAGCTAATCTATGCCTAGCCCAAAAATGGATTCAATCTTTTGCCTCAATAAACTGTTTTCAATAAAGACGAAGAGGTTAAACATGGGCAGAAAAAAGAAATCTCTCTGCTCAAGACTGAAGTAAAACTCAAGACACTGACAGTGGTGGGAGAATGCTTCAGAAATCACAAGTCCAGAAGCAAACCCTGGCAACTGTTCTACTAGATAGGGACCATATTCTACCCTATGGCAAAACAACCATTATGTGTTAAGAGAAGGAAAGAAGTGATAGTAGGTCTAAGCAGTATAGAAGAACAGAAAAGAGGAAAAAGCTAAAGAATGAAGGACACAGACTAAGTGAAAATTAAATGTGGATAATGCCTACTGACACGGCTTTCTTTTCCCCACAAAGATAATACATTTTCTGACAACAGTAAATGCAGAGATTGCCAGAGGATTTGACATGGAGCCACTAATGTAGCTGAAACTAGATAGAGAATAAAGATTATGTAAGAGTTTTAAGGTAAGAAACTGTGTGAAAGGGAAACAAAGGCAAGTAATGCAGAGAGGGATGCCACCGGGATTGACAGATACTACCAACAGAGTGCCACGTACAAGATATACTCAAAATCATCACTGTTAATTAAAGATACAGGTATGCTAACACTGAACGTACACCACTGAGTACCATTATGGCTACCTAAAGAGCTTGCTACACTGTGAAGGAAAAGCCAAAGAACCTTCCAGTCTTGAAGAATTATAAATGGATGAAATGTATTTGTACACAAGTACAAGGTCACGTACATACCAGCTGGCTGCACGAATTTCAGGTATAAACTGAATGCTAATCCACTAACAGTTGCAGTGGAAAAGAAAAAGACCTGCATGTCTTAACTGTTTACAGCATAACTATCTTCCACATCACACAGTAAGAGTGGTAAATGGGATTCTAAGATATAATGAGATACAGTAGTTTCAGTCAAGACCAGAAAGGATTAATGCCACCGTATTGTACTGATAAAAATGTTATCATGAAAAATTACATGATTCTGGTCACCTGTCTTCAAGCAATCTTGGAACAAGTGCAAAGAAATGTTACTACAATTATGAGAAAATGGAGAACCCATCTTCCGCAATCAAGTCTGGATTCACAAAATGAGAAGAGAAAGGATATGTGTTTTCCCTTTACACACAGAGGGAACTAATGGTTAGGGAAAAGAGCCATTTCAATGAAAAAAAAACCCACAACAATAATGTTAGCACAAAACCACAGGGGAATAAATTGGCTATGAATAAATTCAAGGTGGAATTTACAGGAAGGTTTCTGAGCATCAGAGGAATGAGGTTATAGAACAGAATTCCAAGAGAAGTAATGGAAATAAAAATCCTAATGAGTCTTACAGTGGAGAACGGTCAGTGTATGAGAGATTATCCAACATGGTTGTCTGGGAATCTGTGACCCAGGAGGTCCCTTTCAGGGTCCTCATAAATTACACACAAAAGAAAACCTATGAGGTCATATTGTCCCATCAACCTCAATAAAACTAAATGAGCAAAACACATAAGGAAAGACTGCTGACCAAAACCATAAAATAAGTCTCTCCCTTTTCTCCTCCACCCCCTTTTTAAGCAGGAAAACCAACCAAAACACTGCTTAACATGAAAGTACATGGTAACGTTCTTGTGTTATTTCAGACTGGGTTTTTACAAGGCCAATTTACTTTTCATACCGTATTGTACCCAGTGCTTGACTTAGTCCAGTTTTAATAACCATTCAGAGAGATTAGCTTACGAAACAGTGTATCTGTCAGTATCTTTCTCTTACCTTCAATGCTGGCTCTGGTGCTGGGATCGTATGTTCTGGGAGTCTGTAGAACAAAAAGACTTCACATTATAAATTTAGACAGCTGGATGGCACAACCTGGAGTTTAACTCCTCCCCAGCAGAGGTTGCTTTGTGTGCCAGTTGCTCACACATGGCACATGTTTACAAAAAAAGTCTCTGTGTTTCTCACTTAGGTAAAACAGAGTCAGAAACATGGTTTCTAACTGAGCAGCCAAAACAGGAGAACCCTACCTTACCTCTGAAAACCTTGCTTTTTAGTAAGAAGCTATCATAAAACACATAACACAATAACAGCACTAACACGTAACAACAATTAAGTTGTTAAGATATGGGGCTTCTGAGGTGTAAACTGCACATTTTTTCTGTAGGCCACAATAACAGAATGCACTGAACAGGCATGAATGGAGGGGAAAATCAGAGTCCCAGAGATGCTCCAAGCAAACTGCTGATGACTGAGTACACCAGTATAAGTTGGGGGTTAGACTTGATGATCTTGTGAGGTCCCTTCCAACCACTATGATTCTATGACACTGACTCACCTGATAGATAAGTACAGATAAGAAGCATATATTAGCACAGGTTAGATATGTGAACTCAAAACCGAACAGCACTGAATGATTATGGAAAAGGAAAGAGCACTGGGGATGAGGACTGTGTTCAAGGCAGTGTTTCTCGTGCTTCACAACTACGGACAAAGTGCTTTAACTCTTTGGATTTCCCTTTATTCCCTATTAGAACTGCATGAATTGCTTGAGCTTTTGAGATGCAACTGAGATAACAGATGTAGCAGATTTAGATATTATCACACCTTTCCTCCAGCCCACATCCTTAGAATTGCAGAACGTCGTGATGTACATCTGAAAATATCACATTTAATCAGAATCACAGAATTGTTGGGGTTGGATTGTGTTATTCACTGTAACTTTGATGACCATATATAAATATTCAATAGAAATGACCAAAAGGACATTAATGCATGCTGCATATGACTAGCAGCTAGCTGGAACAATGCTTACCCTAGGTATTTTGACAGCTCCTTACTCAGCTCTTCAGTAATATATTCTGATATTAACCCATGGGCGTACCGTACATAGTCTTCAGCAACAGGGCAAAGAAAGGAAAGGGGGAAAAAGAAAAAGAACATCAACATTATATAGTCATGCTGCCTTAGTTATGATGTATGCACTACCATAAATCATAAGGTTGAACTAATAGTAAGAGACTTCTAATGGATACACTGTGATGGTTCTCTGTGTTGAGTAGTTTATGTTACATGACACTTGTAGGTTTATTTAAAAAGTAAAAAACTTGCTACACTCACTTTGTCAGCACATGTTATTAATATCTGCTGTATGTACTTTACAAAAAGTGTTCACTTTCTGAGAATACTAGATATCATGTATTTTTCCGAAGAAATTAGATTTTAAAAACCTGCAAAAGTAAAAAGCTGACTCAACAGAACATGCAATCATTAATTTTAAAGCATCTGGATCTTAGAATTATTTGGCAAGTGCTTCAGAACTAAAGTACATTTTCTGGCATCAACTGAAAACAATTAGATGAGACAATGAGTCTATTTCAAAGTCTTGTACTTAATTTCAATACTTTATGGAAAATGCCAAGGCCTATCTAAACATCACTGGCAAGACAGGATAATTATCTGTGGAAATAAGAACTACTAGAAGCTGTTCTCAGTACAGGGCACTCCCACTATAAACGTCTTTCTGAGAGAAAGGAAAAAAAAAGAGGTGACTCTTTTATAACACGAAGTTCTGAAGCAGATCTTTTCCAGTCACGTCCTACACTAGCACTGACTGATCATGGACTGGATCTTTTAAACTTGCTGTTGCTGAGGCTCCTAGGGAGTAACTTTATCCTCACACAGGAAGCATTTGCCAGAGAGACATTCAGCTAAAATCTCACCTCTGAATTCCACCTACAACAGGCCAGTTCAATCTGCTTGTATGATGACACACTTAAGAGAGTTCAGAAGCACGTGGTAAACTTGCCTCAGGGTGGTAAAGAACTATTTTTAAGGTGTTAGAGATGGTTTCCTTTTTATTTTTCAATCTAAAAAGACCAGTGCAAATTGGCACTGAAGCTGAGGGCGTTAACAAACTGACATCAGCATATGCATTTCAATCAGACTGTCATCAAATTCACAGAATCTTCTGTCTTCACTTCTCCTTCCTCCACCGTCTTGATTCATCAAGTCTTTGTCACTTCCCTAGGTTTTCTTCAGGGTCAAGAGAGAAGAGGAAACAACTCCAATCCAAGACAACTTCACCTCTGCATCTAATAAGCCCGATTTATCTCCTAAGACAATTATTCCCACCATTTCACTCTTAGCACTGTAACCCTGAATGGCAAGGACAAGTCAACTAACTATTATAACCAAACAGAAAATAGAAAACATTATCTCTGCCTTGAAGGAATCTTCACTGGCTTCCTTTAGAATAGAATGGCTTGGGTTGACAACAGCCAGGTGCCACAGCCAGTTGCCAACTGCAAGATCAAGTAATAGACCAGACTATGTGCCTGTGTGATCAGGCTGCCCAGCGCCCCATCCAGTCTGTCCCTGAATACCACCGAGGATGGGGAACCCACAGCTTCTCTGGGTAACATGATCCAACTCCTCACCACCCTCTTCACCCTGACATTTAACCAAAAGCTTAGTTTAAAAGCATTCCCCCTTGTCCTATCATTATCTAAGCATTTAAAAAGTTGACTTCCTTCCTGTTTATAATCTCCCATTAAATACAGGAATACCATAATCAAATCTCCCCACAGCCTTCTCTTCTTCAGACTGAACAAGCACAGCTCCTTCAGCCTGTCTTTATTGGATGGTGCTCCAGTCCTCTGACCATCTTTGTGGCCCTCCTTTGAACACACACCAACAGCTCCACATCCTTCCTGTACTGAGGGCCCCAGACCTGGATGCAAATACTCCAGATGGAGCCTCATGAGGGCAGAGTGGAGAGCAACAAATACTTCCCTCACCCTGCTGGCCACCCCTCTTCTGATGCAGTCCAGGATACTGTTGGCCTTCTGAGGTGCAAGTGCACACTGCTGGATCACATTAAATTCTTCATCTACCTTACACCTCTGAATCATTTGCAGCAGGGCTACACTCAAGGAGCTCCTTCTCCCAGTCTGTATATACATATCTGGGATTACCCAAACCAAGTGCCAAAACGTGTACTTTGCTTTGTTGAACCTCATTACAAACACATGGGCCAACTTCTTCAGTTTATCAAGGCCTCTGAATGCCTCTGGATGGCATCCCTTCCTTCTGCTCTATCAACTGCATCACTCAGCTAGGTGTCATCAGCTAATTAGTGGAAGGCGTGCTTGATCCCAATTACTGTTTGCCTCCCAGGTACTGTTCTCAACTTAGTCTTGATTTGTTATTAACCCATTAAACACTAGGAATATTTATGCACCCCCCCCTTCTTTGTCTTTTGTGGAAAAAAATAGTGCATATTGCAAGTTAGCTATCTGATTACAAATTCCAGAGATAAAGTATTAGGCTTAGTCAAGATCATCACTGTCAGGACAGGACAACATTCTATTTCATTAAAGTAGAGGTAGGGAAAAAGAATAAAAAGCTACTGTAAAGTTGAAGTAGATTACACGTTTTGCAGCTTTGCCTCTTGACAAGCCATATATTTCTATCTCTGTTCTATAAAACTGTCTAGCTGCCTCTTAAATCTCATTTATGCTGTTCTCTTTGATATCATTATTTGGTAACTCCTTTTTCACTTTGTCAGCAAATTGCTTTGTTTTTCCTTATTTTTCAATGGCATGCAGACTTCTGACTGCCTTAGTAGTAATCAGAAACAATTTGCTTTTGTCCATTTTGTTCTGAACCCTTTCTTAATTTTCATCAACTTTCAAAGAATTTATTTCCCAGGGACCATTTTTAGGTTTACCTACTTCATCTCCAAGTGACATTCAGCACACAGCCCTCCCTAGCAAAAAGGTGACTAGAAACAGGATCACTTCAGGCTTTCTGGTACCAGCGCAGTCACTTCCAGAGATAGTTAATACATATAGTACTGAAGTTTTTGCCCTAAGTAAGTGCAAACGTGTATTCTATACTTAATGTTTCCTCTATGACTGCGTCTTCCTACGATCCCTTCCCTTAAGGACAATCCTATCAACACAACAGTATTCGCATGCTAATAGTCTTTTCTACTATAGAGCCTCTCATTGTGTGGATACTCATACATATTAAATGCATGTGCCCTATTACACAGGATGGTCTCAGTTCAGTAAAACACTTCAGCATATATTTCAATGAGAAAACAACTTGCCTGAAAGCTATGAAGCCAAAAGAATCCCAGCTGAAACCTCCTGTATAAAGCAACGACCCTGATGAAGATACCAACTCAGAAACCCAGGAGACTCAGGAGACTCACAACAGGTCTGAATTTTTCTGTGTACGGAATACATTCACTGCAGAGGCCACTTTCAGTACGTTTCAGATGCTAACTGTGTTTTAACTGCAGGCGTGTTACTTCCCAAAAAAACAAATTCATTCCAGTGCTTAAATGGATACTTTTCTTACCTTCTTCAGCATCTGTGATTTGTTTACCGCTGACAAACGTAGCTGCATATATCCTTTCGCCTACACATATATTGTTGCTTTTAAGTGCTTTCACTGTTTGATTGACCTGTAGGAAACCACAGAATGAAATGTCTATATCAGTGTTGTTATGCACAAGTTAATGCAGTGACAAACCTCTTGTAATTTTGTTTCAAGCACATAAAACACTCAAGTTATGGACTGTGGTGAAATTTAATATACATTTGTAATGACTAGCATATGAGCTCAAAAACGCAAAGAAGCTAGCACGTTTTTGAACATGTTGCCCTGGTAACACAGCACCAATTTTGCAGCACCCTAACACGAGCAGAGCTATTCAGAGGTAAGAGTCACCATTATACAGGTGAGAAATATACCTGCTAGGAGAACAGACAATCCCTGACCTCGGGTGGACTGCAAAGGGAGTACCGATGGAAATCAAAGATAAATGACATCACAGGGCACTGATATACCATATCTAACACAGAGCACTGTCAGACAAAGGCATTTTCAACAACACAAACAGGTGCTGTTCAAACACAAAACCTCAGGCGTTCGCTGCAAAGTTCATTTCCCCCAGATTCAACTGAGGGATGCCACATGGCCCAAAACACAGATATCAACAGGCTAATATGCATTTTCAATTTAAACATAAAGCAGTTTTGAAAGTAAGAGAGAAACACAATACCTTTTTTTTTAACCACCTCAATGTCTTCTCTTGGCTGTACTTGTGAAATTTCTGACTGCCAATCTCTGAGATAAAACCAAATAAGGGGAAGAAAGTCACGACTGGCTTGGTTTGCATTTGCAATACACTTAAAACCTTCAGAGTTGTAGACAGAGTATGGAAGTTAATCTGCAACTTGCACATGTTTGATATCAGGGCAAAAAGTTTCAAAAATATTGGAAACATGGAAAAATAAACAGACTGAACTAATACGAGTCTGAACAACTTAACAATCCTTCATTAGGCTCTAATCCAGCAAAGTACATATTTTATTTATATATCTGTAATCTCGTGCTGCCTGAATTCAGTAAGACTTTTGGCAAATAGCAAGGGCTTGAGAAATCTTCATTGCCCTGTGTCACCAGAATGGCCATTTTAATTGCACAGTTTGTAACATAAAACATTGCTTCCATGACTGCTTTAAAAAAAGAAAAAAAAACTCAACAATAAAAAAACAATCCCACAAAACCACACCAAAACCCACTACATAGTGACTAAAAGCCATAGTTTCTGAATTCCAGCTCTGAGAAGGGGGGCAGGAGAGAGGGTTGGGTTGATAGATAAACTATCTGCCCTTTCAGTAATTCCTTTTCCTATCATTTCTTTCTCCTTTCACTTCACAAGGCAACTCCAGCAGAAGTTTTACCTCTATTCCCTTTTTACACAGCGTAATATAGTGTCAGAAGAAAAGAGAACCAAAATAGTGAAGCATGCTCCTAGTGGGAGGAAGTACAAGATTGATTTTTTATTTATTGAGCAACATAAATTAACTCGATGATGTAAGAATTTCAGAAACTGTTTCCCCTGTGACAACTAGGGCACCATGAACATCTCACTATTCACATGTGATCAGTCACCTGGAGATACGCGAATTCAGGGTTCTGAGGCAAAGGAGAGAGAAAATTACATAGGCTGATAGAAATTTTAGGATAAAAATTATTGAGAATTAATTCACAGAGCTACAGTTTAGAAATGGAACAGGATGCCTAATCAGATTACACAGGAGATTTCAGAGCCTGTGATGTTTGAAGCTCGTTCTTTAGCAGGTATTTCAATAACTTTTAATCTCCTGTATACCATTCCCATAAATGCACACATCTGTTTCATGTCATTTACTGACTTGCTATCATATTCCAACACTCAGTTCATGGAGTTTCTTTTTCCCCTTGCAAACAACAACATGCTATTTATGATTGTTTCAGCATTTCCTTCTTTGGGGTTTATCTTGGCTCTTTCAAACTGCATACAGATATCTAACCATTATGTACTCTTCATGTATGCACGGTAGGGGGTACAGAGAGGTCAGAGAAAGCTGTCTTCAAGATAGAGCTGTAGAAAAGTAAAACAAAAACTTTTCCAAGTAAAAAGGAAAATAAAAAAGGCTAGTATACACTTTGCTTCATGAAGTTGATGAGTTGCAGGTAAAGTAATTAGGCGTGACACTGCTGGCTGCACTGACTTGCAAGATCTGAAAGAGAAGAAGCAGAAAATGGGGGAGACACTCTGGATTCTTGAACCTGCTTCTCAAAATGCTAACATGGTTTGGGTCCAAGTACAGTGAGTACAATTCATGGATTCCTCTCTTATCTGCGAAAGTTCGAGGAAGGGACATCCTCCTGTCACCATCCCCCAGCCCATGCTGAAAAGTAATTCCAGTCTGGATTCCCAGGCAGACTCCCCCACAACAGTATGATTCAGAGTGACTCAGTTAGGGAAAGGAGACGTAGAACTGTGAAGCCATTTTCATTAAAACATGTGAAAAATAATTATGCTGAATCCTTCAGAGATCACTTTGTTTGAAAATATTTTGTGTGCTTGACAGTTTTGACTATTAAACTCTAGAAACTGACAATATCTGAGACCTCTGAAGAATTAAAGTGAGTTATGAAAGTCACAAACTGCTGACAAAAGGATTCAATATTGGAACGTGGATTTAACACGTGATGCACATTTGATATTGGTGAGAGTTAGCGACTATGTTTGATAATATGAGTATAAACTGGAAAGCCTTTTTTTCCCCTAATGTGTCTGGTGCCTATAAAACTGGTCTGAGACATCTGGAAAGATCGGGTTTGAGAAATACAGATGGAATATAAGTGGTTCTACAATTAAATAATATGTTCAGCGATCGGGTAATCGCTATGTAGACTTGGAAGTTTCCCCGATGTGTTGTTGAGCAAACTGCCTAAAGCACATTTTAACATCCATTTTCTCAGTGTTTTCCATAACTCAGAAACTCTTACGGCCTCTTTTTCCCACCTTCTGGGAATACAAGCTTGGCAATATTACTTAGTTATTCTAATCAGGTAAGTTTTCTTGGCTCTTCATATTAATCACATCAGACAAGATCACCGTGCAGTTTTTGCCTTGCAAAATGAAACAAAGAGTAACACTTTGGCACTGGAGTGCATAACCTTTCCTTAAACCTTCTCTATCGTACACTTTATCCAATCTTTGAACTCATTAGCAAACAACCTGCCCCACCCAGACTTAGTGAGCTGTAACATACACTTTCCCCAACTACTGAAGCAGGTAAATGGGAATTTAATCCAGCAAAATGAATTTCCAGTGCCCCTCAACAGTGAGGCCAGGGAAGGTGGACTTTCTACTAACTCAGTAAGTGTAAACTGTGAGTGCTCTAGGGTAAGAATTTGTTATACAGATGTTAAAAGCCTTCAGATTAAACTGAAAGTCAAATAATTATCTTGTTGGCTTCTGCCAAACAGAACAGAGTTGCAGTAGACTGAACATGACAGATACTTCTTGCCCTAAAGCTCTGCTTCTTAAATGAGAAAGGGTATGTAGTGGACAAGTCTTAGCACTGGAAAAGAGACCATTAGTCATAATATTGGTATTTTTTACAAGCAATAAAAGGGATGTGAAAATGAAACACGTGGAGGGGGATTGCACAGAAAGGCGACCTTGCAAATGACAAATGGGCAGGCCCTAACATGTCTGTTGCATAACCACAGGTTTAGTGTACTAAGAAAGTAAAGGCATTCTAAGAACAAGCCCCAGTGTTGCTACTTTCAACCCAACATGACCCTAAATGAAGCAGTAGGAACATGTCCAGAGATATCCAAGATTCTCACATACAGCCACCACAAACACGACTGCACAGCACTAACATCAGCAGCAATTTCTCCATTACGTTTCAAAACAAATTTTAAGAAAACCCACCAAGCTAACAACAGTAAGTGACTGTAATTTCTTTAACAGTTAATAGCATTCGTTGGCAAAAGGATCCAAACTTACTAGAATACATAATAAATCCAAAAAAGAGTCAACATAAAAGCCAAAAACAAGCAGTAAGGCATCTTCACTACTATATATACTACCAACATAATTTAATCAGTCAATGCTCTGGTGGATCATGACTGGAAATACAATTTCAGATAGAAAGATTAGACTAAGACGTAAGATCTTGTCTGTGGCAAATACTTTAAATATACACTTCTATTATTCTGCTGTGAAGAAGAAAACAATTTCTGCCCAAAGACAGTACAGCTGTACAGAGGAAGTGGCCTTTCAGAAAAATAATCTCACCTTGCCCTATATTCCTATGCAGAGCTCTAGTCTGACAGCATTTTTCACCTTCTCAGACAGGTGGGCAGAATCTTAGTATTCTCTCTCTCACTTGCAGCTCCTTAGCCAGCATTAGACAAGCTGTAGGGGACAGAAACTGCCTAAAAGTTTAATATTAGGCTATTGGAAGCATTTATCACCCTGTGGGAAGGCAAAAGAGGTTTTGTAGTTCAGATGCATCTGTGTTAAGGAATCCTTCTCAAAATCACAACTCACCCCAGGAAAAAAAGTTACCTGCTTCCACTGATACCAAATGTAACTTACTGCTTTTCTAAATTTCTCTTGAAAAAACAGGACTGAAACTACCTCAGTCCCAGCAAAATGTAGTACCTGTCTCACTGCCTGCATTTTCTGCTGTCCTGTCATCATTTTCAATGGAAACCTGACCTGACTCAAAGTTCAAATTGATTCTTTTGGAGAAGTAAGAGCTCCATGTTAACTGCATATATACCACATCATACAGGAAATACTTAAACTTGTCCATCTGAATCCTTCAGGAAAAGCTCACAGTCACACTGATGTTCCAATGCAGCTATAACATGTCATTTTACTTGTTAGCAGGAGACAATAATACATAGGAAGCCAGTTCTGATTAGTATCTCATTTCTCTGCCACTTTGCAGGAAGGCTGCACAACTGTTTCAGTTACAGCAGTTACACCTGATTCACAATACTGCAACAAGGACTTCTAAGCTTAAACTTCTGCTTTTAAAAGTGCAGCTTCATCCCGCTTACCCTGAGTGTTCGGAAAACAAAAAACAGAATTGAAACTTATTTTCTAATGAGATAGCACAAATAAACCCAGCCTTTTCTCACTCCCTTCCCTGCCTTTTTTTTTCACCTTTTTCTTCTGTTATATGACATATGGATCGTTTAACATCTTCACACTTCAGCAGCAATGGGCAATACGGGTACTCTGAGTCTAGCACAACTTGGTCCAGTGGCTGGAACTTTCCTTGCTTCTGAAAATACATCAAAGGGATAATAAAAGTATTATTATATTGTTAAGACATACACATATATAGAAGTACAGATGCATGCAATTGCCATGGCTTTAAAATAAAGGACTTAAGAAAAGATCATACTTTGAATGGTACCACATGACAGTTAGAAACTGATTACAAAAGTAAACTGTAAATATTTATTTCAAACCAGTAAAAATCTGCTAAATGCCGAACTCTTCAATTACTGCACTGAAGAGCCCAAATTTAAAACAACATGGGAGAAGCTAATGTGAAGTACAGTGAAATTTTTTGGGAAGATGACATAAGACACAGCAGTCAATGTGTGCCAACAGTGTATGAGACCAAAACCTGTTGGATTAAATCCAGTGTCATAACTTCCATTCAAATTTTGCTTTTCCTTCCATAAAGATAAATCTCAAAGGAGCAGGGCAGCTTCTGGAACACAGTATTAACCTTTCACCTCTGCAAAGTCAATTTCAGTTTGGCCACGGTATGCATATAAAGCGATTCTGGCAGCGCTGAAATAGCCCTACACATGACAGAATCATCAAACAAACCTTGCTGTTGCCAAACAATGCATAATCACTCAGCACAGTTTGGCACAACTGGCAGCCTTCCCCTTGGAAAGGTCCTTCAGCGCATCAGTACAAAGACTCAGTGAGCTCTCCATCCCAAGAGAGTGCATGGTCTCAGGAGCCAAAGCTGAAATCATTACATCGGTTATAGCATGAAAAAAAAGCACTTGGGTAAAATGCTTTCATTATTAATTTATCCTCTTATTAGGCAGACAGAGGCTTAATAAAAATAACCATATATTGTAAAATAAGATTAAAAAAACAAAAAAAACTGAATGGATTTTTATTCTTTCCAGTTAAAAAGAAAAGGCACAATTACAATGGCAAAAACAAAGCTGCAATTAACAGCTTCCTATAGACAGCTTACCTGCACAAGCCAGCTTGTGTCCAGAAGCAAGACAGCTACATACACCTTGTGAAGCAACTCAGAGCTTAAGCTAAGAAGGACTGCTGGACAGGAGATGGCTCTGCTCAGAGACACTTAAGCAACCCTGGACTGCACTCTCAAAATGAAAGGATGGTGCAAAAAACGATTCTACAGAACCCAGTGAATATCTTAATACTCATTAGTTCAAGCCAGAGGACAAACGTGCTGCATTCAAGCTGGTCTTGCACGAGGTACCTGCCACACAAACCCCAAGACGTCCCTCTACTCAAGAATACAGTAATTTAGGCAGAACACTACAGGAATGCATTTGCCCTTAATGAGTCACACGTAACAGCTCTATGTACTTATCTGGCATCATGCCTGACCCAGAAAACCCATAGGAAACAATGTACCTAAGAAGCAAAGGACAGTACAAGACTGTTCCCACGCACAGAAACCACAGCAAATGCCATCCTTTATTCAGCTTACCTCATCACTTATCACAGAGATACGCTGATTCCCTAATCTAAGTTTGGTATAAAGCTTTCAAAGGGATGCTGAATTCAAACCGAGGGAAACAGATACACTATGGCCGTGAAGCAACTTCTGGTGGGCCACCCTGAGGCAGGAACAGATCACGGAAACACTGAACATCTTGGTATATCAAATACCGTAAATAATCTAGAAATTATTACAGAACAACAGGCTACGAATAGAAATGTTTAGCAGAACTGTATTTCTTCAGCATAGAAGAACAGTTTCTTTGCATTCTCCACTTGCAACCCAAAGCAAAAAACAGCAAGCCACCTTAAAGGAAATTCTCTCAGAAGAAAAACCACTTAGGATGCATAAAGTGAAAACAGTGCCTCTGTGAAATAAAAAACACGGATTCACATTTTTACTTTCCTTTGGCATTTTTTCAAAGCCAGATAATAAACTATAAAACAACAAAACTGCCTACTTACAAAGTTTAAGTAAGGTTTTGCAACACCCAAGACGAACTGATTAACCCATTAATGTATTATCCATCTTTTGGGTATTTGCTCAACCCTCTGCTATTCTGTAACACATCATTTTTACAAATACTATTTATAAAAAGGCAATGTTTCTTTTCTAATTCAAAGTACCTTTTTCCTCTTCCACAGCATCCAAATTCATCTTTATTTCTCCCCCTCTCCCTCAAAGAGAAGCACTGACTCCTCAGGATGGGGACTAGTTTGTTTTACTACGATGACATCTACCATTTTAAATTCAATAGTTCTGGGATAGGCTCTCACAAAATGACAAAAGATTCTCTGCTTCCCTTACAAAGAGGGGATTACATTTTGCTTGGGTTGCGAGCTGATTCAGGGAATACAGTTCACTGGCCAAAAAAATAAAAAGGATGAAAACAAGATACGTAGAGGGTGAACATCTCTGCTCTAAATACAAACTGAATTTCCCAGAGCATGGAGGTCCCTCTGCATAAAATAAACACAACAACAGAAATAATGTTTTCTCTTGAGAATACCAACAAAAAAATTAAGCAGGCTTACCTCCTTGTCTGCCTTTATGAGATAGTAAAGTATCAGAAACAAGGGGTCCATCGGCGTCACAAAGAGCAGGCGCCCATCTAAGGGACAGATATATAAAAGGAACTTCAGTACTACTAGGCACGCAACTACTACTTGATCATTTTTTAGGATGCTTTTCAGGAGTGTAGGCAAGATGAGAGGATTTTTTTTTTCACATTAAGCATCTCAGTATTTCAGTAAAATGGGCAGGAAAATAGAATTTGTGATTTTTTATTAAGAATGCAGAGAGAGCTCAGTTCTAAACCCTGCCAAATGAAAGTACAAGCTCTGTTACAAGTCTTCTGACTTGGAGCAGTTTGTTTTCCCTTCTTTCTGTAATATACTGAAAACAACAACATTAAAGCTGCCCTCTATCGGCAGACTGGAGTGTAACAGAACCCTGTTTTGAGATGCTAGATAAATATCCAGCACACTCTGTCCCGAACACTGGGCAAGGAAATGCCAGTTCAGATAATATGTCACAGAGAGTTTTATTTGAAATTACACCATCATTTCAGAATGAAGGCTTAGTCGTGCCCTTTGCACAACTGTAGATAATTTGAAACAATGTAACATTAACAACATTCACTAATTAGATTATATAATTGATAACAATTAGACATTAATAAGCAAATCGAAAGCAAATAATATTTTTGTTTGTTTCAATTCACACGATTAAGATAACTAAAGAAAGAAAACCCTACTGGAACAGCCTTAAAACTAACAAAAGACAGGGTGGCAACAAAGTGGTTTGGTCAAAGCTGACAATGTAACGCCTGAAAAATTAAGATGATGCAATGTATTCAGTCTCTACATCTGTATAGCCAAATAAGCTTGGAGATCCAGCTCATATTTCTTTCTAAGCTCATTTCAATTTTTCTGTCCAAAGGCTGCATCGAGAACACGGCTGTTTGTTAGAGGACTACTTCTACAACTCCTGACAAGCCTCAAGGATACTAAATGACATGTAGGCTGGAGCAGTGAGCCCGTACACTGTATTCTGCTGTCTTCCTTCTGATATTCTGTACTCAAAATCTAAGCCTAAAGGTACCAGCCTCGAAACGTGGCTCTACAGCTCAGTGCTAATCAAATGACACATAACAAATATAAGGCATCGCACATTAATGACAAAGTGATACAGAACAGTCCAAGTAAAACCAAGGCATTCAGGGCCAAATATGTCTCCAAGTATGGCACTGCCAGGTCCTGGAAGACACTACCCTGGTCACAAGGGGATACATTTCCCTGACAAGAACCAGGCAAAAACAGCTCTTAATCCCAACTCCACAGCTATTAGCAAAGAAAGTACCAAGACTACTTACTCAGATACCTGGAATTTTTGATAATAACACTGGAGGAAAAAAAAAAGCTAGTCCCCTTCTTAAAACTTCCATTTGAAAGCTTCCATCAGCACCTCCAGGAAAAAGTATTTTTATTTGTTCTATGAAGATCTGACTCACTGTAGATGCATGAAGACCTCAGAGAATCATAGAGTGGTTGAGGTTGGAAAAAGGACCTTTAAGACCATGTAGTTCCAACTCCCTGCTGCAGGCAGGGGCACCTCCCTGTACACCAGGTTGCTCAAATCCCATTCCAGCCTGGCCTCGAATGCTTCCAAGGAGGGGACATCCACAGCCTCTCTGGGCTGCACGTTCCAGTGTCTCACCACCCTCACAGTAAATAATTTCTTTCTGATATCTAGTCTACATCTACCCTCTTCCAGTTTAAAACCATTTCCCCTAGTCCAGTCACGACCTGCCCTTATAAAGAGCCCATGCTCAGCTTTCCTGTAGGGCCCCTTCAGGTACTGGAAGGCCGCTATAACGTCCCCCTGAAGCCTTCTCTTCTCCAGGCTGAAGAGCCCCAGCTCTCTCAACCTGTCCTCATAAGGGAAGTGATCCAGTCCTCTGATTATCTTCATGGCCTTCCTCTGGACCTGCTCCAACAGCTCAGTCCCCTTCTTGTGTTGGGGGCCCCAGAACTGGATGCAGTACTCCAGGTGGTGACTCACAAGAGCAGAGTAGTGGGGCAGAATCACCTCCCTTGACCTGCTGGTCACACTTCTCTTCATGCACTCCAGGATATGGTTGGCCTTCTGGGCTGCAAGTGCACACTGCCTGCTCACATGGAGTCTTCCATCAACTGACACCCCCAAATCCTTCTCCTCTGGGTTGCTCTCAAGCCATCCTTGGCCCAGCTTGTATCCGTGTTCGGGACTGCCCTGAGCTAGGTGCGGGACCTTGCACAGGCTCACCTCTCAAGCCTGCCTAGGTCCCTCTTTCCCTCCATCTTGTCAACTGCACCACTCAGCTCAGTGCCATCGTTATATGTTCTGAGGTTATACTTGATGCCACTGTCCATGCTGCCTACAAAGATGTTACATCACCGGTCCCAGCAGTGAACCCTGAGGAATGCTGCTTGTCTCCACTTGGACTTTGAGACATTAACCACAATTCTCTGAGTGCTACCATCCAGCCAATTCTTTATCCAGCAACAGTCCATCCATCAAATAGATTTTTCTCCAATTTGGCAACCAGGGTGCTGTGCATAACAGTGTCAAATGCTTTGCATGAGTCCAGGTAGATGACATCAGTTGCTCTTCCTTCATCCACTGGCACTGGAACTCCATCATAAAAGGCCACCAAGTCTGTCAGGCATGACTTGCCCTTGGTGAAGCCATATTAGTTATCATCAGTCTCCTCGTCTTTATTTTCCATAGGCCTCAGTAGGGTCTTCAGGAGGATCCATGATCTTGACAGGCACAGAAGTGAGACTGTGGTTTCCTGGATCTTCTTTTTTTACCTTCTTGAAAACAGGGATTATGTTTCTCCTTTTCCAGTCAGTGGGAATTTCACCAGACTGCCACAACCTTTCAAATATGATGGACAGTGGCTTGGCAACTTCATCTGCCAGTTCCCTCAGAATCCATGGATGGATCTCATTGAGTCCCATGGACTTGTGCACCTTCAGTTTCTTCGCACAGTCTTGAACCTGACCTTCACTTACAGTGGGCAGATCTTCCTTCTCGCAGTTCTTACCTTTGCTCTCCGCAGCTTGGGGAGTGCAGCTAGAGTCCCTGAGAGTGAAGACTGAGGCAAAGAAGGAACTGAGCACCTCAGCTTTCTCTGTAACCCTCATGACTAAGTCTCCAGTTTCCTTCCAGAGAGTGCTCACATCTTCCCTGGCCTTCCTTTTATCACTGATACACCTGTAGAATTTTTTCTTGCTCTCCCTTAAATCCTTGGCTATATTTAATTCCATCTGGGTTTTAGCTTTCCTAACCCAATCCCTTCTTTGTAGTCATCCCAGGTAACCTGTTCCTGCTTCCACTCCCTGCAGACTTCCTTTTTGGCAGCAGTCCAGGAGCTCCTTGCTGCTCCACAGAGGCCTCCTGGCATTCTTGCCTGCCTTTCTTTTTCTTGGGATGCACTGCTGCTGGGCTTGGAGGAGATGGTCCTTTAATACTGAACAGCTTTCTTGGGCCCCACTACCCTCCAGGGCTTTATCACATGTCACCCTGTCAAGCAGTTCCCTGAAGAGTTTGAAGTCTGCTCTCCTGAAGTCCAGAGCAGCAGGCTTGCAGCGCACCATCTTTGACACTCTATCTTCAACTCCACCATTCCACGCTCCCTGCAGCCAAGGCTGCCCTTAAGCTCCACGTTACTCATCAGCCCCTCTTCATTGGTAAGGACAAGGTCCAGCATAGTGCCACCTCCCGTGGATTCCTGTACCACTTACAAGAGGAAGTAATCATCATCACATTCCAGGAAGCTCTATGATTCCTGATGCCCTGCTGTGCTGTCCCTCCAAGAGATATCAGGGTGGTTGAAGTCCTCCATGAGGACCGCTGCTTTGTGAATGTGAAGCTGCTCCTATCTGTTTACAGAGGGTCTCATTTATTTGGTCTTCCTGGTTGAGCCACCTGTAGCAGAAACACACTATGAAGTCTCCTTCCCCTTTAACCTTAACCCACAAGCTCTCTGTCAGCACCTTTTCTATCCCCAGGTGGAGCTCCAGTTGGTCACCGATGTAGAGGGCAACACCTCCCTCCTCTTCTCTTCTGCCTGTCTTTCCTAAAGAGTTTATACCCATCTACATTCCAGCTGTGTCCTTTTCAGCAGATAATGAGATGATGTGCTTTAATTGCAAAGACACAGCTTTTTTGTGCTATGCTTCACCTGACTATTTCAGATACACAGCAGCCCAATTCCATCCAGGAAAATAAATTTCCCTTTTTATATTAAGAAGTAAAAATAAAAATGAAGCAATTACTCCTTAAGGCAATTGTTTCCCAAGGGCCAAAGTAGAGGTTAGAAAGGGAGGAGGAGAATACAGCGTGGACATAATTGGGAGCAGGGGGCAAACCCAGCTTTCTGGCTCATCCCCAGAGGGAATAAGGAAAAGCCCATAGACATACTGCTTGCATTGCTATATGCACCTGCAAATCACATTTAAATGTTAATACACATTTGGGATATTAACATTAAAAAAGGTATATGTCTGGTTGGGTCACTTTATTTATTTTATTATTATAATGGTCTTTTTTCTGCTTAGAAATGGACAAAAAGGACACGTCTTCATCTCCTGAATTGATACTAATTACACAGCCTATGGAAATCCCAGGAGAGAAACACTACTCCAGGGAGATCCTTACTGAGAAAGGGTTGTTAAAGCCATCACAAGTGGTTACACAAACTTCTTTCTCATTTTCAGAAGGATGAGCTAGGATCAGAGACTATGATGCTGCAGATGAGGTCGCTCAGGCACAGCACTGAAATGGCACCTTCAGACAGATGGCTTATCCCAGGATCACAGCACTTAGAGAGAAGACTACAGAAGTGATTAAAAGAAAACCCCAATCAAACCACACTCCAGTGCTTGGAGTTCTGCTTAGCGTTGCTCTGCTTAGCTAACTCAGGCTTTCCAGCCCTTTTCCCCTTCCATAGGATAAGAAATATTTTACTTACACCCAGGACTTTCTGGTCTGGCTGACAAGGAAAGCTAAGCATTTTATGGCACTTCGGTTTAAATACAACCGAATGACTCCCTCATCCCACCATACCCCTCCTCAAAGACAAACGAACATCTGTCTAATTGAGATTGCCAAAGGCAGCCCTTTAAAGAAACACCACAAAGGCCCTAGCCCTGTTTAAATCCAGATGGCAACTGAGTGTGTCGGAAGGTGGGGATGTGATGCAGCATGCCTCAAACAACTAAGAGAAACACCTGTAAATTTAATAGAAGAAAGAAGAAGGTCTCTTTGTATGAACATTAGTTACAGTTGGGGGAAGGATACATAACATTACTCACCTTGTTGAACAGTCTCACCTATAAACCAGGAACGATATTCCTCATGAAAAGCTTTTACTTCGAACAGCTGCTGTGCACCACTATTGAATAAGTAAAGCGTTGCTTCCCCTGTTGAAAAAGAAATCTGGTTTGTGTTTGTAAGCTTTCCCAAAAATCAAAAGAATACCCAATACATCTGAAGAATGTGCCTTATATACATACACACACAAACATACACACATTCTACATAAACTCACTACAAAGAAAGCTCAGACAAAGAAAACTATTATATACAGATGTTCGTTTACCAGCTCTATAAACCAAACTGAATTTAAATCAATAAATAAGATGTGTGAATAGTTCATCTTACAACTCAAAGCCTTTGATCCAAACCCAAATCAAAATCACACAAGAAATTACTTTTTGTCTGTACGGAAGGGGGAAGGTAGAAACCCAGAAAATTTCCCCTCCTTCTCTCATGCTTGTCTCCAAGATATCAGACGTAAGGTTAGGGGAACAAAACCATCAAACCTTCAAGTGACAATGTGATACCCTTTTTTTGTCCATCAAAATAGACAGCAGTAACTCGGTATGCATAGACAAGTAAGGTAAACAAGAGAATACTGACAGTTTGAAAAGAGAAGCTTTATTTTAGGCTGCTCCACAGTGCAAATCTGCTGTTTCATGTTAGTTTTGGTTTCTAATGAGAGAATGACAAATATGTGACAAACAAGATTGGCACTTTCTGTGTCTAAACCAGGAAGACACCAGAACTGCAGAGTGGGCCACTGATGTTCAGCTACATTAAGTCTGTAGGCTGAATTAGTCCTGTCACCTTCAAGAGGCAACATCAACTATGGAAGTCCTGGTCAAAATCCACAAATGACAAAGCAAGCTGTGCTGACATGCAGACCACAGGCTAGCTCAAAAAAGTGCCAGTGCAAGCCCTCGCAAGCTGGTGTCAGAACTGCTATTTTCAGCCTGGACAGATCCCAGGTCTCACAGGAGGAAGGTCAGCTAAAACAGGCAGATTCGTCTTTTCCCCACAATGACCGATGGTGCTTTTTTCCCCTCCTTTATCCAAAACGCTGACAGGATGTTTAACCTCACCTGAGGTTATAGTTTCAGATCTCTGACAATCACTTTTCTTTTGGATACAGAAGGAGTGAACAGCACGTAAAAGCGAGAGCAGGTATATCCATCACCACCACGTGATTCTCCACAAGGGCCTGTATCACAGTTTGATCAGCACCAGGTATCAAGACTATTCACGACTATCTGTTGTGTGTTGAATCTTTCAGTGGCTAATATTTGTCAACAACAATTTCCCTATCAGACCCAAACATAAAGGAAAGACATTACCAGGAGTTCTCAGTCCTCCCATTTTCAAACACTACACTTACATGCTACATCACTGAAAGTTTATGCAAGTCTATAAATAAGCTTCTGTAAATTCAAAAAGAACACACCCAGGCTTTTGGTCAAATCACTGTACTTAGGGTTTTTCCCAGAAACCTTTCCCAAGATCTCATATTCTTCAAGTTAAACAGATCTCTTCTTCCACAGAGAAAAGCAAATTAATACGTGCACTTTTTAAAACATAATAAATTACAAGACAATATAATAAGGCAGATGGAAAATGTCTGTGGCTGTATATTCTCACAGTAAAACTGAGTGATCAAAAACAAGGTATCACGATGGGGATAAATGATTTCACATTCTGTGCCTATTGTTTTTAAATTACTCTGTCAGGAAGCCTTAGAAACGAGTATACCATGTATTAAGGTGTACCTGAAGACTTCAGTTACAAATACATAAATAAGAACTGTGAATTTCAAAACAGAACGTGTAACTTAGAAATCAAATGATGGCAAAAAAAGGAAAAAAAGCATGAACTTTGTCCATAAACAAAACACGTTAACTCTAACCAAGGCTTGATGCAAGTTCCTGTTGCAGCACTTCATGTTGTAAACATTACAATACTCATACATTAATAACAAATCCTTGACAAAAAGGGCAATCAGACAAGAAGAAAGTAACTATTTGTGGGATGGTGGTGTGATAATATCATCTGCATCTGCTGGTGTTTCCAATGTATTTTGAATTCAAAGTGCCTCATCACCTATTAATAAGAAAAGAGTTACCAGCGCTTGGACCAAGGAAAAAAGAATATTAAATTAAAAATGAAAAGATTCAAAAAGCCTGGGAATAACAGAATCACTTTTCTGACTCTGCCTGTTTATTTTACAGCATTAAGATGAATGGTATGAAGCCTAAATCTGGATTAAAAAAAAGGCAAAGTTCAACACCCAACACTGCAAGTTCCACAACTTGAATGCACTTAAAAACACAACTTAAAATTACAATTCTTTTTTTGTGCTGCCAATATTCCTGATGAATAAACAGTTCAACCAATTAAAATTATAAAAGAAATCCTAAATGTTTGCACAGCATTAACTATTTGGCATCAACAGCAGTATCTTTGGCACATAAGACTTACATTATCATCACTATTTCAGCTCACTAAATACGAATAGTTTGGTGGTGGAGGGAATCAACCAGAGTATTAACAGGCTCATGTCACAACTCCAAAACTTGCCTGTGCTTGGACTGCGCAGCTTTGTAAATATAGGTTCGCTGTCAGGTGTCTTAGGGGGGTCGATAGCAGCCTCTGTGGAGAGAAAGGAAAAGGTTATGAACTTGTGAACTGAGAAGCATTTCACGTTCTGCCCTGCTTCCCCAAGACATTAAGAATTAATTGGATTGACACTTTTTGAAAGCTCACATATTTTCTGCCTAAAAAGTTACATGCCTCAGCCCAGATCCATCCTACCTGATCAAGGTACCTAAATCGTGATTCCAGACTTCTAGCACTCTCTATTTGTCACAGAAAAGATAAGCACCTGGGGATGATTTACATTTTGAAAACTCACAGAGCCTGAGGCAACAGAACTCCTAAGTCTGATATCTCAGATAAGAGAAATGATCTGATGTGTTGCCCTAATTAGTGTCAAATATGACCGGAACACTTTGGTAAATTAGGCAAAGCACTGTGTGGATGCTAAAAACACACAAGGTAAAACATCTGTAGGAAGAAACAGTGGTCTCAAGCACTCAGGAATTTTCAGATTACTCAGCAATATGAAGCAGGAATTGTCTGAGAGGTTGTTACTTGTGTGAAAAATATGCCCACTTGTTTAGCTGTTGTATATGATTTTGAAAAACAAAGAGTCCATTTAATCCTCCACACAGGAAAAAGAAGCTGAGAAAATACAGTACTTCTGGCTTAGCCTCCTGACGGTTGTCCTCTTTTCTGTGTATTTAAGCAAAAAAAAAGTCAGACAAAAACCAGAGCTGTGAAAGTACAATTTCTATGCGAAATTAAAATAATAATAATAGAAATGAAACAGATCCCATAAGGATGCTTATTCAAGCTTGAAAACCATCTTTAAGGATCCCTAGTTCACTATATTCTATCCAATTTCTCTTTGTAGGGAAAGTCTAACTTATATTTATGAAAACAACTTCCCACATCTGAGTGAAGAGCAACATGACAGCATCATCTTTCTTAGCTTGCAGACTGCCAGTTCTGCCCCAGCTCCTCTCGTAAAGGCATTCATCAGAGCAAGGAAAATAACTAAAGCATTTCACATCATAATGAGCATCCAGACCCTGGAGAACGGGCTGACAGGGACCAGGCTGCTGCTTGGGTTGCTGGGCTGCTGCTGAAAGAGGAGAGAAGCAGCAGAGGTGGGCTGCACAACTACTCCCGAGGGAAGCTGCAGGAGGGAACAGAAGTGTGACACTGTCCTTCCCTTTTTGGTAGTAACCAGGAGGTTTACTGATACAGAGACTACATGGTTCCTTTCTATGAAAAACAACGAAGTAGGAAGCTTAAATGCATTCAAAAATAGCCAACACCGGACTGAAAGCCATTGCCCAAAACCTCAGCAAAGGACAGGTGGGTGGACTTCTCATAGGCTGTTCAAAATGTACCACTGTGGCAAAAAAAAACCAACAAAAAAACAAAGCCCCTAACAAACAACTCTCATCTTTCGCATTTACTCCTGAGTATTCAGCTGTGCCCCAAACAGAAATTGCCCAGATGAAGCCATAAGTAGGCCTTAAAAAGCACGTATCTGTTTGTTTGTTTTTCAAGTGTGTTCTGTGCTGGTATTGGAGGATGATGGTTCTTGAAGGTGTTTGAAGAATTTACAGCCGTTTTCTTCCTCAGAATTTTCAGCTGAGCCTTCAGGTAGCTTGCAAAAGTACTTGAAAAAGTTTCAATATAAGCTGGGAGGTTTTTAATGGAAAAAAAATCCATATTTGCTAACCAGACTTACTTCATATGCTGATACATAAACACACACGGTTGTCAAGCTACATTTGTCCTGGCAAAGGAGAACTTCAAATTTCTATAGCTGTGTATATTTCATTTTTTGACCACAGTTTAACATTGCTGTATTTTTTTGCGACTTTTAAAAACGCTGCCATGATTAATGACAGCAAAAAGAAACACACCGCATGTGTTTACTTTGATGCGTTTCATATGAACGTGTTAAAATATACACACCGAATATGAGCTTCAAAATTTAAAATGCAAAGCAAAACAAAACACAACAAAAAAAAAACAAAGGAATTTTTAGCGCTCACTTGCTCCGCTTTCTTCATGCGCAGATTTATGAACGCTGGGAACGCGTCCAGCTGAGCCCTGGTTGCATCTTGTAGAACGTGAGCAATTAAGCAGACAAGCCTCCCTAACGTAGCTGTTTTTAATGAAGCCTGCATCTTTATTTAGTCGATGTGTTCATTCCCCAGCTCTCTAACACCAAGTGCACGTTCCATCCTCGCTGGGATGCCCGCACGTAGCGAGCTCGGCTACAAACTCACGGGCTGCAGTGCTGATCCCTGCACCTCCCGCCCCAACATCTCACCTGGCACCCCCAGAAGGGACACACAAAGGGAAAGAGGGGGGGCAAAGGAAAAAGCGGGTTTCTCTGAGCTTCCTGTACCTCGAGTTTCTCATAGCTGTATTCAATGCACTGCTTCCAGGGCCAGATTAAGTATCCTTCTGTTACAGGTTGGCTCTCCTAGATGTCAAGTTGGCAGATAAAAAGAGGCATTTGGGAGAATGCCCCGCTTGGAAAACTGGATTCAATATTAACGCGGCCTCACGGGCGAAGAAGGCCCTATTTATCTGGATTTAAACGCTTAATGACTAGGAAAATGCTGAGCAAGGAATTTTGGAAGTAAGGTGTCCAAAGCCTCTCTGGTGTGTGTTCTGGCCTTCCGCCAAGGAAGGTAACTGGATTTCTTTAACGTCATTGCATTTATCAGTCCTCGCGTTTGAGCGAGGATCTCTTACAGCCAAATAAGCAGACTTCTTTAAAAGAGGCTCCAAAGAGATTTTCTAGCAAAACTGAGAGTTGAACTGGGTCTTTCAAACAACCGGGTAAGAACTAATCTTTGATAAATAATTAAATAAATAAATAAGCAGACCACTTGGATTCTACAAGGAGAGGGCTTTTTTTTTGTTAAATCCTAAAGCAAAACGACAGATGAATGCCACGACCACCCGAAACAGCAAGGTTTTCTGTAAGTCAGCTGAGACACTTGGTCATGGAACAGAATAACAAAGAGAGGGATCACACCTTTCTGCCTGCTATGCTTTCCTCCAAGCACCGGGCAGCGTTCAGCTGCAGGCAGCACACAGCTGTACAGCACAGCTCTGCAGCAGGTGTGTCAGTACAGCACGCCCCTCTCCTAGGACAAGTTTCACTGCAAGGGTACAAAAATGGATACTAGAGTACAGAGGGGGCAATTAATCCCATCCCCAGTGAAAAGTGAGCCCCTCCCTAAGCTGCCAGGGATGAAGGACAGACAGACACTTCCACGTGGCAGCCAGTCCGTCTCAATCCTGTCTCATGGCCAGGGAGTCCCCAACGCAGTCACCATCAGCTGTAAAGAAACAAGCCAGGAGCAGCACCACAATAGGGGCTTCTGAGATGAGCACGGGGTAGGACAACTAAATGCCAACACTAGGCACGCACGATACAGCCTGCTGTGCATTCACTAGCAAGCAAGCTGCAAAAAGCCCACCTAAAAGTGTGGGTAACACATGCACCAGTGGTACTGGAGTCTGCAGAGAGAACCCTGAATCCTGAAACGGAGCTACAGAGACTGTAAAAGCTTCATAGCAGCTTTCCATTACACAGAAAGAGAAAAGCCTATTGTATTTCATGGAGGTCAGACATGCGACCAGGCAAATTCTGTAAAATGTATAAACGGAACAAAGTGAAAACGAACCAGCTGTCTAAGGATTCCTGGCAATGATTTGTTCCACAATGGATTGATATGAGACATTAATGAATCCGACCATTAAAAAAAAAAAAAAAGTTGCCGGTACTTCAACATGAATGAACTGGGAAAGAACATAAAACTCCCACTAAGATCTATGAAACTGTTACAGACGATGCAAGGTCTGTCCACCTTCTTTCAAAACCATCTTACAGATTCTACACACAGATTAATATCAAGTTATATGGAATTCCCATGCAAAAAGCTGCCGGCCAAGCAAGCAAAAGGCTGTAAATATCTGTCAATTGCGTAAGAGGAAAAAACCCTCCACCACCACCTTACAAAAAAACAGGATCATTTAATAGTCTGGAATTATAAAGTTAAGATTTCATTTAAAAACAGATATTAAACTATACGTCACCTACACAAGTCTTTTCCATTCCCTTCTCAACTTCGAGTCATGCAAAAAAAGGTGTGTCAGATGGAGACATGTTGGAGCTCGTTTAAGGGACATTTTATGGAAGCCTGAACTATATAGTCCAGAGGTGCAAACACGTTACATCTAATAATTGTTTAATTTACATTCTTTCTAGAATCGGTCAACTCTGAAGTCAATGGCTTTAAATTCAATGCCCGTGAGAAGGGTACATGAGCAACGTACTCCGTCCTGCAGCACACCCTAAAACTATCCAACAAAAAATAATGCCGTACTTTGTGTCAGCATAATGAATAAATTCAGGTATGCACTGACTGAGGATGCAGTTCTACAAAGGGCTTCGAGTGAACAAAACTCAGAGGTCACTAAAAAACACAGCGGATCTCATCTCTGCTACTTTCTTTCTACTAAACCCAGCAACATTGTGGCCACACACGGTCCACTGATCCAGCGGAGAGGAAACCACTAATTTCCACCCAGATCAGGGAACTGCCACTCACCATATGGTCACATGTGGGAGAGAACCCACGGCAGCAGCAGGCGACACAAAAAATAACCTACCGTGTTCTGTGTGTGACAGTGGGCTCTTCAATTAATTTAAACGCGTCAGAAAACTAGATTATATGATTAACAGAGGTGGGAAAGCAAGAGAACAATCACAAGACATCGCTGTATATCCCGGGCTGACAGTGCTCTCGAAGAGTGCTACACAGAACACAGCTCCGTCAGCTCTGCAGCAGCCACTCTCCCACGTGCCTGCACAGAAGACAGAGCTTTGTGTGAGATTCCTGCTTCATTTTTGGTAATCTTGCCTTGGTCTTTACTCAGCTATGACAGTCCAATATTACTTCACCTTCTTATCCTTCTGACGATACAAAGTACTGGCGCCAGCAAGGGGACTTCTGTTACAAAAGCTAAAACAGCCATCTGTTTGGTAATCACAACGTTTATTACCTGGTGCCTAAAGCAAATAACAATTAATGCGGTGTAACTGACGCCCCCTTCACCTCCTTCCCGCTCCCACTTCACCTGGAAGCATTACAAGAAAAGAAGTCTACTAGACACCAAAAATGACACTGTGTTTCTACCTTGAATAAAACTTAACACTGAAACACTTGAGCAGCCTTGTGTCCCCGTACACAGCCCAGCAACTGCACTGAACAGAAAGGCCTTTGCTAAAGAACAGCCTTCAGCTTTGCCTTACGCTGTCACCGTTCACTGCTGAACTCAAAACCACGTGCTCTTGGACTCACCGGCAACAACAGAGAGTACGAACTCAAGCTGTTTCTGAAACTGAGACGCTGGGCAGACCATGCAGAGGTTGGAGCTGAAAGAAGTCAATCTTGAGAAGTTCAAGAACAGGTTATCACTTGAAAGGCTAAAAATTTCAGACTTCCCTTCTCAATATTTATAGGGTCAACAGTGGTGCAGCTGTATTACTGGCTGAATCAGCCCTATCCCCATGTGCAGAGAGGCCTGAAGTTGGCACATGCTGGTCTCTTCCAAGCCAGATGGCAGAAAGCAGAAGTAGGAGATGGTGTTACACATTAAAACATCTCTTTTCAGTTCTTTTATTTGCTATGCTTCCTTCTGGCTCCTCAGCTTGCCAGTTTTATCTGCTTTATACACAGCTGAGCTCAGTACGCATTTTAAGAGATGTAAGAAATGGTGCAAATTACCTGCAGGCAAAGGGCTTAGTTCAAGAGATGCAAATGCCAGTTTGGGGGGGGGGGGGGCTAAGAAAAATATGCCAGAAGTCCTAAAATATGCGTATTCACACTCATTTTATTAAGAAAGTATAACTATGTGCACATATATTTACATAATCTTTCTTACATTTTAAGTCAGATACTTAAAAATACCCATTTTTAAATGTAAGCACTATTTCCAAGTTCTTTCTCTAAACGACTCCGGAAGTACTGATGTCCAACTAGCCCACCCAACTGTGACATTTGCTACAACTTCTGAACCAAGTTTTCTAACAGCGCAGCGCTGCGATCTATTTCGTAGCAGAGACTTCAAATTACTTTATTAATGTTAAATAAGAGCACGTATCAAAGTGTTTTTAAACACGAGGCGAGAGAACGGGAAAGAAAAAAATACAAAAACTGTCAACATCAGATTTTAATGCAAACTGCATTTATGCTTTACACAAAAAGCTTCTTCTTTTATGACACCTTTTCTCAAGATGACCCTGAATTTTCAAGTAAAATGCTTCCTCTGTTGCTGCACGTTGACAAAAAGTTCCTCAGCCTCACTGGAAAGAAAGGATTAATTTAATGCACGCTGATGCCCTACGGTTTGGCAAAGCAGCTCATTTATTTCTGCCTCCATTTGTCTTTTGGCACGTGAAATTTGTTCCAAAAACTTGCCAAACATTATGTGAAACCACTGCTTTTATTTTTAAATAAGTAATTCCTAAAAATAATAGGATCGTTAAAATCCCTCCCTTCGTGCAGTCCTTCCAGAGCCACTAAAATAGCAGTTCTCATAAAACAATAAAAAAAGCTGATTAATTTGCTGTTTAAGAAAACAACAGCATGAAAAAAATGCAGTAATCTAAACTTGTCTGCTTCAGAAAAATAAAGGTTGAACTTAATCATCAACTCGCAGCTAACCCCTACTTCTTCTCATTAATACAGAACAAATGAAATGCAGCAGCCGTAACTTCGGGCGTAGAGTGGAACATCAGGCTTAGAAAACCATCTTGAAATGCTGACCTCTTTGCTACAGCCAGTGGAAGATATAAATATCTGAGTTCTGAGATAACACCTCCCCCTGTGAAACTGTCCTTCGTACCCACCGTGTTTTTTAACAGCTGGTGCATGTGTTTGGCTGCTATTGGTAAGAGCAGTCTGAGGCCTTACATAAGAAAGCTGTTTTGTTACACTCAGCCTAGATCAGATCCATCACACAGTGGTATTTGGGTCTTCAAGATCCCTACTCTCGCAAAACTGCAATCAGATGAGGTCTCAGTATTATTCCTTTTTCAAACAATAATAATTTCTAGTTCTTAGATTTTCAGAGAAAATGTTGACCATAGGCTCTACAAGCAGAAATATCCTATGGGCACACACAAAAAACCCCCACCTCTGATTCAGGTGATATGATTTAACAAAAAAAACAAACAACAAAAACAAATACCCAAACACAGACAGAATCTCTTGTACAAATGCTTCTCATCAGCAACATCCTGGCTGGGAGTAGATGGGTCCTAATCCTCAGGAGCCACTCTGTTTCCCTTGCACTATTCAATGTAAGAGGAAGCTGTATGCAAAGCTCTACATTCTCAAGGGCAAGGTGTAGAAGCGGACACATACGTAGTGTCCAAACACTATGAGAAATGCACAAGAGCACAACGTGGAAACTCAGACGCCCAAAAGTGAAGTTTATGTGGGTCCTTCAGTACTCAGAAATACTTTGGTGTCAATACTGTGACCTCTCCAGTGCTCCAGATTTGTCTTCTTAACCATGGATGTCAACTGCCCTGAAAAAAATAAGTTCAAGATCCAGATTTCCAGCCAAGCCAATAAAATCCCCTGGAACGAGGACCACAGCAAAGAAAGACCCATGCAGGTCTGCACGAAGCCAGCTCAGGTCCACCAGGACTTATTAGTTCAGGCACTGTCGAAAGCAGCTGTACTGCAAAGCTGGGTCTAAAAACAGCAGAGATGTGTTAACATGGCACAGAACTTGAACTAATAAACTGTTAGTGCTGAGCATAATCTGCTCTAGGCCAAATCTGGAGCCTGTACAGACACGGCATAATCTGCAACTGGAGAAACTGCCCAGAGAGTTCACTCTATTTTAAGCAAGTCTACATGCATGCCCAACTTTTCTATCCTCATCGAGCTTTACATCCTAATCACCTCACTCCACGTGATCAATCCTTCCATCTACCCTTTTCCTGTTTGTTTATTGCTCTCTCTTGATGATTCACACCCATAGAATCATAGAGCGGCTGAGGTTGGAAAAAGGACCTTTAAGACCATGTAGTTCCAACTCCCTGCTACAGGCAGGGGCACCTCCCTGTACACCAGGTTGCTCAAATCCCATTCCAGCCTGGCCTCGAATGCTTCCAAGGAGGGGACATCCACAGCCTCTCTGGGCTGCACGTTCCAGTGTCTCACCACCCTCACAGTAATTAATTTTGTCCTGATATCTAGTCTAAATCTACTGTCTTCCAGTTTAAAACCATTTCCCCTAGTCCAGTCACTACCTGCCCTTATAAAGAGCCCATGCTCAGCTTTCCTGTAGGCCCCCTTCAGGTACTGGAAGGCTGCTATAACGTCCCCCTGAAGCCTTCTCTTCTCCAGGCTGAAGAGCCCCAGCTCTCTCAACCTGTCCTCATAAGGGAAGTGATCCAGCCCTCTGAACATCTTTGTGGCCCTCCTCTAGACCTGCTCCAACAGTCCCAAGTCCTTCCTATGCTGGTGGCCCCAGAACTGGATGCAGTACTTCAGGTAGTGTCCCACAAACAGAGTAGAGGGCCAGAACCCACTTTACAACCTCCCTCTAAATGGTCACGGTAAGGCTGCACGCTGTCCAGCAGTACGCACACCTCAACTGCAATTTCTGACGTCCAAATAAGAATTCCTCCTTCCTTACGTGTATATTTTTACACGTAATACAAGCAGAAAAGAATGCTCAGACACTTCTGCAAGAACAGACAGATTCTGAGAACGGTGTAAAGATTAAAAGACCTGAGTAACCCATGCAGTGTTCCAAACTCCATATCCTTGTCTTGCTCTTCTACTGAATGGTCAGATTGCCTGAGAAGCACTGACAGTTAAGAACTCAAGTTTGGGTTCTCACTGCTTTAATTCTATAATTATGACAGACCTTATTCTTTTTTAGACTGCTCTGCAGCCTCTTTATGGAGACAGTCATCACCTGCAGCCAGATGTCACAATCAACACAACATGAATGACATTTCCAAGTGGATATGCTATTAAGTTGTTTAGGGTGATATGTATTAATTTTGCAAGCTGTTCTACACAGATTGCTCTGGTGAGTAGTCCAAACTTAAATACCTGAAATCAGAGCTCTGGAAAGTGCCTTTACTGTGAGAAAACTTTAAGAGCTTCTTGCATGCCATTAAAGCATGTCCTTCTTCTTCCTGAAAGATAAACTTGCTGCTTACCCCTTTTTTACAGCTCAGAAACTTGTAACTCTAAAAAAAGATAGACGCTAACTTCAAGAATTTCCCTACATAAAAATTGTTAGAAAACAGCAAAAATCATTACATTTATTTCATTTCAGCAGCCTTGTTCAGACAATTGGCAAGTCTTATGGGCAGTGGAGTTCTGAAATTATCAGCCACAGTTAAAATCACTGTGTTAAAATCACATTTGTTAAAATCACTGTGAGCTCTGGGGTTCTAGAAAGGCTTAATAAACTTTCTTACAGGTCTGGAGCACTATATAAATTTTGTCAGAGCTGCTCTGGCATAATTGGTAATACAAACTGTCTGGCTTCGTGGAAGTTACAAGCTCTGGCTCCAATCCTGCCAACACTTACCGAAGAATTTTACTTACTGCGCAGAACCCACAGCTCATGCATAAGTTAAGCATATTTGTAAATATTTGCACAGTATGGACATCTGTTGGCGCAGCCAGTCATCCAATACAGGATTCAGCTTAAATCCTGTAAAGAAAGGAATTCCTCACTTATAAATTCCCTTCTTAGGCATCAAGTATGTCAGATACCAAAGGCCGGAACTGAAAAGCTACAACCAGAGGAAGAGAGGAATCAGTGAAACCATAACAATTGGTTCTGCTGTCTTATAACCAGAGCAGCCCACTTTCTCAGTGCTCCAAGGTACTCCTGCCTTCTTTCCAAGTGCTGCTGAACCAAACTCATGCTACACGTTTCCTCCAGTAGTGCCATTTAAAGCATTTCTCACATAATCACAGACACTTCCATGAAACTCATAAAAATCCTCCCAAGAGCTCCTTCTTGTTGTCAGGTTTGGTTGAAATTAACAAAAGTGCTCAAAAATTTTGGGTCAGAGGAAAAACAGGCACAGTACAAAGCTGGCTCACAGTTGGGGAAGTTTCAGTGCCTTAGAAAATCAAGCAAGGTAAAAGGGCAGTTAGCAATGCTAACTTGAAGAGTGAAATAGGATGTGTTCAAACATAGTCCTTAACGCTAAAACCTTTTGTGGCTGTTGAAGTTAAAGCTTTATAATCTGATACCAGTCAGAAGTGAACGTGACAGGGGAAAAACATCCACGCTTACTAAGTGTAAAGGGAGAGAAGCTAAGACAGCCATGTTTCCAGCCCACGCACACAGCGGAGCTGCAGGAGAGCCTGAGTTGGAAGGAAATCCTAAAGGTCATCTGGTGTAGTTCCCCCTACAATGAACAGGGACATCCATAGTGCTCAGAGCCCCGTCCAGCCTGACACTGAGCCATCTCCAGGGACAGGGCATCCACCACCTCTGGGCAACCTGCGCCAATGCCTCACCACCCTTACCGTAAAAAAGTTTTTCCTTATACCTACTCTCAATCTCCTCTTTTAGTCTGAAACCGTGTCCCCGTGTCACGCCTCAGCACACCTGCCTGTCCCCTTCCTCGTTTCCCAGTGAGCTACGTCAACAAAACTGAGGCTTAGGGCACCAACCCACTTCCTCGATAAGCAGATCGAACAAAAACACCGCCTGAAGGCGACGGCGAGCAGAGGGTGGCTGCTGAGGCTCTATCAGAGCGGTGACTGACCCGTTACCTGGTGCAACGAGCACCCACCGCTCAGGGTGCGCGCCCGCGGGCCGCCGCTCCGCGCCGTGCATGCTCCTCCACCCCCGCCGGCCGCTCCCGCCGCCGCTCCCGCCGCCTCCTCAACATGGCGGCGGGGCGGGGCGGAGCAGAAGCGGGAAAAGGCGCCGCGCATCACCCGCTCTTCCCCCCTGCTTATTCCCCTCGTGCTTGAGGGGAATGGTACGAGCCGCTGCGGGCGGGGCGGACGGCTGAGGAGGTTGTGGGCTGCTGTCTGAGCGGCTCTGCTGTGCGGGTGGAGGAGGTGTTTTCTACCGCGCGTTGTGCTTGTGGAGGGCGGTCGGGAGGCTGCCTCCTGCCTGCGGCTGCCTGTCTCTGCTGAAAGCTTTGTCTTAAGGAGTCCAACGAGAGAAGGGAAGGCTCTTGCATCAGGCATTTCTCTGTGGTAACGCACAGGCTGAAATAGAGGAAATTCCATTTTAAACAAAAGGAAAATAAACTTATTTTAGGGCTCTAGGTGGTTGAGTGCTGGAACAGCCTGTCCTGAGAGGTTATGGGTTCTCTGTGGAGATTCATGGATTGAGGTTGGAAAAGACCACCGAGAATATGCGGTCTGACCATGTGCCCACCCCCACCATGCCCAGTGATCCATGTTCCCCAGTGCCACGTCCACACGGTTCTTCACACCTCCAGGGATGGTGAACGCATCACCTTCCTGGGCAGCCTGTGCCAGTGCTCTTTCTGAGAAGAATTTTTTCCTAAAATCCAACCTGAACCTCCATTGATACAATGTAAGGCTAATACCTGTCATCCTATAGGTGTTACCTGTGGGAAGAGGCCAATCCCAGCCTCTCCACAACCTCCGCTCAGGTCATTGTGGAGAGCAATAAGGTCCTCCTCCAAACCAAACAATCCCAGTTCCCTCAGCTGTTCCCAGCAAGACGTGCTCCAGAACTTCACAGCTTCGTTGTCCTTCTCTGGACATGCTCCCAGGCCTTAATGTCTTTCTTGTAATGAGTAGCCCAAAACTGAGCACGTTACTCAAGGTGCAGCCTTGAGCTGAGTACAGAGGGACGATCACTTCCCTGCTCCTGCTGGCTGCGCTATCTCTGATACAGGCCAGGATGCCATTGGCCTTCTTGGTCACCTGGGCACACTGCTGGCTCATGTTCTGCCAGCTGTCAAATAACACGTTAAAGCCCCAGTCAAGCTGCTGTCACTGGCCCAGCTCTGATCTGGAGTAGCATGTCTCCAGAGATGCATAATATTCTGGTAAATGTGTCCTGCACCTACTGATAGTCCCAGGGAGACAAAGTCACAAAGCAAGAGCCGTTCATATGCGTACACGTGCACGTGTACATAAATTAACATTACCAGCACAAGAACGGGCTGATGGCCACTGTCCCAGAGATTTAGAAGACAAACACTATAAGTTATCAGAAGTATTAAAATATACATATCAATTGTAAATCTCAGAGATATGAAACAAATATTAAAAACATACTGACGTTTATGCCCCCAAACATAACAGAACTAACCAAAGCCAACATATGCAAAACAGCTGAGTTGATGTAAGGCTGAAAAAAATAATTTCCTGAAGTCAGAGCATATACATTCATAACTCTGAGATTACACTAATCTAAATTTGTTTTATTTTAATTTTCCTGTCTTTTTTTTTTTTTCCCTGCCTGAAGTGGGGCAGGATATAAATGCCAAAGACCACACTGCACCATGTGTTTTGAAGAAGTCCCTGCTGAAATCATAGGGTAGTTGCCCTAGCATGTGCCTGGATTGCAACATTTGCTGTTGGATCTTGTAAAACTCTCTTTGGTACTTGTTTAATGAAGAGAGAATGGGGCTCCCAACTGTCCCGCCATGACCCATACAAAAGCACTGAGACAGCAGAGCCGGATTGGTTGCTGTGTTCAAAACCATTATAGAAGGAAAGCCTCCCATATGGAGAAAAGGTCCTCTGTAAATAACAATAACAGCTCAACTTTCAGTCCTGAAAAGACAATGAGATGCAGGGTTGGCTGTTGTACACTGCCAAGCTTCACAAGGCTTGGGAAGACAGGAACCCAGCCCTGCAAGCACCAGGTGCAGTGTCAAGGTCAAGCCCAGAGGCATCACCTGCAGTTATTCCAGACATCCTGTTTCCTCCCTAACTGTGGTGTGTGCAGGACCTTGTGTGATGGAAATGTTATAGCAAACACTGATGTACGTTTGCAAAAATGAGTTGTCAAGCTCACATTTTCAAAGCACCAATCCATCCTAATTTAGGCACCTAACCTAGCTTCAGTTCAACTAAATGGACAATGCAAATGTCCTCTTTTCCCTTCCCTTCCCTTCCCTTCCCTTCCCTTCCCTTCCCTTCCCTTCCCTTCCCTTCCCTTCCCTTCCCTTCCCTTCCCTTCCCTTCCCTTCCCTTCCCTTCCCTTCCCTTCCCTTCCCTTCCCTTCCCTTCCCTTCCCTTCCCTTCCCTCTTTTCTCTTTTTTTTTTCTCCTCTTCTTTTTATTAATATTTATGAACATCTTCCACAGTCTCTGGCTGCACATTGGCTCTGAGATCTATAATGCATTCTTTTCAGGAACTTCCACTCAGTAATGTTTTTCTCAGGTACTTCAAAATGCCCCACATTGAAGTTCTTGAATGGGACTGAATAATGTTTTAAAATGACATTGGTTTGGAATAAAAATAATGCATTAATTTGTACATATTAAATATTTAAAACTTTCTGTTGTTACTTCTGCACATTTGAGGTATACTATCTGTCTTTATAAACCAAAGATATACTATATCATTATAAATAAAAGATACACTAATTTGAGATTTCTGTCAGGAGCTGATGGTACTAAAATCTTATTTGCTTAAGGATTAAATATTTTCCCTCCAACGCTTGCCAACACTTTTAAACCTTCCTGATACCTCCTAGAGAAAAAAAAAAAAAAGCCTCAGTTTAAAACATCGGACTGCTGTGGTGATATCATTGTAAATACTCAAATCTTAATTTTACACACATGGGTATTCTCGTTTGGGTCCATATGACTCATCACTACAGAAAGCTAAATGCATGCAATATGGGACTGCGTGCTATCGGAGGACAATCGTTTTACACATTTCAGAGCCATTTGCTATGCATTCAGACCTCACCTGCATGTTGTCCATTCATTCACTTCTGCTAGGGCTGCTTCCAATCATCCAAATGTCTGTGCAAATGCAAGCATTCCTTTTTGCCAAACAAAAATTACTTTCTGCTGCCAAAGAAATGCTACCTTTGTCCACCTTCAGCCGTGGAATTCCTCTGCTATGCTAACTCAAAGCAAAGCAACTTTTAGTTGGAGCAAGAATTGAAACAAAGCTTAGAAATCTAAGTGTGATTCACTATGAAGTAAAGGTTGTTTAAAAGACGGGAATGTTTCCACTTATGATAATGTTTCATTTTACAATTTTTCAACACGAAAATTACAATTATGGACAAATTTATCTATTTTATGCTTCAGTGGTCCGAGCATTTACATGCGTAGCTTTAAACCCCTTGCTCTGCAGGCTTAGGGGCCGGCTGTGCCTATGGAACAGTGCTACGTTTCATCAGAGTAAGAGCCCAGTCGATACATGGATCTTCAGCTGATGCACCACAATATAGGAATAATTACAATTCATTTTATGTAGTATGAAAAACTGTTCTTGTTACATGTCGAAATATTGTTTTCTTTGATTTTGCTCAAACCAAAATGCCGCTGGCATTGAAACAAGCTTATTTTTCTCTTCTTATTCTATTTCCTATTAGACAAGAATCACACTCCTTCCTCTCGTGACTAATGGTGGGTACACAGAAAAGTCGAAACAACAGATAAATATTAAAACTGAAAAGGCTAATCAAATTGCATAAGGAAACATGAATCATGCTTCATTGCATGTTACAATAAGCTCATTTAAATGAAAAATGGTCTATTCTTAGCATACGCAAACAGCATAAACCGGTGATGAAGTATCTGTGTTCTGACCCACCAAAACAAATCACAGTCCTTCCTCATTATGTGACCAAAAGTATTCTCTGCTGTGACCGAAGCGCAACATCTATCACCCTCAGTTCAGGCAATGGGATCATCTCACCTCACATGCCATGGGGTCATCTTGTCACGCATGCAAAGTCTCGCTCTGTGATGGGAAGAACTGACATTTTGGACACTCGAAACACGTGTGCTGGCATATACAAGGGAAAGAACCTGGTGTGCAGTCTTGTCCATCAGAATAAGTTTGCTTTCCTCAAAATACAAGAACACCTGAAAGATGGTTAATCCCTACACTTCAATCCTAGTGATCTCAGAGGGTTTTTCTGCAACTTGAAAGAACACATAGAGCTCTAAAATAGAGATGGAATAGTCAGAAAGAACTTGCACAGTAGTACGAACATCATAAATCTAGAAAGCTCTCAAAGCTGTGTTTTAGTTTGTAACTATTGGGTATCAAAACTTTTTTTTTTTTCACGCTGAAAAAGAATTATTTAAGTACTCCTTCAGGACAATGTCCATCTAAACAACTATGAGATTCACACTGTCAAAATGTAGACATCTTTCCTAGAAATACCTACCTTAAGGCTGACCATTTAGTGTCCTTTTCTAGCTAACAGAAGGGAACAAAATAGCATTCGTATGAGGTACTTTCTAAGTTTGTCTCTACTTTAGCCCATCTGTCTAAGGGTAGAATCCAAACAGTAGATACTTCATATCAGCAGGAAGTCATAGAACCACAGAATGGCTTAGGTTGGAAGGGACCTTTAAGGTCATTCTGCTCCAACCTTCTTTGGTGGGCTGCCACTAAGCTCAGGCTGCCAAGGACCCCATCCAACCTGCCCTTGAATGCCTTCAGGGATGGGGCATCCGCAGCTTCATTGGGCAACCTGTGCCAATGTCTCACCATCTTCTAAGTAAAGAACTCTTTTTCTAACGTATCACTGATTTTCCCTTATTTCAGTTTAAAGCCATTCCCCCTTGTCCAACCGCTATCAGATCACATAGAACGTCAGTCCCCCTCCTGCTTGTAAGCTCCCTTCATGTACTGGAAGGCCGCAATGAGATCTCCCTGCTGCCTTATCTAGGATGAACAAACTCACCTCCCTCAACCTTTCTTCACAGGAGAGGTGCTTCAGCACTCTGATCATCTTCATGACCCTCCTCTGGACCCGTTCCAACAGCTCCGCATCCTCCCTGTGCTGGGGGCCCCATGCCTGGACGCAGTGCTCCAGGTGGGGCCTGACTAGGGCAGAGTGGAGGGGACAGTCACCTCCCTCTCCCTGCTGGACAGACGTTGTATTACATAATACCACAGCGCACACTGAATAGGATAAAGTAGCAAGCGGGTTTGTTTGTTGGTTTGATTGTTTTAAAGAGCTTAACACCATTCATTTCCAAATAATAATTTCAATTTAGGCAAGGAGGGAGTTCAGGGTCATCTCTTTACACTCTAGGTTAGACTTCTACATGTGTGGACCAAGCCCTAAATCTATATACTATGCTTCTCTGAAAACATCAAGCACTTTCAAATCCAAAAGAACAGCATAGGATTAGAAAATACTTTTCCTCACATCAGCAATCCGTGTACATCTTAAGTTACATGGTTTGAAATTTGGTGAAGGAAAGTAATGAATACACTGAGGATATCAGAATGTATCCTTTTTTATTTAAAAGCATTATTGACTCTGTGATCTACAAGAAAAATACAACTCACATAGCTGTGTAAACAAAAGTTGTCAGTTTCAAATAATGGTGGAAGTACAATAAAATGAATGAATGATGATTATTTGGATGGAATTGTTTTTGAGGATAACAAATGACAGTCATGTGAGTGAATGGGGCATGGGGCATTTGCAACTTCCAGTTGTGCTAGTGGGGATACTTGCTATAGCTCACTTATTTCTTTGTGATTAACCATCCCTTAACCATCATATGCAATTGATGGAAAAAGATGTTCCAGGTCAGCAACAGTATTTTATGTAAGATTAAAAATAAAAAATAGAAAAATAAATTAAAAAAAAACCAACATCAAACTGTTTTGTTTTGTTTTGTTTTCCTTTAGGAATCAGTTATTCCATTGTTTAAGTGCAACATTCAAAAGAGTATTTTTTTCCCATACCTTCTGGACAGACTGATTCTATTGCACTTATCATCTCTATCTTTTTAAAATGTTGCAATAATTAAAGGCCTGATGTAAATCAAAAAGCTCTTCCATGCCCAAAATGTTATGTTTTTTCTTATACACCTCAGCAGGAGGATTTACTTTTCATCATTTTGACAGCTGAGACAGCGTATGTGAAACAGGTGATCCCAGCTAACAAAGCGGGTTTCTCATGACAGCCTGCAGGGCAGGAGAGGAAGGATTTAAGAATAACATAACAGAGATTAGCACTGAGCATTTCAGATACTTCAAAACCAGTTCAGAGCTATGTATTTTGTTGAATTAAGGAGAGATGTTTTCTTTCAAATGGATTAACTCAAAGAAGTGATTTGTATTATGGAACATTAGACTCTGGTCACTATCCTAGGGTATAAAAAATTCCAGTACAGCTGTAGTGGAAATACTAAGAAGCATCAATGGATTTGCATGAAAACCTGGAGGGTATCACTGAACTCTATTTGAACAATCTTAATTCTTTACTAATAGGATGCATCCTATGCTTGCAGAGAGTCCAGAATGACAGTGTTGATTAAAAAATATAATCCAATATATGCTATTTTTTTTTTTAGGAATATAATTGCATGAAGGAAAATTCATTTTAATGCATTTGAGGAAATATATCCCAAACTTCTGTTTCACTTTCATTATTTCATGCTAAGTTGCCATCACCCACAGAAAGTGCATCCAGAATTTAGTACTGATTGTTCTATGGCGGTCCAGTTATTTACTCAAGGCAATCCATGCACTTCTTGGGCAGGGGTGAGGGGTAGATTCTGCTTGGCAGTTGTGAAGGTGGGTTGTTACAGTGCAGGTGGGACATTGGGCAGTTGTGTTTGTTGCTGTATGTGTGTGGGTGAGTGCTGAGTAATTGCACTCCAACTATGGATAGTGTTACCATAACGTTTTGGTTTCCATTTTCCTCTTCTGTCTTCAAAGATGGTTTTTTATCTCAGCTCATGAGTTCTATTTTGTTTCCAGTTCTTCCCCTCATCCCACCTTGGGGGAGTGAGCAAGTAACTGTAGTGCTGAGCAGCCGCAGGGCTGCACCACAGCATGAAACCCAGTGGGGCCCAACCCAGAGTGCCCCAACAAGTCTGTGTCTTTCATGGACTGAGAACTCCACATCTGGATGCAGTACTCTAGGTGAGGCCTCACCAGTGCAGAGCAGAGAGACAGGATAACCCCTCTTGCTCTGCTGGACACGCTTCTTTGGAGGTAGCTCAAAATTTGGTTGGCTTTCTGGGCTGTGAGGGCACATTGCTGGCTTGTCCAGCTTGCCATCCACAAGTACACCCAGGTCCTTTTTGACACGGCTGCACTCCATCCTTACACCCCCAGTCTTGTAATGGGAACTGGCACAACCCAGATACAAGACCTCATGCTTGGATTTATTGAACTTTATGAGATTCTCCTCTGCCCACTGCTCAAGCCTGTCCAGGTTGCTCTGAATGGCATCTCATCCCTTGGGTATATCAACCTAACTATAGAGCTTTGTGTAATTCTCAATCTTGCTGAGGTTGCACTCAATCCCGTTGTCGATGTTATTGGTGAAGATGTTAAAGAGCACTGACACAACTACTGACCCCTGAGGGACACAGCTTGTCACTAAACTCTATTTGGACATGGAGCCATAAATCACTGCCCTCCGCGTGTCATCTCATAACCAGTTCCTCATCTGTCAAACAGTCCACCCATCCAATCTTTCTAAATTAGAGATGTTATGGAGGATTGTGTCAGAGTACAGATGGGTGGTGTTTCCCTTGTTCATTGACACAGTTACGTCATAAAGTGACAAGGTTGGTCAGGCAGGACCTGCCCTTTGTGAAATCATGCTGGTTATCCCACATTACCTTCCTCACTTCCATGTGCTTTATCGTAGCTTCCAGGAGGATCTGCTCCATGATACTCCACAGCACTGAAGTGCAGACAGGTCAGGAGTTCCCTGAGTCATCCTTTCCACCCTATTTAAAAATGGGTGTGACACTGCTGCTTCCCACCGGTAGGCAGACAGTCAGCCATGTCTGGGAAGGCAAGGCTCATCGCGTAAAAATGTTTCTTCCAAAGACTATTTCAAACAAATTGTGCCCTGTTCTTCCTTCTACCTCTCAGCTTTTTTTGCCAAGCACAACACTACAAGGTGTTGGATACCTCTTGGCCCATTTGGGGTCATCAGGAGCAGGAATGGTAGGTGGGAAAGAGAAAACTTGTGAATGTATGTAAGGGATGTTCAAATCTGTAATCAATGATTTGGATCATTCATATTTGAGTTCATGCCTCAGATGCTGCAAAGCCTAGTGGGAATATGAGCTCATGTAACAGTGCAAAGGAAAACTCAATCAGCTATGGGACATTGCAGATTCTCTAGAAACCAGATTTCACCGCTGGATTTGGAATTATTGTAGGTTGTTGGTGTTTTGTTTGTTTTGTTTTTTGTTTTGCCTCCTGAAAGTCAAATAACATTGGGAGAGGTGACCTGCCTGCTCTCTGCTTGCATCCCATGCATAAAAATACCTCTACACGGCTACAGATGTTGGGTGCATAGTTCTGTGGGAGAACTGAGAGTTGCTTGCAGGTGGAAGCAGAGTGATCTGTAAGAAGAGATCACTTGTACAAGTGAATTCAGAAAGAACAGCCAGGCCAGTATCACTTAGAGTCATCCGAGGTTTAAATGCAATGAGCTTAACGTAACAAAGAGCAGAAACACTGTTATATAGACAAATAAATGTATTTTAAATAAGTTAATGGTTATTCCTTTAGGTTCCATGCAATTTGGAGGCTGGGATTCTCTAATTCCTGATTGTGAACACTTCACTGTAACTATAGGTGACACCAGAAGTAAAGTAAGCAGATTTAAAGCATGATCGCTAGGGTCATGCTCTAGGATCATGCACTTTGGTGGTGAGACACTGAAACAGGTTGCCTGGAGAGGCTGTGGATGCCTCTTCCCTGGAGGCATTCAAGGCCAGGCAGGGTGGGGCATTGAGCAACCTGGTCTAGAGGAATCTGTCCCTGCCTATAGCAGGGGGCTGGAACTAGGTGATCTTAAAGGTTCCCTCCAAAACCACTCTATGATTCTGTGATTCTCTAGATGGATAAGACTGTTGGGACCAGGGAAGGGTCTCTTGACTGGGTTAGTTATTAGTATAGACATAGCTGTGTTTCTGTATGTGCATCATGATGTGGCCAGTGAGATTTTTTTGCCAAAGAGATCTACTGCAAACAGGCACAGGAGGTCAATATTCAAATAAGTCTTATGTGACTCATCTGCTCCTTGGAGTTATGGATGGAAGTTTTGTAGAGATGGCCAGTTCATGCACTGTGGGCCCGACATTTCTGGAAGTTCAAGGCTTATTGCACATGCAGAGAGCACACAGTGCATCTGCATCTGAAATGTATGCGAATAGACTGTACAACAACTGCATGGGAGTTTGGCTATTGGTGCGTGCACAGTGGCCATTTGCCCAGAACTGACAGCCTGGACAGAACTGTTGCTCCAGCTTCAAGTGAATGGACAGACATGCAAAAATCCTTGACAAATTACCATATTTTTCTGACAACACAATTTTTATAGGGCGGGAAAAAGGGTATTTTCTGTGGGATAAAAAACCAGACAGACTGAACTTAGTATTTCAGATCTTCAATTGATTCTGAGTCAGTGGTTTCAGCTCCCATACCATTAAAGCTTTTCATTAGACAACAGTCTTTCATTTATCTTTTAAAAGTCTTCTGAATTCATGCGCAGAATGATCATTCATGGTAAATAGTTATGTTGTGACTTCAGCTTGCTGCATGTGCTAATCCTGTTGAAACTAGCTACGTTCCGAGGTTACTTTTAAATCAGACTGAAAATGAGAATTCTCAGTTGAATTACATGTTGGCTTCTGAAATGTTGTGTCTTCACTGATGGGAGTAAATCTATTATTTTGTGAGCACCACAGAGAGATTATAATGCTAATATATGTAAAAATTGATCTCAGCCGAATACTTAGTCAAGGGAAAGTCTAGAAGGCTGAGGGTCCTTGTTATCTGAAACATCATTAGTGGTATTTTGTGACCTTCAAAATCATTAGAGATCATTAGAAAAAAAATAATTGTTAAGGTATACGTATCATCCACTGCTTTATTTAAACAAAGAGCCCACGTGAGACACTATACCAAAAATTCTGTACTTATCAATGTGTTGTCTTTGATATAGCCCTTATCAAGATCATTGTACCAGAAATGAAGAATTGGCAGTAAAGAAACCTCTTTACTGGATTTGGGAAGCAACCGAACTGATTACAAAGAAAGATTGTAAAATGATTTAAAATGTGAAAGAGTAGGATTAAACTTAAAGGCTGCTGTACTTGTTCCATATCTTCAGAAATGACTGGCTCAAGACTGACTTGCCTGTAGTCTGAAACAGACTTTTTATCATCTGTCCGCCGGACAGAACAATACAGGCATGTTTCATTTATTTAGGAAATGGCCAAGAGCCAGAGAAAGATTAAAAATGTAAGCAAGAATCAGTACGGTGGTTGTTCCTGTAAGAGTTAGACAGTTGGACTGCAATATCAGCGAATTCTCCCACAAAAGATATGTTCCTATACTACAAGATTTGTGTTTGGTACGGTAAGGATGGACTTAGCTGTTACTCCTGCACAGTTGCACGTGGAATGCATGTGGTATTTAATAGAGCAACTGACATACTTGAAGAAAGTGTTTTGTGAGCAGAAGAAATAACAAGCACAAATAAATCCTAAAAGAAGTAAATTATTTCTTGCAGGTTTCTTTCTTCAGCTCCCCACCTTAACAGTCCCAGCTGCTCTGTCCTGTCCTCTGCAGTGTTTCAGCTGTGATGTGCTGCAGCTTATCCAGTGCTGTGCACATGCATTGGGCTCCTTGGCCACAGCCGGACAGACAACATGACAGCTGAGCTCAGCATGTCTCAGTGAGGACAAATGGAATCAGGAGCTCCATCCTCCAGAAATTCTTCACTGTTCTGTAGGCATTCACAAACTGCCTAATCTAGGGACCTTACTGAGCTTAATTTTAATGAAGCTAATGAGCCACTCTGCTTTCAGTGCTTCTGTTCTCCTTCACAAGTCTTTCTAACACTAGGCATCTAAATTTGATGGACGAGGTCTGCCATTAGGGACTTCCAAAGACCTTCCTCTGCTGACTGTGGAGGGAAAACTTGCTCTGGGAAAGCTTCTTCTCCAGTTGTCCAAATTTATTCTTCAAGTTAGGAACCTAAGATAAAATTCTAGTTTGAGATTTGTGCTTCCTAATCTGACTGAAACTGGCCATAAGGGTTAGGAGAAGAGGACAGAAGAAGAGGAATGCCCAGCTGTAGAATTATGGGGAGCCAGGCAGAAAAATTAGGGAACGTTTAAGATATTGTTTTCTCTGCTTTAACATTACTATAGATAATGGAAAGCACAGCAAAGAATACATTTGCATTGAGTTCAATTAAAACTTTTTTGTCAATTAGTAAATATCAGTCCAAAACTTGTGTCTGCTTCAAAGAATTTTAATTCAAGGAACATAGAAAAGCTCAGTTTAAGATTTCAGGTATGGGAACTCATTCCAGTGCGTGTTGTAAGTGAATTGAACAGACCTGAAATATTTTGAACACAAACTTCTATGGGAAAGCTGTGTGAAACCAGTTAAACCATTTGATGGTTTCTTAATGTTCCTGAATCTTCTGAATCTTCTACCTGGATCGGTGGTTGATGTGATTCCTCGAATCTTTCTCCCAAATATGTTTTTAATTTCTGTGTGATACTCAGGCTCAGCAGAGATCCATTGTTTTATGATTTAACTGTACTCAACTGTTTTGGAACACATACAGCTCATTACAGAGAGCACGAGAACAGCTAGTTCAAAAAGACATTAACGAAATATAAAATAAGTCAGTTCAAATAAAATAAGAGTTAGGCTGAGCTAATATCCAAAAATCAGATTGATTTGAAGCTGAACTCATTTTTCACATTTGGATAAGAAGACTACGTTCTGAAATGCAGTTTTGTCCCTCTGTGCTCCGTTGGGGTGAAGCTGGGGTGAGGTGATGCCCCGATGACATTTCCAGTGCTGTGCTAGCTTGAAAGCAAACACGAATGGGAAGTGGTGAAAGTCTCACATTTCATGCTCAGTTGTACAGACAAAAGAAGTATGCTGGTCCTGTGGCTTTTTATTAATTTTAAGTTAGTTGAGTACAAGTTTGTACGTATTCATGAAAAGTGCTAGGGGATCTCTACCCATTCCTCTCTCCCAACTGTGAGACTGGCACAATAAAGACCAGTGCTCCCCATATCAATAACCAACGTGTAAGAAGGAAGCAGGTGAGCTTCTTCCATTCACACACTGAGTCTGTGGTTCTTCTCCAATGTGGGAACATTCTCAGAGTGTGTCGTTATCTGTCTCTAGCTCCACATTTTGCTTCAAGGAGATGGAATAAAAATGTTAATGTCAGTTTTGCTTACACAGCAGATTGCTTAGGGAAGCATTCTGGACTCAGAGAGGTATTTGAACAGAGGTACCAAAGATACCAAAGGACTAAAACCATTATATGAGTTTCTGAAAAAGAAAAGCACCTAAGTAATACTGAAAACACCTGTATTATTTGTGTAATATGGTGTTTTGAATTACATAGAATTGTAATTATATAGAATTAGGGTGATGTCTTAGTTTTGTCTCACAGGATTTCCACGTTCAATGCACATAGAAGTAGAATGATAAACAAAAGCTAACAACTTCTTTTTCTTTTAGAGTAAGATTTTGCTGCTCTCCTTCTAAGTGAGTTAATGTGGAAATCCTGAGGGTCAAGAACTGAAGGAAGGGAAAAATAATTGGAAATAAAACCACAAGAAACAAGGGGGACTTTGGCAAAGGAGAGAAAAATGGTAAGAAATAAAAAAAAGGAAGTGCGGTATGTCTAGTGAGAAGGAGAAAAAATGCAATATATCTAGTGAATGGGAAAGGACAAATTTACTTCGAGGAATACTGGAAATTCCCTTCCGTGGATAGTACATCAGCTGCTGTGCCCAGCACAAACCTACATTTGTCTGACTTTTCTCGTCAGAAGGTGGACTTAGCTTCCCAACACAAAGGAGAATGGGTAGAGATGAACAGAGATCTTTGCTTTCAATTAAATCTTTGTCTTAAAGAAAGCTTCCAGTGGACTGTCCCCCTTTCTTCTTTTCTGTGTGAAAACCTGCAAGTTTCAGCAATGGCTGGTGGCTCCATTTTCTTGGTTATGAGGCAGACTGGATGGCCAGTGTAGATGAGGCCAAGGGCTGATATAAGTGGAATGATATTTGTCTTGTGTTTGGCGATTTACTTCTCCTCTCCTGTCTTCTCTCTTTCTTCTCCTTTCTTTCTTCTCTTCTCCTCTAACCTTTTCAGGAGTCTTTTTTTCTTTTTTTGCCCTCTACCTAGGCTTTTTTCTTAACTTAGATATAAAACGATTTGACTCCGTTCTAACTGGCCAGCTAAACTGCGTTTTAAGGTCAGTCCATAAACAAATTTAACAACTGTTGTTAATTAAATAGTTATTGTAGTATAGATGGGGTCAAACAAAGGGTATGTGTGGGAGGGGAGGGGAAGAGAGGGCCTAAGTGGCAAAAGGTGAGGAGAATCTTGGCTCCTGATTTAGAAGGAGTGAACAAGCGCAAGTCTCCGGATAAGGCCTCTGGGACATAACAATAATAGTCAGCGTTTCAAATTTTGGTGCAAATATTAATCAATTAATAGCAGAGGACAGCTCATGTTCTCTCATTCATGCTTCCCTCTGAGCAAAGTACGGGCTCAGAAACAATCCTGGTAAGTAAGACGTGGCTCTCCCCTGCCAGAGCCTGCATCTGCCTCTGTCAGTGGCATCCCCATAATGACAGCACCACACTGACACGTTAATGCCTCCCATGCCAGGGATTTGTCCAGTTCCAGCTGCTAAAAAGAGTTGTTGCACGATGGGAATTACAGAGCAGCAGAGTGGAAAAAATAAAAAGGACTACATTTAATTTCAGTACTAAGAAATGTGCTTTCCTTTCCATGGAAGTGGAACCCCTGCTGTCAGCCTGACTTGCATTCTGATTCTGTGTGCCTAGCTGAACTGGTGTATGTTATACGGTCCCATTTTGACTCCACAGAGGAGGGCAGGAGGAGCAAAATTTATGTTTTGAGTCTGCAAGGCATTTTAAAGTTAATCGTGTCCTCTGGGTCTGATATAATTTGTGTAAGATTGCTGTTGATGATTAGAAGAGCTATTTAAGATTTTTGTTAATAGTCTGTTACGTGGACCCAGTGGAAAGATTCCAATAGCAGTCTGTTAGTTTTTCCCTGTCACATTCAGGTTACAGACCCTTCACAGATGTTGTAAATAGACATCAATACTAAAAGGGAATATTACACAAATTAAAATCATAAGTGTGCTCAAACTGCCAACACAGACATTTTGTTAAAAACATCTGTCACATAAAAGCAAACATTTAAGGCCATTATATTTATAACAATTGTTTTCATTTTTAATATGTAGTATATATTTTTCTTTTCTTCTGTTATTATTGACTTGAATTTTTTTTTCCTAGAATTTAATACTTACTTATTTTTTCCAACATTACTTATGTTCTTGACCATATAAATAATGATGTGGACTTCTAATGAAAAGAAATAAATCTCAGTGGTTGGAAATCTAATAGATACTTGCACAACGAATGAGCCAACTGAGAATCCAACACAGCGTTCTCCAAGAAATATACAGTTATCAGATATTATAAAGACAAGTATAAAGCTGGATGTCTGCTCAATTATGTCCGCTTATTTCATCCTCTTCTGCAATTAATTTCTCAGGTGAAAAGGATAACTGAAATATAACTCTCCTATTCTGGGCCTTTCTGTTGCATTACTGCTGATGCAGCCGTTCTCATCACAGGAAGAATAAGGTCCCATCCATGCCCCATTTACCCTGCTTGCAACTCTTCCTCTCATCGACTTGGAGCGAAAGCAGAGAAGGAGCTAGTAGTGAAGTAGTGGGGACGGTTGCGACCTTGTTCTCAACTCATATCTTTGTCTCCTTCTTTAGTAGCTTGGTCCATCTTCAGGCTTCCTAGCAGCTCAAACATGTCACAAGATTATGTGAATTCAATACATCGTCACAGCTGGAAAGGTTTGGCTTAACACAGAACAAGTGTGTTGGTCTGATGGACAAAAAAAGACAACAAAAGCTTTCTATTTCCTTTATTTTTTCTGTTCTGAAAACCATTTAAACATATTCTCAGTTTTAAGTTCACACGACTTTTCCTTAAATCAGTGAGATGAAGCAATTTCATAGAATCATAGAATGACCAAGGCTGGAAAAGACCTACAACTATCATCCAGTCCAACCATCCGCCTATCACCAACTGATGTAAGACTGCATGTTTTGGCACAGTTAAATAATAGTTGCAGTCTCTTGAGACACTGGTGGTCATGTGGCACAGAGGGTCTGCTGGGCCCTTATTGGAGTTGGCCTGGGGAATAGATGAACCAACTCAGACTCACGCAGAAATGTCCTGGAAAAACATAAATACTGGTTTCTGGTTTAACTCAAGAACAGAGCAGACCTCAAAAAGGGATTAGAAAGATGCTCTGTGGTTTAGGACTGAGTAAACCAGGTCCATAGGGTCAGAGCTGTTGGTTGGAAAAAGATGTCTGGAGGATGCCTGGTTGCCTGGTCCAAAGCCCCTTTTGAAGTGCCACTGGTACTACAGCAGCATTTAACCTGAAGGATAGTGAATTTTTGTTTCTTTTTCTGGATATAGATACCCATAGTCACTGCTCCACAGCCCAGACTATCATTATTCTTTTTGAAGCCTTTGTGCACCCCCTCTGGAGTTATCCTACATGTCACAAGTAGGTCCACGGGACTCACTGAAGACATCATACCCTTCAAAGTACAATTATTCAGATTGAAATAAAGTCAAAACCAGAAACCACTGGGCTCCTTGTTGTGGGCTAGCCCAGAGGCAGCTCTGTTTCACACAGCCACTCACTCACTCCCCCTAAATGGGATGGGGAAAAGAACCAGAAGGGTATAACTGGTAAAACTCATGGGCTGAGATTAAGTCAGCAACGAATACGCTGCTTTTCATAGGCAGGCAGATGTTCAGCCATATCCAGGAAAGTGGGGCTCGTCATGTGGAAATTGTTTCTATTCCAGTCCAGACCAGTACATTCTTAATGGGACAAGGGAAGCTCAACTAGATCCCTATGCTTAGGAACCTGGATGAGCTCCACTGTGTGTACTGAATAGATTTCAGCTGAGTACAGTGGGATTGCATAGTGAGAATAATTCATCACTGGAACAGTCTCCCCAGGAGCACACCAGAAACCCCATCACTGGAGGCATACAAGATGCAGAAGGACAGGGTGCCAGGTAATCTCATCCAGGCTCCCTTTTCCTGTGAAATACTGCCCCTGATGGTCTTTCGACTTCCATTCCAACCTGGGCTGTTCTGTGGTTCACAAGCCTTACACAACACACAGACACACGCAGCCATATCCTACACTGAATAGCAAGTCAAGATTCTTCTGAAAACAAACAAACAAGCAAAAATTAAAAAAAAAAAAAGGGAAAGAAGAGAGTTTTGAACACTGTGTTAAAGAACACTGTGTTAAAGAACACTGTGTTCATCACCCATCATAACTTGGGAGGCACATATCCCATACCCATTATTTTTCAAAGGGTGTGATTAGGTGGCTGTGCTGTATAACCTGGACCCAGTGAATCTGTAGAGCAAACTAGCCAGACTCAGACTGAAATAATCAGAATTTAAGTTCCTCTCACATATTTTTTCAGGCCTTCAGTGCCATTTAGCTAATGCTTAGCTGTATATTCATTGCACTCACTATTTGAACATTTCATAACATTTGTTGAATTGTATTCTCTTGATATTTTTCACAATACTTCATGTAACAGAAGATGTTTGAAAGAAACAATAAGCAAAGATAGTGAAAGTGCACAAAGAAGATTAGACATTGTGATTCCCCCCACTAAAATGACACAATGTATTTTTAGGCTTTTTCAGTGGGAAAATGGGAACGCAATAGGTTACAAAGAAAATGTTGCTCTCAGCGTTCCTGCTTTTATGAACTGCAAACCAGAACCACCAGACATCCCAGCAGCATGTAGATAAGAACCATCAGTGTCAAGGCAGTGAGCTGACAGATTCTTGCAGAGCACATAGCCCTTAGGTGCGTGACCTGTATGGGGTTCTGCACTGGGAAACTCACAATGCCTGCAACGTGTCCATTCCTCTGTTTCCTGCTCATCTTATTTATTTATTTATTTATTTTGTGTATATCTTAGTTCAACATGCTGTGCTCTGCATCAGCTTGGGCAATTATTTCTCAGCCTGCCTGTGTGCTCTCAGTTCCTTTATTTCTTTTACTTTGCTCTGTGAATGCAGCTACTGCGGTCAGGAATGGGAGTTCTGGGAACACTGTTTATCTCTGAGCTTGGAAGTGCATGAATTCAGGCATTTCTCTCTTTTCTAATCTAATGCTAAATTAAAATAAATAGAATAATAATAAAAAAATAGAATAAAATGCTAGTTTTCAGAATGAACAAAGTAGTATAACTTCAGAGGTAGCTGAGGCATAATGCAGTCTATGTAGGAGTTCGGGAGGGATTTTCCTCCTAAGTGATTATGTTTACTCGCATTGCAGCTTTGCGTTGCAACTGGACTCTGCTGAGACAGAGGTAATCTACCACGGGAGGAGCCATCATGCAAACATTTGCTGCTCATCCCCTGACACATGGCGTCCTGGTACAGCTCAGTGTTCCCAGCTTGCCCTCAGCTAGCTCGTTGGGCTTGGCAGCCTGCGTTGCTTTGGGCTTGCTTGAGGTCCTTCCAAAGCACAGTGGGAACTTGTTCTTTCTGTGTGCTGGCTGAGACCCTCATGCAGAGGTTTCTCAGCACCCTGTGCTGATCCCTCCCTGATGAACAGGGGTTTGCAAATGCTTTGTAGTCTGCAGCACGCTGTCTTTGTGCTCAACTGTTGCATCCATGGCTGGTCTCTTCCTTGGTGTATACAGCTGCACAGGAACCTATATTTATCTTCGTATTCCTTGTGCTTTCAACTGTGTTCAGCTCTTGCAAGTGTCTTCTATTTATTTTTTTTTTTCTGTTGAAGCCTTTGTTTGCCCGATTCTTTGATCTCGTGCATCCGGATATAAACACTCCCTCAGACACTGTGCTTGGATGGCTGGAGGAAGGAACACTCTTTGCAAATACACATCATGTCCATCTCAGAAATCAGGGACAGCCACGTTCATGAGTCCAAGCCTTCTCCTCTGTTTCAGAGGCAGCAAGAAGCAGTGAACTTCTTGCTGTTGCACAGAGGGAAGCACCAGAGGGTGTGAGTTCTGCACTGGCGCGGTCCCGTGGGGCTGCAATAGGGATGAGATGTATGGGAAGTAGAGAAGTCATGCAGCCTTTCTTGATTCTGCTCTTCCTTCCCAACAGCAGGCTGAGGTTCCTATACACTGGCTCAGGGTGAGGGGATTCAAGACTGGCCAGGAGCAGACAGAGCTGTATTTGTATTTATGGGGCTATCCCAGCCATACAAACTGGGATACTAAGTTGCACGCTTCTGGTTTCAAGAACAGTATCTTCAATAAAGATGATCTCCTAGTTTCTTCAGAATAAACAGAATGTCAAATGTGACTAAAAGCCCACCCCTCAAAATATTACCTGATTACTTCTGATGCAAAATTAAATGTTAATCAAAAACAATATCATAAGTTTCATATATGTGTCTCTTCATGCAGAGAGGCATAAAGTGAGAAGTCTTTTTGTTAAGACTTAAATGGCTCAAGTTGCAGTCCCAGGCCCTTCCATGGGATAAGTCCCTCCACATGCATGTTTGCTTCGATAAATTGTGGATCTGGCCACAATGTTTTAAAAGATAAATTATAATTCTGAAGCAATTATAATATATGTCCTCTCTGGGAAATCCTAGATGTTTTGTTTACCAGAGTACAAATTTCCCAGGTACAACTGCTGCAAAAATGCCTGCAAGCTACAGGACTAGCTTTGTGTCATTTGTGTCAGGAGTCATCGTGTCACTGTCCTGGATGAAATGTCACTCGACCACCACATATGGTATCCATAGGGCAGTATGGCAGGAAGATGCATTGCTTGCCTGTGGTGCCTCAGCTCTCCTCAAGAGTAATTTAATCACTGTTCTGCTCTTACTAACGTGCTGCCATTCAGGCTTTCCCCAAGTACCTTGTCAATGGAGGGTAAGTGCAGTGCAGGATTCGGTCCTTTCACTTCAATTTTTACGGTTTGTTCTTATATAAACACATTTCAAGGAGTTTTACAAAAGTTGCATAATTCAAGACAGCTTTTGGCATGATGATAAGAACTGAAAAGAGAGCAGAAAAGAACCCTTCACTCTGATTTCAAAACGAAGGAGTAAAAAGTATCCCAGACATGTGAGATGGGAAGTTCCAGAAAAGACTTCTTAGCAGTCCTCTACATAAACAACAAGACAAATAGCCAGTATGAAGTGCTATGAAAAGCCGTGCTAGCTCCAGCCTGTACTTTTCAGAGTCTTAGATACTGAAGAAAAAAAAAAAAGATCCAACAAAATTTAAAAAATAATAAAAAAAAGTTCTCAAAACATCTCCTTCTAAGCCAAGAGATTGCTAGGAACTTTCTATTGGGAACGATCTTCCACACTAGAAAGGGTACTCTCTACAAAACCAACATTTTTCCACTGGAAATAGCTGATTTTGTAGGGAAAAATGGAATTACTTGGGAAATTGGAATATTTAATTTGAGGGCATTCGTTTAGGTGATCTGAGAGATTTTTTAAATTCACTGGGATCATTTAGTTATTAGCTCTTTAAGAAAATGTTGCCGAAGTGCAGCCATGCTGCGCTGTCTGAGATGTGCAGCTGTATCTCACCTGGCATCCAGTCCCAGACAGGCACTGCTCTGTCACAGTCCTGCATGTCATCCCTCAGCTCTGCCTGGATGTCTTCAGATGCTTCGCAGCATCCCGCTGTCCTTGGAGGGTGCAGCTGACCCAGCCATCCCTTTATCACCTTTCTGAGGCCTGGAACTGAAACTCATTCACTGGGGCACATTCTGTGGAAGTCAAAGGTGAAGTCAGATGAATGCACTGTACGCCTGGCTGTTGTGCTGCAGCAGTCTGCCTGGTTTCCCATGTACCAGCCTAGCTAACTGCCCAATCTGGTTTGGGAGCCCTGTGCAACTCGCTCAAGCTCTGCCATGAGAACGACCTACAGAATTAGCTTTACATACATTTCACAAGCTCTGGATGGAAAATTCAGAGCAAAAGTATACAGATACCTGGACAGGGTCCCAGATCTTTGGGGAGGGCTGTGGGGAAGATTTCAGCAAGTTTTTTTTTTTCTACTTGGGAAGAGATAGACTGGATATTGTATCCAGCGCACATGTCTTTTTTACAAATGTTCTTGCATTAAGTAAGTATAACCATCCTTAATGTAAACTCTAAATAACCCACCACCACATGGTATGAATCTATAGGTAAGTAAAATGTGAAATGGTTCAAACGAAGTCTGCCAGAGACTGAAGGGTTTTTTCCTTTTCTTTTTCTTCCTGTAATGGAAAGTAGAAAAGTACACCCTGGGACATTTTACTTCTTCCAGCTAACTTTCAGTTTGACCATGGGGCATTCAGGTGAATGAAGATATAGAGGATTCATTGTGAAAGGTCCAATGGCCCATTACAACTTCAAACTCATGTGAGTGAAGATCTGCATAGGAAAACTGACTGCTTCCTCCAACTATTTAAGAAAATGATAATATCTTGCCCATGTTAGCAGGACCAGAACTTGCGTAGGTGTTTTACAACCCTGTTACTACATCTAATAGAGCCTGAACCTTTGTAGGCGTAATGCTGTCATTAGGTTCTGTCTAAATTTCAAAGTTAAGGAACACAGTGCTCTTTGGTCAGGGACATGCACTAGCTATAGCTGTTTAGTTGAATTATGTTTTTTAAATACATACACGTCCAGAACACATTACATTAAATTCACAGGGCAGCAAAAAGAATTTTTTTAAAGAAATTTTTTAACTTGTGTTAATTTTCATAACGTGGTAATGAGATGTTAATTTATAATGACATTAACAACCAGATCAGCTACAGCAAGCACCAGGAAGCTGTCAGTAATTGAGACTTTTTGTTTTCCACTTCAGGGACTGTACAGTGAGGCACTCCACAAATGGCACACAGAGCCATGCATTTTACTGAAAAATGCCATGGGAAAGCAGGTAACACTGGATGTAGGGAAAGCTGTGCGCTTCCAGAGATGTGAGCCAAATCCTGCAGACTGCGGGCTCTGACTTCATACCCAAAGCCACATAACAACCGTCCACAGTGATGTCTGCAAACTAAGACATCACACAGTCCCCTCTTTCTAGAGAAATTACCTTTATTTTTACACCTTTTGCAAAATTGCTGCAGGGCTTTCTTTTTGCCTTTGGAAGAAAAAAGAAAAGGGGGGAAAAAAAAGAAGCCTGAACTTCAGCATTTACAGTGAACCTCAAAGGAAACTCCCATCTAAATTATGCAAACCATCAAGTTTATGGCTGTGGCTGTTAAACACAGTTGCTGTCTAATTGTGTTCATGCTTCAGCCTAAGCTATAGGAACGAGACTGAGCCATATTATAATTGGATTAAAAATATAGTGTGCCCCATGTAGAGATCGCAGTCCTCTCCCAGGACTGGATGACAGACGGATTTGGATGGAAGCAAGTGGGCTGTCATCACCTCTTCCTACACTGAAAAACTAACTGCAAGTATAAGGCTTTTCTCCCAAGCTGGCACTATTTATGCCTCTCATCCTGGATTCTTCCAGCCATTTGTACAAGATTCAGCCTTCTTTCTTCTCTGATTAGGCAGCGGTGGAACCCTGGAGCTCAGGGACTCTTCCAGAGTTTCTCCATCATGGGATGGTCAACTTCCATAGCCTTATGCTCTGGTCACCAGCATCAGCTGGGTGAAAGGAACACCAAGGCACATCCTGAAAGATGGAACAGACAGTCCTTTCCACTATCTGTCAGCGTGGATCCAACAGGGTCTATCTGCCCACTTAGTACATACCACTCAACTTTCATCTTCACTGCACGACAGGAGCCTTCTCCCCAGCAAACCGCAGTCATACCAACATGGCTTGAGGTCTCCTGTAGGCCTCAGGTCATACTCCTTGCCTTCAGGTGTCATTACTGCTCTTTGTTTCCTTTTCTTTGCAAAGTTGCTGAAATACTGCAAAGACAAACTGTGTCCCACTAGAATTATGCTTTACAGCAAAACACCGAGGTCCGTATTTCATGCCCCGAACTAGATACAAGCATGTATAGGTGTTTGGGGATGCAAAGCCTGCTGGAATAGCACTAGGAAATGGTGTAAGAAGCAAAGCTGACATAGGTTTTTTCAAAATTATGCCTGCACACTGTCTTGCAGAGAAGGTCCATCACAGAGCCAGAGAGAGAACAAGCCAAGTTAACTAAGGGTCCAGAACTCAAGGAGCTCAGTTCTTTCCTTAACACCACAGAAATACTTGAGAGATGGAACAGTTCAGTTTGTGTCTGCTGCCAGCAATTCACATTTGCGGGCAAGAAGGACATCACATTGTGCCAAATGTTCCACATCACTGCTAAGTGTGAACTGTGCTGTTTGTTCATGGATAGGGAGAGCTCCACTACCTGATGAGTGTGTTGTGCTGCCCTCCTAGCTCTCAGCAAATTGACAGTAGTAGGAACAGAGGTGGATGGGGACAGTAATTCAGCATTTCCCTCTGCCTGAAGCTGTGATCCCAAGTAGGGTCAGCCAGCCATCAGGATCCTGCTGGTCCAGGATGTCAGGTCTGCATCCACCTCCTCACTGCTAAGGCTCCCACTTCCCCAGGATGTGCTCCACGTGGGTCTGCAGCCTCCCTGCTTCTGGCAGGAGGGATCTGCAGCAGGTATGACACAGCCCATGTGTATTCGGCTTAGCACCTGGTGAGCTGTTGGTAGTTTTGGTTTTCAGTTCTCCGCAGAGAGAAGGGGTCAGAGAGATGGGTGTGATGGGATTCAGGAGCTGAACGTGTATGTACAGGCATTCTTCACTGAACCCTTTTATGTGGGCTCAGACTCAGCATTTGTGCCCTAGCTACCAACAGCATCATTTTTCTTTTCTCTTCCTGTCTGTATTACTTTCACACATGCCTTTCTGAAAGGAGAGAATACCATGAGTTACATTATAGTCGTATTAAATATCTTTGCTTTATGTTAGCATATGCCTCAGGATTGCCATTATATGACCTTCTTCTGTGTACTTTTAAACAAGAGTGAACCAGGCCCTATGAAATGCACATGGGAAACCACCAGAGTCAGCAGAAGAGATATCCACCAGTGAAGAATGGTGACACTGAGTACCATCAAAACCAGCCTGAAGCCATTTTCAATTGGGCCAGGATTTTACTTCAACAATTTGAAGAAGCCTTTCCCATTTAAATGTTCTCTGATTCTGTAAATGAACAATATTATTCATCTTAGGTCTGTCACATAAAGAAGAAAAATGTACATATGAGTTTAATCCCTTCGTTGGTTTATAACCTTAGAACTCAGGCAGGAGAGTCACAAATCCATGTAGACATCCCCAAGTGCTGACTTTTGCATTTGGATTTCTGATTTAGTTGAAAAATATATAAAAAACTTGTGTAGCCAGACAGCTCCCTATTGGCTAGACATCTGTACAGGCTCAAGAGCATCGTATATTTCTGGAAAGATCTGGAATAAATTGTGCTCAATGAACTGGCCCCTCATATGCCTGTTTCAAACGGCGGACTCTGATGAACTCATGTATCGTGGGAGTGTCAATGGCAAAACAATACCTCTTTGGACAAATCTAGTGGGAGCTGCCATCATAAATGTGGAAGACGTGTGGATCTAGGAATAAATAATCTGGGGAAGATGGAAACATACTTATAGATCAGTATTAGTGACTTCAAATTACATTCAGCTTCCTGAACATGAGTTTTGTATTTTGAAAGCTCTACAGTGACTCTGAAGAAAAGTAGTTTCACCCACCCAACCTCAGCCATCTAGAAAAGAAGTGCCTGGTCTAAGCCATTCCTCTAGAAACATCAGTCATAGGGAGCTGTGTCAGTTTTACTATGGAGCGTGCCACCCTGTGAAGTTGCTTGTCTCTCCACTGACAAAATGGAAAACACAGGCTGGTGTTTTTTCACTTTTTATCCAGCTGAAAGCAGAGATCTGCTGCTACGTGTGTACTCTGTAAGTCACTTACCCAGCCCACATGCAAGCAGGGGCACAATACTGAAAACAGATTTATTAGCAGTTTTATTTGTTGTTACCACGTCTCTCTCTGAAAGCCTGTCTCAACCCCTTTTGTTGGATGAACAGTGATTCTTATCCATCTTATCCATCTGACCTGACCTTTTCTTCAATGGGAGGATATTTGTACGCCATTTTTCTCCTTCAGTGTAAACAGCTGTCTGTTTGCAGCCAGTAACTCTTGGACCAACGTTCAGTCTCTCATTCGGATTCTCAGCTGAGCATGCACCCATATAAACAGCTCACACTGCTATGTGGATTTCAAACACAAAATTTTGATTTTCTTTCATGACCGAGGTTCTGCAAGAGTGGGTAAAAACTGCACACAGATTTATGAATCCTGCTGTTCACCCAGTCTAAGTTTTGGCTCCGCTTCAACCTCTTTCCCTTCCTGTTTTCCCAAGAACGTTCCGCCTGGAAGCCAGGTTCATTAATGTAAAGTTCAAAATTATCCAGGGACTCTCTCTCACCTTCCTCTCCAGCTCACGTCCTTGCTGGGAGCCGTGCAGATCTGTCCCTACCAAGACAGGCTCATTTCCAGCCCCTCTGGCCAGAACCAGTTCCTACCCCTGCCACCTGATATCCTGCATGCAGCACAAGATTGAATCTCGCAGCTCTTTTAAGCTTGGTTTCCTCTCTCCGAGCTCCTTTCTGAATTTAGGTAACCCATAATGCTTCCCAGAAGGTCCAATTATGAGTCACTCGCTCTTGACATATGAACCATCCTTCAGCACATCTGCAAAGTGTAGCTAGCCCAGGTGAGACTGAGCCTGTAGCAACTCCCTTCATGCCACGAAATGTATATTTAGATTTTTAGAACTGACATCGTTCTTATATCCCTGCTTCTAAAGATACAGAACTATAAGTTCAGTCGTGGTTTTAAACAAATATTCCCACTTATTCCTGGCAAAAATGAATACTGCTACTGTTGGGTTAGTTGTGACTACAGTCTGAAGAACACTGCAAACTGGCACCTGTATTGCTAAGAGAAATGACCCCCCATCTCCTATCGCTTGTAACTGCCTCAGCATCCCTCCTCTGTGCAAGCACAGCAGCTGCATATCTGCAAAACTGGCTACCATGGGGAAGAAATACATCTGGAGACTATTCTTTTTTCTTTTTTTTTTTTCTGGGTAAGTTCAAACCTAGATCAGCTCCTCGCTCCAGTTTGATGCACAGACACAAGGGAGGAGGCAATGCAGAAGTGGACAAGGCAATACTGGGGATAGGTGGAACTGTGTCTTCCAGCACCCTGGCCACTTTATACAGACTCGTACTGTCTGTATAATTAGCTTCAATTAGCTTGCCTGAAATTGCCCCTAAGGAAAATGTGAATTCTATGTCTTTCAAAGTCCTAGAAAATAAATAAATAAAATATTAACAAAGTTATTCTATGGTGGCGGCTCTTCTGAGAACAAACCTGTCATCTCATATCATTAATTATATTTTCTTCAGTTCTTATCAGATTCCCCTCCCCCCTCCCAGATTTTACATGAGGTTCTCAGTGGTTTCAGAAATAAAATGAAAAAAAAAAAAAATAGTAAAGCAAAAAGTTTGTATGGCTTAGAAATAGCCAGAACACAGCATAGTAGCTTAAAAATATATGCACAGCACCTGAAAGAGTTAATACAGAATGATAAAGCTGTACTTCATTCATCCAGGAAAAATACCAGCCCTTCCTCTACTCCAACATCAACATGTTTACCACTGGGATGGAGGGAAGACAACACCCTAGGTATACTCTTAAGGATAAAGTTATTTTGACCTGCAGGAATTTTCACTGCTTCTACTCTCACAAACACAGTACAGATGTGGATATTGGGAGAAAACAGTTGAAAATCCATGACACCGTGATTCATTTTATCATCGTACTTACAGTCTCTATATGATTGCCCTGTCTTTAGCTACAGCAGCGCATTAGTCAGTCGTGCTCAGCACTGACACATCACAGTGGAACCACTCTCTGTGCTGCTCCTGTGGTGCTCTAAAGCTGATAAAACTCAGCAGCTGTTATTTTCCCTGGCTTATGCAGCGCATGGTGGGTGTTCTGGTCACTTTATAAATATCACCTTTACACTTCCAAATGCTTATAAGCACATTTATTTCTAACCAAGTATCTCCACTTAGATGAAAATGCGTATTTAGTTGGTGTTACATAAAAAGGTCTGTTCTGAGGGCAAGATTTCTCCCCTGAATGACACGTAGGAGAGAGAAAATATTTTTTGTGTTTGTATCCTAGGAACATATGCTGAAGTCTAGTCAAATGTTGGCCCCAGGAGGAGCCACGCTGGTGGCAGCACTGCAGTGCCCAGCTGGTTTATAGGCTCAGCTGTTCTGCTCAGCCCTCTGCTGCAGAACCCAAGCCAGGAGAACAGGGTCATCTCTGTCACACCTCTGCTAAGCTGTCCATGGTGTTTGGTATTTTGTAAGTGTTCTGCATGGACTCTATGCCTTATAAGACAGGGGAGATTTCGGTTAGATGTTAGGAGGAAGTTTTTCACTCAGAGGGTGGTGATGCCCTGGAACAGGTTGCCCAGGGAGGTTGTGGATGCCCCATCCCTGGAGGCATTCAAGGCCAGGCTGGGTGTGGCTCTGGGCAGCCTGCTCTAGTGGCTGGCGACTCTGCCTATGGCAGGGGGGTTGAAACTAGATGATCTTTGAGGTCCTTTTCAACCCAGGCCATTCTACGATTCTATGATTTCAGGAAAAGGGATGGCGCTCTGTGAGGGCAGTAACTGTCGGTATAAAGGGGAGAGGCTAGAAAGGAGCAGCGACACCTTAAGGGCACTTCTTGCAAGTGAATGTCTTTAAATCCAGGGTACACTTTCTTGAATTCTGTCTGATCTTCCAGTCTCCTCAGGATGTCAAAGCTCAAAGAAGAGGAACAGGGATGATCAAAAGTATTAAATGTCTTCCATGACTATGTAGTCCTGGTTTCTTCAGCCTGGAAGAGCGGTAATGTGGTAGAGATCTGCAAAGTCCTGGATTCATGGAGAAGCAACTCACCTGTTGCTTCCAGTAGAAGAAGGGTGGGCCACAAAAAAAGCCAGGTTGAAAACAAAGAAGTGATTCTTCAAGCAATAAGTAGTCAAGGACTTTGTTGCCAAAGACACTGTGGCTCCACCAATTTTAAGTGTGTTAAAAGGGAGAGTGGATAAGCACTTGAATCATAGAAGAGTAACTGTGGGTTACTAAACAAAACAAACAGACAAAGCAAAACAAAACACATCAGAGGCATAGAAAATACCCCTAGCTGAGAATGGTCAGTGGCTCTGGAAACACTTGACAACTTACCTGCCTTTTCTCATTCATCAGCAGGCATATCCTTGTGGCCACTGTTTCCCTTTACTTGGAGGCACACTATGAATGTGGTCCCCCCTTGCCACAATTCAGGCAGATCAGCGGCCTGGTTTGAGATTGTTGTATGCTGGGGATGAATCTTGAACACTGGGGGTATCACCTGCTGCTCTGGGAGACAGAATTAAGCTTAGGGTGCAGTGATGCAAACCAGCACAGCTGTTCTTAGGTTCAAGATCCAGCCACAGCATTTGATGCTTAAACAGCAGAATTCATTCATATGCACTCAGAACTGCACTCCAGAAAGTCTCTGCTTGCTATCCACAACGCATCCGATAGTTTACTGTGCATCTGCAATTGCTCAGGAAACTTTTTCAATTGCCTTTCTCATTAAGCTCCGACAATATCCAGTATCCATGTATTTCTCTGCCTAAATACTCATGGTTCTTGTGCCCACAGACAGTATGCAGGAGCAAAGCAGCCCTCAGCAGCTTCATGCTACGGCAGCAATAATAGATTTCTGTTAGAGAGGTGATTAGGATATCCTAATAAAGTCTAAATTCAATCAAAATATTCTAGGAACACATGTATTTGCTGAACACATGCTTTCTTCTGAGGGAGCCCATGTGCCCTATGGTCCTGCTCTGACAGAACTGTCCCACTTATAAACAGCAACAGCAATAACCAGAAGAATAATGCAGAACCCAACCATTCTCTTGAAAAATCCCACTAAAATGAGCCAGGGACAAAAGCTTATGAACTCACTGCCACTCAAGCTGTTAAAAATGATAATAGGTTTGATTTTTTGTTGTTGTTTGGAACTAGAATGTCTCAACCTCCTGTTCCCCACTTGCAGCCCTGATGCTCAACACAAGTGCTGGCTGCATTCACCGCACAGCGTCCCAGAGCCGTGCGACCAAATGCTCCAGCGCTGTGCCTGGAAGGCTTCATCGTCCAGATACAGTCAGCAGGTGCCAACTCAAACAAGAGAGAGCAAGGCAAGGCACAGCTCGGGGAAATGGGCTTCTCTCCCTGTACTGATGGAAATGGAGCGGCGCGTGGCACTGGCCTGACAGCCCCCCTTACTGAGAGAGGCAACGAGGCGGGACAGCTGCAGGTGCAGAAAATCCATGGAGCTTGAGTCTCCCCATAGATTTCCTATGCTCCTTCCAAAGTCACAATGTTTTAATTGATATTTCTTGTGAGAATTCAACAGGTGCAACATAAATCCCACGGATTGTGCTGAATCCCGCAAAACCTTGACTTTCATTTTGAAAGGGGTTGGGGAGGGGAAGAGTTTTCTTGCTCTTTTGGTTTTAGCCTTGAGCTATATGAGACAGAAAAAATGCTGTATTTGCTCAAAGTGCTGCCAGATTAAAATAAGCAGCTATTCATCTTATTTTTCTGAAAGGATGGTTAACTCATTGAGAAAAACTCATTGACTGTAAAAATACATTCAATTATAGCAGAAGTACGGTAGGAACAAACTTGGCTTTCCCTTGTATGTACTGGAATAGGGGAAAATCTTCTACATCCATTTCTGCCCCTTCAGATATACTCTGCAAAGCAGATGGGCCAGCACTAGTGGCAAGAAGAGAACCTTTGGATTTATGGATACTCACCCGAACCCTGTTAAAGGCAAATAACAGACACATTCTGCCACGGTTTTAGTTATGAGGTGAGAGGTACTAGCAGTAATGAAGGTAGATGTCACAGCATATGATTTCTTTAACATTAAGTTGTGATATATCTCCTCTTGGTTTACTCTCTGCTTGATGGATAGCTCAATATCTTCAGGGCTCCACATGGTAGATAGATAAACAATGAGCAGACAGGGAAGCAGATGTTGGAAATAAAGACAGACTTCCACTTCTCGTTTTTACAGTTGTGTCTGTATAATGTTTCTCTAAAAAAAAAAATCCTGATTAGGACTTGTTAGAGAGTCTGAAGTTTCCTTAGGTTTTAGTACAAAAAAAAAAAAAAAGGCGGGGGGGGGGGAGAGGGTTATAAAATGTTAATCCACCCCCAAAAGTTTGGACCTCTAAGAAGATCGTATTTCTAGAATTTAGGAAGTGAGCAAGCTGATAAACAGCAGATTGGCCAGTTCTTCTCTACTCTCTTTCACGGGTACTTTTAATCACTTCTAACAGCTTTCACACTTACACCGCAATCGCAGTTGTTAAGCTTGATGGCCTGCCGAGGGTCCTGCAACGTTGTGAATCCTAACTATCGGGGGAGGGGTAAACCTTTAGGAAAGAAGCAAAACATCTTTTGAAATCAGTACTAACACTACCATAAAACTGCTGCTAGTAGCACTAATAATATTAACAACGAACTCCATAAAATATTTCTGAAGTATCTTTAAGCCCTGTGATACTAATTTCACTTAACACAGTGAAAACGCATTAGCAAAACACTTCTTGTTGGTGATTCTTTTTTATCTACTTTGTCTTAAATGCAGACTGGAAAAAAAAATTGCTTTGTTTTGTCTTTTTAGGAACTTTTCCCTGACTTTTTAAGCAGAAAATTGTTGGGAAGTGATGTTTTCCAACAGACAATGCATGTCAATGAGTTATGTTTTTGTTTTTTTTTTTAAAGTTATATGGGGGAAAATCCTGCTTAATTCTAGATTGTCTTTTCTCTCTTTAAAAAGCCTGAAGAATTTAAAAACCTGTGTCTTTTATGATACAGGTCCCAAAGCATGACACTGCTGGAGTCAGCGTTATCGTCCTTGTTTCCCGTAGTAGAAGTGTGGGTGACAGGAGAGCCTCAGGACAAGCAGTAAACCAGCCATGCAGCTGAAAGGAGAATTTTCCCCCTTCTCTTCCCAAGCTGGTGCTCTGACAACCAATAAATAGACCTCCAAACTGATTTATTTTATTGTTACCCTTGAGATAGGATTGATATACTTGATTTTGGAAGAGGCGGGAACAGTAAAACCTAGCTAAGAGAAGCAGAAGTGGAGATAGGAGATTCTCCAAAGGGAATTGCAGATGCTCTGCTGAAGGATTTAGAGGATCTATAGAAGACCAAAAAGAGTGTGATCAGACATGTCCCTCCTCATCTCCCCTCAGCAAAGCAGATTAATTTAAATTTATAAAGAACTCAAAGCTGAGAGAACGCTACCTAAAATTTAACTTGAGAGCAATTGGAAAGTTTAGATGTAAGTCTCTCAAGGAAAAGTAATGAGCAGAATTACAGTAGAATTACAGTAGAAACAGTTGCTATATGGATAAGGCAAAATATCTGACAAGGAAAACATCCCTGAGAAGAAAGCACAAGGGCAGAACTAGTATAGCCTCTGCGGCCTTTTCCCTCAGACTTCTTATTTTATAACATATTTCTAAAACGCAACACCCACAACTGTTTTTCTTCATCTATCAAAGCATAAAATTGCCAGTCCTTTGACCTAACTTAAATCAAGGAAGTAGCAATGTTAGGTTTAATTAAAAACAGCAAATATTTGTACAGCTGTCCCTGGTTTCACAGCACAGAAATAGGTTTAGCATCAAATCTTACAGTTTTAAATCCTCAGGGAACCATATACAAAAACATATAGGATTCTTCTGGCTGACTTGCCAAAGCCAGAAATGCCTTTTTTTGGAGTTATTTCAGGTGGGGCTCATTCAGCCTTACCATTTCCAACCCACTGTTTTCCTACTTGAGTTTTTTTTTTTTTTTTTTTTTTTCCCCGTATGCCAAATGCAGCACTGCTGGACTGACAAGTTTGGATGCAATTGATGCATTTCAGGGTTGTGAGTAATAACAGCAATAAAAGCAAGGTAGGCTGAGAGATTCTGATGGAAATGCTGGCTGGGCACTTCCAGCAGTTGGTGTCACTTGGAGACACCTGGCTTTGGATGCAGGAGCCTCCACCCGCTCCACCCTGATGATCCCTGAAGCTGGGAGGGGTTTGGAAGGAAATCATTCCTTGCTCCCCTTTTAAATTACTCACTGAAGCACACTGTAAAATCGTTCAGCACCTGTGAGCTGCTCTCACAGGGCTGAGGCTGCACCTCGGATGGACCGGGCCTGGCAAGGCCGGTCCCAGAGGGAATGGCAGAGGGATTTACACCGCGCCCTGCTCTGCACCCAGCTGGAGATGTGCAGACCTCCTCCAGATCTGCCAAAATAAGCCTGGGGCAGGGCAGGGTGTGCGGCCACCCACCACGGGGTGAGAGATACAGATGAGTTCCTCTGGGGCCCAACAGGACTTAAGAGGCTGCAGTTAGGGCTGTGGTGAGAGGGGAGGCTGATGGCTGGTCTGGCTGCTCTGCTTGAGTCCCTGGGGCATCAGGCAGAAGCTCTCCATGCGCTCCAGGCAGTGTGGGAAGGCAGGGAAGATGGCGCAGCCCCCCACCCTCCTCGCAGCCCCACACAGCCTTCCCACGCACAAAGTGACAGCACTGGCCAGCGTGGCCCAGCCCAGTCCAGCCCAGGAGGGAAAACGGAGGTGGATGGACTTGACTGGGCCTGGGAGCTGAAGGAGGAGAGAAAAACCCCAGGGAAAAGTCCTGAGGAAGAAGAGAAGAGTGGAGACCTAACTCCCCTTAGCATAGGGGAGCCCAGGCCACAGCGGCTGTCACAGCTCAGGTTGGAGAGGCCTGAGACACTGCGAGAGAAGGCTCTGCGCAGCAAGCTGTCCCGAGTAGTCGACGCAACCACCCGGCTTGTAGCACTAGAACAGACCTTCCTGCTCCCTCTCCTACAGCAGCATCCTTTTCCTCTCCACCCAAAAGTAAGTAAGGGACAAACACAGTAACTCTTTTCTGGGCTTTTTGCAGCAGAGCTGCTGCCTGCACTGATAATGGCATGTGCTGGGTTTTGCCCTGTGGACTGAAAGAGTTTCATGTCTGCTAATTTTCATTTAAAACAACAGCCTACGTTACAGTTAACAAGCTACTGATGGTTCAGTGCAGTTGCATCACAAGGATTCAGGGGATAAAAACACTTTTAGGTAGAATATAGGATTGCTTTCACACTGAGTAGCCTGGAAAGATTACTTAGACATATTCCAAAAGTTAGTTTTATATGCATAAATTTCTCTAAAAGAGCCAAAAACCCCTCAAAACTTACCTTAGGAAGAATCTCGGGTGTACTACATAGAGCAAGATTACAGTACTTAAGCAATTCTTAGTAGTAAAGATGCATACCACAGAAACTCCACTAGTAGTTGTCACCAACTGTCAGGCTGGTTGAGATACAATTAGAATCCACTCTTTTTCCTTTTTTACTAGTCTTCCCAGGGTGGACCAGCACAGTATAGGAAGATGGAGGACAGGGAAGCAGCAGAAAATTAGCCACAAAGTCCGATCAGATGGTTAATTTTTTTGTGGGGAAAAAAAATACATTGTGACTTTGGGTTTCTGAGTATCTTGCTGATGAATTTGAGATACTGCAAGATACTATTTTCATGGGTGCTAGACCAGTATGCTAGGTCTGGTTAGCTTTGTGATTGTTCACACTCTGTGAAAAATCACATCCAAGTTATCTCAAGTCAAGTTACAACTCACTCATAAATGCAGGCACCGAGAGTCAGAAGCAAATGTTGCAGATTTGGATCCAAATTGCTTAGAGGTGGTAGGGGTGATAGTAGAAGCTATCCATGAGTGTGTTAAAAATCAGCCAAAATTGTTAGATAACACACTTCAAAAATGAGAGTGCAGTGATAGTTTGGACTTCTATTATACCAGTTTTACAGGAAGAGTGCTTCATTGCTTCTAATTTAAAATAAACAAAATTAATGCAATTTATTTTTGTACGAACAAATGTAGGTTTGATGAAACACAGTCACCTCAAGGAAGGTTTTATTTTCTTCCTCTTCTTTCCCAGAAGTACCTTAATAGTACTTGTGTGAAAGTATGAGTTTAGATACCACTGGGAATATAGTTTACTTTGGATTCTGATTTTCCTATTGCACTTGAATCTAAGTTAGTTTTTTCTTCACTGAAAACCCATTATCATGACCCTTTGAGCACTGGGACTTTATCCCCCTTCCCTTTTACAGGAAGGTTACATAAATTCTGTGCTAGGTTTCTATAGACTCTGTGTCACGGATAACTGACCCCTTTAGCTGCAAGTAATTTCACTGTTGCAGATTTGATTTTGAAGCAAATTGGATTTCAAGGGATCCATTTATATTATAACCTCTTCATAAATTCACATGAACAAGTCCTTATAAATAAGCTCTTGGCCAATGAGTTGGCCAAAATCCCTTCAAAATGGCAGCCCTTGGTAACGTGTCCTTCTACTCACTGTTTTTGAGGGAAGGCTCTGGTTTTATGGCCCAGAGACAATCACACATAGTCAGTATTTGGTAATTCTTGGTATGATTAAGTCATTCTGGTCTTTCTTGGCAATCCTGACTTTCCTGTTTCTCATTTGTTCTGTGTCCGTTCCTTGGTTTCTTTTTACAGTATTGGTATTGGTTCATCAGCTGAACCGATAAAAAGTTACTTTATACAATGGCACCAAAATACACAAAGGACTGAAGAAAATTTAGACTTGAGGAATGGGAACAACAAAACTTAAGTAGTTCCTTGCCTGTGAGTATTGGAAATACGCTCTGCTGAGTTCCGCTGAATGCTAGACAGTGCGGTTCCTCAGCCATTAAAAAGTGTGTGTTAATTTCTGACGAAAAGTGACACATTTGCAGGAATTTGGAGCAAGTCTTTGGCTAGTGACAGTGAGTGTGTAACCACTGGTCTTGCATGAACTACTGCTACAAAGAGTTTGCTTAGCCAAACTGCATGTCTGAAACCGGGATGGGCAAGGAGGCCTTTCCCCCTCACCTCAGGATCCAGTTGGCTGCATCATCCCATTGCTCACCTGGCTGTTTGTTGGCATCAGCACCCACAGGCAAACTCCTAGTGCCTAATGCCTACACAAAGACGCCCTGTAATAACTGCCACATTTTCTCTCTCCCGTAATTACACACTGCCAAGGTGAACAGAACGGTCTTTTTTTAACAGAGTGAGAGATTCTGTATTTTAAGCAGCAATTTGAGTGCATTTGAAAAGGAAAAATAAAAGGTAGAAAACCTTCCCAAAATAGCAGTGTGTGGCTTGCCCTGGCTGTGCTCAGGTGCAGCTATGCATTACTCCAGCTTTTTGATAACATCCTGTCTCCTTTGCTGGAGTTACCGAAGGGTCGTTCAAATGGTACTAAATCAGAAATGTGGAGCGGATTGGACTGGGCCAATCTCAATGGCAGCCAGCAGGGAGTGGAATATAAATCATACTAAGAAGTTAAAATAGCCGTCCTATTTGCAAAACAGTCATGGTATTTTCTTTAAAGGGGAAAAGAAAACACTCTCCCTAAAAGGTGCCAGATTGGCAGGGTGGGATAATAAAAGAAAAGCTTCTGACTGTGCAAGCTTCTCCTGCCCATGTGCTGCAGTACTGCTGCTCTGCTGCCTGAGAATGAAGGAGAAGGTGGGGATCTAGAGCAGCATCAGCAGAGGTGCACATTTACCATGGATCCCTTGCCCTGTATCTCTTGCTGAGGTGAAACAGTGAAGCTGCTGTGAAGTCAGGCTAGTGGCAGACCATTTGTACAGGCAACAAGTTGCTTCACCAGGGCTTGAGTGGTAGCACAAAAACAAGCAACAGTGCCAGTCATTTGTTCTGTTTTCCTGCTGTATTTACACCCATCTCATGTATTTAGACAAAAGAGAAACCGTGAGTCCACTGCAAGACAAAATAATGGCACAGAATCAGGCATTGCTGACTTTGCCCACGTGAACTGGAGACCCAGAGATAGCCTGCTTCCTGCAGGACAGCTAGCAAAGGCACAGCACAAGGACAGGGCTCTTCACCCCGGGGATCTGCACGTTTTGGGGGAGGAATATGGAAGGGATGGCTGTCGCTAGATATTTCTAGTGGTACTTAATAAGCTTGTTTTCTGGTTGCTGATTTCCTGAAACAAATTGGAGATGGGTTCTCAGTGCCAAAGTGACTAGTTCTTCCCTCTGTGAGAGATCTGAAGACTGATTCATAAATAATGGCTTAGGGGTGACGGAAACGAGATAAATTGCTTTCATTAGAATTCGCATAAAACAGCAGCAGACTCCTTGTTTGCCACCACGGATTGGACAAATGTGCCAGCATGCACGTTTCTCATTTTGCAGCCACTGATATTATGAAGTTGTTCCTGGACCTAATAGCTTTGAGCACTCATTTTTTAAAGTAATTGATATGAAGGCTGATCCTGGAAAAGATTGCTTCACCCTCCATAAAGTTATTTGCAAGCTGTAGGCATTAATACTTGTTTCTGGGGATATTTTTTTAAATACTGACAAATGAGCGATCTGAAGTTTTTCAAGTGAAGAATTGCCTCCAAGATCTTTCTGGAAGCTCAGAGGAAATATGCTTATGCAGTTCAATTTTATTAATACGATAGTGCTGCACGCCGCATGCATCTGCACCTGCTGTGTTAGAAAGAGTCTTTACAACAGCAAACCGCAGAATGAACTACACTAGGGGATTGTGGGATTATTTTTTCTTCAGAAATAGAAACTTTACGAGAAATTATTAACAACTCCAGCATTTTTGATGGTACACGGCTTAGGAGAACTCTTCCAACTGCAATAGTTTTAGAAAACGAGATGAGAGATAGGTAATGACAGGAGGTGGGGCCTATGGAACCACAGATTTGTTAAGGTTGGGAAAGACCTCAAAGATCACTTAGTCCAACCATCACCCAGTCCCCACTATGTCTACTTACCATGTCCCTCAGTGCCACATCTTTGCAGTTCTTGAACACCTCCAGGGACGGTGGCACCACCACCTCCCTGGGCACTGTGCCAGTGCCTTACTGCTCGTTCTGTGCAGAAATGTTCCCTAATATCCAGCCTGAATCTTCAGTGATGCAACTTAAGGCTGTTACCTCTTGTCCTATCACTGTTGCCTGGGAGAGGAAGGGCGAAAAGGCATTACCTGAGCCTCCTCTTCTCCACACTAAACAAACCCTGTTCCCTCAGCTGCTTCCCATAGGAAGCAGACCATTCACCCTTCATCCATCCCATGAAGGCTTCCTGGCATCTTAGCTTGAGCCACGTTCCCTTTAGAGTCATCAGAGAAAAGGAAATTCAATTCATCCTAAAATGGACGTCTAAGATGGGTCTAGTAAACTGCTCCTGTTCTCCCCACTGACCACATGAAGAACCTCCAGGAGGAAGCTGTCTCTGACTTTAACATCACTTTCTAAATGAGCCTTTTATTCCTCCAGAGGTCGAACCGTCCTGAGATACCATCCTAGAAAAATATAAAATAGGTCAGTGGGGTGGAGGCACTGAGTTCCCAGGAATGGGCACCACGAGCTCTGGCTCTCCCAGCCCAGCTCCCAGATTTTGGCCTGCTGACCATGGAGAGCATCCAGCACCTGGACCAGGGCAGCACCACTGCCACTCTGCCCTCAGTGGAAATTTTGTCGACAAGGACGCATGGAGATTAAGGAAAAAATGTTGAGGGTTGGCAGTGGGCCATGGTCTAAAATTTGAGCGTGCAAAAGAAAAAGGCAGCTGTCTGTTAGAGCCAGCTGTAGGAATATGTTTGATGGGTCAGGTCGGTGTTTCAGAGCAAAATAAAAGATGGAAGCGAGCTGTTTGTATCTTCTCTAAAGGAGCCTTTATAAAAGTGGCCTCTTCATACACTTGAAGCAAGTTTGTGGATAGTATCAATTTTACATTAAGGTTCAAAAATAAAAGCTGGGCCATCAGAAACATCCTGAAACTCCAACCTACCACTGAGTGACAACTGCATGAAACAGACTCAGAGCAGTGGAAAATTTTAAGCCATAAATTAGAGAGCCTTGAAACTAGTAGGCCATGATGTTTTTATTCTGGGGGAGGTTCTTTATGAACTCATCTGTCTAAACATATGGATCTTGACAAATGAAAACTGCAGGGAGGATCCGCTCCTGTCCTGCAATTGAAAACACTTCAAATCCCTGCAGATATTCCTGTTAGTGTCTCTTTAGTGGCAAAATACCACAGGAACTGCTGCTCGCTATCAGTTCTGCTCACAAGGGCCCTGCTTCCTGAAGTTAAAACGGAAAGAATTTTTGGTCTGAAACTTCTGCTGCAGTTAGTTATGATCTACTTCTACTGAAAGAAGAGAGATAAGTCAAGTTTTTATTCCCTGTCATGTACCCGAAAGCTCCCATGTGCTGGACACCTGCGAAAGCGAGCAAAGCAAGCTTGTTTACTTAGCGCGATTTATTTGACCTTTTAATATATTTGAGTAAGGATTTTATACCTAAGGCAACTTTAAAGAACAGATTTGAAAGGTGACCTTCAAAGGAAACATCAAAATCTTTCTGAAAAAGGAAACTTTGGAAATATATGTGAAAAAGGCTGCTTTTCAGCTAACCTCCTGACTCAGGACTCCCCGGTTTTCGGCATGGGGCGTACCAGAGTGATGAGTTCACCTTGCTCACAGCAGACCCACGACTGCTATTGTACAATACCCAAGGTCCCAGGAATGGTATCGGATGGCTGGTTCATATATTTCCACACTGAATGCCTCCTGCATGCTGGCTGGGGTAACCATTCAGCACTGTTTTCAATGTTAACCCACATTTCAATCCTTCAACTGCAAATCCTTTTTGCTGCTACCATTATGAAGCTGGGATTGTCCAGGTGACAGGGAGTTTTAAAAACTGGTTTCTTTGTTTCTTTTAATAACAAAGGCAAAACCCACAATAAGTCTAAACTTGCATGCTTTTAGGAATAACTTTAAAACTCAATTTCCTCTCAGCTAAAAACATAGGCTGCCACTAACTATAAGAGTAAATACCTCAAGTATAGGAGGTAAGAGGTGCCAAAATCTGGCGTGAGCTATGGGAGAAGACTCCTCTGTTCCCTGCAGTTTATCTAGATGAGTTCATTGTGTGGGGAACTTCGGGAAGGCAGAGGCTCTGATGGAGACCACATTTGCACATTCACTTTAGGCTGGCAGAGGCTGATCCTACTGCCTGAAGATGTTTTGTCCTCTTCACATCCAAGTGTCCGTTCCTACCGTTGAGGTGCTCCTCTCTTCATGCTGACGTGAGCAAGCGAGGTTGAGGAGCTATCATGAGTTAAAACTCTGCTTCTACCACCTGTTCCTTTCCCCTTTTTAGGCAGAGGTACGAGCAGATGGGGATGGAGAGAGATGTGTTTCTTTTAATAGATGTGCTTACAGCCTACACTAGCACAGCTCAGTGGCAAGCAAAAATGTTCTGATTATTTAGAATGAGATGGTGTAGCAGTGGTTGCCCCTGCAAGACAAGGTCCCACAGCCAGCAGCACTACTGATCTTTCAGGGGAAACCAGCAGGCAGAACTGTTCATGAGTTGCAGTTTGTGAGGTTGGCTGGAATGGGTTAATGAACACATTTTCCCCAGCAGTGCAGTTGTTATCAAAGCACTTCTCAGCTCCAGATCTTGCTATATCAGAGGGAGTGGAAAGTCTTCATGCTTCAACATGGCACACAACCAGTAGAGCTGTCAGGGTCTCCTGCCTCACTGGCAGTCCCAGTCACCTCACAGTTAAAGGACACCACACAGAAGTGGTGTTTCAGAGGACTGCTGTCACACTGTGCCCTTGGGAGCCATTGGGAGCTCTCTAGAGACGTCTGGATATAACATTTTCCTGAAGTCCTACCCTTGCCTGTCAGCGTAGGAGAAACTGAATTGCTGAGGACAGCTACTAAAGCTCTGTCTGGTAGAAACAGAACTAAGAAAAAATAATCACTGATGCCTGGGGAAGGCAAATGACCCTTAAAAGTGAGTAGGTGAAACAGCTACCCAAGGATTTCCTCCAAGTAAGTTTGCAGCAGCATTAGTGGTTACACTACATGTATCTCAAAACTAAAGATGCTTCACACTAAATCAGAGATGAACGTGCATAGTTAGGAAGTTTCTGTCGAGAAAGTCATGCCTGGAAAACTCAGGAGAGCATTATTTTTCACCCACTTCTTTTTGCTTTTATTTTTAGGATAGCATTGAATTTAGAAACATCTGTAGCCACATGGCTTTACAAAGAGAGGGACAGCAATTTGAGAAAGACTTGCAGGAAGCACACCAGTGTCTGAAGACGATCATCGAGAAACGTATTTGTTCACTGGCAGTTTTCCCCTCAGAATCCTATATCCCAGTCCGATCTGCTCTGAGACAAATCCTGCAAAATCTCCTGGCAGTGTGAAACAGCAGACTGGCCAAGGAACTAGTACTGCACATGAGCTATAATGGTCCTATAAAAATAACAGATAACTTGAAAGGTGAATCCTGGAGATATTACTGTAGCAAGGGTTCCTGCTGACTTTACATCAGTGGAGACTTCCCAATGGAGATGATAGTTCTGTAAAGTACCGAATAACCTTCTCATATCAAACTCATACCAGAGTCATATAAATAGGTGCTGGGAATATCTCCAGAAGTTTCTCTGGAGGAACAGGAATAGATTCTTAAATAATAAGGTTTCAAAATGAAGACAGAATGATAGAGGCTGATACAACCACCATCAGAAATCTCTATTTTCATCGCAGTTTGGGAAAATATGTTTCCAAGTAATTCTTTATGGAGTGGACATTTGATAGAGACAGAGAAAATATAGTCTATAAGCATGGACTGCTTCAAGAGAAGGTATACATCCTGATTACACTGCAAATAAAGACAGCCTGCTAAATCTTTATTACGTTTTACCGTAGTCAGCCAACAAATCAATGGAAAGGTGAAGGTGCGATATCTTCCACCGAGAAAAGAAAAAGAGAAGAAAAAATATGTGGGACCTATGGGATCAATTGCTTCAAAGCAATAAAAGGCCTTGGTAGATGATCCAGTGGAGGTGAATGGAAAGCAAAGCAAAAGAGGCATTAACACGGTGGAGCAAAAGTATTTATAAACTGAGGTGAAACATTTGTGAAGATTGCTTTGCAGAGCTTTCTCAGCCCCTGTGACTGCGTAGCAGACAGCATAAAATTCTGCTCTCCTACTGCCAAATCAGGAGGGTTTATGAAGTCACTTACTTCTGTCAAACAGCTGCAGCTGTAATGCTGAAAAGAGGCATTCCCCCCCTCTTTTTGCAATAAGATTTAATGTCTGTGTGATTGCTGAGCAGGAATAACGGCTTGTAAAAAAAAAATTTTTTTTAAGGGATAAATTAAGCTCCTTTTAACTGTGATTTGGGTAGTAGGTGAGGGAATTTTGTAGACTATGAGATAGAAAAGTATCTCTTTCCATTGGCTGGGGGAGTGAATTTCCATGTGATTTCTTTTTTTTTTTTTCTTTTTCTTTTATTTTATGTGTGATCATGAACATCATCAGCTGAATACTTTCCGAGTGTGCTTCCATACTCTGATTGATTTGCCATATTTTATGTTCACACTTTAAATGTTACACTGGTGTCATTCTCACAGCTATAATTGAGGCTACCTCGAAACACTTATTCACTGGTCCTTAGTGTGAATGCAAAAAACTGCCCTAGGTTGAAACTGTGGAGTATGTCACAGCTTAGAATTCACACAGAAATGGGAAGAAAAACCATGAAGGTTGGGTCAGAACAAGGTATCTTTTTTTTTTTCTTTTAAATGTGACTCTGTCCCTCAAGGGAAATGGGGAGAAGAGCTTTCTTGGTAGAAGAATACAGCAGTGTTTGCTAAAATGTCATGATTTCCAGGGCAACTCTGAGCCCAATGGCAAGAAACAAACGAACCAAGGAGCTTGAGGCTGGACTCGTGCAAAGGTACTACCTGCATCCTCACATCAGTACTGGTGAATGAGTACCTGCCGTCATTGGCACCATCCTTCGCAGCAAAGGGACAGAAGCCTGAAAAAGCCTTGTGAAATGAGCCTTGTGACCATTTTTCTCACATTGATCCCTCAGAGGACAGATTTGTGGGCAACAGAGACGCTGGGGGAGGAACCTTGAATGAAGGCAGGTCCAACCCTGAGATCCTCCTGCCCTATGCTCCACAAAGGGGTGCCATCACCCTGCTTTGATGTGAGCCACCCGCTGGAACCCTGAGCCACCAAAGCTGAGCCACCATTTGGGCAAGCCACATTCTGTATTTCTACAGTTGTTTCCACTACTTTGGCTCAGTCGGCTCTCGTGCATGAGCACTATATTCCATTGCCTGTATTCCTTCAGCAGGGCATTATCCCTGAACACTAACATTTTAATCTTTACTACATTAAGAAGTCACTTAAAAGAAAAGCTTACACAAGAACTCTCTGCACCCATCACTTTCACCTACTCCCGTGCATGGCGCTCCTGAAGAAGATCAATGGCAAAATCCCATTGGATTCCCTAGGGCCAGAATTAGAGCTATGCTATCAGGGACAAATCTCACATCATCAGGGCTGCTAACGTGGTTAGCATCAGGAAAGCTCTGAAAAAACCCAACAGGCTGATTTCAATACTCTTCACGCGGTTGCATGCACGTGCGCACAAAATTAATGACCAAGAACAGAGCGACAAAAGTATTTGGCAGGTAATTTTCTCTTCAAGCTTCTAAGAAACCAGCAAGTGCTATATATTAAAAGCACATTACATCTGAAAAACAAAAAAAAAAAGTCAGGCCACAGTTCCACCAAATTGGACAGGTTCCCTAATGGATGGCTCTAGGCCTGAAGAGATCCTTAGCAGGTAAGAAGCACGAGACCCAGAGACTTAGGGTAAATTTCAGTCTTCTGAATATTACTCTCCATGCTATTTTACGAGAATCACTGTTTATGCTGAAAATTTCCAGAACTCTTTCTTTCCCAAACATACCCACTTAAAATGAATATTTTTAGTCAAGGTCATTTAAAAAGAAAACATTGTTAAATTCTTTGAAATTCTGGCTAGAAATTTAAGAATCCCTTGGGAAACATCATCTTGTATCTGACTGCAGAGCACAGGTTTTCAATCCCTTTTCTTGTCTTCAAGACGATGGTGCTACTAAACCGGACGGCAATGGTTTCTCAGGCTCTGAATCTGCAAACACTTTGAGTATGGTTTCATGACTCAGAGTGCTCACGTTACTGTGGTTTAATACGTTACCACCCATCAGCTGAGCTGTGGCAACTGCCTACGCGCATACAATTAGCTCACCCTAATTGCAAAATGTGCAACCCACTCCCCTTCAGGAGATCAGTGCAGCTGCACATTTATATCAGGTTACCCTTTGGCACGTTGGAGCTTTGAGGCCCCATTTCATCATGCCTTAATCAAGATGAAGCATGGTAGAAGACATTAACATCTGACATACCTCTGGGGTGGAGGGAGTCACAGCTCACCTGGCCTTGTGGTGGATTCCTGCACAGCGAACAACCTTGAGCTGCCCTCTTCACTATTTCCTCTGCTGCATGGTACGTAAAAATCAAAGCATTGAGAAGAACAACCTGAAATGTCCTTTCCTGCCACCAACATGGGAAGCAAGGATGGTGCATAGGAACCAATAGCTGCCCTTGCTCAGTGGTGGCTATGTCACCAACTCACGTGTTACACTCAACCTGAAAGCTTACTTTTAAGTTTAGATAGTCTACTTTGGGTTTTGTCGGTGAATGAATACTGTTCACACCTCTGGGATTTCATATAACCAACCTGACATCCTGCTCCTGAGCATCTGTGTTTTACAGCCCTCCATATGTGTCTTGTCTTTTCTGTTATGCTTTCCAAATACCACCGCCCGATTTAGCACAACTGCTGTGCATATGATCCACAAAGCCAGCCTGTTTGGCTGGGTTGTGTATTTCTATCTCTTGCTACCAGGCATCTGATGGAACAGCTTCCTCCTCCTTACCAGTGCTTTTGGGCTTTGATGACTCAAATCCTTACCCATGTGAGGAGCCCTTGCTTGAAGATGAGCTCTGTTGCTCCAACTGGGTCTTTCTGCAGCAGCATCTTTAGGATCAGCACGTTCCACACTGTCTTCAAGCACAAGATGCACTTGCTACAGCAGGAAATCAGCACACAAGCAGCTGGACTGGCAAAGAAGCTCTGAGCATGAACATATCAATGGTTCTATCCCATTATACCTGGCACCTGAGGCTCAGGTTAACAAATGGGGCAAAGTGGTCCAGGAAAATGGAAAATATATCTGAATAGTAAGGCAATAAAAATGTACGTGCACACCCTTTTTATTACATGCGTGGAAGTACTTGAATTTTATTTCCAAAATCTAAATATTGATGAAAATTCAAGACTGAAAAAATAAATTAAAAGAGAAGGTCAATGACTTTTCAGTAAACGATTTTTTTTCCTAAGTAAACTTAATGCTAACTGCCTTGCATTTTAGTTTAGCTGCTTGAAATAGTCTGAGATTTAAAACAGAGAAGAACCTTGGAACATTTTTTTTTTTCCTGAAGGTGTTTTGCTTTGAGCAGTCTCGCATTCAGGTAACGTTTTTATGTCCCAGTAATAAATGTCACCTGTCATTCACCTCTGAGCAGCACACCTGTGCTCGTGAATCCCTAATTCTGGGATTCCTTTTGCTTTCCAATTTGCAAAGCAGCTTCAAACAAGCACAGCTGTTTTGTTTGTCAAACATGGAAGTGTGTTTCCTTCACAGCCAGCTCCTAATATGTGGTCCTCAATTGATGCCAGCCTAAATGTGCAGTATCTGATGGACCACCACAATTAGAAATTGGGTGTTTTCAACAAGTTTAAGCTGAATACAGCATTTCTCAGAAGCGTCAGTCACTGTGAGTCTACTCAGACAACTCAGAGGTTGCTATGCTTGTGTTTAGTTATGTGCAAACTGGCACATGCTACAAATATGCAGCGAAGCTCTTCCCAAGCTTCTCTAGGATAAGTTTCTTACAGTTGCAGCCCACTGTGCTCAGGTTTCTTGCTTCAATTCCTTTGTGGCCGTTTCAGAAGGGGACAGCGTGCAAAAAGCACTCTTTTGGTGGTGGCAAACAGCAAGCAATGGAAGGAAGAGCTGTCAGGGATGTATTTTCCTAACATTCCTACAGTTAACTCCTTGCATCAGCATAGTGCAACTACATAGCTTGCTCCAAAAAGAATGCCTCCTATTTATTTCCACGGAAACTACAACAGATACAAAGAGCACGATAGTACTGTTTGGTAGAGCAAATTCTCAGCTACAGAACGCTATTTTTTCAGCACAGCCACGACCAATTAGCTGTGCATTTTCACCAGCAGTGAACAAGAGCCTGCATGCCACCCTTGTAACAATCTGTACCAGCAGAGGTGACCACTGGTGCCACTGTTGGGGAAACACTGCCCACGCATAACTGTTCAGTAAGCACTGATGAATGGCAGCGGGTGCCAGTTTTTCCACATGGAGGAATTCAGTTCCACATTCCTGTGAGACGCCATTTTGTCAGAGCACCCCTCTGCCGCCACCTGTCACGTGGCAACAACATGGAATGGGACGCTGGATCTGGCCAGGTCCTAAGGACCCTTCCAACCCAAGCCAACCTATGATTTTGGCTCGTATTCACATATGTACGTTGGGCTTTCTCGGCCCCGCCTTTCCCTGGAGGGGCGCGCAGCCCCTCTGGCCTCGAGGCGCCATTTTGTGCCTTCGAAGCGCCCCACGCCGCGGGCGCGCAGCCGCGGAGGTTGCGCGGGGCGCAGTTCCTGCGGCCGCCCAGCGGGTGGCGCCGTCGAGTCGCCGACGGGGCGCGGCGCGGCGCTGCGCGGGGCTGCGCGGAGTGGGGCCGCCGTGGATGGGGCGGGGGAAAAACGGATCGGTAAATAAACAGAGCTGATGCGCACATGGAGGCGAGATCGAGCAGCCCTCGTCCCAGAAGGAGCTGCTCATCATTTTTCTTCTGGCGTTTTTAAATAACTCCTGATGAGTCAGGCATGACATGGCTCCTGCAGCCCGCACAGATAATTAAGCAATTCATACCTTGTGTCTGTGGGCAGACTCTGCTGTCAGAACTCAGGCCCATTCCAGAGATGGCTGAAGTGTTTCCTTTGGGAAAGATAAATCTCTTAGTTTCTCCAAGCTTTGATTAACTGATCTTAAATACCAAGCTGGTATTGTATGGAATTTGCTTGTGTGGGCCATTGCTTTTGAAGCAGAGGAGTCAGCTTGTTACAAGGCTCTTCACTGTGCATCCGTCCTTCCACTGGGAGGAATCTAGATGAACAGAATGAGAAGCTTTTCATTTTTGTCAGCGTAAGTTGACAAAATGCAGCTTTGTCAGCTCTGATGTTGCAGAACCCAGGGAGCCTTTCTAGTATGGTCTGCTGTTGCAGGAACGCTTTTGTTATTTCTTGAAACTACTGTTAATGCGTTCACAGCCAGTGTTCCACACCACAGCAGTGTGAGGCTATCTGCAATTTCTGTAGCACTGGCTGACGTTTTGCAGAATTGAGATGGATGGACTCCAGGCTCTTACTGACACGGATCCTGCTGCAGCATCAATACCAGAGTCAACAGGGACAGGTCCTGCTCCCAGCACAGCTTACACACACAGTCACAGTGCAGCCGAGGCTGGCAGGGCCCTGTGGGTCCCTTAGCTGCAGCCTCAGCCCCAGCAGAGACACCCAGAGCAGGGTGCCCAGGGCCACATCCAGGTGGAGGGAGCCCCATGGTTCCATTCTTGTGTTAACAAAATGTTCTGTGAAATGGCTGAATTATCTTTGGTTTCATAAGCACTGTTGTCTCAAATACTTGTGTTATCCATCACGGTATAATAGAATCATGAGATGGCTTGATTTGGAAAGCACCTTAAAGCCTACCCAGTTCCAACACCATGCTGTGGGCAGTCCTACCCAGCAGACCTTGAGTGCCTCAAGGGATGGGACACTGTGAGTGCCTCAATACATCTGGACTCTGGGAGTGCATTACTAAACTTGTGCTATCAGTGAAACAGTTGAAACTCATTTACCTTTTGCAACACAAAGAAGTGAATTAAAAGAGACAAAAAAAAAAAAATCAAGCTTTGTTTCAAGGAATCCTCCGTTAGAGGTGAAAAAGAGTCTTTGCACTCCTCCATGCTGAACTAGGATGGTTTATTTCATAACTTATTAGACTAATGGCTTATTTCCATTAGTTTAGCAAAGGTGTATCTCAATCTGCATGTAATATTTTAAAATGGGGGGTGGGGGGTTAGTGCTTTCCAGATTGGCAAGTCTATAACCACATAGAATAGTACCATGGAAGAACAACTCATGCAAGGGGAGGAAAAAATGAATACAGTTAAGAAAATGCAGATGCAACACAAATGTCAGGAGGGTTTTTCCAATTGCTGGATGTGGCAGATGGTAGAAGAGTACCTCTAGGACATACTGGTTTATTCTTCAGCCTGGCACATGCTGAACTAATCTGAGAGAAGGAACAGCAGGCACTAGAATTAGTATCAGTGTTTGATAGAAAGCCTTTTTTTTTTTTTTTTTTAAATGAGAAAAGCAGTTATGGGGAGTAATTCTGAACTGGCAAAGAGGTGGGATAGATGATTGAATAGATTCTTTCCATCTCCACATTTTGTGATCTATGAACTCACCTTTGGGAAACTTTTCTCATTTCAGGCTGAGTCTCAGTCTCCCATGGCTGCTGTAAGAAGGTGGGCCATTAACCTCACCCAGAGCAGTGTTAATGCTACCTCCGCGCTTTGGCTTTAGAACTTAATAAGACATTTCAGCACTAAGAAACTTTCACTTAGACTGACTTTTCTCTCATTTGTTTTCTTCCCAGAGGCCTCTCTGTAGTATTTTCCACCAGTGCTCCACACTGCAATTCAGAGATGGTTAGCTGGCAAGTGCTGGAGACCAAAGCTGCTCCATAACCAGCTTATGTTTGCTGCAGCAAGACTTCTGCAATTTCCTTTTGCTTCTCAGCCCATTCCTACAGGCAGGAGGGATGCCACTGAAATATGCTGTTCATTGCAATTTCCAATGTAAAGAACATCTTTTGGGCCCCTAGCAGAATGTTCCCTTGCCAAAGGCTGTCAGAGAGCCCTGGGTTACTTGGAAGACCTGAGAAACCCTGGATCTCCATGCCACTGTAAACATCATGTTAGTGCTTAGCAAGCACGGTTGCATACTCAGCCAGTAATCTCACTTAACATAACTCACCAGAACGCAGTGCAGCTTATTTGCAAGCATCCAAGTCATTAATAGAATAGAATCATAGAATTGTTAAGGTTGGAAAAGACCATTAAGATCATCCAGTCCAACCACTGACCCATGCCCACCATGCCCACTCACATGTCCCTCAGTGTTACATCTACATCTTGAACACCTCCAGGGATGGTGACTCCACCACATCCGCAGGCAGCCTGTTCCAATTCTTTATCACTCTTTTGGAAAAGAAATGCTAGCTTTTTCTCCATGCACCTGTTTTTGTAGCCACAAATCTGTGATCCAGAGCAGTGTCCAATTTAATTTACAGCTAAGTTGAATTAAAGAGGAAGTGATGTGGTTATCTAATCAGGAAGAAAGCAATAACCTGGAAGAAGAAGGAGAAGGGGGCACGTATTCATTTCAGCTGAAACAGTTTGACATGAGAAAGGGGACATGAGCCTGAGGCCCCAGGGTTCTGCAGCTTCTCTTCTTCTCATTAAGCCCTTCAAATTAAAGATGGTGTAAATACATGGAACTAACAGTGTGCAACATTTTTTTTGAACGGAACTGAATTCTGTGGGGGTAGAAATGATGTACTGTCAGAGAAATTAATAAACAAACAAACAAACAAAAGAAAAAAAAACCATGAATGTCTCATTGTCTTTATGTTTGTTTTCAGACTGGAGCTTTGTGATTAAGAGAAGGGTTGTGCTGTTGTCTCTTACTTGGGTGCTCCTCAACTCCATCTCTGCCATAGGTCTTCAGAGCAAGCATGCTCCATGGGTCCTCTCCAAACCCTGAGACAGGCAGACACCGGTGATCAGGAGTCTGTGCTGGTCTTGCCACAGATTTCCTGTGTGGTCTTGGATGGGAAGGTGTCTGTGTGCCTCAGTTTTTCCATCTGTAAAATCGGAGCGATGTTACACGTTTTCACCAGCACAGCTACATTTTTTGCGTAAAAAGCAGCCTGTGACCTTTGGATGAATGGTGGTAATGAGCTGTTTGCCTTATTTATAAGTATCATTTGGTGTGATATAAATATTTTTTGTATTGTACGTAGTATGCTTATTTTGTGCAAGCAAACGCAGTCCCAATGAAGGTGAGAGACCGAATATTTTGCTTTCCCACATAACTCAACCAGCGTTCCCAAGTCCTGATCTCTCACACCTCTGCTATTGCAGTTCTGGGCCTCTCAGCCTCTCTTGTGCAGAAACTGCTGATCGTGCCAAATTCTCTGGTGTTTTGCAATGTGGGCTAACATGCACCGGGGTTTGGATGAGACCGGTAGGCTTATTTTCACTTCAGGCCTGCGGCAGCGCTGAAACTGGAGAGCACAGAAGTGAAAGGTCAGTATAGCCCTTCCCAGAGCCACACAGCTCCTGTTTGAAAACATATACAAATATAGTATGGCCATTAAGATTTTTTTTTAATTAATAGGTTTATTGCTTTTCTCCCTCCTGAAAGTCAACTCTACACCAAAAGGAACATTAGATGCTGTTACTTTCATTTATTTGAATTGCTCCTTGTTTGGAAGGTTTGCTGGGAATGAGAAGAAAAACTGTAGGCCTATTATTTCTCTCATTTTTCTAATTTTGTGTGTCTCTGTCTGTCTGCACAGTATTAGCTAGTGTTTAGATGGCTTTTTGGAACAAAGTTGGTGAATATGAACATGCATTTTGAAAAATGAAGGTCTGAATAGGCATTCACAGGCGATTAAGTTACCGCAGCTTAATGAGTGTCTCTAGAGAATGATTAAGGCAAGCACTTAACTGGGGTGGGCTAGGAACATGCACACAATCAATTACCGTAGCTCAGTTGATGATGAATAAATTGTAAAACCACAATAAATTGGCAGATTACCGTGTCTGTGCCCTGAAGGACATGACAGTATCCCCTCCACCCTTTCCAAAAATATTCTTATCTGCTCTTCTGGGTTTCCTCTATCTCATTTGTGCATCTGTTTTGAAACAGTAGAAATCAAACTCTTCAGTGTCGAAAGCTGTTGAGATGAACGCCATACAAGACACCTGAAATACTATTGTTATCAGAACTCCGTTTTCCTCAGAGTAGGATAGACATTGAATTCACCAGACCTATTTTATCAGTAGTTAAGCCAAAGCACAGAAGAGGACATACAGTAATCCTAAACCTCAAAGCTCACCTGTAACAATGAGGATAACAGACAACCTCCTGATGACATTTAAAGGATAGTACAAGAAGGTAAAAAAAAAAAATCCCTTGCTCTGCACCTTGAAGAACTAGTGGTCTCATCTCCAACATCCCTCACTAATTAAAAATCTTGCACCATTTTCCAGGATACCACAGACTTCTGACATAGAATACATGATGCAAACAACCTCAATACTCTACTGGCTGTGAAGTGTGAGATATTTTACTAGGTTGTATATAACAATAAAGACCATGATAACATCAGAACTTGACTTGAGTATTTTTGAGTGGGACCAATATCAAGCATATTGTCCTGGAGGCAGTGCCAACCTTATTTTCTTCATCCTCACTCACAGTTTTATTTTCAGTAGTGCTAGGATGGCAGATTATAGCCTCAAGTTAGGGCAGGAGAGGTTCTGATTGGATGTTAGGAAAAAATTCAGCTCCAAAAGAGTGGTAATGCACTGGCACAGGCTGCCCAGGGAGGTGGTGGAGTCACTGTCCCTAGAGGTGTTCAAGTAATGTGTAGACGTGGCACTGAGGGACGTTGTTAGTTGGCATGGTGGCAGTCACTTGGCTGTTGGACTGGATAATCTTAGTGGTCTTTTCCAACCTCTATGATTCGACATCTTTTTCTAGATTATGGGTAAAGACATGAGAATTAAAATGACTCCAACATGAAAACATTTTCATGGAAGAAAAGCTTAGAAGAGTGTCTAAGTACACTTAGAAACTCTGTCACTAAGTCCAGCTTGTACCTAAGGTGACAACTTCATCATTTGAGCTGGAAACTTGAATTTCCATATCATTTCATACCATAGATAATCATTACCCTCCTATTCTCTTATCTCTGGGACAGATTTTCAGTTGGCAATTTTCTGGACTCTATGGGTAACATAAAAAATAGCAATCCCTGGGCCATCACGGCAATACTCAGCAGACATCTGAGAAAATTGGTAATGAAGTCAAGCCCCCACATACTACCAACAACCACATTTGCTTTCAGGAGAACAGTACTGTGGACAGCCTAATGAACTGAGAAAGACTGTTTCTCAACAAGGATACTCCTGAGGGACAGATCATGTTTTTGAAGGAGCCATCAAAGCACCCCATAAGGAATACTTCAGTACCAAAAGATGATCTACAAGGACGTTGTATCTCCAGTTATTACATACCATCATATCCTTGAACTCAAATATAAAAAACCTTAACAGTTACTAGCCAAGCATGTATCTAGCTGTAAACTCAAACCTGCCTTCCGATTGCTTCCAATTGCAATAAATTCACTGGAGTCAATGCAATATGAAATAGGAGAGCATTAAAGCAGACAGTATATGGAATGCATTGCACGGCATTGCATCACCTTGAGCACCATGTTATAGAAAGACTTATAGCCCGTGACAGGGGGACAGAACAAATCTCAGAAGCAGTGATTAGCAAAAAAGGGCAAATCTGAATCTGAGTCATGTAGTCTGTAAGTATTGAATATTGCTGAGAGGTTTATGAAAAGTATGCAAATAGACTCTAATGAATTGCTCATAATTTTCTTCTCTAGTTACACCAGAAATACTGGGGAGAAAAAAAAAATGTGTTAGGCATTGGAACTTCTGCAGCACATACATATTACAATGACAAATGCGAAGGTGCGTAAGAAGGAAAACGTATACTTGATTCAGCTTTGTGGAAATTTGAATGTATTTGGCTTAGACCAGGAGTGCACGTTAACTCTCCTATCAGGAATGACCACACTGACTACAGTCTGCCTGTCTGAAGTTGCAATTGGTTTTGGTGGTTAGGGTCTTCCCCTGACACAGAAATGCAGAGCTACTGTTATTGTCATCGTGGGTGTAACATCTTCCCTTGCAGCAGTCGCCTTCTTGTTGAAGTGAGGTTTTGATCTGATACAATTTATAATGAGCCAAATTTGAGCAGCTACAGCCCTGGGTCCCTTGAGCAGCATACAGAAAGAAGGCAGAAGAGCAAGGAAGCTCCATACTGGTGACTGAACACCTAGAAGGAGACCCTACTGCACATGCTCTTCGCTAAACCTAGACAAAACTTCGCAGTCAACAAGCAGTCAATTCCTTCCCAACTCAAAATGGTGTGTTTGCATACAGTTAAGAATTAGATGCATTCATAACTGAGGAAGAACCTGAGTATAAACTCTGCTGTGTGCATGAGAAGTGGAATATCATAATCAAAAGAGAAGCCTCTAGTTTCTCCTTCTTTCTGGATACAAATTGCTCTAAAATATAAGGGAAGGTATGAGATAGAAAGAAAGAAGGAAAAAAGAAAGAAAGAAACAGAGAAGAGAGGGAAGAGAGAGGAAGGAAGGAAGGAAGGAAGGAAGGAAGGAAGGAAGGAAGGAAGGAAGGAAGGAAGGAAGGAAGGAAGGAAGGAAGGAAGGAAGGAAGGAAGGAAGGAAGGAAGGAAGGAAGGAAGGAAGGAAGGAAGGAAGGAAGGAAGGAAGGAAGGAAGGAAGGAAGGAAGGAAGGAAGGAAGGAAGGAAGGAAGGAAGGAAGGAAGGAAGGAAGGAAGGAAGGAAGGAAGGAAGGAAGGAAGGAAGGGAGGGAGGGAGGGAGGGAGGGAGGGAGGGAGGGAGGGAGGGAGGGAGGGAGGGAGGGAGGGAGGGAGGGAGGGAGGGAGGGTGGGAGGGAGGGAGGGAGGGAGGGTGGGAGGGAGGGAGGGAGGGTGGAAGGGAGGGAGGAGGGAGGAGGGAGGGAAGAGAAAAATTCCTAACTGAAGAAATTCAATAGAGAAATCAAGAGTGGTTTTATGAATGTGAGAGGAAGAAAAGGAGGAGAGAATAGGGAGAAATGAGAGGAGAGTCTGGACAGTACAGGTGTTGCTTTTCTGCTGGGAGAAAGGTTTTCAACCTTCTTCCCAGAGATTAAATGAATCACTTTATCTCCAGTAATGATTCTTTGTTTTTAACAAAGCAAAGTGGCAAAAAGCACAAAATTTCACCAGTACCAGACTTAGTGGAAATGGAGGCAATATCTGTGTGGAATGAAACTTGAGAGTCCATCAAAGATAATGGCAGAAGGAGGAAGGGTCAGCAATCAATCATACTGAGAAGAAAGCATGCCTGAGGGGCTGCATGGCCTCAGCCAAGTCTGTGGAGGAAAGCTCAGAGCAAGCAGTCAAGAATGGAGCTCACTTTTGGTAACCTCTGTGGTCAGGCCATCCATCACAAGTGCATCCCTCGTAAAAATCCCTGGACTTGTTTGCAAGAACTTCAGTCGAAGATATTTTAAATTTTAAAATGTTAATACAAAATTGCCACCTGAGTTATTTCAAAGAATTTAGTGTATATTAATCTGTTGTCTGTAATGCATCATATCATCACATCAGGTGACACACTGTTGTTTAACATTTTAATCTTCTACCAATACAACACCTCTGCCTCATTTTTATGCTATTTTTATTCTACTTTTTGAAGTTATCTTTCCTGGGAACTTAATCAAATCCCCAAATTCATGCCACTGAAATGGCTAAAACTAAGTTCATAAGCTGTACCTCATTAAGGGCGAATATAAAAACAAAATGGAAATTTTTTAGTGTAAGCTGTTTTCAACTTCTAAACGAACAAGGAAAGGTTTGAAGATTTTTAAAAAGTCAAATACCTCCATGTTTTCAAATCTCGTTACTTAAAAAGGCTTATCAGATCTGCCTGAAACTTTCCAAAAATACTCTTCTTTGCCAAGAGACCACACGTGAAGTTTCAGGTGGGAAAAAAATTGGCTTAAAAAAGAAGAAAAAAAACATAGGGTCTTAGAATAAAAATCAACATGGAGCAGCTACTGTAGTTCCATTATGAAGACTCATAAAAAACATTTCCAGTTGCTCTCCAGTAGGTCTGATTTCCATAAGTAAAGCCTCACTTTATTTCTTGCACAGTTCCTTATAGGTCTTTAAGGAGCTATGAAAATTCTCCTGCCAACAGGGAATTTCTTGCAGAAATAAAGTATTTTAGGAAACATTTTTTTTTATAGATCTGGAAACATATTAATGATTAAAGGCCTGATCCTTCAGAGCTGAATGCTTGCCGTTTCCATTGGCTGCTGTGAGATGCTGGGCAGCTTTCGGTATTAGAGCCAATATCTGTGTATCTCAGCCCTGTGAGTGCACCAGGCTCATGGAACCTTAGGTGCTCGCCCTTCAAATCACAGAGGGCAGGCCACTGTGGTTGAACACAAGAGTTTCAAGTCATGATTCCAGTCTTTGCGATCACGGGACCGAGTTAAAATCATGAGGTTGCTCGGTCTTTCTGTTATTTGTTAATTAGAACAATTACTTCTATTTGTTTGTTTTGCTGTCTTCAGTAGGTTTCTTGCTTTTTTTATCTCCACAGGGTTGAAAAGTCACACATTTTTCAAGGTTTTTCTCTTTGAGGCCTTTCTCCTGCAGCCGAAGTTAAAGAAAAATGAAGAAAATGCCAGATATTATGGGACCTACACCAGATCCAGAAGATGACCTAGTGGTGTCAGCTCCTCCTGCAAGGGATCTAGCATCTTCTGTGTCTGATGCTGTACTTATTCCTGCAGCAGGGAAAGGAAGATCAGTGGGAGGCAGGACTGCAGCTGCTGGAGGAGCTTATTGTATCTGTCAGCAACTGTACATGAACCCTCTCCACTGCAGGATAAAATCTGGCAGAGAGGCATAAGTCCCGACAGAGCAAGTTTTATGTGCACTGAAGTCCCCGTCAACCTGTCAGTGCATAAGTGGGCATACGTGACGGAAGTGATGATTAAAAGTGATCCAAAAGAAAGCATTTAAAAACCAAATGAACCTACCCATGGCGCCAGATCTACACCAAAGCTTCGTGATAAGCTGAACTGCTTTTAAATCGCAGAGATCAGCAACAGAAGGTCTGACTGACAAAAGGTATTGTAGACATTCAGCAGATTTCCTCTAAAATGTAAGATAAGAAACCATCAAAATGCACACAGAAAAATAAATAAGAATAAAATAAAATAAAATGAACAGACAAATAACCAGTGGGCTGTGTAAAATTTCTTCAGGAATCATGGAAACCTGTCGCATTCATGGGACTGCTTCTGAAGTGTTTTCTTTCCTTCTCTTTCAGCATTTGTGCTTCTGTGTTTGCAAAAGAAACAGCTTACAGTGGGAACAGCTAAATTCAGCTTGCAGCCCAACTCAGCTCTTCCTCTCCGAAGCAGATTTATTATTCATGCCACTGTTAATTGCCTGGTTAATCTGTGTGACCAACAACTGCAGTCAGTGTAATCCTGTGGCCCCAAGTGATTGCCTTCTATCAGCCAGGCAGGTGTTTGTTATGCTGCTGGCTTTATCTGTTCCTCAGGCAGACCCTGGCCCTTCACAGACTGAAATTTCCTCCTGCAATGTGTTTGCACAGCCCAGCACAGCAAAGCTGCACTTGGAGCTTCCAAGTGCTACTGGATACCAAAAGCAAATACTCTTGAATCCATCATAGTGATTTGCCAAGGTCCTTCTTAATGTTTGCATCACTAGAGCTGTCAGATCACAAGGAATGAGGAGGAAAGTATTATTTTGTTAAAAAAAAAAAAAGAAGAAGAAGAAAGAAAATCAGCCATTAAGAAAAGCCAGTCTCCAACTTCCTCATAGTGCTCCCTGACCTCAGGGCAGTCTAATTTTGGGGAAGCACTGGAAATAAACCCAATTTTTTCACCGATGAAAATCAACTTTATGTCTTCCGTAAAACAATGACAGTAGTTCAGTCAGTGTCTTATACTAGCCCAGCACCTTTCTGTCAGATGACTCAACCTCACATTGTGGGTCAAGAATCTCAGTCTCATTTCAGCATTCTTATATATTCTTTGCTCTCTGCAACTACCTGAAAGGAGATTGTAACAAGGTGAGGGTCAGCCTCTTCTCCAAGGTGAATAGGGACGGGATGAGAGAGAATGACCTTAAGATGTGCAAGGGAGGTTCAGGCTGAATATTAGGAAAATTTTCTTCTCAAAAAAGAGTGGTGAGGCACTGGCACAGGCTGCCCAGGGATGTGGTGGAGTCATCATCCCTGGCTGTGTTCAATAACCATGTAGAAGAGGTGCTGAGGGACATAGCTAGTGGATGTGGTGGGAATGGGCTGGGTTTGGACTAGATGATTTTAGTGGTCTTTCTGACCTTAATAATTTTATGAGTCTGTATTTCTGTGGGCAACAGATGTACCTGTGCCAGTAAGATGACCATAAAAATATATGCTCAAGACTTACACGCATGCATGCACAGAATAAATGGCTGTAGATATCTGTCAAGCTGCTGCTAGGAGTGGTCTCATATTTCTGGACAAGCTTCGGATAGAAGTCTAAACATCTGGATACTTAGAAAAATCATCCACAGCTCCTGAATGACGAGATTTTCTCTCATTCATTTCGATATGAGCATGAAATTGTCAGTGGGCACAGAAGTGCTGTAATACAAGGGATAATCAGCCAATGGACAGAAACAGGAATCAGATGTCTTTCTAGTAAAACTTGCTGCTCTACCAACAGTCCTCAAGTGGATCTCCCACACCTGCAGACGAGAGCTTGAGCTGCTGTTACTACCATTCCGAACTCCTTTAAAGCTGGACATTTTTTTTAAAAGACAGCTCTTGCAGCTTATAAAGCAAGGTTTTGGCTTTAGCTAATGAAAAGCATTAGTGTACTGTGGGAGGTGGAGAGAGGGAAAGATTATAATTAAATCTCTGCACTCCTCTCCCGTCTCTAAGGGCTTGGATAAGAAACAGTTCTGCTGGGCAGCTGAATTTGAGCTAAATAAGATAGCTGGGGGAGGGAGCCTTCTTGGTGGTTTCTTGTAGGCTTGCACATGTGGTAGGGCCAGGGAACATTTCTGATGAAAATAAAATCGTTCTGGGCTTGATCCAGCTGAAAATACCGACAGCCTGCCGGGCCCTGCAACTTTCATAAGGTTACAGATCCTGACTCCTAGCAGGAAGCTTGGCCCAGCTGCCGTGAAAGGCCCAGAAAACAAAACAATAGTTTTATGCCTGAAAGTTGCACATTCAAATGGGAGAGGTGGGAGGACTTGTGCCAATGTACTCCTCTTCCAAACGTTGGTCTCCTTCTCCTACCTTCAGTCTCCCTGATCCCACATGGGTGTGGATGAGAGGCCACTTGGGAACCCAAGGCTAGTGGGCCCTGGCATCCCCTGGGCTACAGGTGGTAGGAGGTAATGGCTTTCTGGAGGAGAAATGGGATTCTCTCTGCATCATCCCATATATATGTATATTGAGTATCAGCCTCTCTTGAGTTTGATTTTGTTCCAAGGAGCAAATATTTTGTTGAAATGATTTACCACTTACATTAATTTATATAGTGCCCTTTAAGTACATCACAGGTGAGTCTTTGTACCAAGTACATTTGAAACAACGTAGATACCAAAAAAACACAACTGTTAGAAACAGAAGACTAAGAGGTTCCTCCCAAACATTTAAATGTTCTGGCGGAATTTGATATAAAAACATTTTTGTAGGGAGAAGGACATTGGATGCTATTGCTCTGCGTTGCCAGGAGATGTGTTTAATGCTCTCTCAGGCTGAGCTGGGAGACTGAGTCTACAGTAGACACCGAAATTAAGCCCATTCACTTGATCAGATGTTGGAAATGGAGACGTGGGCAACAAAAATATTCTGAACTTAGTGCTGTAAAAGCAATTTTTGCAGCCAATGGGATCACGGCTGCTGCATCTCAAATCACTTGTGCACCAGAGCTTCCCATATCATGATGGGATTTCTTGTTCCAGGAGCAGAAATGGGGAAAAAATGAGCAAATTTGGTTTACCTTTCTGACACACAACCAAATCCATCCCCATAAGTGTGCTCTAAGCTTCTTTTCAAACCAAGGCACAACTCTTATCTTGGCAACTCTGTGCCTTCCTCAGAGATTTACTGATTTAAACATTTAAACTGCTTCAGAGAAATAGAAAAGCCCAGAGCTACTCTGATTACACCTATGGAAAATTATTTTTCTCAGAAACTTGAAATGGTGATCGCAAGAGCAGAAAACATAGAATATAATGAAAATGGCAAGTAACACTGAAGTAAAACAAGGTTAGCTAGTGCTATCATCTCTTTAATTGCTGATTAGGCTGTCATACCCTTGGCCATTCCATGTGATTTGAAGTAGCAGTCATTAGTCACAGCCCAAAGAGCCCTTAAGCACGCACCGAAACTCTGCTGAAGTCACTGCAAGGGCTTGTTCCCTGAGATGTTACCCACATGCCTGCATACTGGACCAAAGCCCGCATTTTCCCTTTTTCAAACTGACGTTGTGCATTTTATTATGACCGTGAAATTAACTTTAAAACTCACCCCCACACACTGAGCCTGCCACTTTATTTTCTGCTCCACAGAAGCTTACTCAAATCTTTCAGACACAGTTGCAGAGCAGGCATGACTCTGCACTGTGGAAATCACTGCTTTTGATTTCAGTGTATTCAGTGTCAAGCCTAAGTGAGGGCTAGAAAGCTTGTAAGTACTTGTGCCTTTCCACAGGCACTCAGCTTCCTGGATTGCCACAGCAATCTTCTTTCAGAAGCACTTATATGAAGATACGTCTGCCACCCAGCAGCTCAGGCTGCCCAGAGCCCCATCCAGCCTGGCCTTGAGTGCCTTCAGGGATGGGGCACCCACAGCGTCTCTGGGCAGCTGTGCCAGTGCCAGTTCTCCTTATTGAATTAAACCAAGACAAGAAATATAGATGGCACATAACCTAAATGATGTGCAGCCCTGTTAAACACTGAGAAGAATCTTAACATTCAATTACAACTGTGTAACTTCTGTTCAGGAGGAAAGATTTCACTGATCTCACAGCAGGCAGATGTACTACTTCTAAGCAGAGCACATGAAAGGCCTGCCAGAATATGTGTTCCTCACTAGATTTATATCTCTGCAAGTGGGCCCATCTGAGTTGGAGATGTACTTATTACATCCATAATGGGAGTTATTCTTCTCTCCCTAAATGCACATATGAATGTAGACAGGACTGCATTATAAGTATGCAGTAAAATGTTTTGCCTGTGAACACGCAGTAAAATACTTCTAGTTCATTTTATGGAAGAATATTTGTGTGAAATCTGACTCTTACATTATAATGTGTTGCAAATTTAGTCTAAAGGCTCTCTACGTAGTGATTTTTGAAGAGATACTCCACATGGCAGAATGATTCATGGTGATAAGACAAGCTCCTTCCTCTTGTAAATGCAATCCAAAAACTGATTTGAGGCCTCTGAAAGAATGCCATGGGTGTCTTCAGTCAGGGGCTCAATGCTTTGCAAAGCACACCACACGATCATAGAATCATAGAATCTCTAAGATTGAAAAAGACCGCTGAGATCATGTAGTGAACCATCCACCTACCACCACTATTGTTCACAAAACTAAGTCCCTCAGTGTTGCATTTACATAGTTTTTGAATGTCTCCAGGGATGGTGACTCCACCCCCTCCCAGGTAATCTTTCCCTGACCTTTCATAAAAGATTTTCCCTAATTTGCAATAGCATCATTTGGGAAAGGGCCAGGAGTGTGTTCCCATCCTCCATGGGAAGTCCATGGCTTCCTGGAAGAGCAACCTGCCCATCAAGCTGCTTTTCAGCTTGGCTCATCACATGTTCATTTGCAGCAACGGCACCTCCATACACTAAACCTGTCTGTGTGCCAAAGGTGGCTGCTATTGAAAAAGCACTGTAGGAAGGCCACATCTCCTTTCTCTATGTCTCATTTGGTTACTTTTTCACTTCAGTGCCTGCCTCTGTTCACTGCACCAGGAAGCAAAGCGTTATCTTCCCTCTTGAGCTGGGGCAACCTGGGGGTGCTTCTGACCAAACAAAAGCTGCCATATGATGGAGACAGGACCATTTGCAAAAGGCTGTGAGCACAGAGCAGAGGGTCAGGGGCACAACAGAAGCAGGGCACAAGAATGTGTAAAGGGAAGGGAGCAGCAAGGAAGTATGGACAAACACATGCCAGGTGCAAAACCTGAGGACTAGGACGCATCTTCACGCTGGAGAAGAAGCTAGCAACATGTCCTGCGGATGTCTCCTTGTCAGGCAGCCTCTCAGAGCCTGCAGAGCAATTCTTGCTTTATAGATACATAGAAATGTATGTTGCAACATTATCAGCAGTCTTCCATGGAGGAGCAAGAGAGGTTGCATATTTCCCTCTTAAAAATAATTTCATTACTGTCATGATGGTACACAATGACACTGTTCTCTCAGTACTGAAGTACTGAATTCCCCTTTTATAGAAAGGACTTAAACTTGAGTGACCTGTGGTCCTGCCATCTATGTACTGAGTCCTCTTTGTTAGTTGTGCTTTTTGAAGAGATTATGCTTCCAGGAGTTATATAAAGACTCTACTTTCTTAGAGGGGATTTTGTATGACCCTATGATCCCATTATTTAAGTACTAAGCTTCTCCTTGTTAGAGGTGGGTTTAACCACCATTTACACACTCAACTCCACACAATAGGGCTTTCCCCACCAATGTCAATAAAGTTAACTTTTGTTTGGATGCTCTTCCTCTTTGCAGTGAAATCATGCATGTGAAGCAATGCTCCTGATTTTTATAACATGCTTCCAAGCCAGCTGTATCCTCCTGTGCAGGCACTGTGATAAGTTAAAGCACAAACACAAAGGGTGACAGTTATGTGGGTTGTCCAGCTGTGCCTGTGGCTGTGACTCCTACTAGCCAGCATGAGAACATGGGGGACAGGAGGACTTTCAGCCCTCTCCCAAAGACAGGGTTGCCTTCAGCAGACAAGGGTTGGGATAGTGGTGGTGACCTAAGTAACTGTGGTGAGTCCCTTAAATCATAAATGTTACAGCAAAAAAAACAAGTCATTACTATAGAAAATTAATATGGCAAAAATAAAAATAAAAAAAAGCTTTGAAATTAGCATATTCAAGAAACATGTAGATGTGGTACTTAGGGACATGGTTTAGTGGGCAGTGTTGGTGGTAGGTGGATGTTTGGGCTAGATGATCTTAGAGATCTTTTCCAATGTTAATGATTCTATGATTCTAATGTATGATTCTATGTTCTCCCTACACCTCCCCTTATTAGCTTGAGCAACATATGTGAACTCTGCTTACTTTATATGCAGTTCTACTAGCAATATAAAATAAAAAAGTTTGTCAAGTTTAGGGAAATATTCTTAAAAAAATGTTCATGGATTCACCAAGTGCAGGTCCTGCCTGACCAAACCTGTTGCTTTTTGTGATGGTATAACTGCATCAGTGGACAAGGGAAAAGCTACTGATGTCATCTATCTGGACTTCAGTAAGGCCTTTGACCTTTGACATAGTCCCCCACAACATTCTTCTCTCCAAATTGGAAACATATGGATTTGATGAGTGGACTGTTTGATGGATGAGGAACAGATTATGAGATCATACCTAGGGAGTAGTGGCCAATGGCTCCATGTCCAGATGGAGAACAGTGACAAGTTGTGTCCCTCAGGGGTCGGTACTGGGACTGATGCTCTTTAACATCTACAGTGGAATCAAGTGCGCCCTCATCAAGTTTGCAAATTACATCAAGCTGTGTGGTGTGACAGGCACACCTGAGGGATGGAATGCCATTCAGAGGGACCTGGACAGGCTTGAGCAGTAGGCCCAGGAGAACATCATGAGGTTTAATAAATCCAAACACAAGATCTTGCAACTGAGTCATGGCAACTACCGGTATCAACCATCAGTACAAGGTTGGAGGTGCAAAGGATAAAGCACAGCCCTGAAAAAAAAAAAAACGACGTGGGAATATTGGTGGATGGCAAGCTGGAGCTGGCATGAGCTGACAGTGCACCCTCACAGCCCAGAAATCCAACCCTATCCTGGGCTGCTTCCAAAGCAGTGTGGCCAGGAGGGTGAGGGACTGATCCCACCCCTCTGCTCTGTGCTGTCAGACCTCACCTGGAGTACTGTGTCCAGATATGGAGTCCTCAGCACAGGAGAGACATGGACCTGTTGGAACTTGTCCAAAGAATGGCCACCAAAATGATCCAAGGGATGGAACACCTCTCCTATGCGGACAGATGGAGAGAGCTGGGGCTGTGCAGCTGGGGAAGAAATGGCTCCTGGGAGACCTGAGAGTGCCCTTTCAGTACCTAAATGAGGGACGCAAGAAAGTAGGGGACAGATTTTTTAACAGGGTCAGGACTAGGAGAAATGTAAAAGAGGGGAGATTTAGACTAGATGTAAGGAAGAAGTTTTTTACAATAAGGTTTGTGAGGCACTGGAAGAAGCTGCCCAGAGAGGTGGTGATGCCAGGCTGGACAGGACCCTGAGCACCTGACTGAACTGAAGGTGTCCCTGTTCACTGCAGGGGAGTTGGACTAGTTAGCCATTAAAGGCCTCTTCCAACTCAAATGTTTCTGGGATTCTTTGAAGCTGTGAATAATGTTTATCTTTTTCAGAATAATTACCAGAAGAGTTTTAACTTTGTGTGCAGACAGGTTCATGTGGACCTCACTGATCAGAAAGAAAAGGTAGAAGAAAGCATGTGAGAAAGTGAGAAAGGGGTGGGGTTGATTAGAAGACATTTACTGTGTGAACCAGAGAACTTCAATTTCACATACAGGGAAAGAGTAGAAAAAGATAAATGGGAATAAAATAATCATGATGACATACAACACGTAGAAGGAAAATAGTGAAGCATATATTTAATGCAAAAGTTGGGATTGAAAAAGGTGCTTTAACTGACCCCCAAAGACATGTTTTTTTTTCAAGTATAAAATATTCTTACAAGAAAGCAAATTTTAAAATGAAATGTTTTAAGAAGTGTTCAGAAACTTTTTAAAAAATACTCCTTTTGTTCCCATATTATTCCTATACCCATCTATATAACAGATACACATTTTTCAACAGAAATAATTTCATAGAGTCATAGAAACATTAAGGTTGAAAAAGACCACTAAGATCAGCTAGTCCAAACATGAGCCCATCCCCACCATGCCCACTCATCACATCCCTCAGTGCTGTATCTTCACGGTTCTTGAACACCTCCAGGGATGGTGACTCCACCACCTCCCTGGGCAGCCTGTGCCACTGCCTCACTGCTCTTTCAGAGAGGAGATTTTTCCTAAAATCCAACCTGAACCTCCACTAGTGCAACTTAAGGCCATTCCCTTTTGTAATTTGAGGAAACTAATGCATTTTCAGAAAATATCTTGATCTATTTTCATTTACATTTTTCAATGTGAAAAAGAAGGCTTGAGGAAAACTGCTCAGTTGGCTGTATAAGGAGACAACAGGTGAGAATACACTGCCAGACAAAATGGCTTAAAGAAAAATAAGTCTTGTAAAACAAACTGGTTTCACTGTTTGACATTGGCTCACTGATAAAAGGCACTGAACAGATATGAAATGCTTACTGAAAGCTGCTTGGTTTAATATCAAACCATGCATCTATACAGCATTGCATAATACAGAATCTGTGAAGCAGTTCTAGAGTGGGTAACAAACTGAGTAACCGACAGATCTTAAAACAGTGTTTTCATCAGGAAACCAGATGAAAATGCTGATTTTTACTCTGTGTAAATTAGTACTGGGTGCCATGTTAGGTTATGTATGTGCTGGCGACCTAGAGGGGGACATAAATTACTGCTGGAAACATCTTAATGAGTTGAAAACTGTTAGAGTGGTACAGAATGGTGAGGGCTGGGCAGATACACGAAGCGACATGGAACTGGTCTACAAAGAGAATTGGTTTTAATATTAGGCAAAAGGTGAGTCCTGCATGTAGGACAGGGGAAAGCAAGGATGCCTACAGGGCTTGGGGCTTGGGAAAACAAGACTACTGAGAAGGGCTTAGGACTCATGGATGTGCAGCTGTGTTAGAGTTCCTGCGGCAATGCTTTAGCTAAAGCAAGCCCTGAATGTAAAAAGAGAGGAGAAACTGGTGGAAATACGGATATAATTTTACATTTGCGCATAGCTACAGTGACACAGATGTTGGAACATTATGTACAGTTCTGGCTGTCCTGTATTTATAAAAATATGTTGAAAAATTGAAGAAGATGCAGAAAATGAGCCAGGAAAAGTATTCAAAGGCTGGGAAAAAAAAAAAAATCAACGCAGTGCAAGACCTAAGGACCTGATCAAAAAGTTGAAGAATGGTGATTTGAATATGCCACAAGTACTTTCAGCGCAAGGCACTGCTCTGGACCTAAAGTGGAGAAAACTACTGTGCTGCGAAACAGAGAGGAAAAATGAAAGAAATCCAGAAGAGAAATAAAGCAGATGTTTTGGAAAGCTGGAATAATTTAAATTATTGGCCCAAAGTACCAGTAGTCTTCACCTCAAGATCGGATGTCTGTATGGAAGACTGTGATTAGGAGAAAGTACAGGTAGACAATGTGACATGGAAGTAGCTTGAGTTGAAAGAATACAAAACCATGGTCTGTTTTACCCTGGGAAATGGGGCTTGATGATCTAATAGCCTTTCTGTACACATCTGTTTGACTCTCCGACTCTATTCCTATGGATAAGACTCTGTGAAACTGGCCCAAGTCTTTCCGCACATCCAATTTACCTTCTTGGCACAAGACTGAGAGGAGAGGTAGTTGTGGAGCTCTTGCCAAAGCTAACAAGAAGCGGATCTTATGCAAGACAAGGTCCTGCTTGTAGAGAAATTTAAGCCAAAGCAATGTATAACTGCAAGCAAACAGTGAAGTCATAAACACCCTAGAGCCCATTTCACCTTCATTGCCTCACTGCTGTCACAGAGGATATATGACATGGCTCAGGTCTGCTGCATGTGTACCTGTGCCTTGGCATTTCCAACTTGCTGCAGTATCATGGCAACAAAATCCCGTGACATTCTTGTTCCTGGTCTGTAACAAAGCCATTATCCCACAGCGCTCATTTAAAACCACATCCAGACTCTGCCAGACATCAATGGTATTCTTTCCATTGATACCTAAGGGCTTTAGTCAGTGTGTTTGAATCAAACTCAGGAAGGACCTTGTGCAGCCCAAATTTGTGTCCACAACAGCTTGCTGTACTCAGAGCTCTTGGCTCAGTTTGAGTTATTGTCCACAGAGTGGTCAGAGCCTTCAGAAGGTTTTATTTCCTACCCCTACACTTCCTAACTTGGAATCTTAAACATAATTCATATAAACAACAATGTGGAAAAACGATTTGAGGATCACATGAAAAATGGTTCGGAATTTGACCCTTGAAAATCTTTATCTTATAGAGGACCAGAATTTGCCTTTTCTCAAGAAAACAGCCAGCTATCAGTTTGTTTTAATAATTCAGATATCCTGGGAAGCACCCACTATATGCTTAACTTACAAAGCAATGTTAATGGTATGTACAACTGTAGTAGCAAGATGAAGTGTCAGATACCTAATGGTACAGACACCTCAGCTAACATGGAAACCTAGATAAGCAGCCCTGTTAAAGCCAATGAGAAAACTTGTCCAGAGAACTCTAATTCATGAGGGTAAAGTTTGCTGGATCAGATCCTCTGCAGAGTTTCTTTGTTTCCAGGGATATTTTTGTGCTTCACTAAGTAAAAGATGTCATCATATTTCAAAGTGAAATTTTGCAGGCCATTGATCTAGAATGTGAGCTAGTTTCTTTGGGTATTTTGGAAAATCAAAACTAACATATTTATTTAATTTAGAATAATGACTTCTGTCCAAGGCTGTTTCCCAAGAAACATTCACGACGACCTAAAACTTGCAAACTCGCTACATATACATGTCAGGAATAGCTCAATATTTTGTGATATGAAGTCTTCCTGAACAATTATTTAGTACTGAATTGGAACAAATCTTAAAAGACCTTCCAATGTCCTGGAAAAATAATCACAGTTTTAAAGGACTAGTAAATATTATATCTTCAAATGATTAGTTAGTAAGTGTTTCAATAAACTTCAATGAACACTTAAACTTACAGATTCCTTCTGAAAGTTTTCATACTTAGTCCCAGAGTGATTAATCTTGCAGCTTTTTTTCAGGCTTATATTAAATTAATAGTATGTAAACTTCCCAAAACAGTAAAACATTGTTGTTCTCATGCCAATAGGAAAAGCCAAGGACATTAAAAAATAAAGGTGACATCTCCAATCTAGACTTCAACACCGGCTAAATAATTTTCGTGCTCTTCAGCCTCTTTCAATCCCCTGAGAGAAATGGATAAAACCCTTCCTCCGAAATCTGAGGGTACACCTGCCATGAATTCTTCCACATTATAGACTTACATAGCAGAACTCAGGCTTGTAAATTGTGCTTAGCTGTTGAACAGCATCTCTCTGTGTTATCATATAGTGCAAGGTACACTTTGCAGAAATAACTATATGTAAATTATAGACAAAGTGTTAGTCTGAAATAACAAAAGTAAGTTTGGTCCTGTTAGTGCCTGCCAGTAGCAGCTTTAGAGGAGATTGAGTGGGAGTTCCTCTCAAATGCTTCATTATTTTGTCCTTCGCTCTTATAAAGTACATACCAAAGTTAAAAAATTAGTAAAGTTTTCTTTCTGTAAAACATTGCATTATTTTGCCGTAAAACTATATTATTGTTACATTGTTGTTATTCAAAATAGAAAGACATTGTTGTATGTTTTGTTTGTTGGTTTCTTTAGGTTTTTTTTTTTTTCCCCTGAAAAAGATGAAGATATAGAACAAATGGGTGGAAACTGCACAGAGACAATATTTTTTCTACCAGAGCATGCCAGGAATCCCACTTCCTACCTCCCTGGGGACATGAGATCAAAGGCACTTCTTGACCAGAACCAGACTCGTCATAGTAAACATCAAACAAAAAGCAAAAAGTGTTTCTTCATCAAATATGTTCATAGAGTACAATAAAAATGATAATAATGGCTCAGAGCATTTCTGTGCTGAGGTTAATGTCTTTGTGTGCTCAAGAGATTTGTGTCCAGAACTTATATATATATTTAACTTCTTGTTTGAAGGACATCCTCAGCTTACACACTGGAGAGACTTCTTTCTCTTGCTTTCAACCCAGTGTATTCTAGATGAGACTGACTCCCTCTTCCCCTTCCTCCTCCCAGTTATTGTCCTAGATGAGAATGAGTAAGGGGTCCTTATGCAACTTTTCCACCTGCTGAATCATTCAAGTATTCAGCATTTTGGTTCTAAATTCAGAGGTTCCAAGGAGTCCAGAATGCAATGATTTACAGGCATTTCAATAAAGATGGAATTACGTGTTGCATTTACAGTTAAGCTTCTGTAAGATGCCTTTAACTTTTCCACTGGTCAAATCAAACAACATATTCTGATAGAAAAACTGTCTGCATGAGAATCCTCAAGCAACTATTCAGCCAACATTTTTGTCTTAAGAAGTTTGTTAAGAACTCTTTATTTTTATTTTAACATTGGTTGTCAAAATTCATTATCAAAAATTTCACTGACGTAAAGGAAAATATTTGGGCCAGGGCATTTATTATTATATAGAATATTACAAAAATTTTCATGCTATGGTCATAACCACATATTCAAAGAGACTAAGTAAATAAAATACAGATTTTCAGCAAGCAATATAGTCAAAAGTAGAAATTCTGATGAATAAAGAAAAGGAAATATCTTTCCTTGTTTCCAGCTTCCATTAATTCAGTTTATTCAGCTTCAACTACGGATATTTTGGGTGGTTGACCATCTGATCATAAAAACAAGCTTGCTCAGATATGAGACCCCTTGATCTGTCACTGTCTGTCAGAGATAGGGGACTTAGGAGGTGGAGAGCAATGGAAATATCTCATTTCAGTGTGGCAGACAGACACCCTCCTTACCAATCTCACTTTCCCAGGTGCCCTACATAATAGGTTTGAGGCACTGAAAATTGAAAGACAGGTAAATGAAGATGAGGTGGAAGGTCCACTCAGGAGGTTGTGTGGAGTGAGAAAATCAGCTCCACACCTCAAGACTGTCTTTGCCAAGAAGGAAAGAAGGGTAATCATTGTAGGTGACTCCCTTCTGAGGGGAACAGAGGGCCCTATATGTCATGCAAACCCTACCCATAGGGAAGTGTACTGACTCCCCCGGGCCCAGGTCACAGAATCACAGAATCACAGAATCACAGAACTGTAGGGGTTGGAAGGGACTTCCAGAGATCATCAAATCCAACCCACAAATAATGTCCCTGGGTTAGGGACATTACTAAGAAACTCCCTAGCCTGGCTCACCCTGTGATTATTAACCCTTAATGATAATCAATGCTGGCAGCAGTGAAGTTGCTGAGAGTAGCCTGAGGGCTATCAAAAGGGACTTCAGAGGACTGGGGATGATGCAAGAGTACAGGTGGAATTTTCCCTTGCCTGTTCAGTGGCAGTGAGGGATACTAAGACCAGGAAAACCCATTTGATAAATACCTGGCTAAGAGGCTAGTGCCACCTCAGGAATTTTGGGTTTTTTGAACAAGGAGATGATTACTTGCTGCCCAGACTGATGGCTGCAGGTGGGGTCCACCTGGGTCAAAAGAGGGGAAAAATTCTGGCCCATAAGCTGTCTGGGCTCATTGACAGGGCTTTTAGCTAGCTTTGAAGGAAGAAGGGGGTGATAGTGAGCCTGTCCATGGCAAGGACTGGGATAGCATATCTAAAAGGGACATGGTGCTAGAGGGCGCCCTCAAATTGCTGCATCTTATGATGATGAAGGCAGTGGGGAGACTGAAGATAAATACTTCAAAGGAGTTAAGGAATTACCCTCCAAGAAGGTTAATGGGATTCTTGATTGCATTTAGTGAAGTATTGCCAAGAGGTTTAGGGAGCATCATTCAGATGCTGAGGACACATCTGGAGTGCTGGGTCCAGTTCTGGGCCCCCCACTGCAAGAGAGAGTCCAATGAAGAGCCACCAAAATAATGAAAGAGCTGAACCATCTTTTCTTTGTGGATAGGTTGAGTGAGCTGGGATTTTTGAACGTGGCAAAATCAGGTATCCATAGACACATAGCTGAAGGGTGGGTGCCAAAATATCAGAGTCAGGCTTTTCTCGGTGGCACACATTTCCAGGACAAGATACCACTGACACAAATCGAAGCACAGGGTGATCCCTTTGAACACCAACACTTTTGTGCTGTGCAGTGATGGAACAGCGGCACAAGCTGCTCAGAGGATGTTGGGTCTCCTCTTTGGAGATTTCCCAGAGCCACCTGGATGTTCCCCTGGGCACCCTGCTCTGGGTGTCCCACCTGGGGCAGGGGTTGGAGCAGAGAGACCCAGAGGACCCTGCCAGCCTCAGCCGTGCTGTGGTAATATGAGTCTTTGAAAATTAGCTTTTCTGTAAAGTCTAGATCTGGATACGTGCATGCTGGTAGAATAGCAAATTCCTGTTTTGCAATTACATCTAGAAAGATAAATGTTTTCCATTTGCTGCCTCCCCTCCCACGTGCCCAGCCTAGGATAAGGGTCTTATTCAGTTCAGCCTGGGAGATGGAAGTTCAGTGGTATAACAGGAGTTTCAAAGGCTAAAAGAGAGATAGGAGGGAGTGTGAGGAGAAAGCAAGGGAGGAGGTAGGAGTCCTGGCACAAATATTTAAGCATTCAAACTGTTGCAAAACCAGGCCTTGTGGGAATAAAAGCTTCATGTGATGGAAAGACATACTCCAGCGTGATTACTTCTGCTGCCTGCAAAGTCAGAACATTGAAATGGGAAAATGAAATGATAAGTGAAGAGAGTTATGAACAGCGAAGACAGAGGCAGTCCAGGCGTGGGTACACACACATGCACAGGGCAGTTGGCCTGGACCCATTGCTGAACCAGGATCCTGGCCAACTTTTTTTTCTTGGAAGAAAAGAAGGGAGGTTGAGCTGACCGGGGAAAGCAAAGCCACCATAGCCTTTTGTGGCCTGCAGAACTGAGCACAGAATGTCATTGTTGGGCCGTGTAGCACAGTCTACTTTTGTTGTTTACTTGCAGCAAGGCATAAAAGGAGCTGCTCTAAAATAACGCTCTGTGACAAGGAGCCAGGAGAAGGGCTGCTGTGGGAGGAGGCTCTGCTTTCTTCCTCAACTTTCACTTTTGATTTTCAGCTGAGCTGGAAGCACAATTCACTATTTCTATTATTTTTTTGATAACGCAGTGGACCCCAGGCCAGGTCCTCAGCTGCAATAAATCAGATCTGCTTCCCCGCAGCTCAGGAAGGTATAAGGATGCACAGTGGTTCAGAATACAACCCGTGTCATTTCTTTTCCCGAATAAAAATCTGACCACCACATTTATGTGTTCAATCATATGTACGTGAACATTTTTCAAAAGCACAACTTCCCAGTGACCCAGCGTGCTGTCAAATAAAGAAGTGCTATTGGACCTCAGCAGTGTGAAAGGAGCAGTTGAAACCCCTGTCTTAACCAGCTGTTAGACCTGTGTTTGATTTCTGAAAAGGGTTAAAGGAGACCGTAGAAGAAGTAAAAGAAATAAATTGAATGCACATGTGCAATCATTATTCATACTAACGTTCCCTGTATTACTTCATAACACAGCTGTATACACAAAAAAACAGCCCAGTTTGGTTTCTTCCTATTCGAGTCTTAATAATTTCTGTTTAATGGAACACAAATGTTTGTGCTCTTCATTTTGACGAATGCAGCCTAGCAGAGTATTTGTTAAGCATTAGCTAGGGTGGTTGTGACCATTTGATACAAATGTCTCAGGGCCTTTCATGGCTCCTGACAGGGCATCTTTTGAGCATGACAGTTGCCATGGGGACCAGTGCAATGCCTATTTGGAAGGAAAATTGGGAGCAATGCTCATTACGTCAAAAACGACATCAGGAGGGGGCAGAGCAGGGAAGGAGAATGTTTGCTTCTTGTGCTGACACTTAGCTGCTTGTTTTACCCACCACCCACACACTTCCATCAGACAATATCTCTTTCAAGCACAGAAGTCAAAGTTTGCATCTCCTATCGTTCCAGCTGGAACAGGCAGGGGCTGTGTGAAATGAATATCATCACGTGGGGCCGGGCACTGCCTGCCTGGCTCTATCCAGTGCTCTGCAGTGCAGTGATGCTGAGTGTGCACAGTTTTCCTTTCTTCCTGCCCTGAGACAAGGGTTTTGCTGCCTCCTTGGGGCACCGCAGGAACACTGGGTGACACACGACCACATCAACCTAACCAACCTGCTCCAAACTAGAAGATTTGTTGCAGTTTGCACTGGTGGGAGGAAGATTGGTGTGTGTGCGCAGCTCAGTTTCCACGGATAGGGCAAATGCCAGTAAGAAACACCAGGGCCATTGTTTTCTCCCTGCGTCCCCAATCATTTATGAGAAATCAAGGAGAAAGCAACCCTTTTAGTAGAAAATGAGTCCTCGCTATTTCCATTTTGGGCTGCCTTCGCAGCCTCTTACTCCCTCAAAAGTCTGCACATTTCTTCCGCTAGGAATTAGCCAATGCAATGCTGTTTGAAGTTCTAAGCCAACAGAATGGCTCAGTCTTCCAAAAAAACCCCAAACCCAAACTGAAAAATATCCCAGCTCCCTCCCTCCCCAAAAACTGAATACCAGTCAAACAACTGAAAGGAGAGACACTGGGGTCAAGCAGCCAGGGCCCAAGTTTGAAGGTGCATGCAAAGTGCTTGAGTGCCCTGCTTTGGGCAGTAAGATAAGGTACAAAGCCATCTCCAAGAGTGAGAGGCTTCAACATCTTGCTGACAGGCCATAATTCACACTCTGGAAGGTCAGGGCCGGTCAGGTGCTCTGTCCCAAAGATATCTGGAGCCCAAATGGCAGCCCTGCCAGGTCTGCACCTCCTTCTGCGCTCAGCAGGGATCTGGTGTGCGCGGCAGCACTCGAGGGTTTGTGTTTCAGGGTTACAAAGGCCATCCAGAACCTATTGAGTCCACGCGCTAGACGTCTTGGAAACAGGACAACTTCCCCAGCATCTGGATGAATACAAATTATCTCACATATGGAATAGGGACAGAGCGGTGGACTTGGCCTCTGCTTGGTGGGGGGGGTGGGGGGGTGGGGGGGATGGTGGCTTCGGGGTTTTTAAGTGCTGTCAAAGCACTTTTCCATTCTCTTCACTGGCAGGTTGCGAATCTGAACTGTGTTGCAGAGAGAGAGGCAGCTCTGACACAATCACGGCTCTCCTGGCTGTGATCGCTCCGCAGCGCTTCTCACTGGGGCCTCTCTGTACGCACACTGCCCAGACTGCAGGCAGCAATTAATTTCCAAACTTTTATTTAAATGATAGATAAATAAATAAATAAATAACACCCCCCCCCCCCCCCAAGCCCACCAAAAAGCTCCTTAGAAATAAATGCCATTATGTGCAGCTGTAACAATTCTCCCTCTCCCCTTCGGTTGTACACTGACAGCTGCCTGTGAACTTGAACTTTCTCCACTGCTGCATGGCCTGCTACCACTTGAACTGCTCCTAAGCAACAGCAGCAGCAGATGTTATCTCATCTAGGGAGGGAGTTTTCCAGGTCTGAATGCCAGAGTTGCAAAGGTGATTCTCTCATTCCCCAAGGAGTCCTACTGTCAAGAATCCTAATACTGATGTTGCCTTGGGGTGGCCGTGGGAGTTCCAGGTAGCGTTGAGACCTCAGTGCTCTCTTCTATGCATCTCCTGCTTTGCATCTCCTGACTTTCCCTAGCCACCAGGCCACATCTGAAAGCTGGAGGAACTCCCAACACTCTCTTCTCTCTCTCACCTTGCCCACCTCCAGATCACCACTGGAACACCACATCACAGCTTTACAGGGCTTGTTTAGCTCCATTACATAGATAGTCTTCATTAAAATAACAAGTGTGAAAGTCCAACTACTCTTAGCTTTGCCTATGGCAAACACAAAGCAACTGGAATTAATTTAGCCTTCACTGCCTGGTCACATCTTCCATAGCTGTAGTTTATTTGGCTATCTGATTACTTTGTTTAGTTCAAAATTTAAGCCCAATTCTTTCTCCAGATTTAGACATGCAATGGCATGCATGTGTCTCTCAGATTTAGAGGAAAGACTGCCACTGACAAAACAGCTTCAGAAATAAGTTCAATACGTTTCAATAAAGTTTGTTTGAAAACTTCTCTGGATACACAGTCTGCATTTATTCCTAGTCTTGCTTTTTGTCCAGCCTGTGCATATAGCTTCCTTAAAAATCTATGCAATTTTTGAAACAAAACCTAGGTTTTTATATCTGATAAAGAAGATGTCAATTACTTCTACAGTGAAGGAATATTTTCAGAGTTTTCAGAACTTCGTTATCCAGTTCCAAAGAAGCGTAATTTAATGTTTGTTATTTTTGCACAGTTTCACAGCATTTGTATCTTTGTCAAATATCACAAGCGTGAGACACTTCCAAATACAAAAGATCAAGCTTTAAACATGTTAAATATCACTTGCCTGTGTTTGATTTTTAAAGTTAATTAAAATGATAGAATACTTCAATTAAGTAATTATATACTATCACTAATGACACACTTTGAAATACTGTAAATAATGATTATAAAAACGAAAATCACATTATATGAACTAGAAGAGAATTTTTTAAAAAAATTAATTCTGAAATGAGTTTTTGCAAATCATCAAATGATTCCAGTTTCCAGCTCATGGAAAATTTCAGCTCTGTTTGGTTGTGTTTTAAGTCTCTGACAGTCTCAACAGATCTTAGATCTCACAGGAGAAAAATATATGCAATTTCAAAAGATTGCTGTCTCATAGAGACTGTGCTAGGCGGGGAATAAACACCATTGTAAGTGTTTGTTAGGAAGAAACTCAGCTTTCCAAACACTCAAGATAGCTGCTTTTTGTGCCATAGCAACCAGGTTTCAAAAGAAATACATTTCATTGTTCTCCAGCACAAACTTCCCACGCATTTTTGCTCTTTCTCCTGCTGAATACTTCACAAATCTGCACTGTGCATACACAAATCCAAAATCAGTTCTGGCACAAATAATCATTGATACCTAGGCTGGCCAGCAGGCATGTTTAGACGTCTGTCTGCTTTTCTGCCCACGGTCCAGGTGCAGAACTGTCTCAGTCACCCCAAAATTAATGATTCTATGAAACCGAAAGAGATTTGAAGCCCCAGAGTTGTGCTTCATTCCACCTGACACCACATGCTGACGGAGGAGACCTCTGCTTCTGAGCAAGTCATCGTCAGCTCCCACTACAGTTACAACATGTGAACAGGCTCCTTGGGGTATGACTCATCTGACCTCCTTTTAGATGTTCAGATGCAGTGAGGCTTCTCTCCTGAGTCCATACAGAGGGCCTATATGACCACCACAGGTCAACCATCTACTTCTGGTCACATCAGTCACACCCATAGTACTTAGTAGTAATCTGGTTAACAGGGTGGCTGTTTTCCTTGGCCATTATTAACAAATGAAAACTGTACCCCTACCCAAAAACTCTCCATAGACCTTAACATGGTTTTAATGGTGCCATACCACAATGTCCTTGCTAAAATGTCTTCTCTTCCAGGCCAAGTTTGGAGGCTTGCCAATGTGACTCCCATCTACAAGAAGTGTCATAAGGAGGATATGGGGAACTACAGGCCTGTCAGCCTGACCTCAGAGCCAGGTAAGGAGCAGATCATCTTGAGGGATATCACACAGCATGTAAGGGACGACCCAGGGATCAGACCCAGCTAGCATATTTTTGTTAAGGGCAGGTCTTGCTTGACTAACCTGATCTCCTTCTGTGATTGAGTGACCTGCCTGGTGGATGAGGGAAAGGCTGTTGACGTAGTCTACCTAGACTTCAGCAAAGACTTTGACACTGTCTCCCAAAGATTTCTTGTGGAGAATCTGGGAGCCCATGTCTTGGACAGGTGCAATCTTTGCTGCATAAAGAACTGGCTGGAGGATCAGGCCCAGAGAGTGGTGGTGAATGGAGCTAAATCTAGCCAGCAACTGGTCACAGGTGGTGTTCCCCAAGAGCTGGTACTGAGGCCTGTCTTGTGTTATATCCACTGATGACCCGGACAAGAGGACTGAGTACATCCTCAGTAAGTTTGCACATGACACCAAGCTGAGAGGAAGTGTCAATCTGCCTGAGGGTGGGAAGGCACTAAGAGTGATCTGGACAGTATGGATCACTGGGCTGAGGCCAATGGGATGAAGTTCAACAAGACCAAGTGCTGGGTCCTGCACTTTGGCCACAACAACTTCAGGCAATGCTACAGGCTTAGGGCACAGTGGCTGGAAGGCTGTGTAGAAGAAACAGACATGGCAGTGTTGCTTGACGTTTGGCTGAGTGTGAGCCAGCAGTGTGCCCAGCTGGCCAAGAAGGCCAACTGCATCCTGACTTGTATCAGCAAATGCTATTTGCACTGCCAGCAAGAGCAGGGAAGTGATCATCCCTCTGTACTCAGCACTGGTGAGGCCGCACCTTGAGTACTGTGTTGAGTTTTGGGCCCCTCACTACAAGAAAGACATTGAAGCTCTGGGAGCACGTCCAGAGAAGGGCAATGAAGCTGTGAAGTGTTTGGAGCACAAGTCTTACGGGGAGCAGCTGAGGGAACTGGGATTGTTCAGTCTGGAGAAGAGGAGGCTCGTGGGAGAGAGACCTTCTTGCTTTCTTGAACTGCCTGAAAAGAGGTTGTGGTGAGGTGGAATTGGACACTTCTTCCACATAACTAGCAAAAGAATTAGAGGAAATGGCCTCAAGTTGTGCTGGGGGACATTAAGGTTGGATGTTAAAAAAAAATGTACTCTGAAAGTGTGATCAGGTGCTCAACAGGCTGACCATGGAGGTGGTGGAGTAACAAACCCCTGGAGGTGTGCAAGAAACATTTGAATGTTGTGCTGAGGGTCATGGTTTGGTGGGGACATATTGGTAGTAGGTGGAGAGTTGGACTGGATCATCTTGGAGGTCTTTTCCAACCTTGGTGATTTTACAATCCCATGATCCTATATCATGTTTTACATAGTCAGAGAATGCTCTGGGTGCAGCATTTTGCATGACACTGAAAGAGCAAATGTTTCTTATAGCGTCATCATGGGATTTGGAAGACAATCTGCTCCTATTTATTGAAAATAGAAGTGCTTCTGTCTGTTGTAGTTTAATTTGACAAGGAGCTAAACCCCACACAGCATTTTGCTCAGTCCCCATCTCCCAGTGTGATGGAAGAGAGAATTGGAAAAGAAAATGGTGGAACTCCTAGGCAGAGATAAAAACTTATTGCTATGTCGGAAAAGAAAGACAGAAATGTAATAATAATATGCATGTCACTCTGAAGGTTATGCCTCCTATTTATTTCAATGGAAACTACAACAGATACAAAGAACACAATGACACTAATTGACAGAGCAAAATCTCAGCTACAGAACACTATTTTTCAACATAGTCGCCTCCATTAACACTCCATTAACATTTTCACCAGTGATGGACGAGATCCTGCATGCCGTGCTCATAAAAATCTGTGTGGCTGTCTGGAACATGGCTTATCTTTCAGATTTTTTTTCCATATTTGAATTTATTTGGCCATGTTATAATGCTACAAGGGAACCACCTCCATCAAGCCAGCAGTATGGAGAACACGAAGACATTTAGTGTGGCCAACTGAGTCCATCATTCACTTCATTGTTATCTTTCATTTCAAATTACTTGAAAAGTCTTCATGGCCAAGCAAAGGGCTGGAAAAGCCCTCTGTGCCTTTGGATATCTGGAGAAGAAAACAAATATTTAGGGTAAGGTAAGAGAAAGTCATATCTCAGAAACATTAGAAAACAACAGATTTTTGTTTTCCCTGAGTTTCCTGGGTCTTGCTGAAGGCAACAGCCCCAAAAATATTACTCAACTGAATGGCTTGCTATGCAGGTGAAGAGGTTGTATTGAGATTATTTCTCTTCATAGATGTAATAATAGCCTTGGTTGCAATGAACATGGATTTCTGATACAGCTCAAGTGCATTTGTGACAGAGCTGATGTGGTATGCTCCTGCTGCCACTACTCCTCGTTTTGTCGTGCTCATTTAAAATGAAATCACTGGATGGTAATTCAAAACACACACACAAAAAAAGAAGAAAATACAGCTATGGTCTGATATGTCTGTTAGGTCTGCTTCACAGATAAATGAAAAGGAGCATTGTTTTATCTGGGAAGATTGCCATCAGGACTGAGAGTTAGGGGTGCATCCAGACAACACAGCACAGGTTGTCCAGCTAGCCACAAAATATCAACTTACAGATGTCCTTGAGGAAAGTACTGGAAGAAAATGTGTCTGGATACGACACATCTGTGATGTTTTCTCTTCTGTGTCAAATGGTTGAATTGCTTAAGCAGGATGGTGCTCCTGAGATGCCCTTGGAAAGGTCTCTTCCTGGGCTGGCCACTTTCCCTTGTCTTGTAGTCCTGTCTTACAACACCAGCATCATTAAGTGTAATTACCTTCCTACCCAAAGCTGACATCTGGATTTATGCATCTTGGGGTATTTTGTTACTTCAATTCATTTTCTAGCCTATGGGTCACTTGTCCCAACACTGGCATTCTCAGTTCAAGCTGCTCAGATTCTTGATCCCATTGCAAACCTATGGCTGGTGTCCCAGTTACCCACTATTGTGACAGTTCAGAGTAAACCAGCTCCTCTGTCCTTCCAGGAAACAAGTGCAAAAACAAGTGACAGTAACAGTGTTGTACTACTTCTTATCGTTCCCTTTTCCCTTTGTGTCATCCAAATCTTTCCTTCTTTGAGCTGTTCTATCCTCTCATTCCCTCCCACACGTCTTTTCTTTGTATTTGTTCTGATCAGGCACACAGTTCACGTACTTCTCGTGTATTCTTCTTTTTGTATCTGTGCTCATGCTCCTCAATGAATATGGCCCAAAAACCTCCATCAAAGATGTAGATACTGGCAGCAACTTCAAGTCTGATTCCATCCATGTTCTATATTAAGCAAACACGTTGAGTGCATGGGAAAACGTTTCTATATCTAGTTCTATCTCTATATCCTCAGAATAGGAATGATCTGTAGTTACTGAACAAGCTTATGCCATATGGTTCCACCTACATGACCTTCCTTCCTGTTTTCACAGTATATTTTGCACTACTCAGCCACTTTTTTTGTTTGCTTGTTTGGCTGTTGGTGTACCCACAGTGATGCAACAACGTTTAATTACTTGTTGTTCAGCCACAGAAGAGTTGCAACACTGACCATTCTGTGCCTGTATGTCTAATAGGTGGATGATAATTTTTTCCTGTAAATGTTCTTCTCAGTCCCATCATCCCTATCTCACCCTCTGTACTCAGTATTGTTAACATAGCCTCAACAACAACAGCCAGAGGCTCTGGCCTGCAGCTACATGAAGCACTGGAATACTTTATTTTTTCTTTTCCTTTTCACTATCTATTATGATCATAGCAAGGCCTATTTCACTTTCTCCTTTGTTTTACCCCTATATGTATTTAAGTTGCTAAGTAGGAATGTGGGAATGCTGTTAAGTGAGAAAAACAAGGCTGAAAATTTAAGAGTGCCAAAATCCCTGAACAGAAATAATTTGTCCACCCACCGCACCCTGTCTCCAAATGCCCACAATAACTCAGTGCCTTTTTCCATCAGAGTCAGAGGCAGAAACTAAGACAAAAAATAAAAACAAACAGCAACAACAAAGCACGATAATGTAACGACAGTAAAATATGAACATTGAATTGAAAGAAGTGTAAAAAATATATGTCATAAACAACTGCTAGACGAAACATTCAGTTAGATACAACTCTCATCCATTATGTATTGATAAGGCTAGTGAACATCCTGAAAACTTGCTGAACTATTAGAAATTTAAGTTACACATTCTTCAGGACTTGCTGTGATGTTTTATGTTATACTTGGTGTGTGAAGATCTCTCCGTGATTTATAAAGATTAGTCCAATGTCACAGCTCCTCTGAAGCAAATATAATTCTGCTCATACACAAAAATATACATTCAGATTTGTAAAAACTTAAATTATTTTTAACACACATATACAATTATACAATTGTATATTGTTCGTATGCAGTAATTATCAATATTTAATATTGAGTAAATAATAAATATCAACATTTAATTAAAAGGAGAATAAAGGATTTCCTATAGTTTTTCTGTGTTTCTCAGTTTCTCTTTATTTCCATTTTCTTATTTGGAGTTTCATGTTACATTTTTCCATATTATAGGTAAAAATAAAAAAAAAAAAAAAAAAATCTGTCTCTCACTCTCCAGCATATTAATTCAACATAGTTAGCTACACATGAAAGAGATTGACTATGAAGTTCTCTCTCATTTTTTTCCTTATTTTAGGTGACTATTTACCAAGTTCTACCAGATATAGAAAAAAAGGACAATTTCTTTTTTTATTTTTAAAGCATAATGTCTTTCATATTTGTTTATCATTAAGATGAGCCACAGAAAAAAATCAACAGATTTTGGTTAGACTCTTTCCAAGATGGAAATACCATGCCATTAATATATTTATCTGACACTGGGTCAGAAAAGGAGCAGTGTATTTCTTGGACTAATTTGTAGTAACACTTCCCTTCTCCCATTCCCCCAAAATACGGTCACAAACTATGCTAGATGTGATTATTTGAACTGTGGCTCCAATTCTGTAAAGACCTGTAATAAGTAAGGCCTAGCTTTGCAAATCTAAGTAGTTATAACCAACTCTACAGGAAACATGCCCCTGTGTAAAATTCAGTCAGATATGTAAGAGATTGTAGGACTGGGGCTTGCATTCAGAAACTGTGTTAGAGGTGGCTATGTGCATCAGTGTGCAAAGTTGGGGGCCCTTGATGGCCCTAGGGCAAAAGGTGTCCAGCTGATTTCAAACCTCACCTGCAGCCCGGAGATGTGAAGTCAGTTGAGTGCCAAGCATACATGGCATCTTTTAGATGTCTTTATCCCTATATTTCCAGGAGTGGACCTTATGTCATAGAACCATAGAATCATAGTATCATAGAATCATGGAATCATTCAAAGGGACTCTTAAAGGTCATCTAGACCAACTCCTCTGCAATGAACATGTGCAGCTAGATCAGGTACTCAGAGCCTTGTCCAGCTTGACCTTGAGTGTATTCAGGAATGGGATACCCATCACCTCTCTCTGGTCAATCTGTTCCAGTGTCTTACCACTCTTACTGTAAAAAACATCTTCATATCCAAACTAGATCTTCCCTCTGGTGGGAGGCTGTCATACCAGTAGACCTTAAGTTCAAATTTAACCAGCCTTCTACAGGCTGCCACTTGGTTATTGCACAGCTTGGTTCTTTCATCATCTACTTCTGAGGGAATGAGGGGTAAAATAACCTTTTGGCTGCTGGAATCCCTCTAGGTTAGGGATAGACAGACACATAATGCAAATATTGTTAGGAAGTTTTAATGTAACTTCTATGTAAGCATGAGTTGATTATTGTTTTCAGCTTGCTAAATTTTAGCATTTTATTTACTTCTGATTTATGACCAGTGCTGTGTCTGCCTCAAGATGAAGAAGGGACTCAAAAACATGTTGACTTCCGTCACTGAGTGTATCACATGTAGATGGTTGTCTCTGCCCTGGTAGCAGCCTGTATGCATCTTGGGTCTATAGCACAGCTATTTAAATTTTAGACACCTAGCCAACCCTGTTGTTTGGGCTGTCCTTATAGGTGATAGTCAGACAACAGCCAGTCCTCCCACTAGTCTTATCTATAAGAATGATTATCTCATACATAAGCATGAAATAAATGGCTCCCTTACAGATGTAACTCTCTCTAAATTATCATAGCTAGATGAGTGATTTAGGCAAGACATTCAATCTTTGGACAGTTAAAATCAGGCTGAATAAGCTCCCATCACACTAAGGAAGATGTGTTCTGGATGCCCCACTGTTACCAGCAGCCAGGAATTCCCTCAGAGCCTTCACAGGCATCTCCTGACTCATGAAGAACACTGAGATCAAAGCAGCCAGTGCCTCAGTGCAGAGGCACCCACATGTTGAAGTACTCTGCATTCAGTGGGATCTAGAGCCTCTTTTAGCATGGGGCGTACATCAAAAATGCTGTCAGACCTTGTACATCTGGCAAATATATATATGCTTAATTGAGAGAATAAACATTTCCCAAAAATCCAGAGCTGTGAGATTCAAGTCTTGGCTTTTTTCACATGCAAAGTAAATGACATTATCACGAATACCACATTAGAGTCCATCCTAAAGAACTAAACCAGGACATAGTTGTATGAAACTGAAAATGTATGGGTTTTTGTAGGATTTGGAAATGTAATATTACATTGTCACCCTCTCTCCAAAGAAGAAAATTGAAAGAAAGGCTGAGAAAGAAAGGAAGAAAAAAAAGAAAAGCAAATTATTCCTGCTGTGGCATATGAAACCTAGAAGAATTTAATTTTCTGGTCTGTTTGTCCTAGCATGCTTCCTTAGACTTGTCATCAGTTCCACTGGAACACAGGGGATGTAAAAGATATTTTAATACAAATTACTGTATTTGATTCATTCCATTCTCCTTATAAAATTGTCTGCTGTAAAATTACGTCTAATGTGAAACAGTTATAATTTTCTTGCTGCTCACTGTATTAATACCTATTAAAACTGACCACAGTAGCACTTATCCAGTTGCTGCAACATGCAGAAATGTACAAGATTTATTTCAGTGTGTCTGGAGAGTGCCAAAGCATAAAAAATGTATTGAAATGTAAAAGGTTGAATGTAACTATTATATAGATCATGAACAAAGTGCCAGTCAGCTCAGACTGGCACGACCATCTCTTTCTGAACATCACTGTTTCTAAGAAGTTGCCTATGTGGGTTCCACCTGATGTAGAATGTTTTGACCTCAGTTTTTAAAACATAGACCTCTTTAAGCAATGAAAGGTTCATTGCATGAGACAAATGGATATAAGAGAGCTTCTATAAACTGTTCAGGAGTCATCTAGCAAGAAACTCTTGTGAACAGCCCATTTGCCATCAGTCCTAATTAAAGCCTGGAACCAGACCCCAGAGTTAGAGCCTATCCCAGAACAGCCTATCTGACAAAACAAAGCCTCTAAGCAATACCACATGGAAGACTGATGGTCTCTGGTAGGACTGGCCTTTGGTGATAAGATCAATGGGGAGGCGAACATGACTAGCAGTGTTTCAGCGCTTTGATAGTCTGGTGATAGGCACTATAAAAAAGCCTCATATCGTTTGGATCAGCCCACACTTGCGAACTGTGGCGCAACGCCAGCTCAACCCTTTCCCTTGACGGACAGAAGCAACACTGGAGATGTTGTTTACCACAGACCAGTGAGTGGTGGACAGAGATCTGCAACTGTGAAGTGATAAAGTGACAATAGCCTTCTGCTCCTGCAGGAAGCCCTTGAAGCTTCTCATCGAAGGATGAAAATTGCAACCATAAAGCAAACAAACCCGCCAATAAAGATTATTATGGGCCTGCTAGCGTGCAGAGTGCTAAAAATTTGCAAACTTCAGTCCTTTCTGAGTATAACATGTAGATCAAACTACCTCTTACTGCTTCCAGCTGTTGGAGGCTGAGCATATGCAGCAGGAAACCTGCAGCCGCGTGTAAGGGAACGAGGCACCCATATGGTGTGGTTCAGATAGAGAAAGCCTGTGCTTACAGCACAGCACATCAAGCATCTCTGGATGACACATGGGACCCAACGGGGAATGAGGGACTGCTGCATGGGGACAACATGGTGCCCTGTGCTGCTTGTGGTTAATTTTAGTCCTTTTTTGATGAATTTGGAAGTATCCTGACCTTGGACTGGCTCTCTGTGCTAAGACACTTGCACAAGGGGTCTGTGCCGAGGCACCATGGGACATACGAAGTTGAACTGCAAGGAAGCCCTGTAAATCTCAGCAACGGGTGATGTGTAGTTTGATCCACAGGACATTTAGGCAAGCTACTGCCACTACAAGATTGTAAGCACATACATGTATACTAATCCCCCAGCCCCTCCTGAAACCAAAAAACATTTACTGGCCTGCCTCTATAACTAACAGTCTCTAAGAAAGGGCTAGTTTAAGAACCTGATCCCCCCGAAAATACAGGCACCATCAGTTTGCACCAAAGGCAGCAGCCACAGGCACCCAGCTGTGACTCTGGGTTTCACCCTGTTCTTTTCCAGGGCTTCCCCACTGACTGTTCCACGCCTCTCAGCTTGCTAGCTATTGAATAGCACATAGTTTGCTAAGTCGATGTAGTGCCTGGCTCTGAGGGAAGGGGTTCTAAATATAAGAAAACGCAGAACCCAGGGCATTCTGTGTCTCCTGCAGCCCAAAACACCTTGCCCATGGGAGCGCACAAAGGATGATGGCTATCCTTGTTTAACTCATGGGCAGCATGCCCTGCAATGTGATAAAGCAGAGGAGAAGGCTGATAAGAAAAAGAACTTCATGAGAACAGGGAACAAAGAACCTCAGCTATCAACACTGGTATATTAACTGTATCCACTGCTATCCTCTAGAAGGGAGGTCCCCCAAGGAACAGAATGAGATGCATTTCATCTGTGCTGTGAAACTCTCCAGGGGAGGGTGATCACATCCAAACTGCTTGAGGGAAATAGACCGTGTCCCAAGCTGACTCCCACACTGAGGACTGTTTGACATTGGTAGTCAGGAGTTGCTGAAAATGTGCCTGGAGGGGTCCTGGTAATTTAGCAATATAGATGACTGAGTCCCAGTGCCCAGAAATGCTCCCTGGTATTGTTCAGATTATTAGCACATGCTTTGCCTTTGGGATCTCATCACCATGGGGATTAGTTGACGTTTGTACCACTGCAATGTGCTAATTGCTGCTTTTAAGAACATGGTCTTCTGAATATTGTTGTAGGAGACAAGACAAAAAGAGCAGTAACTTTCAGAAGTGTGAATGCTTTAAAGATTACAACACTCGTATTATCAGTGGAAGTAAGACATCATTTCAACATGTATATATTACAGCACTACAGAAACCACAGTGATTAAGAGAGCATTAAGAGGACGATTTAATTGCGTGACAAACCTACTACTGGATGTGTACCTCTTCCCTTTGAGTGCCATTTGTCACACAGTCTTATAGCATGGATGTATGGTGATAGTGTGACAAATGCAAAAGTGGAAGGGGAACAGAATTAAACCAGTAGTGAGTGGCCACTGCAGGTTAGCCAAATCCCTTCTGCAGCCTGGTATGTTGTCTCTGGCAGTTGTTAGCGCAGATACTTTAAAGAAAGGTGCAAAATCCACATAGTGTGTAGTCATGGCAAGTCTTGCCTGTGGAACAGTTTCTTTTTTACTTCCAGAGATGCATTATGTCTCAGAGCGTGACAGTCAATCCCAGTTTGCATGATTCTTAGGTTTTTATTCCAGCTTGCGTAAGAGTATGTATGATGATTCATACACAGAATTTGGTGCCGTTTTTAGCATTTGTGGAGGAAATGTTAACTGCTCCTTCTTATTCCTTTGACTTTTGTCGCTGGTGTTATTACGGGCTGGTGATAAAAGAGGCAGAGGCAGGTGCTCTAGCAGCATCATACAACACATTTACATTTCTGCATTTTTTTCCTGACTTAAAAAAATCAGTAGCTTCAAAGGGATTTATCCAGCATTAGCAAGCTCTATCTTGCCTTTTAAATGTATCAAAGAATCAGAATCACAGATTCATGGGATGATTTGGGTTGGAAGGGACATTAAAGACCATTCAGTTCTAATCACCTTGCCATGGGGCAACTTTCACTGAATCAGTCTCTCCAGGGCCCCATCCAACATGGCCTTGAACACCTACAGGGATTTACATCCACATCTTCTCTGAGCAACTTGTTCCAGTGTCCAGTTCACCCCGCTCATAGGGAAGTTTCTTCCTTATATCTAATCTAGATCACTTGTCCTCTCACTACATTCTCTGATAAACAGTCCCTTTCCTGCTTCCCTGTAGGCCCCCTCTAGGTACTTAAAGGCCACTCTCCCCAAAGCCTTCCCTTCTCCAGGACGAACAAACCCAGCTCTCTCAGCCTGTCTTCATTGGACAGGTGCTTCAGCACTCTAATAATCTTTGTGTAAACCCCCCCACCCTGGACACACTCCAGCAGCTGCACATCCCTCCTGTACTGAGGGCCCCAGGCCTTGACCCAGTATTTCAGATGAGTCCTCACAGGGGCAGAGCAGAAGAGGACAGTTATCTCCCTTGCCCTGCTGGCCATCTCTTTTGTGATGCAGCCCAGGTTATGATTGGCCTTCTGAACTACAAGAGCACACTGAAGGTTCATGACCCATTTTTTGTCTATCAGGACCCCCAAGTATTTCTCATCAGAGCTGTTCTCAATGAGTTCTTCTCCAAGTCTGTACTTATGTCTGGGATAGCCTCTACCCAAGTGCAACTCCTGGAAGTCAAGGTGTTTGCAAATACCTTGGTTCATTATGAGTTTCTTGTTCAACAGCATCCCCAAGTCCTTCTCCTCAAGATTTCTCTCAACTCATTCTCTGCGTGGTTCTCTACAGGTTAAGCCAAAGTTTCTTTCCGTGTTGTATAATGACACCTTCTGACTTCATGTTAAGTGGGGCGAGCAGATGGGAGGTCTGGTGACTTTGCAGTGACTGCAAGTTCTCCTTCAGAAAGCTATGCTCACCTGCCACATCCAGCTGTGAGCTTCCAGCCTATTGCTTGTTGGTTTTGAGGTCTCTCCCACACTGTGGGTGGGTTGACTAATTATGTTCCTCTGATCCTGCCATCTCCTCATACCCAAAGAGCCACATTGCTCTTGGGGCCCCTTGATGTGGTCCCATCAATCCATCATCATGTAATATGTTGTGGGCCTTGACACACCTCACCATGCCAGCTTCCTCATCGAAACTGTAGACCTTGTTTCCATTTGCAAGCTTGGATCCGTGAGGAAGGAAGAAATACTTTATGAGTCATCACCCTCAAAAGCTTTACACTTAAAGATGTAAATGTAGGAGGATATTGTTCAGAGGTCTTTCAGTTTGCTCTACAAACTTGCAAATTCAGGTGCAGAAACCAAAATCTTGAATTTCTCTATTTGACTATGTGGAAATGATTATAGTAAAATGCTGATATCTGCAAAACCTTCCGTATAATTTTCACAGTTAGGAAACAGCAAACACAAAGACCCTCAGCTCAAAGCTGGCACAAGAACTGAGCTTCCACTTACCATTATGTGCTTTGCTCTTGTCGATGCCAGTAAACTCCAAGCAAGTTGTCTGCAATAGCAAGTCCATGTATTGCATAAGTATAAATGACATGTTTTTATGAAGAAGTCCAACACACTGGCTACATCTGAAGGGGAAATAAGTGGAAAAGATGATGAGAATGTAGTTCTTAACTGGTGTTTAGCAGAGGGAAAGTCCAACTCTTAATGTATTGTGGAACTATCTGGTAAAAACTTATGCATGCTTTTGGACTCCATCTGCAGATTAGAATCACTAAAGTTGCCACAGGAGAGGCCAAGCACATTAGTGCAATAACACAAGTACTCCACCCTTGGAAGATCTGTAAATACAGCACTCCAAAACCATCTGTCAGCCCTCCAAAACCACTGCAGGAAAGGTAAATATTAGTAACAGCTACTATGATCTAGAAAGAGCAAGCTGGGATTTCTTCTGGGTGATGGCTAGTATTTAGACTAAGATCATCTCAACAGCTCCTTCTTCTGTGACCAAAGTGAAGAGAGGGTGGATAAGAAATGAGAAAAACCAAGCCAACTCCAAACACTAGAGTCAGCACTGAAAACTTAGGAGTTTAAGTGAAATAATAATGAATTATACATTCTCTGTCTTTGGCTCTGAATCTCTAGAGATAACCTGGTCAACTTGTTAGGTAATTCTACTTCTGCTAAGAACAACGGTTTTTCTTTTCCTCTTGACAAATTATTTGTCTCTGAAAATTTGGATGCTAAGAGAACTGTAAATACTGCCTGAAAAAATCCTGAGACCTTGTAAATTAAAAAGCAGTGGAGATGAAGTTTATTGACAGACATGAAGGAGATGAGGATGTATGAACCGCCTTTGAAACCTTTCTTGTTCTCTTTCAGCCCTTCTGTTCTCCTTGAGAAAGGAGAACAATTCAACATGACCCTATTTATTGATGGAAATTTATAATGTGGGTCAGTATATCAAAGACTAGAGAACACGCAGCATCTTGATGAAGAACCCATACAGTTTTAGGATTCTTGCTCTGGTCAGACTGTGTTATGTCTAGGGCTCTAACTTTTCCTCATTGAATTTTAGTGCTGCAGCTTGGAGTATATCCACTAATTTATTAGGCCTAGCCTGTCCCAGGACAAGAGGAGCTAGTGCTGAGGGAGAAGCCCATTACAGCTGACAGTGCTGTCATGGTATCATCCTTAATCACTTGTAGTAACAAGAGACCTCTGAGAGTGGTGGCAAGTTGACTTGCAGGCCTCCATGCACATGTGATCAGGAGATGAAAGGCCTCTCATTGTCATAACAACTTCTCCTTCCATCCAGGACACAGCTTTGCTGCATTGCAGACAAATGCTAACTCAGCCTCCTAAAGCAGACACAGCACTCAAGCTTTCAACAAAAGGCCTCAAAGTCCTCTTTGACCTATTCATGGCCAGAGATCTCATCGCTGCCTCTGCCAGATATGACCTAATTTTTGATAAACAGATTTTCATAATGCCTTAGTCTTTATAATCTATATGTATTAGCTACACTTGTCTGTTATCTGCAAACATAATATTGTCTGCCATTTGTTTAACTTGTCTCTGGGAGACACCCTGCCAGCAGACTCCATCACTGAAGTATCTGTGGAGTGAGCATTTGGGTGAAACAAAGTAAATGTTTTATGTTAGTTGGTACACTCAGGTAATATGCCCAAGGTACGCATCCAGGTCTAATGAGAAGAAAATTAGCATTCTCCCTTTCTTTCCAAACTCCTTTCTGTTTGTCTGTGAAATAGAAAGTACTTTTAGGAGAGGCATTGAAAGAGTCCTACTGACATTAATGGGAACTGTGTACTGCAGGCAAATTACAGAGTGCACTTTAAGTGGCACATGACATAAGAAGAGTCATTGCTTGTCCTGACACTTACTAGTGCATAATAGCTAAAGGACTTCCCATGCACCAGCTATCTTGCCTTAATGGAAAACTTACAAAGGCAAAATCACAGCAAATTGTACATTAATCTTTATGAGAAGGTACCAACACACAGAGATGAACAACAGTGATCCATGTGCTGTCATGATTTTTCTTTTTCTAACATAGATTTCTCCAGTGGTGCTTCAGAAATTTGGCTTTCTTCCTTTCCTGCCCTTTACAGTGATTGGGCACTGAACTTGCACTGCTGGACATTGAGGTAGTCCAGTGCCATATTACATGAGTAGTTTTTGTGATTGTAACTGATCTCCAAAACCATGATGGAGTATGCAAGACCAATGGCAAGTGGAGAACCCAATAACCTGACCAGAGAAAACCAAGCATCGTGAGTTAGCTCTTCACAGGACTACTGCAGGAAACCATCAGTTTCATAGATTGGGAGTGAAACCTGATGAAGTGAGTCAACAGGAGATGGCCAGTGAAGCACCTCACACACTGAGAGAAGTTAGTGTCAATGAAGAAATGGGATGCTGAGGAAGAATATTTCAAGATTGCTTAAGACTAATGGAATATTTAGGGGGAGGAAACAAAGCAGAGCAAAGAGATTTGGAGAAGAACAAGAATGGGAAAATGTAGGATAAAAGGTGATATATAAGCATGCAGCTGGTCAGCACATTTACCCGGCCGTGATCTGCCGGAAGTGAAGCAGACCCCAGATTGACTCTGTCACTGGCATTGCTGCTGTAGCTTGGACTTCAGTATGATTTAAAGATATAAATCAACAGCAGTTCTTGAAAACTCACTAAGGTCCTGTAGTCACAGAAACCTGCAGCTCATTGAAACGTGGACAGACAATGAGTGAGAGGAAGGGGCCAAGGACAGAATGCTGTGATAGAAAAGTCAGAGATGAGAGACTGTTTTACTCATCCATACACAGGGCAGGCAACATCCCAACAGCTCTTTGAGCCTCTTTCTCCACTTGAATCTACAAAATGAATAAGAAGAAGTAATTCAACAATAGGGCTCTGTGTAACTCCAGCCACAATACTATGTGTGTCACAAACGAAAAAGCTTTTGTTTCTCTTTGGCAGGTATCCACAAATCACAGTGGTCACAAAGATTTTTACCAATGTTTGCACTGTCTTTGACAGTCCACAGATGTCCCCCACTGTCAGTTAATTTCCAGTTCAAGCTGGTTTAGCAAGGAGATATTTCATATTCTCTTCCACCTTACATAGTGTTGTCCAGAAAGGGAGTGAAATGATGCTATTGGGAATTGGTAATATCGCCAATTGGCTCAGTGGTATTTTTGCAGCCAGATATAATGACTCTAAAAGGAACAAAGCAAAAACACCCTAATATTTCCTCCACCGCCCTGTTGTCCCAAATGGCTGAATCTAATCTATATAATAAGGAGTATCACTTCCAGTCCAAGGAATTATTTGAACGTGATGTGCTAAGGAGCATACTGAAGACAGTGAATAACCACCCTTCTCTCACTGAGCATTTCACTGATTTTATCATTACATTACTGCGCTGTGTTCTTTTGGACCACCAAGCTGATTGATCCCATCCAGCTACACTACGCCTAAATGACTTTCAGTCTCTTGAATTAAATGTCTCCTCAATTCAGAAATCACTTATTTCACCAGAAATGGGGCCTCTTCTGGCAGGCACCTGACATTGACTGGGTCCCTCAGCGTGCAACACTGCTTTCATATCTTTGCAGGTCATAGATTTTAAGAAGAGGACTCACCACGAGCCTTCAAGCCAATGTTGTTTTTGTATGGACCACAGGACTTACTGACATCAGTTCCTGCTTCAAGTCCAAAGACAATGGTTGTAATAAAACAGCTCTTTTTGGAAACATTTCCAGTATGAGTTGTTCCAATGATTAAGTGTGTATTTTTTCCCAACTTTTAATTACTTCTAATTAAAACTTTGTTTCCAACTGCAATTATTGGAGCTTGTTTTCTTTATGTCTGCCACACTGAATCAGCATCTACAGACAGCTGTTAACTTATAGAAGGCATTAGGTTGTAATCAAGCCACCTTCTGCTTTGGCGGTCCCTTTAGACCTTTCTCTACCAGGTACATTTCCCAGTCCAGAATCTTCTTGAGCTGTGTTTCTGAATAATCTCAGGAATATCAACATCCTTTCTCCCTCAGCTTTCTCTCCTGCTACACACACAAACGTATACACACACCAGAAATATCTTTAAACAATGAGCGTACATCCCTTGTGCAAGTGTATTTAGAGACCAGAGGTTGCCTGTCATCAGCACATCTGATCTGTGCCCATTCAGTCTGTATCACCTTTGTTGCCTGATTCTGATCTTGTGCAGTACCAAGTTAAAACCCTGGGATCAGTGCCGGCCTAATAGGTCTACAAATTATCCAGGCTGTGCCATTTATCATGTGAGTTCTCTCCCAGGCAACTGGAACTTTCCCAGTGCATTAAGATTTATTTTCTTTGGCCACTCTTTTTTTTTTCAGTCTGCTGGATACAGGTTACTCAGATCTTTGCCTGATTTTATTATCTACAGTTTATCCTCCTCTTTGTTTACAACTGGAACAAAAATTATGTGATTACTGTTCATTTACAGGAGTAAATGATTAGGATTTCTTTTTCCCCTGAATATAGAACAGAAATATTATGGGATAAGCCTCCTTTTATTTCTTATTACTGGCAGTTTTACTATTTCCATCTTGTAATGGACTCATGTCACTGTTAAGATCCTTTATGTTCTGGAGAGACTTAAATAAAATTCCAAGCATACAACAAAATACTCAACAGACAACTTTCCTCTGCTCTGCTTGTCATGGTACTACTTGTGACCTGTTGCTCCTTTCACCAATTTTCCCCAAATCGTACCTTCTAATTTACATATTTTCTCAGTAAGTGTTTTTGTTTTCTCTCTTGGGATCCATGTTTGCATATGCATGAGAAATTTTACTTCTCTTCTGAGGCAAGCTATTTAATGACTGCAGATTTCTTTCCTGGGTGTGGTTTCTTGGGCATCCACTTAAGTATTATCCAATGATTCTCAATCATCATTTGGATTTTCCTGTTAATAAAATTCTTTTCCCAGTTGAATTTCTCCCAGCATTGTTTTCAGCTGAAATGAAATTTGCTCTTTAAGGCAAAACTAATATCCTTTATTGGATATTCATTCTGTTTGGAGATAATAAATATAATCCCACTGTCAGCAGTTACACTCAAGCCATTGGTAATTGCTCATCTTATAATCAGTCTATCTGCTGTAGTAAAGGGAAGATCTAATATAGATTTCCCACTTGGATGTAGCACTGAAATTTTCATTTATAATGTTTGGAATGGTTGCTTTCTTTGAGGGTGCTTTAGTGCAGAAAATTCAGATGAGTTTAGAAAACCAGGGTATGTTAAAGTTATAAATATGAAAAAAAAAAATGGCCAAGAAAACAGACCACGATCCTTTCAGAAGTCTGTCAAATCTTTTGCTGTTGGCTAAAGCATGCAGCAAGATCACTACAATGTGGTACACCATACATTTTCAGAATATACTTCACCACCACATACAGATTCCCAAACAAATGAGACCCAAAACTGGTAGGTCAGAGAAGACAGGAGTCGTGTCATCCCAGCACCTCTCTTATCTGCAGCTCTGAGATGTCAGTGCCTATCATCTTCTCCCAATGAAACCAAACCCAGCCTCCCCCAGAGCCCAGTTGATTTCTCACAGCTGATTTCTATTTAGTGTTTGCCTTGCATATGGGGTCACTGAAGACCTTCCCCTAGATCTCTCTTCTTGCAAAACAAAGTTATTATTATTACTATTTTTTCATGTATACACACACACACACACACACACACACATACACACATACACATATACTTACATATAGTATATACTTAAGGCAATTTGCACTATTTATATATACGGTATATAATATATAAGTAACCTTTGCCTCTTTTTCCAGATGACTACATGCAAAAGAAGACACCTGCTGGCCTCTCTGGGAGCCAGACATGCACAGTGTTTTACAGATTTTAGTAGACAACACCTTCAGCAGTTCACAATGCATTACCATCATGTTAGTACCTCCTCACAGCAGAATACAGCAAGGGGGATCCTCATTTGCAGAAAGTGATTCCTTCTGATGTGGAAACCCAAATTACCTGTTCTCAGGTGCACCCAAAAGCTCCTAAGTAAGATGCGTTATTAATGTACAAAGTGCCCAATTTGTCCTTTATTGTTTTCAACATAATAAGAAGAATTAAAAAGGAACAAATACCCAAAGAAAGGTTTACAAACACAGCACTTAAATCCATGTCCTGTGACTGCCTGCATCTCCGTAGCACAGAAACACAAGGTAAATATAACACATGTAGGAAGAGCAGGTCATGGAGCTTGCTTTGTCTCTAAGGGCTGAGCCTTTACTTGTCCTTCAACATTACTTGTCACTTTCTCTGTTTCATTTTTTGGAGTCCAGTTACTCAGTACTACATGCAAAAATTGGTATTATTTTCTGCCGCAGATTTCTTCTAACTTAACATTGCGTTTTTCATGCCATGATGGGGAGTGATAGATGATGGCAGGGAGACCTGATAGCATCTTTTCAGTGTCCAAAGGGGGGCTGCAAGAAAGAAGCAGAATCTGTTGTGATAGAAAAAGGAAAAATGATTTCAAACTAAAGGAGGGGATATTTAGATTGGTGATGAAGAAGTTTTTTACAGTAAGGGCGGAGAGGCACTGGCACAGGTTGCCCAGAGAGGTGGTGGATGACCCATTCCTGAATGCACTCAAAGTCATGCAGGATGGGTCTCTGAGCACATGATGTAACTGTAGGTGTCCCTGTTCATTGCAGAGGTGTTGGACTACATGGCCTTTAAGGGTCCCTTCAAACTCAAACAATTTTATGAGTTTTTTCTTTTCTGAGGCATGCTGGCACTTCCAGGAGCAGCCTGGGTTTGCACAATGGGCCACCAATAGCTGCTGGTTCGACAACCCAGCAGCACAGACACATACAGACACTCACCTCCACTGACATTAACTAATGAACAGTTTTCATGTCAGAACTGTGATATTTCTGGCTGAGTGTCATTTTACCCATTCTTTTTTTTTTTTTGATGCAAAAGTCATGGCATAAAGATAAGAGGCAGAGCACTTAAGACGTGTTTACAAAGATTAAACCACTGACTTGGCTTTAGTTAAAGTAAATTTTCTTGCTTCCCACTGTGCAAAGAAGGTTTACAAAGGGAGGACTGGCAAAGGTTGCTTCGTCTTCTTTCCTGGCACTGTCTGTTGGCTCCAAAAGCAAATGCAGGACTTAAACCACATAAAAAGAGCAGTAAGGTATTAGCACTTTTGAGGGGTTCAGCATCTGACACATTCCTAATCTGTCCGGATAGGGTTTAGATCAGAGCTGCTGCAGTGTTTCTGTCATGATAGGGCAATTTAATGAGCCTGAAATTCCAGCTTCCCTCTGGAGGTGAGGAGTTACAGAGCTCTGTCCACATCCCCTTTGCTGTTGAAATACCGGGGGCCCAGAAATCGTATTGCATCATAGGCTAAAGCACTCTAATTCACCCTAAGGTTGTGACTGTAGAGGGAGATAGACCTGAGGGTGGCTTTAGTGGGAAAACTGCACAACTGCTGTCATAGCACAGAGCTATTTTGGACTTTCAATCTGGAAGGTAAGAATGACAATGCTTTTAAAGCAGTGACAGCCACCTACAACACTGAAAACACAGTGTTACTGAGGGCTGGGGGCTAACTTACCTGGGAGCAGGGCTTGGTAGGATGATCACAGGACAGCGTGGGGGAGAAGTATCCATAGGGTAAAAGATCTCAAAAGAGCAGAGCTAAAAGGATAGGTCAAAGAATTAATAGGTAAGGGTCCTCCAGAAATGAGTGTAAAGAGCTCAGCTATGCCTGGAAATTTTGTAAGACTAACATTCATCAACGTAATATTATGCAGCACTCAGAAAGATTGTCTTGGCTATGACAGGAGAGAAGGGAAGAGCAAACAAGACTTATCTACTACTAAAATGGAAAAGGAAGCAGATTAAGCAAATTATGCTATTAATTAATTAATATTAATATTAATATTAATTAATAATTAATTAACCTTACTAGGTTGTTCCTCCCAGAACTGATTGCGACAAACAACTATTTAACAATAGTAAACACAAACAATCAGAAAGAGAAATCTGTCATTAAAGACAGTTTTGGGAGAGGCAGTCCGTAGGAAGACATGATGGGGCAGGAATGCTATGCGGGAGCACACTGCATTGCCAGGCAGAGCCGGGGGACATATGGGCTAGGTGCTGCACAGCCTTTCCCAGGTTGAGCTGTTCTCTGTGTTTTTATTCATGCCCCAGACGATGGAACAGAGAGGATATACAGATGGCAGCCAGCGGGGAGGGACTGTCAGTAGTTTGGAGGACAGGATTTGAATTCAAAATGATCTTGGCAGACTAGTGTATTTAAGGACTAACAGGAAAACATGCTGCTCCAGAGACAAGCTCGTAGATTCTACACCTCATCAGGAACAACCAGCTATATGCTGCGGGATGCAGAACAGCTGCCTGGATCACAGTCTGAACAACAAGTTTGCACTGTTGCAGAAGAGGGAAGCCCGAGCCCGACAGTGCACCATGAGAATTATCCTCTGTGAGACACACAGCCTATCTTCAGCTCTGCAAAACAACATGTGCGAGCAGGCTAGGTCATAGCTCTCCAGGAAAAGTATGGCTGAATCGCACCAAGTCCAAAGAAACAGCAAATCTCATTAGAGATCTAGGAACATAATTCATGAGAAGACAATTGAAGTCCTGGAGCTGCTAGAGAAGAGATAACTTTCAGCCATGACACATAGGATAAGAGATGAACCCAGATTAAAGGACAGAAGACAGAGGTTAGAGGTTAGGAAACACTTTCCTAATGCTGAATGGAGTCACACAGGAACAACGTGAGCCATGGCATGTCCACTACTGTAGGCTTTTGAAAGGTCTGTGGTAGTACCTGAGATGTAGCTGAAGCAGCTGACAGTAGAGGGGTGGGGCCCATGTCTTATAAGTGGTGTCACGTAATGAAATCATAGAAATGAGTTGGAAGGAGCCATTAAATGTCATCTAGTTCAACTCTCCTGCAATGAACAGGGATGCCTGCAGCTAGATAACATATGCACTTCCCTACAGCTTCTGAATTTCAGAGTGTCCTTTCAGCAGTTACCTCAGGGTATGAACATGATTCTTCCCAGCAGAATTCTGCAACAGGAGGGAAAATAAGCACAACCCTTTCTTACAGTTTCTCATGGTTTGCCATCTTCTTCACCTTCACTTTACTTGCTTCTGGGAGTACCATCCTTAAACACTCAGCACACCTGCTTCATTATACAGGGAGACAGGATCAGTGCCATGTGATCTGTGAATTTACACAGGATCACTACAGGCCTGGGAGGCACATTCAATGGTCTGTTGGGTCAGTATGCTGCCATTCTCACTGACCTGAGTTTGTTTTATTAAGAATGGGATGAAAGAAGCCCTACTATGCAAGAAAATATAAAGTTCCTCCAAATGGATGAGAATTAGAGAAAAAACTAAGACCAGTGAAATCTCTTTCCTAGCCTTATACATTGATACCTCTGTTACAATGCATGTATTGGGCAATCAATGTATCTGGGAACCAATTTTCTTAAGAAACAAATAAGCTTTGAGTCCAAAGAGGTTAAAAAGATTTATAGATCTAACAACAAAATAAAAAAAATAAATGTGATTTTAGAAACATTTCTCCTTCTGTTTCAATGCCAAACAGTGTTTTAACATCAATTTTCAGCCAGTAGTGTTGGTGCATGCTTGCAAACATAAACATTTTTCTCACTCACTCCAAAAAATGAAAAGAAATTGAAAAATTGCAGATAATTGGTGGGTTGGTGTCTTGGGAGATTTAAAATAAACAGTGTTCAACCTAGTTATCAAAATTCATAAAAGAACTACTGTGCTATCAGGCTGCTGAGTGGAGGCACAGCCCATTCTGCTCACACTCAGGAGTGAGAGTGTGGCACAGCCAGCTGGGCTTTAAATGCCTGCCATTGTAGTTTGCTCCATCCATCAGTCAGACAACTCACAGGTAAAGTTTCTTGCAACATTTATTTCTGGGCTTTATTTCTCCTACAAAACAGTGAACTGTTGATAATGGGGGTGCCTCGAAGCATCAAAGGTTTGTTGTTGTTTTTTTTTTCCCCTTCTTACAAAGTTTAGAGGTAGTAGGGGAGAATAAGCAGACAAGAACAAACTGAGGAAACATCTGAAGACCATGAAAGGGCATATTTTCAACACAGACTCCCACACAGCCCTTGCAGAATTTGCAAGCTTGTCTATTTGCATTTGGCAAGTGGGTAAATGAGCAGAGAAATGTCATTTTATACAGGCACTTGCAGTCACTTCTCTGCTGTATACAAAAAGTTGCACAACCACATAATTTTCTGTGCACAAAATGGATGCAACCACAAATTCTTTAGGTGCACTTCAAAATGCTGTTAAAACCTGCATATGACTCTTTCAACATGGAATTCACTGTTCTCACTTCCACTTCTTCCTTGCTTACATCTTTAGCCAGAAACATTAAAAATACATAGTGCTCATAGAGAAGCAGCAGCCTCAGCTCTGAATCTCTGTTTTTCTGTGTTTGAATAAAACGTTTAATGTTACTTGAGCTGGCAAGAAAGGTGGGGGGTTGTGTGTGTCTTAGTAGAAATTAATGTTTTTGTTGGCTGAACAAGCTCAGGAAATTTCTGTAGTGAGCGTGATGAGAGAGGATGTTTGGCAAGATGTTTTCCAACAGCTGGTACAGGTGAAGGATTAGAGGGAAAAAAAATGCTTACAAGTCTTTTCCCTGATTTTCTGCTTTGTACCCTTCTTAGACATACAATTTTAGAGTCTAATCCAAGTCTCCCTGAAATCAATGAGTCTCTTTCCACTGACTCAATAAGACTTGAAGCAGGCACTCCAAATCTGTTGGTTATTAAAAATATTTTGATGTTCCTCTTCGTCTCCTTAAACACAGTTATTTTGGGAAGAAGGAATAGACATTGGCTTCACTATGCAGCCTGGGCTCAGAGTAATCTCCCAGGTGACTCTGCCTTCAGTAGAGTCAAGTGACATACTGAAGATCCAAAATGGCAGATGAGGTAAGGTGCTCTACTGATTCCTCTCTTCCCATATAACTGTGGGTATGGGATGAGTAACCCTACACAGGCTTTCGAAGTGCCTGATGGGGAAAGGTGGTTTAGAAGGGGATGTGGCAGTGTGCTTGTATGTAGTGCAGTGTTCTTTGAAGGACATGAAGGATGGGGACAGTTTGTAGAAAATGAGGTGAAACTTTGCCCTTTTCCCAAGGCTTCTGTCTTAAGACTGCTTGATGCAGTGGGAGAGAATGATCAGGCTTTAGAACTCAGTGTAATTTGTTTTACAGAGTTTCTAACCATTGCCTTCGTCCCGTTCCCTCAGTGATATGGCTCTGCTACACCATAAACACTTCAGAATATCCCTGAGGTTATTTGGTATTTGTAATATATAGAGACTTCTGAAAAGTGAACGTTTACTGACTCCAGAATTGCTTTTGTTTAATTCATTATGAAGGTCAGAAATATTATAAATCTACACAAATTGAAACAGCCTTTTGGCATAGCTCTGACGTTTTAACCAAGTTAATAAAAACAATGATATATAGGATTTGGGTATCATTTAATCTTAGGAATCCATATTGAGCACAAAGACCAAAATAAACTCTTGCAACACACATGTTTATTCACATATTAAGATTTTCTGAGACTGTTCTACATTACTGACTTTCATATGCTTGGAAAATAAGAAGGCTTTTTCATATTCATGCTCAGCAAGTGAAAACACATCACTCAGGAGACCATCTGCTTCTCACTGGAGTGCAGATCTTGACCGTAACATGCTGGGCTGTATACAAACTCCAAAGGTAAAAGATGTATTTGGGTGCTCCAGCGTGATCTTAAAAGAACACAGAAAATTCAGTAAGAATTTCAGGGGCTTAGTATGAACTCAGTTGCTCCAAAATTATGAGACAATTCAATCTTTCAACTCTATGCCTCAGTATATTTACCACTTCACCCAATTCATTTATATAGGGCCAAACCTAGGTCCCTGAGTAACAGCTGAGTTTTGCCACTGACTTCTCCAGGAGCGGGGTTTAGCCTGCAGCAAGGAAAAGAAGAAAAGAAGAAAACTTGAGGCAGCAAGTCCATCTGGAGAGTGGCAGGCTGCCCACCACCTCCGTGCCCGCAGCCCAAACAAAGGCAGGCAAATGGGGAGCTGAGCATTGGGCACGCACAGCATTAACCCTCCCCTGGCTCCTCAAGCTGCTGGAGGAGAAGAGTGGCCTTAACCACTGCTGGGGATGGAAGAATAATCCCATGAGAACTGTTGCCAGCTGCAAGGGGCTACAGGGGGGAAAGCTGGGTAAGGGAAGCACTTCTTGCAGCTTTAAAGTTGAAGGTGCTTTGGCTCACGAGCTCCTCTAATATTTTTCACTTTTCTCTCCAGGGCTAAGTACTGGAAGGACATTCAAAACCCGTCTCTGACAGGTGCCTCCCCACTGAAAAAAAATGCCCTTTCCTCTCTGAGCTGCCAAGACAACCACAAAAGAGCATTTTGAAGGCAATGGGAAGAAGAAAGGGGCCATTCCAGGTGTCACCTGGAGGTTTACAGGCAGGAAGAGCACAGCACACAGCACAAGCCTCAGTGCCTTGTGGTGAATTATTTCCTGCCTTAGGGTTCAAAAACTGAAGTTGATAAAAAGCAGGGCTATGCTTGACAGGGAGACCTCAGTACAGATACATACACTGTACGCATGGAGAGCAGCTCTGCTGAAAGAGATTTGAGGGTCTTGGTTGATAGCAAGTTGGACATGAGTCTGCAGTGTGCGCTGGCTGGGTGAGGGGATGGGGTGTCCCCTCTGCTCTGCACTGTGCAGAGGAGGACATCTTCACCTCCTGCCCTGCATGCAGGTTTGGGCACCACAGTATAAAAGGGACCTAATTAGAGAGTGTCCAAAGTGGGGCTACGCAGGTGGTGAAGGATCTGGAGGGAAAGATGGATGAGGAGCAGCTGAAGCTCCCCGGTTTGCTCAGCGCAGAGCAGAGGAGCTGAGGGGAGGCCTGATGGCGGCTGCAGCTCTCACAGGGAGCGGAGGGGCAGCGCTGAGCTCTGCTCTGTGTGACAGCGACAGGGCCCGAGGGAACGGCATGGAGCTGTGCCAGGGGAGGGGCAGGTTATGTGTTATGAAAGGTTCTTCACCAGAGGGTGGTGGGGCCCTAAAGAGACTCACAGGGCAGCGTGAACAGCCCCGAGCTGCTGGACTTCAAGGAGCATTTGGATAATGCTCTCAGACACAGAGTCTGAATTTTGAGTGGGCCTGTGTGGTGCCATTCAGAGAGACCTGGACACACTGGAGAGTTGGGCAGAAGGGAACCTGATGTGGTTTAATGAGCAAGTGTAGAGTCTTGCTCCTAGGGGGGAATAATCACATACACCTGTAGAGGCTGGAGGATGAACTGCTGGAGAAGAGCTCTGAGTAGAGGGACCTGGATGTCCTGGTGGACGACAGGTTGGCCATGAGGCAGCAGTGCGCCCTGGTGGGCAAGAAGGCCAATGGGCTCCTGAGGTGCATTAAGGAGAGCGTGGCCAGCAGGTTGAGGGAGGTGATCCTCTCCCTCTACTCTGCCCTGGTGAGGCCTCACCTGGAGTATGGCGTCCAGTTCTGGGCTCCCCGGTACAAAAAAGACAGGGATCTCCTGGAAAGAGTCCAGCAGAGGGCTACAAAGATGATAAAGGTTGTGGAACACCTCCCTTATGAGGAAAGGCTGTTCCTCACAGAAAAAAGAAGACTCAGAGGGGATCTGATCCATGTCTATAAATATGTAAGGAGCGGGAGGCAAAGGAATGAGGCTGGACTCTTCTCTGTGGTGTGTGTCGATACAACATGGTGAAATGGCCACAAACTGAAGCATAGGAAGTTCCACACAAATGTGTATGGGAACTTCTTCCCAGTGCAGTGACGGAGCACTGGCACAGGCTGCACAGAGAGATGGTGGAGTCTTCTTCTCTGGAGACGTTCAAGACCCGCCTGGACGCCTACCTGTGCAACCTGGGCTAGGGAGCTGCTTTGGTAAGGGGTTAGACTTGATGATCTCTAGAGGTCCCTTCCAACCCCTTCAGTTCTGTGATTATGTGATTCTTTATGAATTCCTTCCAACTCGGGATTTTCTATGATATTCGATGATTTTGAGTAGTAGCAGGAGGAAGAGAGGTGATAGTATCCACTGCAGAAATCCTCCAGGGACAGTCTCCTGCTACCACATCTTCAGTGCTGGGTTTGCCAAGGCCAGTGCAACGTTACACTGAACAATCTGCACTTTTCTGGGGCTGTTATTGCTCCCCATTGGCAGATCAGCATTCTTTCAGGCTTAAGATGTCACTGAATGACCTGTCGCATCATCAAGACACACCTTATCTGCCTTGCCTTGAAACACATTTTTGGGTTGGTGGCATTTTAATCTGAGCTATGTAAGTCGTGTAATGAGGAGCTAGAAGAGCTTTGTGGATGGGAGAACGTGGAAGGAGAAAATGGTTATTTTAGTCTGACTTGGGGTGAAGGACCAGACTAGTCTCGCTACAAAATCTGGTGAATGCGTCTGTCTGATCCAACTCAGACTGGATATCAGGAAGAAGTTCTTTGGCAGAGGGTGGTCAGGTCCTCCACCAGGCTCCTCAGGACAATGGGCACAGACCTAAGCTGCCATAGTTCAAAAAACATTTAATAACACTCTCAGACATAAGGTCTGATCTTTGGGTGGTCCTGTGAGGAGACATTAGTTGGACTCGATTCTTATAGGTCCCTCCCAGCTCAGGATATTTTGTGATTCTATGACTTCAGTTAGAACTGTTTGCTCATTCAACTACTTGTAAGTACCAACAAAATAACATTAGAGGTAGAAAATCAGAATGTCCCAGAATATCAAAGAAGCAGTCAGCTGCATTTAATGAAAAGCACACACGCTTGAAATGACCTCACTTTGTGCATGGCACAAAGGAAATGATGGCAGAAGAAGGCGCCCTTCTCCAAATCTCAGAAAGGAAGCAACATATGTGCATTTTATCATGCAAACATTCACACTATCAGTTGAGATCTACAGAAGGAACATCTCCAAAGAGATAACCTTAAATACATTGATTCATGACACAAAAATAACTTCCAGTGTACGAAAAGTCCAAAGGAAGCAGATACAGTTACAGTGGAAGGCAGACTTTTCATGGGGAAGAACGAGAAGAAAGAGCTGATCTGCAACTACCATACAAAATCTTTGGGAAATAAAAGCTATAGACTGGAATATCAAACAGTGAAAATGTCTGGAACTCTAGAAAACTCGTGTGTGAAGGAGGTGGGGGAAGCTGGTATCCCAATGGCAGACCTCTGCAAATAATGTCAAGAGAGCTTCAAGGCAGTATAGCTACATTTGGTAGAAATCCAGATATAAAGAACAGGGGCTGGCTTGATAAAGACCCTGTAAAGGCTCAGAAAAGCAACATGCAGCAGTAGTCACGTGCTGTTGACCTTGCAAAGTGATATTTGCTATTGGAGCAGGAGAATCTGTTAGTGTTAGTAGGAGAGTGCTCCTAAGAGCATCTGAGCAAGGGAATGGCACAAGTGTGTCAGCCACAAGGATCTTGGACACATGGTAAGAAAGAAGCCCTTTCAGTTCTAAAGCATCTCCTTATAGGAAAGAAGGAAGAGATGAGATGGGGCTTTGTCTCCTCCAAATACCAATGCATGAGTTTCTATCTGGAGGCTGGAGGTGTTGTAGGAGACACCCCATGCAGCCACTCAGTGGCCAGAGCAGGGCAGAGCACTATGCTGCTATATCCAAAGGGATAGTGACAAAAGACAAGTGACATCTTTCTAGCCTGTGGAACCCTTCTGAGCCAGCTCCTGGCCATCATCAGAATTAGGGCTCAGGCACAGTCTGGAGCTGGGTTTTGATAACATTCTGTTCCTGCTGTGTTGTTAAAAACAGGAGAGGATACATTTGATCAAAGACTTTGTGAACTAGCTTTGTTGATTTGGAAGCTTGAAACAAGGCCAGGGGAACATCAGGTCACATGCCTGAATTTGCACAGGAGGGATGAGTGGAGGCAGAAGGGATGTCTCCCTTTCCAACACAGACTGCACTGGCAAAGCCTGGGCATCCAAGAAGACTGTAGCAGAGCATCCACACTAAATCTGAGGGCCAACCCTTGGCCAAAAGCAGCCTGTTCATCAGATTGCTTGATCTGAAGTTACATGGTCTCAATCAGGCATTCAGCACTTAACTCAAGAACAGAAAATGGAGCAAATACCCAGGGGCCACAGGGCTATAGCTGGGGTCTGGGACCGAGTCAAGTTTTCTTGTTATTGTTGTTGTTTTTCAATCAGCCTCTTTTTCCAACATGTGAAGGGTCTGGTCTCCTCCCAGCAGAGGAGCTGGCTTCTTTCGAAAACCCAGTCCCCTATGGCTGTCAGGCTTGGAAAATTGATGCATGGACTAAAAATTGGTGTTTTGACATTACAAGTTTGGAAAATTTTAGAGATGAAATGAACCAGAGACGGCAGGGTCTGGGGAGGAGGGAGGGGAAGGAGTTAAAGAGCTTCCAAAACTGGATATATGAAACTGAAGAAAGTTAACTATTTGTCGCAAATCACATTTGATAAAATGCAGAAAGGATTCTGGTTTGGTTTCTGATTTCATTTCCCATTTAAAGTTGAACTGAACTACTAAAAAAGTGCTTTTACTGCAAGACGTAGGTCAAAGTGTGCGAAGGAATGCAAGAAAGAAATACCCTTCAGATTATAAATACTGGCTGAGCCGTTCATTAACCAGAGCGAGGTCTTCACACTGCCTCGTTTGTAAATTAATTCAGAATAGATTTTGAATTTGCAAAGCAGGACGTGTTCTTTTTTAAACCAAGACACAGAAACGTTAAGGAAAATGACAAGATTAAAATGATCTGTAGACGGCTCCCTGTGGCCAGCCCAATAGAAACAGTCAGCATAGAATTAGTTTAAAATTAGCCCTTGCTTTCATTCAGAGCTGGCATGACTCAGAGCCATTAGCCACCGCTCTGTGTCAGCTGCTGCAGGACCTGCTGAAGCCTGGCTCTGGCATTCCCACCTCCCGGCCTGCCAAGCCTCTTTCTACGGAACAGGGTAGTTTTGCAAGAAGCCTTTGCAAAATATTTTAATAATGAAAACTTTAAAAATACACAGCTGTTTTGCAAAGCCCTCGTAACAAAGACCCCTTTGAGATCAGCTCTGCACAGGCTTCACTGTGGATGTGCTACCATCAGTGCTTTCAACAGAGACATTATGGTGCCTGGCATTCCCCCTCCCGCCTCCTTCACCCCCCCCGAGTCCCCTGCCTAGACCTTATTCTTTTCAGGAGCTGCTGCCTCTCAAATCCCTGCTTCAGTCCCTTTATTTGGGTGCCAACCATTGCATCCTGAGGTTAGGCACATTTGCCCCTTGGGGTGACCCCCTCAAAGGACTACTTGTCCTGCATCACTCCTCCAAGAGGACACTCTTTGGTCATCACTTGGGGCAAAATTAAGCTCCCAGCTGAACAAGGTAAAGCTGAGGAAAAAATAGAAGGGGCAAATAAAGCAGAAGTCCCTGAGACCTACAAGCAGCTGGGCATCATGTAACTCTCATCTGGGTGTCTGAGTCATAGAATCATAGAATCACAGAATCATTAAGGTTGGAAAAGACCTTTACGATCATCTAGCCCAACAGTCAACCCATCATCAGCATGCCCATGAACCTCAGTGCCACATCTACACTGTCCTTGAGCACCTACAAAGAGTCCCAACTGGTTGAATTCAGCCTTCCTGCCTATGAACATACCTAGGAACATGGCACAGGGTGTTGTTATGCCTGAGATCTGTGTGTTGGAGGTTGGCATCAAACTGGACTACTCCATCATTGTTCCTGACTGGTGTTTAGTGGAATCTATTTCCCAGAGTGAACAGTTGATTGAGATTTGAATAGCTGCAGAGAATTCACTGCTGTAAATAGGGTAGTGCCTGACTAGGAAATCTATTTATGGTGCTTTTATTACTTCAGGGAGCATGGGGATTCAACTTTGCAGTGTTATATGTATTTCCCTTAAGTGGTCATTAGAAGAAATAACTCCTAGATTCACAAGCACTGGTATCTGTACATAAGCTATGTTTCCAGTAAGTTTTAATGACAAAAGAGAAAAAGCCAGCCAAGGCAGTGCACTGATGGCTTTCACCCTCCTCCTAGGGAAGCCAGGAGGAATTTCCCATGTGGAGCTGCTTGCCAGTATCCTATGCTGCTGTACCCCCTTGCCTCAACATCACCAGTGGATGAGGAAGTAACCAATAACCTGGCAAGAAGGAACCAGGTAGGGAAGCCTTTCCCAGACACACACCACACACAGGAAAAACAAACAAAAAACCCACCTCCCTTTGCTATTACTGTGGTGTTCCTTCTGAGAAAAGAAGGATCCTGAATATAATCAGGATAAGATAAAGCATGGTTGTACTTGGTGATCCTAAAGCCCAGTCTGGCCTCACATCCCACCTTTAAGGTGACCAAATGCAGTTCTCAGGGAAGAATGTGTCCTGGCTCTTGGTGGCCCTGGCTGGGAGGTTGGAGGTTGTTACGTTCGGTCTGAGCTGGATGCAGGAACTGCTGAGCAAGTCCTTAGTGGCTATGCCTGTGAGCATGCAGAGTGCTTTGCCAGACTTCACTTTGTTTGCAACTCCTTTGACTTCCAGGTGTTGCATTTGGGTTGAGGCAATTCCAGATGCGTGTACAAGCTGGGAGAAGAAGTCGTTAAGAGCAGCAATGATGAGAAGGACTTGGGAGTCCTGATGGACATAAAACTGGTCATGAACCAGTAGTGTGCTCTTGCAGCCCAGAAGACCAGTCGTATCTTGGGCTGCATCAAAAGAGTGGCTAGCAGGGCAGAGGAGTGCATATTTCCCCTCTACTCCACCCTCATGAGACTCAGTCTGAAGTACTGTATCCAACCTTGTGACCCTCAGTACAGGAAAGATGTGGAGCTGCTGGAGTGGGTCCTGAGGAGGGCCACAGAGATTATCAGAAGGCTGGAGCACCTCTCCTGTGAAGATAGGTAGAGGGAATGAAGCCTGTATTGCCTGGAGAGGGTTCTGAGGAGACCTCATTGTGGACTTCCAGTACTCAGTGAGAACTTAGGAGCAGGATGGGGACCAGCTTTTTGCATGGTCTGATAGTGACAGAACAAGGTTGAATGGCTTTGAACTAAAAGAGGGGAGATTTAGGTTAGATATTAGGAAAAAAAATATTTACTCAGAAGGTGGCAAGGTGCTTGCACAGGTTGCCCAGAGAGGTTGTGGATGCCCCATTCCTGTAAGCATTCAAGCCCAGGTTGGATGGGGCCCTGGTCAGCCTGATCTACTGGTTGGGAACCCTGCCCATGACAGGGGGGTGAAAACTAGGTGATTTTGAGGTCTTCTCCAACTTAAGCCATTCTACAATTCTATGGTTCAAACTGAGCTGTCCATCTGAGTGTTTAACACAAACCCCTTGATTGCTTTGTTTAAAAATGAAAGCTGGCTGGAGCTCAGCCAAGTGGCCAAGGCTGAAATAAGGCAACTTAGGCTTGTTACTGCTTCCAGCAATCAGCCTGACCAAGGTGTCTGGGGACCTGGGTGGAACAGAGGACACTCTGAACACTGAGTAGACACCCAGACTGCCAGGACACAAAAGCTAGCAGCTCTGGAGTCTGCAATGCCTTCTCTTTGGAGGATGCTGTCTCTCATCAGCACCAGTTTGAAGCCAACCCAGAGTTACCAGCAGTAGCAGATCACCCACAGCTCCCAGCTATTTCACAGACAGCAGGCTGGAAGAGACTTGGGATCAGCTTCATCTGATCTGGCCTCCCTCCTGGAGCAGCAAGGAGGATATGATCTCTGACAGATGTGCCAGGTTAGTTGTGGTATCATTCCCTGCTGAATTGTCTCCAGTTTCCTGGCAGCCCACTCCATGTTAGGTATTATCCTTGTATGAGCTATTGTATGTTGATACTACTCCATGCCCTTACAAAAACCATGAGCATTAAATGCATTACAAAGATCTGTGGATATTTTTAAAGAGTATAGCTATTGAACTTCAAATTAGAAAATAGTCATGGGGAGCACAAGCTGTAAAGATGGAAGCTTTATTATGATTTTTTCCTCTCCTCATCCTCCTTTTTTTCCTTTTTCCTTTTCCCTTTCCCTTTCCCTTTCCCTTTCCCTTTCCCTTTCCCTTTCCCTTTCCCTTTCCCTTTCCTTTTCCCTTTCCCTTTCCCTTTCCCTTTCCCTTTCCCTTTCCCTTTCCCTTTCCTTTTCCTTTTCCTTTTCCTTTTCCTTTTCCTTTTCCTTTTCCTTTTCCTTTTCCTTTTCCTTTTCCTTTTCCTTTTCCTTTTCCTTTTCCTTTTCCTTTTCCTTTCCCTTTCCCTTTCCCTTTCCCTTTCCTTTTCCTTTTCCTTTTCCTTTTCTTTTTCCTTTTCCTTCTTTCTCTTTTTTTCTTTCAGGCATTTAGTTGCAATAAGTGCAGGAAATAAAGACAAGATGGAAAGATGGTGTTTTTAAAGGTGTGCAAGCCTTGATACACAATTTGCACTTTTCTTGTCACTTCCTTGGCAATGTTTCAGACACAGAGCACTCTTTTCATGCTCTAGGTAGAAAGTGGCAGATTTTTCTGGCAAAGGACAAACTAATCCCCCTCATTTTCCCCTCTCATTTGAGTCTGGGCTGATTTCACCCAGAAGCAGATTAAAAAAAATCCTTTTGATTCCATGACACAGATGACACATTAATAGTACTGTCAGATGTACCAAATATTTCCCAGGGTTTCCCTGAATCTGAAGCCCTGAGATGGCATCTGCAGGGTCAGAAGTCCCAAAGCACCCACCAACATCGGATTTCATACCACCACTTTCCTTTGGAGAGCACACCCTGAAGAACCATCTGCCCATAATTTCATGGACATGGACTTTCCACCTCAGTCTGGGTCTTGACAAAACCTTTTTTCCCTGCCCTGTGTTCACCTGGGGTCTTAGGCCAAAAAATGCCACCAGTGTGGTTGGGGTGGAAGCATTACCCTATGATATTGGCACCAGAGGGCAGCTTCACACATAAGACCTGGTACCAGATGAGACTCATTGGGCTGCTCCAATTCTTGCTCAGCTATTTCATTATTATCATTCCTAAAACAGAAACTACACTCTCTGTAGGGCTTCCTTATGCTGAACCTGTTTTGATCAGTACTGCACAGCGATGACAAGTGTTGACCAGGAGAATCAAAGTTCTAGTATGCAAAAAGAGAAGTGATACACTTGTGCTTTAAACAAATGAGACTTACAAACAGTGAAGCTAACAAAGACCCACTTAAAAGCTCTTCATATAGCTCTGATAAACAAAATGCTTCCAACTGGAAACTACAAAGCTGAACACAATAATATGAAGGAGGAATAAGAGTTTCCCCTTGTCAACTGGCTACTAACAAAAGAAAAATATGAGGAGTGAATACTTAGAAAAAAGACCAACAGTGCTGTAATATAATTAAAACCATTAAAAATGCTGTACTCTGGTTTTGCTCCCTGAAGCAGCATGTTATTTTTCTTTTTTAAACTGTCACCACATTTTGATACCATAAGGAATAAACTAAATCAATACAAACCTCCATTTCAAAGTTGGAGGGTTTGATAGAAATACTAACTTAAACTTCAGCAACTAGGGGATGATGCTCAACAAAGAACATCTCTGTTTGTTAAAGGTAGGTACACCTCAGGTGTACAAGCAGCACTGACATGACACAAAGACAAAGCAGATGCAAGGCAAGAGAAAGCATGAACAGAAAGGCATAGCTTAAAAGTCAGAAAGAACCTTGTTCAGCAAAGCGCTGAACCACATCTGAAGTGATCCGTATCATATGTGTAACTTAGAGAATGCAACAGTGCTCTTTTGCATTTGGCAGACTTTCCAATAGAGGTAAGGCAACCTTCCTGTCCCTTCCTATCATATATCAAAGTTTTTCTGATGCCACTGAGGTGATGTAACTCTGATACTGGAGCAACAGCAAACTGCATGGGGCCACACTTCTGTTACAAACACTAAAGTATGAGTGAAGGGGCTGCAGAACTAACCCACTTCATTCATTTACCTCCTTTACTTCCCTAGTGGAGGGGATATGTACTCTACTAGAGTTGGGAATGCGCAAAGCAAGGAACTTCTACAAAAGTTATTGCACATGAATCTACAGTCATAAAATTGTTAGCCATAAACTGTGAAAAAAGAAATGAATAAGTGTGTTAACTACATTCCTGGGTAGTTGAAAAAAATAAATAAATGCCAGTTAACATTTTGTTCCTTGCATAAAACATATTCTTTAGGAATGCCAGCCAACCTCCTCCCCACCATATTCTGAAAACTCAAAAAACAACTTGAGAAAGTTGTCAATACGTTAATAGCAATCTGTCTCTGGTTTTGTGGCACTGCACAATGACCCAGACAAACAACACCGAACATCCCAATTGCTGGCTTGCCAAGGGTGAACAGAAGTGTCATCTGCATTACTCTGTAGGGTGTCTGGGCAGTGCAGAGATGGGAAAATGGGTACACCAGACCTTAAACAAACACTTGTTAAGACCTGAAGGCATAGGCTTCTCCTTCCTGTGAGCTCTTGGTATACTGTTTGAACAAGTCACAGGTAGCAGAGACACGTGGCTGATCTGAGGACTGTGCATAAATTCCAAGCTGACAATCTGAATACAATTTTTTAACTAATGCAAATAATTCTCAGCATCATCCCTGCAGACAAATGTTGCACATGTACACTCAGCCTTAGGTTCACCAGCCTGTCCCTCAAACTCCACAGAAACCAAAATTGTTGTCTCCTAAATTACACAGAACAATTTTGCCTGAGTACGAGTCCTCACATGTGAGACCTACTGAGTGAAACATCTCCCTTTGCTTTTGTAGATTGCCATCATTCTGTTTAAGTGACATTTTTACCTTTCAGCTAAAGGCAAGACTTTTCCATCAGTATGGCAGGATCCTTTGCACTGGCATTGCCAGCTTACAGGAAAAAGCAGGGAGCAGGATCTGATATCAAAACCTGAAAGTGTCTTCTCTGACCTAGTGCTGGGGAGGAATCGCAGCCATTACTTTTTCCGTGGGGATAAATCGCAAGACAGTAGTAGGAAAGACAAGGCCAAGGATTTTGTCTCAGGGGAAGAAGGTACTAAAGAGTGTTTGTGGTAAAACAGTCTAGCGGAGCACTTTGTGTCTCTTCTGACCGCAGATGAAATGATGGGGCCAGATGTGTCTCATGGGCCACCGACTAGAGAAAACTGGTTGTGAACCTTCCTTGGATCAACATGAAAGCAGCCTAAGGCTACGGGGTACCAAAGCTGCCAGTAGATGAAACTCTTTGATGTTTCTATGAAAAAGAATGGACAGAAACATTTTTAATTTCACATTAGCATGTTGCGTTATATTTTCTTTTTTACAACTGACTTGGTGATTGTTGATATTAATTAAAGTGAGTAGCGGATTATTTTCTAAAGGCTATAATTTAAACCAGTAGTTGAATATAGACTTGAGTGTAACATTCTTCAGCACAAACCACAAGGTATGCAAGCTGGGAATGAACTCTAATTTTTTCCTGTTGAAGGACAGATTAAATATTTTTTTATTAATTCAAAAGCAAGCAAAGAAAATAAGGTCCCCATTTTTCCTCCAATTTCTCTGTACACTTAATCGATGCATTCTAGCAAGCTGTCAAGCTGCTTTTAAAACCCATTCTTTTTCATAGAAATATTATCCTCCTTTTATTAGTTTGAGTTGATAAATGGATCAAGAGTCTTTGAGGGTATTGAGTACTGTCAACAGAATACATCTTTCAGATGCATCCACTCCAATGGAGCTGAAAAAATATATATCATGAAACACTTAATGAAAAAGATACACAGATTTGTCTTCAAGATCATGGGACTTGAGTCTATCTCCAGGGAGGAGTTCCAACATGAGAAAGAAAATACATAGTTCAAAAGCCCATGTTTTCAATTTGCAGCCACATGGTTTAAATTATCCCTGCATTTATTAAGGGCGCTAAATGGGCAGCTCAGCTTAGGGGAAAGGGTCATTCAAGTTGAGAATAGTCATGTTTAATCCCTTAGCTAGTTGCAGGTTAATTGTGCTTCAAGATGCTTTACAGTCTGTGTTAAAATGCCACATAAGGTGCAGCTGGAGGGCTTTTGTCATTGATTGAGGAGTTTTTGGTTTTGTTTCCTGTGGGTTTTTTGTTTGGTTTTTTTGGCTTCCATATATTGCCGTTATAAACAACAATAGAAAACTTCTAAGCACCTGGCCTGTAGGTATAGTGATCCTCTGTGCTGTACAAAATGTACTCTATCCCCATCCTTGCACTTTAGTTTTGCAAATGTGTACGCTCTGAGTTTAGTGTTCATCTCCTGGTTGCCTTGACACTCAGAAGGGTGGGTTTTTCATATAATAAAGGACACAAGGAACAAATGCAATTTTTACACTTTATGCTGGGGTTGAGAATTGTTTTTGGGTGTTGCACTTATCTACCTGGGAACTTGATAACTCAGCATTTTGGGAGGCAAAAAAGAACTGAAATCCCAAAAGCAGAAATTAAAGAAAAACATAACAAATCAAAACAAAACATAACAAAATAAAACTGACATTTTCAAATGAACAGGCAGCATAAATTTTACATTTTTTTTCCACTAAGACATCCATTGATATGAAAGAAGTAGCTATTCATTATCAAGGTCATTTATCTGAATGTCACTATTCTTCTATTTAGGTGTTTCATCCACAAACAGGTCCTGGTGGGAATTTAAGTACATTACGTTCGATCCATCTACTAGTTCAGACAGAACATAGCCTAGATTTTGCCTAACAGACACAAATGGACAGCTGCAAATAGCCAAATGCACACTGTGCTTGATGCTGACCTGAGATGTTTCTTCTCTTCTTCAGTTGATGAAGATGAAGGCTGGGAAAGTAGGGATCCCCTGGTCACTCACTTCCAGCCTCAGCATATGAATGTTTTCAAATAGAAAAAAATAATCAATAACACACACTCCATTGACAAAAAAACCCAGCAGAACTCAGAGGCTTTCTGAGCATGGTCATGTCTAAAGTCACTTTTAAATTCAAATAAATATTTGTGGGAAAACAGCTTCCACTATTCTCCTAGCACTCATAACTTAATTATAGTAGCCGCCAGGCATCTTTAACTTTCGTGACCGGCAGATCACTCTGGGTCTCAGTGACCTTGGCAGTTTAACAGAGTAATATTTTCACAAGGATGAAATGTTCTTGAATACATTTCTCCAACGTACTTGTGTTCACAGAGATTTCTCAGCAGATCTGACTTGAAGTGCAAACATAATTCTTCAGTTTCACCTAGAGGTTTATTGATAAACTCCAGAAAACTCAAGTTCCATTTTCTTTTGCTGAACGCTACCCTCAGTGAGAAAGCAGAGCTGTTGGGATTCTTCTTCTGGGCCCTCCATCACATGGGGGAGTCTGCACCAAAGTCCTGGGCTCTAGAGCCTATGAAAATCACCCAGTGGACACACATCTGAAGAGAAAGAAGAGCACAAAGGCAATGAGAAAAGAACTAAGAAGGAAACATGTAAGACGGCAATACATTTTAATTTATTTGTTTATTTATTTATTTATTTATTTATCAGTATGATGTTTTGTGTAACATCACTCTTAAAATTCTCTGCTGATATTTGTCAACCAAGTTCAACAAAAAAACAAAGGGCAGATGGGAATTATGTTTTAAAAAAGGCAAATCTATCACTTACTTTTAAAACAATGGCTGTAAAATGCAGGAACTAAGTCAACAGCTTAAGAAACATGCAGTCACCACGATCTCTGCATTTTTTTTCCTGCAAATATGCTCCTGCTCTGCCCTCAGACAGTACTGCTCTCAAAACATCACGTCGTGTTTTATCAGACTAAGGAATTCTCATGTTAGAAGAGTTTGAGCTCATGATCTATAGCTCATTTTTCTACCTTGAGTCATGCAAATGCAAATCCTTACCTTTAAATCATATTGATCTGAATTGTCTCTGAAATTTTCAGGGATGCTTAAAAAGGCCAGCTATTTGCATTCTCCGCTATTTGCATTCTCCAAATGAGATAAATGTCTCATTTGGAGAAATGATGTGCAGCTCACTTTTCCAAATGCCATATTTTGGCCATGTTCAGATAGCATTCCTCTGCTGAAAACTATCATGTTACTCCTTGAGGAATTGTGGTAGTATCACATGGCAAACATATCAAGATGCAGGCCTTAGGAGGCCAAAAAAATGATAAGAGCTTGCATTCTTTCATGGTGAAAGTTGTTCTATTGGAGAAAAGAAGAAAACCCCCAAACACTGGAAATCTTACAAAGCTAAAAATTAGGACCAATTAGAAAATGTTTCAGCTGTTTTTTCAAATCTTTGAGTTTCAACAGCTCAAAAACTGTCACATATATATTCCCCTAACCTGTGGGCTCTTACCAAAATGTTATATCCTTTATACCTAAATTGGTCAAGAGAGACAGAAGGTCACGACCAGCTCAACTGGTTGCAATGTGCTTAAAGTGCTCCTGAGACTTTGCACCTAAACCACAGATCCAGTTTGCTTCAGTTTCATAATGGCTGGAAATCTTCGCAACTGAGGGATTCATTAGCAATTAATAACTTGTATGGAACAAAGACTTGCTGGTTTTCACTGTATATATTTAAGATTTCTGTCCATAGTGTTGCTTTTCCTGAAAAGAGAAAAATTTTTATTTTATGAAGGGGAAATAAATCCACTGAACTTGACTTGAAGTGTCTGATGTAAATATTCTCAGGAGTGTTTTTACTTAAACTGTGTCCCAACACATTCATCTCCTTCACAAAGTTTATCTTGCTGCTATGAGTAGACAACCACTGTAAAAGCTGTTATCAAGTAAGATCAGCCCAATGAGTATAAGCCCAGCAAATGTTCAAAACTGTGTTTGATCATTGTTAATTTGCTAGGTAGCTTTATGAATCTGAAGATAATGGAAAAGGGGTTAACTATCTTTTGTGTAGCAGCAAAAGTCTGGAGACTATGCGTCTGGAGACACATGCAGACTATTTGACATAACTGTCCCATTCATTCATTAATGAGAGGCACAAATTGAAGTACTTTTCAGTGGGCCTGCAAGCAGATAAATGGTTACCTTTCCAAACCAGGAGACCACAATCAGAGCTTACCATTAAATTCGTATCTTGTGGATGTACTAGGAACCCAAGTTGGAATGCAGTTGTAACCCCATACCTGTTGTGTCAATTAAAAGCCAAACTTAATAGTGTACTCACGTTTCATTGCTAAGACAGACTAGATTACTTTGACTTCACTGCCTAAGTCTGGAATTTGGGGCCCAATTGACCCCATCACAGCTTGTAAAGGTACAGACTCTCAGGTGATAAAAAAGCAGTAACCTGTACAAGAATAAGCCTAACATTTTTTTAAAAAGGGAGAATCTATTCAGCTTCCTTTCAGGGGTCTTCTGCAAGTCTGACAGCAGTGTACCTCATTCTGTCATGCCAGATTATGTAGGGCTCCTTAAAAGCAGATCCCAGTATTTCCGAGCAAAATAAGTGTATACACAATATGTCCAAATTCAACGTAATATCTTTTGGCAGGAATTCTTCCAATCTCACACCTTTACCATATTTTAATTTTAAAAGGTGTATTTTTAATGCTTTATTTATTTACCTGGCAATGCTACTATTATAATCATTTTTTATTTCATTGTGAACTGGAGAAAATTTAAAATGATGTATTAATTCTTTCTGTGCCCTACTGGTTCCATGCTTTTACTTGTGGTAAGTGTGGGTCCTTGCTTCTCGTCGTCACAATCAACTTTTTCATAGCTAGGAAGGACAACATGAACTAGTAAGTGGAAATCTTCCCAAACCCTACAGGTTATGATCTGAAACACTGAAATCTGAGATCTGATAATAGTTGCTTTCATGTCAAAAAATGTTGGGGGCCACACAGTCTAGTTCCTTCAATGGAATATGAACAGAATATGCAGGAAGAATGAACAAGGTACCCCAGCTACCTAACACAGACATGAGAACAGATTTTTTTCTGCCATCAGCTACAAATAAGGATGGATTCACCATTTTAGAAGATTCCAAGAAGCATCTCTGTTGTCTCATTCCGTATTTTAGTCTCATGTTTGATCAGTTTTACTCTGGAGAGTATTCTAAAGGGATATTACAGGTTTAAGTAATCATGTTAATTAATACCTTTCCTTTGATAAATTGGATCTTTTTCATTACTTATCTGTAAATTAAAGCAACACCAACAATCACTTTAGCCACTGACAGTTGACAGTATTGGAATAATTTAGTTTGGACTGCTAAAGGTCATCTAACCTGCTCAAAACTGGTCCAACTGGATAAGGTTGCTCAGTGCACTCAGGCTTTGAACACCTCCAAGAACAGAGAGGTCACAACTTCTCTGGGCAACCTGTGCCAATGTTTCCTCCCCCTTTTTGTAAAAAAACATTTCCTAATATCAATCAGAACTTCCTTCGTTGCAACTTCTGACTGTTGTCTCTTATCAACATGCATTTCTGTGAGGTCTATAACACTGTCTGCTCTGTCTCCTCCCATTAGCTAATGAGTAGCTAGTTCAACAGCTCATCTTGCCTACTTAACTGATGGATCTTTGGTGACAGAAAATAGCCTTTGGTTCTTCCTAGTATCTTGTTAGATTGCCTGTGCCCCGACACAGAATCATAGAATCATAAATATGGGAAAAGACAACTAAGATCATTTAGGCCAGCTGTTGATTCATCACCACCGTGTCCACTAAAACACATCAGAACTATGACACGTTGCTCACTGAGATGGTTAAAGCTCCCCATGGGAGCCAAAAGCTGTGATCAGTTTCTTCCAAACTGATAAAACAATGAGAAAAAACGTTAATCATTAGGCCCTATGATCAGTTGCCAACAGGTGTGGTTGTTTTGTTTACTTGTTTCAAATTTGAACACTCTAACTGCAGCCTTTCAGGAGACATCCATGGTTTTCTTCATCTATAGGCAACAAAAAGGTACTGAGCATAACAGAAGACTTAGAAACTTTCTCATTCTCACAGTTACATTAGAAATTAATAATAAGTTTTCAGATAGCTCCTCAGGTAATAACTTCACATAAGCTAGGCAACTTTACACAACCTTGGCATAAGCTAAGTGTTTAATTTTAGCAGATTTTTCATATCCGTCTTTGTTACAGCTAATAAAATTCCTGTCCCACAGCCCAGCACTTCAGATGGGCACCGATAAATGCAAATAAGTATTTAGCAACCTTTCTGCCTCTTTGTCATCAGTGTTCATGGTTTTATAATTTGTACACAGCAATTGACTTTCACCTGGCACAGGACTGTTTTGGCTCCCAAAAGGGTTTTAAAAAATTCCTTATCAGTTTTAACTCTACTGTGATCAGATCTTTTTTGTTCTTAGCATATTTTTTAATGTTTTACTGTTTCTCTGTTTAACTAAAGATCTTTTATTGTTGTTGTTCTACATAACCTTCTTTTTGATGGTGGAATCACGAGTTTTGGAACAAACAGTGTGATATTCTTGAACAATTCCTGATTTTTTCAACACCTTACTTCTTAAAATATGCTCAGTCAGTTATGCCAACAAGTGCTTTAAGCTTCAGAAAACTGGCCCTATTAAAGTTCCAAATATACAGATTTTTGGTCAGTGCCCTATAGTCATGTGCATAAAGTAAATTCAAATCGACCATGATCTCTGGTACCTCAGCAACTTCTTTCCTGGGAGCCTGCAACTAACACTTTTTTATTCAGCGGTCTTTAGTCTGTTATCAAGTTGCCTTGTGCTGGATATAGGACTTCCTGTTTTGAAAAGACAACAGTATTATTTATAGAAACATAAGGAAGCTTGTTATTGGTCACAGGAGATCAGCAGCAAATGTCCCTCTGGTTGAAGTTAACCATGCTAAGCTTGTTGGTTGCCTTTTGTCTGTTATTATTTCCCATGTCCCCCATAAATTATTAACAGAAGCTTAAGGAACAGCTCGCTTTATCTCCTAGGAAGACCTACTGGGCTATAAAAGACACATACCTGTAACCTGACTTTTGTGCCAAAGAACTGTGAAGGCATGGCTTTTAGATACAAGCAGCTTTTAAGACATGTCAGCTGAGTATGAAGAACTGGATGATAGAGATAGGCACATGAACAGAGGCCCCTGGACACAGCATAACACCCACCTCTTCAATGGGATGTGGTCCAAATGCAACATATCTCAGCAACCTGGACATTTCATGGGAGCTAACGTGTCCACTCTCTGAGCTTATTAGTTTGGGCACGGGGCCAGGCAAAAATAAATAACTTGCATCTGGACACTCCCTTTCTCCCAGCAGCATGCATCCAGCCAGCCCAGGTGTCTCTGCACCCACTATCACCCAAACTGTCCACACACCAAAAGTTCCAGGCAAATGTGGAAGACGGAGCTCAAATATTTCTGTATCTGCCAGTAGGGACATGACCAAAATCATTTCCCGGTCTTCTGCTTTCCTCCTTCCATCCTTCATCTGAAGCCTTGGCTTTCTGAAGCAGATATAGGGCATAGCCAATGCCTGAATCAGGTGGAAGAAAAGCTGACAGCACTGGCTGTCTCATCTTCATTCTTCTTTTCACCATCCAGAATAGGCAGTGTTTTAAATTACACAAAAATAGGCTGTAAAGCTCTCATCAATCTCACTTGTTCAAATGCAGCTTTTCCACATTAATCATTTATAGTGTCATGAGTAAACAATGCCACATGTGGCCGTAATGATGGTGCTGCTCCATTATTCATTCATCCCAAGGTGCACTGCTTACTCCTCTTTAAAAAGCTCTATGAAAAAGAAACGATAGAACCACCTTTTTGTTTAAGGGTCAAAGATGGGAATATTCAGGGAGCCAAGGATCACAGGCTGCCTCTGCCAAGAAAAAGGGAAGTGTCATGTTTCAGCTTCCCTGCACTCATCTTTTCTTTCTCTTTGTGCACCTAAAGATGCCTGAGCTCTCTCTTGAGAGGTATTCTCAGAGACTGGAAACGGGGCAGTTTTATTAGGACAGTGCATGAGAATGTCTAACAACCTGCTTCTAAGCAATGGTACTTCTGAGCTGTGCTTCTTGCTAGTCTCCAAACTATCTCATTTGCATCTAAATTCCATTTGTTCACCCCATGTAACCTTTTTGGAAGGAAAGGGGTGCATCCACTGGTTGTTGAAGGAAACCTACTTCCTATCTTACATTGCTGTGCCTGGTGAGATATGCTAAAAAGTCCTCGGCAGGTTTGAGCTTTCCGTTCATGGCACTGTGCTGTGCCATTTAGATGCAATTCAATTTTTTCCTTTTCAAAATATATTTCAGAGTAGAAAGAGCTTCAGATGTTGGACTCTGAATTTCAAACCCATGAGTACTCAGATTCTGGGGTATAGTTTGGACTCTATCCCCCCCCACACACACACAAAATAAAATAAAATAAAAAGCATAAAAAAACTCTCTAGAGCTGCCAATTTCCTTGGCTTATCCAGCAAATCACAAATGTAAAGCTGGTATTTGAGTCCCGGCTTGGAACAAAGAGACCGAACACAAACCTCAACTTTCATTCCTGCAAGAGAAGTTTCCATCCCTCCTGTTTGCAGAGGAAAGTTTCAAAACATGACCTGACTGCACTCAAGCAGGCTGCTGGGAAGGGAAGGAGAGCTGACTCATGATTTTTGGTACTTGAGGATCTCAACGTTGGGACACTGGCCAGGTGGGAACAGAATTTGAGACTTTGGAGCCTCCTTAATTAATGCAACTGTGCTGTTGCTCTGGATGTCGCCGATCGTTACTGGAGTCAAGGCTGCAGGAAAATGTTTCGGTTTTGAAGAGAGATATCAGCCAGGTGGCCTCCCTCCTCCTGAACAAACTTACCCAGTTGAAGCCTATGTTTGAAGCAGCACATGTGCGAAATCCCAGGTGCCTCGTTACTGCTGGTTATACAATACTCCATCAGCACATTTGCCCACATCAGTTGCCCCAGAGGGATGCCAGTCTCCCACTTGCCCAGTCTATTCAGCAAGGTCACTTTCTGTGACACGGACATTGGCTGTGGTGGTATCCTTGGTGCCATCATCTCCATTAATGGCCTTCAGCAAAATTACCCCAATGGGCCCATCCATCTGTGTTTTCTGCCTTTACAGAGATCAGCTTTGACAATGCTCCTATTCAAGAGAAAAATGGCTGCCCTGGTTGCATATGAAACTCCTAATTATGGGCATAAGAACATTGCAAATGTGATACTAGTAGGAGAATTAGATAGACATGATTGTACATAACACTGAAGTACATTGCAATAGCAACAGACTCACTCTACTGTCCTAAGCAGGCAGGAAAAAGTAGTGAGAGAAGGAAACTGGTTTCACTTTTATTTCAGATTATGAAGAAGAGCAAGAAAATGTTGCCAGCACAGAAAAAAGAAAAAGAAATTTCAAGGAGGATTAATTGGTGTCTAAGCTCAATTCCCTTTGAAGCCAATAGGAACTTTATTGCTCATCTAAATATATGCAGAATTAGGCAGCTCTAGAAGTCCAAGCCAAGAAGAACGTTTTGACTGCTTACATGTCGATAACAGCAGTAACAAGCAATTAACATAAAGGCAGATGAATAAAATCCCTGGCTGACTGGAAAAACAAAAACAAAGTAAACAACCAAAGCATACAAAACCAAACTTACATTTAAGCAGGGTGCTCAGTTATTGTGTGAAAACAACATTAGCAAGAATGGATGAGTAATGGAATGGTGCAGGAGAGCTGAGAGCTGCAGTTTCAGCTGAACAAAGCATGGGGGTATACATGACTCATTCAAAGCACTCAGTACTCTTTTCCTGGCTATCAGCTGAGCGTGAGGTGCTGAGCTGCTTGCTAAGGGATTGGGACTGGATTTGAAGAGCTGGGGTGCAGTACATGCCCAGGATCTGGATTTCTCTTTACAAATTCCATACAGCAAAGCAGCTATCTGGAAATCTGCTTAGGACAAGAAGCAGAAGGAAGTGAGGAAGGGTGGGAAGAAGAGAAATAATTTGTGTGTGTGTATTTTTATTTTACTAGATTGCATTATTTTTCTGGCATTTATTTCTTGCTGTTGTCCTGACTTTTGGGTGTGGTAGGCTCTGAGCTTTGCCCTGTGTGCCTTTAGGAACAATATTCTCTGGGCAAAATTGCTTTTTCCATTTCATTGCGGCATTGTGGTTGTATATTTATTTCACAAGGAGAGTAGGTTATTTGGCAATTTAGATTCATGTTGTGGGTGTAGTCCCTGTCAATAGTTTACTTCTGGATTAAATTCTACATGAACTGTTACTTCTCTTGTAGTATACCAGTGAGCAATGTACCATTGTCCTCAGCAGGATTTTATTTTATTTCCCATTTTCTCATCAAAACACCCATTTTATTTGGCCTGACATATTCTTTTTTTGGGATGGTTTTGGGACCTTCTCAGGATACATGGCTTAGTGACAACCACCTGAAGCACACACAGCCTTGCACAGGCTCTGTTCCCATTCATTGACTCTCTTGTAGATTACTTTCAGTACCACTGTACTCTCTTCTTAAAGCATCTCTGCAGAACACTTGACATAAGCAGAAACCTACTTCAAAGGCCTCACTCTCCTGAGAGTAATACAACAGGGAAGAGGAGGGGACACAGATTCTGGCAATAGAAAATGACAGTAGATGCTGCACAAAGTAGTTTTCTTGTCTTATGAACATGGAACAAGCGAAGAAATGTCATTTCTGATCAATCCCAGAAGTATGAGGACCCACCACCTACAGCCTATTCCCACCTATTATTGTGAGAAGGGAGACTGTTTACACAGCAGATTTCTTGTGTTTCCAGAGGGTAAACAAGAGTAGGAGCATGTTTTTCCTCTGCTGACTACTGTTACAAAGCTAAGGAGAACTGCATCTTAATTTAAGTCCTTCATATATTTTTCTGACTTGCAGTTCTATACACATATCTTAGGTATAGTTCTGAGCAATCTCAAGAATATTTTCCTGACTTGCAGTTCTATACACATATCTTAGGTATAGTTCTGAGCAATCTCAAGAAATGGTTCCCCTTGCTATCCCAAAACACATCTCCTAAAATAAGGCACTAGGCAAGCATCCCAAGGTCTACATCGGTGCCCTGTCTGTTAAACATACCTTTCTCTCAGCATGGGAAATGCAATTCCTAGCAAGTAGATAGGGTCACTCCTCAGTGCACGTACATGTAGTGCTACTTCGGGGTAGAGGAAGGATCCAATGGCTGGTGGCTTGGTTTTCTCTGAAAAGGAAGATGAATAGGGAAAAGTTGCCCACTTGGAAGACAAAAGCAGACTCTTCCTAGACTTGCTGGGTGTATCTGGGACGCAAACCTGGTCAACAACAGTCTCCCACCCAAAAGTAAGCAGTCTCACACCCTTAGAGATGGAAACCTGCCCAAGACTCAGGTCTGGGCTGGGACCCACACCTCAGACTCAAACGTGTGGCAAGCCTACCGAACCACTGTATTTCCCATGAGCTCAGGAGACAGGGAGTGTAAGTGGCCATACCTCAGGCAGTCACAGCTGGCAGCAGGGCTGTGTCTGCAACACTGGAGACGTGACCTTCTGCCTGCAGCTATGACTAGAACATCAAGTGATGTGGCACCATTGCTGCAGAGAGGCAGTAAAATCATATGTATCACACCACTACTGTAGCACAGGCACAAATTAAGCCTAGGCTGAGGCTCTTTTTAAAACAATATAAATTAAAAAAATGGCCCACTAGGTTTAATTTAGAATATCTTTCCTTGCAACTACACTACAGATTGACAAAACAGACTTTTTAAATCACCTCTGAAACTTCACTCAATGACAGGATACCAAAAAGAGTCTTTTGTGTTAAAGTGTTAATTATTAAAACATGACTGAACGGTTAGTTCAATTTACAGCATTGCCATTAGAAAGAACGCTGGAAACAATACGTATATTACAAGGTTATGTTATATGTGCTGTTACTTTGAGAGTCTCTTAAGTGAGTAAAGACAAGTTATGGAGCCAAGAAATTCTACACTGGAATGGTGTTAGTTCTGCTTTTCTCTCAGTGCAATCTCATTTATCTGAAATGCTCCAGGAAGCAAAAAAAAATTTGTCCAAAAAGAACCTCAAATAATCAAAAGAAATCCTGAGGAAGTGATTCAGCCAAACACTGGAGGAGAAAGGCACTTGCAGATGAAAAAATCAATCACCCAGGTAAGTGGCAGTAAGCATTGTTTGCATTGGAAGGGACCTGGAAAGGCCATCTGGTCCAACCCCCTGTAGGGACACTTACAGGTAGATCAGGTGCTCAGAGCCCCATCCAGCCTGACCTTGGGTGTCTGCAGGAACGAGGCATCCACCACCTCTCTGGGCAACATGTGCCAGGACCTGATCACCTGTACTGTGAAAAACTTCTTCCTTATATCCAACCTAAACCTCCCCTGTTCTACTTTGAAATCATTTCCCTTTGTCCTGTCACAGCAGACCCCGCTGAAGAGTCTGTACCCTTCCTTCTTACAGCCCCCTTTACATACTGAAAGGCCTCTTTGTTGTCATTTGTATTCATGTTGCTTGCTATAGCCATTTCTGATTCACTGATCAGTCTGTTGTTATTTACAAAAGAAACAGCATCCAGGTTACATCAGGTTTCCAAAACAGTCGGTAACAGGCTCCATGAATGCACATGTAAACCTGACATTACTCCTCAGAGGTATCTGCTCATCTGTCTGTTCCAGAAAAGAAGCGGACTAGGCTGAAGATTGCTGAGCCCACAGGGCAGCCATAATGTGAATCACAGGAGCAAGATGCTGAGACTGAAATTCAGTCATAGATTTTGCAGCACCTGTAACCAAACTGAGATGCAGGTTCATTTTTTTGGCAGCACAAATCCAGCTCACAGGGACAATCTAACGGGTGTTGCTGTACTGAATCAAAAGAAGCATGTACAGTATTTTTCCCCCATAATGTACTAACCCATGCATAAAGCAGTGAAGCAGGGTTAGTAAGTGTTTGCATAGCTATCAGTTGTTCATTATGACAAAAAAATGATAACACAGCAAAACCCCTCAAGCCCATATCACGAAATCATACAATCACCAAGCTTGGAAAAGACCTCCAAGATGATCCAGTCCAACCATCCACCTACCACCGATATTTCCCCACAAATATCACTATAGTTCTATTTATTTCTATGTAATGAGATCTGAGTATTTTACCTTCAGCTAGGGATCTGTGCTTGTGTATGCTTATTTGACAATTCAGGTTTTTTAGCAATTATACTCAAATCTGTTTCGTATGGCAACAGCACAGTCTGAAACTCACCTCATGTCTATACAGAAGCGTTGAAGTCAGTGGTGACAAACTGGTGTGAAGCAAGAGCAGCACCAGCTCCTGTGACTTGATGTGTTGTTGTTTTGTTTTTTTCCTTCATCCTCATTCTTTATTTAATTTACAGCCTCCAGTTCTGTTCATCTTCCTCCATTCCCAGGTCCTTAGTAATAACCCTATTTCCTCAGCTCTCTTCCCATAAATAATTCTCCTGAAACAACAAGAGGAGAGCCTGCTCTGTGAATGCAAGTCCCCCTTGGAGAAGGCCACGAGATCAATTACTCTCCTTGAAATGCCATGGGAAAAGGAGAATTTTTGAACAGGATTTCACACAGCAGTTTATACAACAGAGTGGGAGAAGGAAAAGCAGTGACCGAGGAAGAAGTGCAGTGCTTGCAGTACAGTCACTGCCTCAACTTTAGTGAATGCTTCCATGGAGAACAAGGAGAAAAAATACCCAGACATCACTGGGAATTTCTCTCCTTAGTGCTTATTTCTGATTGATTTTCCTGGTGTCTAAATGTTATCATCTAAATGATAGCTACTGTAGCAATATATAGACACGAGTGCTCTTCAACTTTACAGTTCCATAACTGTTTATGTTAGCATGCAATAAAATCAGTCATCTGTGCTGCTAATTAACTGCTGCATTGTGCTGCAAGACAATCCAGGGAAAGGATTTAAAAGACTTAAAATTAATTCTAGTTCAATGGAAATGATCTCTGGAAAAACTGTTTAATAAATGTAGCAACGGCTTTTACTAAAAATATTTTACACTTGATGTAATTTTACACTGCCTTTGCATAAGGTGATTACTTAATTAGCAATGAAAATGCCACCATTGTAATTTTTGCAGCTAATGTTTGCAGTGTATTTCCACTGTTTTGCAATGCTGTGAGCCTGAATGTCATTATTTCTACTTAGTGTATGGTGGAATTAGGACAAGCAAAGAGTAGAGCAGCACTCCCCAGGAGAGGAGGAGGTGATGGCTTTCATTTATCTGCTCAGTATTTGAATGAACTTCCCTTTTTCTCTCCCCTCTATTTGAGATAACACTTGACTGTGAAGACTGGAGGAGAATGCAAGAAAAAAAAAGAGAACGGAAAGGGAAAGGGAAGGGAAAAGGGAAAGGGAAAGGGAAAGGGGAGGAAAGAAGAAAGAAGAAGAAAGAAAAAAAAAGAAAAAAGAAAAAAGAAAAAAAAGAAGAATGTATTTGCTCTCTTTCACTTACCTTTCTTGTGACATTAACATTAGTTTTAAAGGAAATCAAAAGCTATCTGTGCTTTTTAAGTTGGTCATTCTTCCTTTAAAGCACTAGGGACAATTTTCTAGTGAAGTAGCTCAGCATATCTTGATCACAGAGCTGAAGCTATTTACTTTAACTGAAATCTGTCATGTAACCTTTTATTACACAAAGATCTTAAATAATGAAAATAGTTTTAAACCAATTTAGAAATTTTCTTTCTCCCAAAAGAACTCCCTGCCATCCTATTGCCATTAATTTATTGTTGTATGTACAACAGACACCCAAATTTTTAGACCATGCCAAGAACACTGGGAAAAATAGAAAATTTTTATGACAAGAACTCTTGGTCTGGCCTACAGTAGAAGGGAATAATCTGTGAAGAAATCTCCCTGAAAATACATTCCTTGTGAAAGAAAAAAGTGTGTCTTCCAGCTCAGTGGGTCTTGAGAGACCAGAGGGCCCAAAGGGAAAAGAAAGAGACAAAGAGGCCAAGGCAAACATCTTCTGGAAGGAAGACCAAAGGGCTGGTGCTATGTAGTTTAGAGAAGACAAGAGCAGTGAAGATAGTATGGCAGAAAAAAGCTATTCCTCCATGCCATGCTGAGTATAATGTATAGAGCAAAGGGAGAGAAGAATGGGAGTACAGTCTAGGTTGCAAGAAATATTCTCCAACTACTTGGACAGGTCTATGATGAAGATATCAGAGTATGCTCCATGACAGCCAGCTGAAGTGCAAGACAGACAGACATCATCCAGTAGCGAACACTTCGTGGCTCCACGTAAAGGCACACATTCACCAACCAGGCAGCAAGAGCATGCTCAGTTCTGAGTCAGAGAAACACATCTTTTGGAGGATTATGAGATGATGTAGGAAGTTGAGACTGCAAGTTGCCGACAATGAATACCAGACGGCCGATGCTGTGCTGCCAGCTCATCAAGGGCCTGACTCAGCAATCAGCTCTGCTTTCTGCAACCGCCGTGCCAAGGGTTTGCTGCTCCCACACTGCATACCATGCCTCAAAAGCCTGAACAAGCTCTTCTCTTTCCTTCCTTCCTTCCTTCCTTCCTTCCTTCCTTCCTTCCTTCCTTCCTTCCTTCCTTCCTTCCTTCCTTCCTTCCTTCCTTCCTTCCTTCCTTCCTTCCTTCCTTCCTTCCTTCCTTCCTTCCTTCCTTCCTTCCTTCCTTCCTTCCTTCCTTCCTTCCTTCCTTCCTTCCTTCCTTCCTTCCTTCCTTCCTTCCTTCCTTCCTTCCTTCCTTCCTTCCTTCCTTCCTTCCTTCCTTCCTTCCTTCCTTCCTTCCTTCCTTCCTTCCTTCCTTCCTTCCTTCCTTCCTTCCTTCCTTCCTTCCTTCCTTCCTTCCTTCCTTCCTTCCTTCCTTCCTTCCTTCCTTCCTTCCTTCCTTCCTTCCTTCCTTCCTTCCTTCCTTCCTTCCTTCCTTCCTTCCTTCCTTCCTTCCTTCCTTCCTTCCTTCCTTCCTTCCTTCCTTCCTTCCTTCCTTCCTTCCTTCCTTCCTTCCTTCCTTCCTTCCTTCCTTCCTTCCTTCCTTCCTTCCTCTCTCTCTCTCTCTCTCTCTCTCTCTTTCTCTCTTTTTCTCTCTTTCTTTCTCTCTCTCTTTCTCTCTTTCTTTCTCTCTTTCTTTCTCTATGCTGTTGGAGATCCTAAGCCAGCGTCACATAAATTGGGAAGGCAGAAGATAAGCAGTGAGGCAGTGGGAGATAGCAAGCACTCCAAGTGCTTCATGCCCAGCTACAGACACAAAACACATGCAGAGGCTTCTGGGATCCATACGAATAGCTGTTTTCCTGTCTTCCCCCACCCTGCTACTGTGGAAACCCTCCTGTGACAGCCACAAGCAGGATTGGGATTTGGGCAATGCTCTTTCCTCCTGCTCTGCTTTCTCAATGCAGGCAGAGCATCCCTGCTGAAGCAGGTGGTGCCCAATGCACAGGCAGCCAGTGTGAAAGCTGTGGGGGAAAAAGAAATAGGAAAAGAAGCTGTAAGATGGAAGATTGTAATGGATGGGAAAAAGTAGAGCAGAAAAACATGCTTGGAGTCTCTGATCAGTAAGAAACAGAGCATGGTTTTGCATTACTACATCTGTCATGGAAACAACCGGAGAACAGGGATTTTCCATGTTGCATGCGAATTCTGATATTAAAAAAAGTCGCTCTGAGCTACAGAGAGAAGACTAGCACAGGTTATATTACAAAAGGAAATGAATAAGAAAGATCTGGAGCTGATTTGCTCCAGAGCAATTTATCAGACCATTCCCTGTGGTTTAGATTGCGGGGCCCAAGGTGTTCAGCAGACCTATGGCAGCACCCAGTGTGCCAGCAAACCCATCTTGTTCTCGGCAGAAACCTGCCTGCAAATCCAGTGACACCCATAGGTTTCTTTAAGACTCTTTTTCAGGAAAATACTCATTCACCCACTCCAAATGCATAATCAGAAAGCGTATTGAAGCGTTATTCCCATTGTCACCTGCCATTTGTGTTCTCCTTTGATAATCTATTTGATTTTAAATTGTTTGTGATGAACTTTAATGTGCCACAGATAATCTTTCTATCATCGTACTACTAAAAGTAAACTACTAATATATTCTTCTTAAGAAGCAATAATAGGGTTAAGTGTTTGCATGGCTCATTTATTAGAAAAATGTGTGCAAGTAACTCAAGGAGTTTTCAGTAAGTTACTCTTTATGAGCTAGATTCAATCAAGATTTCGTCTGGCTTCCAGGCTGCAAATAATTGTCCAAGGCAGCTCAGCATTGAAGTCTCAGTGCCTGCACTGGCCAACACTGCTTTTCATGGCAGCGAAGCCACGTTCCAGATCTGCAAGTCTGCCCAGCCAGCTCAGTGCTGTGCTGCTAGGACACCAAGCAGCCAACTCCACCAGATCATCCCAGAGAGGAGTTGGACACCAGGTGGGAGAGCTACCAAGGTGACAGAGTCCCAAGACTCAAGGAAGATGCCTCTAGGCTCCATAGTGGCATCTTCAACACCATGATACCACAAAGACCAACCTCTTCTGGAGGGCCCTAGCTTGGTCCATTCAAATATCAGAGATCACCAACGGTGGGCTGAAAGGCCCCAGCTCCTCAAGAACATCAAATTTGCCATATCCGCAGGTATCATGGCCTGGTAAACTTTCTTACTGTATGTGCCTCTGGATCTTCCATCTGGGGAAGAACACTGCTCTGTATATCTGGCCATTACCAAACTGTGGGCACCAGCACATCTGAGATTTATCTCTCCTCTCACCCTACAGTCGATTTTTATTATTTTTAAATGAAATGTTTTGGGAGCCAGGAATAATAGTGTTTGATTGTTTGTTTTACAGCTTATATGTATAATCTTTACCATTCTGAAATTGAAACATTCCTGAAGCGGTGTTCAGAAGTATTCACTTAGCAACTGACTCTTCATATTTATTTCTTTTATTAGGATTAAGCAGGCCAAAACCAAGATGTTCTATTTTGGATTAAATAAACCATTTCATGTTGACCACCTTCTTTCATGTACTTGAAGTATGAAAAAGAAATAGGCTTTGATGAAACAAAGATAAATGTATAAAACACTTTCTAGTCCATTTTTCACACAACTACATTCAAAACTTCTCCTACTTGAATTAAGTCTTCTCATTTCTTCTTCATACAGGCTATCCCATTCCAAGCACTCAAAGACAAGATATAAAAACGTTTTAAAGTAAATAAGAGCTACCTGCCATCTGTGAAACAAAACACAAGAACACAGGAGTGAATCTCTTTTTAATCTGAAACAGAAATTGTAAGCTCTGAAATTTAGCATGTGGCCTCACCCTTACAACTGCCTGTATTGGCTCTGCTTTTGATAAACTGAGCCACAAACACGGAGCTAAAGCCTTTGGCAAACAGTATACCTATGAATCAAAAACAGCGTAAAGGAACAGGGAGTGTATTAGTGTGGCTTTACTGAAGTCAGAGATGACACAGCTGGATCAGCAGAAGCTGAGACCTGGTGTTCTGAGGCCTCAACCTCAGGCAAAAAAATATTTAGTGTCCAATCTTCAGAAGACTTGCTTATTTTAGAATGAGTTAGTCTATGCATTTTTGCATAGGTAACTATCAAGATGTTGCATTCATTGGATAGCAGATTTTAGCTCCTCAGCACGTTTCACTTGGAGGATGGGGATGGGGGGAGATAATTAAAATGCAGTCCTATTCTTTTAAAAGATATCAGTGAAATTATTGCAGAGGCACCTCAAATAAAACTTCTCTCCTCTTCTCTTCTCTTCTCTTCTCTTCTCTTCTCTTCTCTTCTCTTCTCTTCTCTTCTCTCTCTCTTCTCTTCTCTTCTCTTCTCTTCTCTTCTCTTCTCTTCTCTTCTCTTCTCTTCTCTTCTCTTCTCTCTTCTCTTCTCTTCTCTTCTCTTCTCTTCTCTTCTCTTCTCTTCTCTTCTCTTCTCTTCTCTTCTCTTCTCTTCTCTTCTCTTCTCTTCTCTTCTTCTCTTCTTCTCTCCTCCCCCCAGCTCCTCTCCTCTCCTCTTTTCTTCCCTCTGTTTCCTTTCCCCTTCCCTTCTCCTTCCCTTCTCTTCCTTTTTCATTTTTCCCCTATTTATTGGAAAAGGATTCCAACGGAGAGCTTGTTCCTGGGTTTCCTGAATGAATGTCCTATTCTTAGGCACCAGCACTATATCCTAACAGACTATGTACTTCACAAGCAGTTATCCTCCATTGCCTCCAGACATTTCTGAATTCTTTTACCATCCTAATGCTGTTGTTTTTATTGAACAGCCTTGTTGCAGCCCATGCCCTTTGGCAAGCAGCCCTTTTTGTGCTATCTCCCTTGCTCCTGCACAGAGAACCCACCCCATATACCCTGTATATTACAACTTAAAGGATAGAGAGCTTTTGGCTTTTTCAGAGAAGGAACAGAGGCCTGATGGCTGTCCTCCCTTTCTTTTTCTCCTACAGAACAAATCTGCCATGGCCTTTTTGGCACAGGGCTCCACGCTGTTGGGACCACTTTGCCCTTTCCCAGAAAGTCCATTCCCACCACAGCTCCTCATCCTTCTCTGGCTGCAGTGATGCTCAGAGTGGTGTGGCTGAGCCAAAAGCTAACTCAGCAGCATTTTCTACCGTATGAAGCCATGATGAGCTTGCATCACAAACACTTTGTACAGTCCTGGCTGTTCTTCCACCCCCACATCTTTAAAAAGATATAGTGGAAACTGGAGAAGGTTCAGAGAAAAACAACAAGAAGGGTCAAAGGTACACAGTGGTTTGCACAAAAGGAACAGCTGAATGTCCTAGAAAACTTCATCCTGGAAAAACAAAAGACCTGGGAGAGCAGTAAAGGGTATGATTCAGTCAAAAATCAAGTAATTATAGTAGCATGGAGCAGGAAATGCCCATCCACTCCCTCTTGAAGAGGCAGGATTCAGAGCCACAGCATGGAGCTCGCAGTTGGTGTTTGGATCAGAACCAGGAAAAAAAGTCATTTTTGCACACTGTGCACTTCAGCTGTGGAAGCTGAATGTACAGGGGCTCAGGAGGGAACTGAACAAGTTCATGGAATAAAAATACACTGTAGGTGGCTCAGTGTACAACAGCCACTTCTGCCACAGGAGCTGCAAATGTTTGGATGCTGAAGGAATGGGGAAGCAGCACACTCACTTGGACCCTCTACTCTAAAAGAGCTAGGCTAGACAGAGCTTTAATCTAAGACAGCACAATGCTTCCTATATTTGCTATGAGTCACTCCTCCTGAGAAATCACAGCCTTCCTTTTTACTCAGGGCTTCCAGTTTATTGTCTTGCTATGACATGGGTGCACTGGAGCACCAACGTCCTTCCTCCCTTCTCTAGGGAATGGCACAGCAGCTCAAGAGCCAGCACACTCTGCTAAGGATCAAGCCATCAGGAAATGAATGACTGCAGAGCAGGAGAAGGAAGAACAAAAAATCTATCCCAGGAAGTCAGATGTTTTCTTCTTTGCAGTAGTCCAGGCCCCCTCACTGAGTGGAAGAAAGAATCATCAGGGTGGCAGGTTGAGGACAGCCCCAGAGAAGAGGGATTTCTCCATCAGTTCTTCTAAAGACCAAACAGTAGATGTGACTGAAACCATTCTCGAGACATTGACAGTTCTTACCTTGATTGCTAAAGGTAGGTGGGGATGGGTGACTAGGGGTCAGCTCTGAAGGCATAATCTGAGCCCTTAATAACATCAGGCAGACAAATTCTTTCTGGGCCACCACTGGTCTCCCCCAGGCTCTCTGTCTCTGAAGTACCACTCAGCCACAAGCAGTGCTGTGAAATCATGGTTTAGCTGTGGCATAAGCTGGATTGACGTGTTTGCTTTCCAGTCAACCCAAACCATTAACATTTTTGTTTTAATTTTGGAAACAAAATTATTTCTCTTGTGTTCCAATTCAGTACAAAATCTTGTTTTTAAAATGTCCATGACACGAGTACATTTTTTTCAGAAGAAATTCTCCTCCACTTTTATACTCAAAGCTTCTCTCTGAATTCAGCTCAGGTCAGCAGACAGCTTCAGCTCCCCCAGAGTGCCATTCTTTGGCACATTAGTTAATTCTTCCCCCCAAAAGAGAAAAATCTCTTCTGTCCTCTTTAGGGAGTTTCCATCAAGCTCTTCAACAGTGCCATAGTGCATTTTATAACTCAGATGTTCACGTCCCTAGGTAAATACCTTGTCACTGGGGACAGATCTGGACCAAGACTGTTGATGTCTGCATCAGAGCAAAGGTGGCAGCCGCACATCTAGTGGAGCATCCAGTGTTGTCTTCATTTCTAGGTGCCAATGCTCCTGAGGAGCTAAAGGTGTTTTTGGCCTGGTATCCAGAACAAAGTGGGAAGCATTGCCTCAATGAGAAAGCCCTGTCCTAAACCCCACAGCTCCTCTGCCTCTTTTTTCCTGAGCACTTGTTGGCCCCACTGCACTCCTTTGGGTTTCAAAAGGCTCTGGCATTCACCCATATGTATTCAAGGCTATGTACCAGTTTCTCCCAATTATCTTCTAAGGTCTATGTCATTGTGTTTAAGTAAGGATGTCCAAAGGCTCTGTTGAACAAGAGTCACTCAGAAATCTCAAGAAACTACGGCAAAACCTGAGTCTATATTTGAAACAAAACTGCTCTGTTGTTTGCCAAAGTGTCAAACCCAACATGAGAGAGATGTGATGCCTTTGCCCTGTACAACATGTGAGTGTGGGATCCCAGGATAGGACTGTAGCCTACTGAAGCCATAAGTCCTACAGGACTCCCGGGGGTCCCATGAAAATCCCATTTCCCATTCCCATGGAAAGAGCCCATTGCAACCCCTGTAGCGGAAATCCTGCTTGTAATCATAACACTTTTGTCCTCCCCAGGGATACAGCTTCAGTATTACTTTGTTTTCACAAAACTGAAGTGCTCTTCATCACAGTCAGTTAGTTCATCATCTCTGCTGGTCTTGTTAACTCTCCCTCCTCTTTCACAGATAAACCACATTCAATGACTGCGCTCAGTAACAAGCAGCTTGCCAAGGAACTTCTTGCATACTTCAGAGGGCTAATGTCCTACCAGATTTGTCTGGGCATTTAAAAGCCATTTAGAAAAATTTATCTCAGTTAATGATCTACTGAATGCAAATTTTGTAATAATTTATTTGGGAAGGGGAAAAGGAACTGAAAAGTGAGAATTATTACCCAGTTTTTCAGGGTCTGTCTGACAGCTTAATAGTTTGATTTTGAGTTCTCATAATAAGACTGACCTCAGGTGCAGCTCTGTTTGTCATCAAAGCATTTTCCCCCTAAACATTGCTCTTTAATTCTTGGTTCCACAAGTAACCATCTTTCCCTTGTCAGAAACTGTGCTGAATCCACATTCCACCTTACCTCCTGTTTGCAATAACCCAACAAGGGGGGCAATGCCTTTCCCATCCATGGGCAGTACAGCGCTTAGTCCTCATGGAGCCCTTGCTGTGCCTGCCTGGAGTGCCTGTACTCCATAGAAACCCCATATTCCCCCTCTTTGTTTATTTTTTAAAGCTGAGCCTTTGACCTTCTAGGTTAGTTATAGTTTTCCAACCATCAAACAGGCATAAGGAGTGTGGTACGTGCCTGCCACAGACCACAACTGAGAGCACTGAATACCCTCTCTTATTAGCCCCAAAAAGACATTAAATCCAGGGTCAAGTGCTAAGCCCTCACTGTTGTGGCTATATATATGTATATATATATATATATATATATATTTGTTGTTTGTTTGTTTTTACTGCTATACTTATTTTTCTGCTAATTAGTTCTCAAGGCAAATAGGATGGCATGGCAGAAGCCAGATGTGGGAACTGGGTGGATCACCTACATCTTTCCCTTAAAGCAAGCATACCTAAAGCATAGAAGATCTTTTCACTTGAAAGCTGCAGGTAGGATGGGGAAATCCACAGCTGGAAAGCAGAGTTGCTGAAGGACCATTCCAGAATACAAGCCACGATTTAAAACACGCATTTCTCACAAGCACCTCCCTTTCTTCCAGTTAATCTCTTTGCAGGTTTATTTACATTTCAATGCACCAGAACCTCAGTGAAGGAAACGCTGAAAAATTTAAGCATAGGAAAATCTCATTTTAAAATTCCATTACCACAGTTACATTAAAAACTATTGCAAGTCCATAAGCAACATGGTCCATTTGCTTGCTGTCATCTGCTCCTGCTCCACCATGCCAGCACATCTCTGTGCTCCAGGTGCATCACTTCCCTACCCATTGCTTTCAGCCACACTCAGCTTTGTGGGTGTTTCTTTGTGTTTTCTGCAAAGAAAATCTCTGTGAGTGCCATTTGGCTACACAGACTCTTGACATTTTAGCACAACCTCCATAAGCTTTGACACTTTTTCATCAGACAGCTATTTGGTTAATCATGCAGGGGAGTCACCTCAGACATAGTGAAACTGAGATGTCTTGGAAATGCAATCTGATGAGGATATTTGATGTAGAGATGACTGTACCATCTTCCCATAAGAGAGAAGAATAAGGAATTGAACCCTTCTGAACAGGGCTTGGCTTTGCAGTGCTGAAGCATGAACTGGTGTCAATGTTCACTGTGCCTTGGAAGGCAGCCGGGTCCCCCTGCTATGTGCAGGACAGCCAAAGCTTCCAGCCAGGCATGGATGTGACTTCCCACCTGTGACGTTCCATCAGTCCCCAAGACAAGAAAAATTAGGAAGTTTTGTGCTTTTTTCATGGTGGACATTCAACCATCAGTTGCATCTCCCATAAATCAACTGGTAATCATGGCCAGGCTGTGTTCCTGCAGTCCCCACTGTTCTCACACTGGGACGACACACTCCCACCGCAGACAAGAGCAGTCACTGCAGATCAGGGTCTGATCTCATGGCCCTGCTGCGAATCTAGCATCATTCAGTCACTCCCAGCAGGTACTTTGGACTGGTACCAGTGACATTCTGCCTCTCTGCCTGTTTTAAGAAGAATGCTTGGGAAGAGATGCCAAAAATATATTTTCTCCAGTACAGTTACTGGCTAAGAACCTGTACTCAGTTGTTAGAAAACTCCTGCCATCTGGACATTTGTATTTCAGATATTACCGTCGTCTCTGCAAATTTCACAGTGTCCTGTAGCACCGGGTGCTCCAGGGGGCACAATGGGACCAGGCTCAACCATGAGCACTGCCTGCACAATGTTGAGACTGCGCACAGGATGCTGGCAAGGTTGGAGACAGAGGCAGAGCCCACACAGCCACTACTTGTCCAATTCCATGCATGAAGCTCTCCCTTTTATCTGAACCAATGCTACATGGAGGTGTATTGCCCTGACTGCAATGGAGGACTCAGAGCTTTGTCTAACCTGGGAGAAAAGTGATATGTCCCTAAAATCATAGAATCATAAAATCATAGAACCATTAAGATTGGAAAATACCATTAAGATAATCTAGTCCAATCACCAGCCTATCCCCACCATGCCCACTCACCAAGTCCCTCAGTGCCACATCTACACAGTTCTTGGATACCTCCAGGTATGGTGATTCCACCACCACCCTAGGCAGCCTGTTACAATGTGTTACTTCTCCTTCTGAGAAGAATTTTTTCCTAATATCCAACCCAAACCTCACCTGGTTGCTCAGACGAGTTTCACATTGATGTCTGAGCCAGAGTTCAAGCTACTGCAGCTGACAGGTGGTGGAGATTCAGATCTGTCATTCCACCTCCCTATGTGCTTCAGCTTTGTCCACCATGGCCTTGCTAACTGCAGCAAACCATTCCTGTCTCCTGAGCTCCAGAGAGCAACAGTGAGCATTTTAACACACTCATTGCTTGGAAATGCAACAGAGTGAGATCAGATAGGAGTTAGAGGAAGGAAAATAAAAGGTTATATGTTTGCCTAGATGCACTGTCTGGAGAGCTTATTAGTCCTGGTTCTGATAGACACACTTTTGGGGAGAGGAAAAAAAAACAACTATCAGCCAAATTAACTTGCCATTTCTCTGGAGACTTTCAGTGCATTAAGGAAAAAAAAATATTAGCATGCAGTTCTGACACAGAAACCACTCAGAAACAAACATCACTGTTACAGGCTGTTTGTGAAGAAATCCAAAAGTGTCTCCAGTTCAAAAGTGTCTCTTTGTGGAGCCCAGGTTCCCATAAAATTCATGGTCCTGCATCTCTCAGGTACTTTTCCTCATGAGATACAAGAAGCCATCATCATCTGGAATTAATCTGTGCAGTTTGTTCTAATTAGGGTCCTAATTAGTGCTGCTGTGGCAGCAGGAACACTGCAGAAACATGGTGCCTCCCAGGGTGCAGTCCCAGGCTGAGCAATCAACACGAGTAAGTTGAGAGCTGAAACAGCAGCAACAACACTCATGACAGTGGGCAATAATGCAGCAATACTAAGGAGCAAGTTGTGTAATTAGAGACTAATAGCAATGCCTGCTATGGAGTGGAAGTTCCTCAGTAATGAAATGCCACAGAAGACAGAAATCTGAGTGTGTTGCTGTGTCCCTGGATAAAGATGCTTCAAGGACACCAAGAAGCCTTGTACCATTGAGGCGTATTGAAGGAGACATGAAGGTCTGCAGTATAAAGTACCCCAAAAGACTTTGTGTGGTGCCAAGAGAGCAGCCCTTGAGAGTAACCTTTCAGAACTGGGCAGTTGTGAAGAAATCGGGCAGATTGACAAAAACCCATGGCCAAGATGTACAAACCATTAAATGAACCAAGAACAAAAAAAAAAAAAAAAAAAAAAATTCAGACAAAGCAAAAGAGAATAAACACTGTAAATATCAAAAGAGAGGGGATTACAGACCTGTGGATAACAGAGGCCAACAAAATGAAGTGTAAACAGCAATAGTTGAAGAAGCCAGATAGAGTGTCTAAATCTAATCCTTTCATAACACAGCACCATAAAAGGTCTTGAAGCAGGACTGGTCAAAATTTTCCATCAAAACTTCTCTACTAAATGGTAAAATTAGTACTTTTATATGATTACTCTGGCTAATTTTTTTCTAACCCACAACAGCTGCTTTCCGTGAAAATTTTCAACATTTTGTGGAAACACCAAAAAAAACCCCAACCCTCTGTTTATGGCAACTAACTATTTTCAGACAAAAAAAAAAAAAAAGAAGTGAACATTTTTGGTGAGCATTAAAGAATGGCCTGTAGGTTTGAGACATGACTAATCCCTTTGTTGCCAAACACTGAATATTTTTTGGTTTTCCGATAAAAAGTCCAAATTTTTCTCTGGGGTGGGGGGGCTGGGAACAACTTTCCAAACCAGCAGTATTTTAAATGTCAAAAGGAAAAATTCAAACTCAGTTCCTGCCTTAAGGGATGGCCAGTGCTGAGGCCTTTGTAAAGAAGTACTGGGGGCCAGTCAATGAGCAAAACCAACCAGACTAACAGCCTAAGTCCGGATAGGTTGCAAACAGAAATGGAAAGAGGCTGGAAAACCAACAGAAATAAAAGTTATTAGGCTGGGAGACACAGCGAGAGAATTGGAGCATGGACTGGTGGTTTTGTTGTGGAAAGAGTCAAATAGTCCAGTTTTGGATAGCTAAGAAGCAGTTTGCAACAGAGCATCTGAACACTTGGAGACCGAGTAGTCACAGTCTTGCATATTTTGGTGGTTGACTACTCTGGCTGCCTCAGTGGCCTTGGTTGCTCTATAATGAAGGAGAAATGAGTGGTACATTTTTTTAATCTGCCTGTGCCAGGGCAGATGCTGTCAGGCCAGAAAAATTTCTTCAGCCTACCGAAGTATCATTCAGTAAAATAAATACATTATTGAAAGAAGTTAAATCAAAATCTAAAATCCCAACATTTATTGCAGGAATATTATATGGTGCCTTATATTAAAAATTGTTATTTAAGGAAACTGTTCTGTTGGATGAGAGCCAACCCTTGTGTTCTTAGTAATAAAATATTTCATCTCATTTCACCTCTAACTTTTGATCTTGCAGTAGGTATCACCAGAAGATGGCAGGGTAAGCCAAGGCAGCTGTAAATGTCATCATGCATTAGTGAAGGACCTGGAGTTAATTTAAACTTATTTATTTGTGATTCTCTTGCTTTTCTAGCACCTACCAGCTTACTTTACATATGCAATAGTAGCCTGAGGTAGACTTTTCTTATGAAATTTCAGGATTAAATATGGTGCTGCAAATGTCTCCCAGCAGCCTCAATTGAAGTGATAATAGAAACCAAGTAGCCAAAACTTCTGGTGCAGGTAAAAAAATACTCTCCATGGGTCTCTTACCTCCTCCAACAACTTAAGAGCCATGCAGAGAGTTAACACACAACAAATCTCATAGGATGGTTCAAACTTTAGCAGCTGGGGAAGAGGTTCTTGGAGCTGATGGGCTATTATCAGAGCTACAGTGGAGCAGAAAAGGTGGGAGGAAAAGGGACTGTGAAAAGGCTAAACTGCTGTGGCTCTGTCTGACCCTGGTAGACAGGAAGAAAGCAAAAAGGAAAGGTTTTTTGCCTTTGCTGTTAAGGCAAAAAGCAGGTTACACAAGGGAGTTGGATGAATTAATCAAAGGTTGAAGTTACAGAGAAATGAAGAGAAGATTGATAGAAAGTATGATGGATAAGAAAAGGAAGGATAGAGTCACAAGCAGAAACAGTATGAAATTCTACAAGCACCACTTATGGGATTTTCTAAGACTTGTAGTGTAAACTACTTTATGTATTTGCCTGAATTTCTTTTTTGTTTTTCATCTTCCTCGTACATTTGGTGTTTCCAACAGAGGGGGATTAATGTGAGTTGTCTAAAGCTATGTTACAATGAACACTGGCTGAGCTGGCTCTGGTTCTGCTGTGGCCTCATTGCAAATGCTTTACCTGCTTCTTTCCTGATTCTGTCTCTTCTGGAGCACTTCTCCCCTTTTTAATTCTGCTTTGAAACTTTCCAAATGAGGCAAAACCCACTGATCTGCATTCAGTGTAAATCCGGACATGGTCCCACCAAAATACTAACAAAAATAAATAAATAAATATAAAACAAAAACAACTCAAAAAGCAGTTCAGGCCTGCTCAAAATCAATTACAGTAAAAGAATTAAAAAATTCACCTGCCTGGTGGGAGAATTACACAAAAGGAACTCAGGAAGGAGGTAACATGGAAGCAATGGCATTCTCAGAAATCACTCAGCTCAGAAGGCGTATATCAAATATTTGGCATCAAAAGAATGAATATTCATCATAGATAGAGATGTATAGGCATTGTGTTCCTTCATGTGGGGTCAACCAAGAGCGGGCCTCTTCCAGTGCCTATGGGGTTCAATCTTTGTCACTGACAGAGGCATCTTGACAATAGACCACTATGCAGCATGGCTCCATCTGAATTGGGTAAAAATAGTGGATGAATATGAATGCATAACAAAACAGAGGGGAGGGGAGGGGAGGGGAGGGGAGGGGAGGGGAGGGGAGGGGAGGGGAGGGGAGTAGTAAGGAGAGGGGAGAGAAACTCTAAAAAGAGTATTTTTAATTGGGGGAAATCACCCAGCCTTCCTACCATGGATATTATAAGAATAACAACAAATGACTCATAGGAGAGGAAGAGCATGGTTTCTGGAGCAAAACAGACAAAAGAATGCTTAATAAAAGAAAGATCTAATCTTCAGTCTTCCTCCTTCAAAGTCCTTTCCAAATGGAGACATGGGTGGCAATGAAAGGGTGTGGTTTCTGTGGAAGTGGAACTTCCAGGTAAGGGTGGAGTGAGTTTTACTTAGGTGCTGTAAGATCTCCTCATTTAGGGCATGGTAGTGTAGCATGCCCTCATTGTCTCTTTAGGCTCGGAAGAAACATGAATTACCTCTTCTGCCTGTACAAAAGCAACAAAAAGAGTCATAGCTGACAATGCCAACAGACACAGATTAATGAAAAGAAGACAAGAAAGAAGAAGGAGAAAGCATGGGAGACACACTTGGCGCAGTACTAGGTTAATGGCAAGGATATGTAATTCCTGAATTTCTTCTGGGACCAATCCTGCTTGATTTACCTTAGTGAAGCACTTCTCATTTCACCATAGTTACTCCTGGTTCACATAAAGTCTTATGGCCTTTTCATTAAGACTGTGTACAGGTTTCAATCTCTTTAGTGAAATCCATGTCGGGATGGGGTGCTGGCTGCAGGTTAGCTTTGACCTCACAAAGTAAGAATTTCTCATTTTTAGTCCCAGTGTAGGGTGAGGAAAACATTTGGTGCCTTCCATTGGTTTCCTGAGTAAAGAAAACTAGCAGGCATTAATATAAGCTGTGAATTATAAAACGTTGAGCTTTAGGCTAATTAATTCTCCTTCACTAGCTTGAATTCATGCGCACTTTTTCTTAAAGAGTAGGAGAAATTTGAAAGCCTATTTCTGAACTCATTAAGGTCAGTATAAATAAGGAGTAACTACTCATGCTAATGGAAATACACCAGAGTATAAATTAGCAAAAACAGATCTAGTTTCACTTCAACTGGTTTTTGATGTACTACATCGAGTTCCACTCCCTCCACAGTTACGTGGCAAGGGGTGTTGTTGTGCTTTGCACACTCACACAATAAGTAAAGCTATAAAATAAACAGGGATACAACAAAAATATGAAGTTTCAGAATATTCAGGAAATCATCATTTCCTGGAGCTGAATAAACATTTTAGAAAAAACTCACCCAGCAGGAAATGGAGCTATCTGAAGTTGCCAGTAGGTTCAGAGGATGTGGAAAGGGGTTTGTTCAGAGGCGTTAAATAAACAGAGTAAAATGCCTTGGGAAATAGTTCCCTTTATTTGCTTTCTTGGCTAACAATGTTCATTTTGCATTCAGCCTTCAGCACAAGAGACACAAACAGGCCCCATGTAAGATTACCAAGCTGAGTGTAAGCTGATACACGGTCTTCCTGATTCTGCAGGCATCCTGAAATGATAGCTAAGGGAGATCGCGCTGCCCTGTTCAACTCCTGAGCATGTTACCTCTGCATATGAATGGTCTGGCAAGTTAAATATTACCAGATTAACCATTTCACTGCTCTCTGATTTAGCAGATCCGCTCAGACATTGGCAAAACACCAACTTCTCCAAGGAATGAAAAGCAATACAACAATATGCTGATAGAAACACCTGCTGCACATCAAACCATGATAACTGGGAGATGATGTAAAATCTAAAGTCAGTCAGAGTTAATAGAAGGAAGAGAAAGTGAATAATGGTATTCATGCTTAGTTCATTGCATTCTTCAATCTTAATATGTTAGCATAGTTGACACAGCATTTCATGAATACCGCTCTGGACTATCATGAAACATGAGAACCAAGCTGCAGATGTCAGCTTGAGCTGAGCCTCAGGAAAACAAACTTTTCAGTCCAGGTCACTTAGCAAGAGTCAGATACAATGTGAGGAGCATGATCTATAAAGTGCCATTGCTCTTTGTCTCCCTATTTTTTTCTCCTTCTCTTAAACTGTGGTGAGCTTTCATCATCCCCCATGAGACCACTGAGAGAAGGTGACAGTCTTCACTGGTCACCCTGAGCAAAGTTCTCCACAGTTTCTACATGAGTGCCATTCTAATTTGCCAGTAAAATCAATAGGCTAAAAGGAATTAGGCAGTTAAAGTGCAAAATAACTTCAGATCAGGGAGAAAATATGTATCTGCATCTTTATGTACCTAAACAACCCAGTAAACCAATTGTTATTTTCAATAAACCTCAGTGGTTTATGTGTCAGAATGGGACTGTAATCTCTCATGGAGTGAGTGATGTCTTTTGTGGCACAAGCTTGTCTTCTACTGCCCAGCTACATGCTGCTTGGCCCCATGTGTCACTTGTCAAAAAAATATTAATATCAGCACCAGTCTTGCAGCTCACAGCACCTCTGAGGACAAAGAGGGCTATCTTTCCAAGGGGTATGCCCCATAGCTGCAATCACAATTCAGAGAGCTTCTGGAGAAAGGGGTGAAAGTGGGGGCGTGGGGAGAAGAATGGGAGGCACCTGCGAAGTGAATAAGAGAGGCAGGGAAAGTGGAGGAGGCAATGGAGGAACACTGTGAAGGAAGAGCTAATGGGTGAAGAAAAAAGGAAGTGAGAGATTACAGCAAAAAGAGCCAAAAAAGAAACATTAGGGGCTTTGAGAAGAAGCAGAAGTAAAGTAAGATTTAGAGGAGTGAGCAAGGTGGACCAAGAAGAGAGGAAAGGAAAAAATTCCAGTGGGTCTGATAACAGAGCTGTGATGAGGCTTCACACACTTCAAATAAAGAAATATGGGCCCCTCCCCAGTGAAACTGAGCTTCTGCTGCCAGCAAAATTGTTTCCACAGCTGAGATCACAGTGCCAGTGAATGCCTGTGATCGCCCCATCCAGGTGCTCTTCTGCAATACAGGCAGCACCAGACTCAACCCATCAAAGCAATGGGAATAAATCTGAGGGCCAGGAATGAGCACTTGGGCCCCTGCTTGGCTGCCGCTGTGCAGAAATGAGAACATAAGTAGCCAAAAAAAGACACATTTAAGGTATAACTCAACAAAAATAAGAAACAGACCCTTCGACATCAGATGTTAACAAATCAAGTTCAGGGAGTAAGAACCAGCTATGCATTGGGAGGGACAAGGACTCTGCAAGCTATTGTAGGAGTCTGATACGCCAATTTGCAAAGGATACTGAAATTCCATCTGTTTCAATTTCTAAATTGCACTTCTTCTGGTAAACTCTCCCATCTGAACCCTTGGTAACACTCTACAATCTAAAGCCTGCACAGCTTCCAAGTTTCTCCAATTCTTACTGTACACAGTCCCCGGCCTTATTGCTACCTCTGGTAATCAACATGAGCACAGCGCAGAATGCAGAGCTCTTCTTGTTCCTTGGGTAGCTGTGCTGACCTTTGGGGAACATTTTTAGCATAAATTGTAATCAGGTCACATAGAGGTGTGCAGTTTTGGCCTGATGGGAAAGAAGGATGCAGGGACAGATGTTACGATCCAGACCTATTTTTTCAAGTGCAACTTTAACGCACTGCATGAATTACATAGTCATTATACTGAGATAAGGGGAGATTTCAAAAGCAGCTATGCTAGACAGTAACCCAAATCCTACTGGAAGTCTCCCCAGTAATCTGTACCAAAAACTGATAAGAACAGGTTGGAAGAGGCCTTCTCAGAGATGGCATCCAACTTGCTGCAAGCAACCATGTCATAGAGACTCTCTCTTAACCACTAATTCTCTTGTGTTTACTAGCGTGTCAGAGTGTTATCTTACAGCTATGTCAAATATTCATCTTTTTATCACTGCCACACAGAGGGTTTTGTGAAAGAATCCAATTCTTGGACTGGAGAAGGAACAACATGGTTGCTCACACATCAGCTTGTCCCAGCCTCTGTCTGGTCTTCGTTTGCACAGGACTTAAAAATGCATCATTTCTATTTAAACTCACAATCAACCCTTGGTATGATTTAAAGCTATGTGAGTATTCCACAGCGGTGAAGCTGAAGTAAAGCCTTGCTCTGTGGGACAAAGTTCTTGTTAAAGATAACCACATTGCTGCTTTGTGGAAGTAATCTATCGGAGGCCACAGAGCAGGTCAGTGTCCCTCTACACACAACACTTACATTGTCTTCTGTCTTTTGCCAGAAGTGGTCTCCATTTTGGTTCAATGAGAAGGAAAAGTCCCAGGAAAATGTTTTCACTGCTTTTTCCACCCTGAATTCACCAGAACTGGAAAATGTTAATACCCTCCAGCTGTTATGTGAGTGCTACAAAAAAGTCTGTGGCATTACCCAGAAAGGGTAAATATGAGCAAATAGATGGGCTGTTTTAGAGAAGCTTCAAGGGGATTGCATCTCTGGGCAACCTCATCTCCTGTTTTTTCAGCTCATCCTGCTGGCCATCAGCATGTCCAGCAGGTCAAGAGAGGTGATCCTCCTCCTCTACTTTGCCACTGTGAGGCCGAATTTAGAATAATGTGCTAGTTCTGGGTTCCCCAGTTCAAAAAAGACAGGGATCTCCTAGAAGGAGTCCAGTGGAGGGTCACAAAGATGATTAAGGGCCTGGAGCATCTCCCATAAGAGGAAAGAATAAGTAACATGGGTCTGTTCAGCCTGGGAAAAAGAAGACTGAGATGAGATCTAAGAAATGTTTATAAAAATCTAAAGGGAGGTAGGAGGCAAATGGATATTACCAGGCTCTTCTCAGTGTTGCACAATGATAGGACAAGGAGCAATAGCCTAAAACTTGAACACAGGAAGTTCTGTACTAAACTGTGGAAGAAATTCTTTATAGTAAAGGAGATAGAGCACTGGAGCAGGCTGCCCAGAGAAGTAGTGGTGTCTCCTTCTATGGAAATATTCAAGACTCACCTGGACACACCCCTGTGCGACCTGTTGTAGGAAACCTGTTTTAGCAGGGGAATTGAACTCGATGATTTCTTGAGATCCCTTCCAACCCCTGAAGTTCTGTGATTCTGTGTGACTCTGTGATTCTGCGATCCAAAATTAAATTGTCAGCTCCTCTGGGCTGGAGACACTGATCTGAATGCATGCAGTCAACTGCCTTGAATGCCTTGAGAATGGTGTAAATTGTAACTGTACACAAGGATAACTAAATGTACCTTTACTGCTTTCAAGCATGCTCAAACACAGACAGTAAAGTCAAGCAAGTCACCTACTGATATTATGTTTGTCAGTCCTCCTTGTTCAAGGTTCATGCAGATCCTACCAATCTCTCTGAACCTACAGACCACTGGTGCTGATGGCAGCCTCCTCCCTGGGAAAGGTGGACCAAAAAGTACTCTGCTGCTCCTATCCAAAGGAGGAGGTAAGAAATCTCCCACCTTGGAAGCCCAAGCAGTGCAGGAATGCAAAAAACAGAACTTGTCTCCTGGAGAAATTCATATTCCCTAAAAAGAGGAGAAAGGAAGAAAGCAAAATTCACCATGAACCCTCAAGTGAAT